>OY757315.1:15743230-16969453 GCA_963583905.1 Stenurella melanura
AGTACAGTAATACCTAGCCTTAAAATTCCTAATACTACCAAAGCTGCCAACTTTCGGCCAATTAATACTCTACGAATTATGGTGGGGGGTCTAAATTAAGGTGGAGGGTTTCTAAATTATGGTGGGGAGTTCTGTGACGTGGTGAGGGGTTCCCGAATTACGGTGGGGGGTCTAAATTATATGGGGGGTTCCCGAATTATGGTGGGGGGTCTAAATTATGGTGGGGGGTTTCTAAATTAAGGTGGAGAGTTCTGTGACGTGGTGGGGGGGTCCTCAATTATGGTGGGGGGTTCCCGAATTATGGTGGGGGGTCTAAATTATGGTGGAGGGTTTCTAAATTATGGTGGAGAGTTCTGTGACGTGGTGAGGTGTTCCCGAACTACAGTGGGGGATCTAAATTATGGTGGGGGGTTCCCGAATTATGGTGGAGGTCTAAATTATGGTGGGGGCGTGGCTTAGAAAAGTGGAGGGGGTGGGGGTGTGGCTTGGAAAAGTAGTGGGGGGTGCTAAAAGTGGTGGGAGGTGTTACAACTTTCTCATTCTTTATCTACTAACTTTGACGAAATGGAAAGAAATGGTGCATAAAGGAAATTATATTGTAGTAGTATTCATGGACCTAAAAGGGGCATTTGAAACCACAGATAGAGCCATTCTATTGAATAAACTAAAACATTATGGTCTTGGTGGTTCTGCGCTTGATTGGTTGAATGACTATCTATGGAACAGAAATCAAGTCATTAACATAAATAATACTTTCTCATCACCACAGCTAATTGAAGCAGGTGTACCTCAAGGAAGTGTACTAGGCCCACTACTATTTATAATCTACTTGAATGGAATTAACTATATTGCCAATTGTGAATTTATTATTTTATATGCAGATGATACACTCATTGAAATTAATAGTAAGGATCTTAATGTAGCTACTGATTTAATGAATACGGAGCTTACTAAAATTGAACGATACATGCAGACGAATAAATTCAAAATTAATGTTGATAAAACAAAAGCTGTGATAATAACCAGTAGATACAAATACAATACAAACAATATTAATTTGAAAATATAAAACAGAAACATTGAAATAAATGAAATTAAATATTTAGGTATAATGACAGACTTACACTTACATTAAAAAATCATTTTACGTGTATATATACAAGAAAATATCAAAAAACCCTGTTTCTTTTCTCGAATTTCAAATAACTTGTCTGTATACACTAAGATGATAGTTTATAAGACAATAATTCAACTACATTTCGACTACTGTGCTAGTATTTTGTATCTACTTGATGGTAATTGTACGTCAGCACTCCAAAAACTACAGAACAGGGTAATGAGAAAGATTCTCAAGTATAACAGGTTTACACCTGTTAATTTGATGCTGAATACATTCGACAGGCTCTCGGTCAGGCTAAAGTGGAATTATTTTACAATGATTTTCATATTCAAAATTATAAATGGAATGCTTCCAAGTTATCTCAATAAAAATATAACATTTAATTATCAAGTACATAACCACTTCACTAGAAACCAGAACGATCTCTATATTGCTAAAACGAATTTAAAAAAATCAACGAACACATTATTTTTCAAGGGTCTTAACGAATGCAACAATCTACTTAATACCGTTAAAAATAGTAGCAACCTTAACAACATACTTTGCTGGCGTATCTGAGGTCCTGTAATACGGTTCTATCTTTTGTCTATTTTCTCGTTGTGATGTTGAATTTATTATAATCCTTTGAGAGTGCTGGTTATGATAGGATAATGTCTAAGTTAGATTTATATATGTATTTTAACACAGTATTAAGTTTTTATAAAATGAACTAGTTTATATTTTATATTATATTTATATTAGGATGTTCCTATTTCCAATAAACTTTCTCTTTTCCTCTTCTCTTCATATTTTCATTTTCACTTTTATGATTCCCGAGAACATTTTCAACTACTTCTTTGAAACTTATTTAGTCATCTCTTTCGGTTTTGTTCATAGTGCTAACAAAATTAGGATCTTTAAACATTTTATGAATGAAAATTATAAGGAGATAGTGAAAAAGGTGGTCAGTAAATTTGGTAAATTGGGGTGCAATATGAATTTGAATTTTCATTTTCTTCATAACCACATAGACCAGTTTCCGGAAAATTTTGAAGATTTCAGTGAAGAACGAGAAAAATTGCACCAAGATCTAGAAGTTACGGAAACAAGGTATCAGGGAAACCGGAGCATCAATATGATGGCTTACTATGTTTGGACACTAAAGAGAGATTTACAAGAAGCAAAAAATGAAGACTGCCACTACCTAGGGCCTCTTTACTCTTTTTACTTTTGATTTTCTGAAAAAATCAAGGGTTGTTTTTGAACAAGTTAAAAGTAAATCTTTTCATACCATCGGCACGCAAACTTAATATTCAAGAAAATTAATAAGCAATAATTCTTTAAAACGCAATGGATATATTTTCTTTAATTGGGGGTGATTGCATCCTCTCTTAAGAGTGGTTTATTATTTTACGTCTTTTTGTAATCAAGTGTCTTAACATTTACTTAAGTAATATAGAGAATATACTGAGAATCACAAGACTTTATTTTTTACCTATTTCCATATTACTCTTTTTTCTGGGGGTTGTTTTACAGCACTCTAGAGGTATATTACGATCAAATTAAAAATCCAAAAAAGTCCACTAAAAAATAGTTCAGATTTTTTAACATGATACATGGGATTTTATCATTTAAGAGAGTTTTATGACCTATAAGGGGTTGTTTATATTATGGACATTGAGTGTAAAAATAGCTTATTCACAGTTACCTGATTGCTGGGCAACTTTTTTCCTGTACTTTGACAAATTCTTAGAAACTTGCAGTTTTGATCCATTTTTGGGCAATTTTTGAACCATAAATATAAATTGGTGGATGCAGGCACAATTCTGATGCCAGATTTGGATTCAGAGGCTCAAAATACATAAGGATAGAGTGATCTGGCAAAAGATTAGATTTTTTTTTGTGTGTGCTTGTTTAATTATGATTTATTTGGTTTGTAATTTCAATCGAAGATAAATTCAAGGATGTTCACAGAATCTGTTATTAATAATTCATTGTTAGAATTCGGCTCGATGCACTTTCTTTCTTTATTCCACGACATCCTTGTTTGTATTAGCACTTTATGGAACAACTAAGAACTTTGTCATCGACGTAACAAGTAATATGAACATTGTGTTTGCTTTGCATGTATTATACGAGATCGTTGACGAATCCGATGCAAATAAATAGCCACAACATGAACCCCTGTGGTACACCCGCTAGAGATATTTATTGTTCGCTATTCCATTTACATAAAAAATACTTCCGAACAATTTTTTATATGGCTTGATAAAAAATTTAACCACCAAGAGACAAATATTATATAGGGTCTATAAGCTGTAAGGTCAACACCCTTATTTATTGTAAAACCATGTTGAACTGAAAAAAAAAGTAATTTTGTGGAAAGGATCCACTAAAGTGTTCTAAAAATGCAATTTCTGTAACCATTAATATCCTTGAAATTGTGGTAATCTCACGATAATTATTATAATTGTTCTTAATTCACGAATGGAGGACTCTAAATATCACCTACCTTCAAATTAACATTTCTTGAAGCACGTTTGTCATTTTTTCAGATAAATAGAATATGCTACGTCTGGCAAATATTATTTTATTATATTTTGTTGTCAAGCAAGAGCATCGATTCTGCTCCATTTTGCATAGTTACCGCTTGGGTAAATATGACCAAATATAAATGCGATATTATAGGTCAAACCGAGTTTACGTGTATGAATTACGGATTATACATATACATGTTGGTTTTTATTTGGGTTTATAATAAAAATTCGTAAATAAAACAAAGCTTTAATAGAATATACAAATATATAAAAGTATTTATAGAATGATATTTATTACTTGTCCGGTCGGGCTAACATTTGAGGTCGAAATTTTAGGTCCATTAATTTTTTTAAATTGTTGTTGGAGGTCTACAGAAACAAGCCCAACCAACGTGGACCAATAGAAATAAAAATGTATGTAAAATTATACACAACACACTTTCTCGTGGCCATCAGTTAAAATCGAAAATAACATCAGAAATCGCATTTTTTTGGTTAAAATTCGCGCCAGTCAGCCAGTTTAAATTTTCCAATGCCTACAACAAATTTTTAATCAGCGATCTTGAAAACCCTTGACTATAATTCTCTTCGTATTTTATATATTAAACCGTGTTTTCCAGTGTTAATTTATTATGCACCTATAGAATGCATTTATGCATACAGTTTTGGGCCCTAAAAGGCTTCTAAAGCTTATAAATGATACAATATGATAAGAGAAGTTATAAGAAAACAATACATGTTCAACAGATCTAAACATTTTTGAACAGTATAAATTTGAAAACAACGAAAAAAAGTAAAAAAATCACGAGAAATGCACTTTTTTGCATAACAGTGCATATGTTCCACAACCTATCAAATGTGCGCGATAGTTGGACTTGCTCAAACAACGAATTAAAGAAAAAATTGACGGACCTAAAATCCCGTCTTACTACCCTTTTTTTTGTTGGCTCTGCCGGACTGCATGGACCAATTGGAAGATATCAACTTATAAACTCTGTTGTAGGTTGGACACTGAAGGTGAAAATGTTAGTTACAGCATTCTCTTACTTTTTCGATTTGTGTTTTTAGGATTCTCTGCTAGTCTTTCTGTCTTCACTTCTGAAAATAATGTGTGTGAATTTTACAAAGTAATATAATTATTCATGTGTGTTACTAGGAAATAACCTTTACACTTGTGGCCTGATGTAAAAGGAACATGTAGAGAGTGTTTCTTGATAAATAGCGTGAATGAGAATAAAAATATAATAATGATGTGTTCTGCTAGCTTAATTTGTTTCCTTCCTCAAAGATTCACTGGAAAATCTGTTGTGCTGGGTATGTTAAATATACAGGGCGCTTGGAAAAGCGATGCCGACCTGGAACAGGGTAGTAGAGGGGTTATTTGGCATCTGTATGAACCAAACATGCCTATATGAAAAATGCTAGGTTTTTCTTTTAAATTGCCGATTTTGTACTTTTTTAAAATCTCTGTTTTTATCAGTTTTTTAGGTAGTACGCACTAAAATAAACTTTTGATGTTTTAAAATATTTTTTCTCTCCATCTGAAATACCTAAACTTACAACCAAAAAAAAAAGCTTCAGTCTCTTATAAACAAAACGAAACGATATTTATTAGAAAAAACTTGTAATAGTAATTAAAAGTGTCGATTTTCGAAGTCTTATAAAATTTAAAAGAAGCAATCTAGATATTACAATTACTTTTAGAACTTCTCTGTTTTATGTTCTTTCAGTGGAATTATCAAGCTTCACCAGTCACTAAAAAAGTTGAAAGATTTACTTATTATCAGTCGACAATAATGTTTCATTTACTCAAAAATTAAATACCTACTCGAAATCTTTCAACAAAAACAAAGCTATCGTTCCAAAGATGTTAGAATTCACTTGTTTATTAGTATATCTCTGACAGTTGTCGACGCGCACGATTTTGTATTTCTTTTGTTTTTAATGTTAATTTTTTAGCTATCCTCAGTGTTTTTGTCGTTCTCTACTATAATCTGCATTGGCCAGTGATGAATACTGAAAAGAAAATTACCATTAGACTTCATATAGGTATGTATATGGTGCCGGAGAACTATGCAACCTTAATGTAAATATTGGAAAAATCAGGGACAGCTACGAATTTACCGTCCGCCTGTTGCGTGTTTTCCACCCTTTAGGAAACACCCTGTATGAATCCGTGGATTCTAAAATAATTTCAAGAAGAGATAAACCACTAACACTTTATTTAATAATTTACTGACTATACAATAGTTCAAAATAACGTTACACTTTGTTTACTTGATATTTAACCTCACTTTTTACCGACCGTCACTTTAGTAAACTTCTCTTAATAAACTTCTTCTCCTGCGCCGGTAATCGCGCCTTATATACTCTGAAATTGTCTCCAGATCAATCAAGAATCTTCTCTCACCACATTCTAGAAAAGTCTACTTCTTTCTACTCATTTTTAGGCATAGGCGTATCAATTTCCAGTTCCAACGGGGTGTAATTCATAACAATAGAATTCAAATTAATCTAAATTGTAGAAACAGTTTTTTAACAATAAGCATTTTAGCCGGTTTTTAAATCTAAACAAAGGACATAATAATGTACCTGATTGTTAATTTCTATCTATCTTAACATTCTACCGACTTCAAAAGACTTCTACCGATGCAAGTTGAAACGTGGATCGTAAAATGTTTATATCATGGGGCTAAAATAATTTCTTGTTATAATGAAATATTAAGCAATAGGAAACGTTTTATCTAGGAGGTGGTTATAAACAATCAATATCCAGAGGACTTTGTTGGTAGAACTTTTAGCAACATTGATAATGATAATCAGGTACGACGGACACTGAAAAACATCACACAGCATTCATTCCGTATGTATACGGACTATTTAGATGATTAAAAGTAACTTTGAATCATAGCTTTGTCAAGAAATCTTACAAACGAAAATTCAGGGTGACAATCTAATTACACCGTTGAGTTTATTGTGCACCAGTTCGTAGAGATTGCCACTCCTTCGCTCAGAAATATTTTATGAACATCCGTCGTCTGCAGAGATTAAATCGTCGAGATTGACGAAAAGCAAAATTACACAAAAATGAATTTGTTTTGTATTTTAAAAAGGAAGCTGTTTTAAAAGTGTGTAAGAGTCACATCAAAGGAAATAATAAGTTGACATAAGTAAACGTAAAAAGACACCGCCATTTCTTGATTGCTGTTGGTAGGGCAGAAGTGCCACCATTATTTATTTATATTCCACAGTTATAACGAATGGAACAGTTACAATTATCCAGAAGAGAAAATTCGGACTTGTTGCTGTTATTAATAATATAATTAGGTATATTCTGTCAAAGACAAAGGTAGCATCACTTTATTGGCCCAATTTCTTGAAACAAAACGGGGATCTCTTTAGTAATGATGCTGAATGTAAAATAATTAATATTTCGCCAACAAAAAAGAACAAAAATCTGTTTCAAGCGATTTTGCAACTGGATAACGTGACATATGATAAGGTAATAAATAACGCATTTTTACTGGTAGGCCTGGATGTATGCAAAGTATATGACGCCGTGAACATTTTGCGCTGTTTTAATTGCAATGGTTTAAATCATACAAAAAATACCTGTAAAAAAGAGATAAATTGTCCTAGATGTGCTGAAAATCATAATTTAGGGGACTGTAAAGCAGACAGCTTAAAATGTATTAACTGTACTGTACGAAAAGAAATCAAACGGTTGAATATCTCCACAGATCACGCCGCTTGGGATTATAAACAATGCTCGGCATATTTAAACGCGGTTTCGAAATTAAAATCGGACTTAGGTCATCAATAGCAAATAGAGACTCCACTCTTACTTGACGCCTCTACTAACCAGTTGTCTCATATAAGCACAAACTCCGGCGATTCTCAACATTTATCTGTATACTATCAGAATGTGCGTGGTTTGAATACCAAGCTTAGTGTCCTCTATAATAATGCAGCAAGCAGTGATTATAGTATATTAGCTTTTACCGAAACTAACTTGCAATCAAACGTACAAAATCCAGAGTTACTAAGCGAACAGCAGTTTAATATTTTTAGAGCGGATAGAAATTTGTTAGAAACTCATCGTGAAGGGGGAGGTGGAGTTATGTTGGCGGTTAATAACTCACTAATGGCTGTTGACTTAAAATTAAGTAACACCTTGTTTAAACATTTACACTTTGTCGATATTGTTGGCGTTAAGATAACTATAAATCACTACTCTTTTTATATATTTACTCTTTATATTCCTCCTAGAACATCTGTGGAGACGTATCATGCGTTGTTCGATGCATTTTGCTCTTTAAACTTTATTTACAATTCTGGCGTTTTAATACTAGGTGATTTTAATGTACCTGAGTACTGCAGCTGTACAACCAATGCACCTACTTCGGGTACCCTTCAGCCACTAATAAACTTTCAAAATTTTCTTAACCTAAAGCAATTTAATACAATAAGAAATAGAAATAACAGATTACTAGACCTACTTCTATTCAATAAAATCTGCCAGGTCGAAAAAGCTAGTGATGTTCTCATCGCAGAGGATGACCATCATCCTGCTCTTATGTCGACATTTAGTATCATAAAAGATCGTGAAAGTCATAAAGTTAAATTTAATTCTAACTATAAACTTAACTTTAAGAAGGCTAACTTTCCAGTTCTGTATCAAACATTAGCCGAAACTAATTGGGAATTTTTAAATAATTATGAAACCATTGATGACGCTTATGATCAGTTCTATTCTAAGTTAAGCTCAATATTTGTTACCTCAGTCTAAAACCTCAAAAAGAATATATCCACCCTGGTTTGATTATCCATTAATCAAATCTATTAAAGAAAAGCAAAGGGCGCTGAATAAATACAAGCAGACAGGTGATGTCACTTTTCAGAATGAATCTAAAAGATTAAGGCAAAAAGTGAAAATAGATTCAGAGAGTTCTTATAGAAGATATTGTAATCATATTGAGGAAAATATAGTTGGTGATCCGTCCTCGTTTTGGAAATTTATTAATTATAAAAGAAGTTCCTCAGATTTGCCAAACTTCATGAATTATAATAATGAATATATGTCTGATTCTCAACTAATTACTAATTCTTTTGCTAATTTTTTTCAACAATCTTATTCTGAATCTGAAAATATCACCCAAAATTTTACTTTTGTTAAGAGTAGTTCACCTTTAAATATACTTTGTTTTACAGAAGATGAAGTATTGAATGTTTTAAAGAAAATCAAACCTAAATTAACCTCTGGGCCAGATGGTATCCCCGCATTCATATTACGCGACTGTGCTGCTGTTTTTGCTAAACCCCTTACTATATTATTCAACTTATCACTAAGGTCCTCCAAATTTCCGTCACGGTGGAAATTATCAAAAATAATTCCAGTATTCAAGAAGGGCGACAGATCTGAAATTTCTAATTACCGCCCGATAGTAATAATAAATAATTTCGCCAAGGCATTTGAAATTCTCCTACACCATTATATTTTTAACCACGTAAAGCATCAAATATCAATAGCTCAACATGGGTTCTTCAAGGGCCGTTCAACAGTCACCAATTTAATTAATATTACAGAGTTTATTTCTGATTATATTGACAGGAGTGTACAAACAGACGTTATATACACTGATTTTTCCAAACTTTCGATAGACTGAATCACGGTATCCTCTTACAAAAATTTGAATGTTATGGTTTCTCGGACAACCTTATTGAGCTTTTTAAGTCCTATCTAACTGATAGAAAGCAATATGTTGTATACCATGGTGTTAGATCTATTGAGGTTTTAGCCACGTCAGGAGTCCCCCAAGGTTCAAACTTAGGTCCACTTTTCTTTAACTTGTTTGTAAATGATATAGTAGATAATCTAACTGTTAACTGCCTTCTATATGAGGATGATTTAAAACTCTTTTGTAATATTGCAAGTGAAAAAGATTGCTATGAACTTCAAAACAATATTGATCGTATTAATACATGGTGTGTGATAAACAAATTACCCTTGAATGAAACAAAATGTAACGTTATGACATTTACAACAAAACAAAATATTATCATGCACGATTACAAATTAGACAATCATATACTTTTCCGGCCAGACACTTTTCGGGACTTGGGTGTGACATTCGATAAAAAACTAACGTTTGTAAACCACATCGAACTTGCTGTCACCAAAAGTTATAGAATGCTGGGTTTTGTTATTAGAAACTCCGCACATTTTGAAAATGTACGCACATTAAAGCAACTCTACACTACTTTTGTTAGACCGCACCTTGAATATGCTTCAATAATATGGTGTCCAACCTATAATGTACAGATACAAAATTTGGAAACGCCGTTTCCTAAAACATGCGACTTTCAAGGCTGACGGGACTTATCCAGCTATTGGTTATCCACATGAAGAATTGCTCTCTAGGTTTTGCCTAGATAGTCCAGAGATCCGTAGACACCGATCGCAATTAACTTTTTTATACAATATTTTACACAATAACATCGACTGTGGAGATATTTTAAGTATGCTTAATTTTCAAATTCCTAGACCGGCATCTAGACACAACAATTTATTTCACTTGCCTTTCTCAAGGACAAACGTAAAAAAATTTTCTTGTATCCAGCAGATGTGCAGTATGTACAATAATTTAAATAATCGATTAGATATATTCACTTGTAGTCTTACAGACATAAAGAATCTGTCTTTAACTTAAATTTTGTATTTTGTTCTTTTTTGTTGGCACAAGTAGCCTCACCGTGTACTATACTTCTTGTATAAGCTGTATATTTTTTATGTATGTATATTGTATATGTATATTTATACTAAAGTGTATTATATAAGTTTAGTTTAGTTAGTTGTCTCTAGGATGAATTCACATGTATTCATGTATTTATGTGTGTATATGTATTTTTCACAAGTTACTATTTTTAATTTTAGTTTTTATCTCCTATTCTGTAATTGGGTTTTTTAACCTGTTGAATAGAGTATTAAATAAATTTAAAAAAAATAAAATAAATTAAATACTTATTTATTTATTTATTAACCTACTAATTTGTTTATTTAATAATACACTGTCCAACAGAGCATTCCAATTACGAGACATGAGATAATAAGTACATACAAATATACAGGGTCGCTGAGATGTATGGAAACGGCCGATTATTTCCTAAAGTAAGATAGCTGGCGAAATATGTTAAGATGCAAAAGTTTGAGAGTCTTTTAAAATCTATTATAGTAAAGAAAAATTAAATATACAGGATCGGTCAAAAAATCATGACGAAACAAAGTCGATTTTTCTTTAATGGAACACCCTGTCTATTATTCCATATTTCAATTCTTCTCGAAATTCTAAATAAAATTCATATAGCACATCATATACCTAACACTAACTATTTTCGAGATATCGAATTTTGAAAATAACTTTCTATTACTCCCATTAAAGAAATAGCCCGGAATGTTTGATATTTATTATGAAAATTACACAAGGTGAAGGACATGAATATGGTTAAATTTATATATCATTATTTTACAGAAAATAAAGAAGTATAATTGGTCAGGATTGATGAAAATGCATGAAACCAAAAAATGTATTTTTTAATGAATGTCTTGAATATTTTAAATTTTTTGAAAATAATGTTTATGCTAGAAAAGAAGTACGAAAATAAGTTTTAATAAACAACAAACACTTTATTTTTAATTCTATTTTATAAGGTGTTCAAAATGTTCACCATTGAACCATGTTCTCTGAACAAAATTTTGTAGCAAATCTAAAAGGGATAGTGGAAATTTCATGCATTATCCTGTCTTGCAACTCATCGATAATTTGCGGCCTATATTTGTAGACTGTATTTTTTATGTGACCCCACAGAAAAAAGTCAAGCGGTGTCATATCGGGAGACCTAGCTGGCCATTTAAAGAATATTCTTCATTTGAACCGGTCTTCCACTTTTTGGTCGATTTTTGACACCTCCAGTTTCATGAAAACGCTGCAACGTGTTTTGAAACGGTTGATTTAGAAATAGGTTCCCGATCGGGAGGCAATTCATTAAAAATATTCACTACTTGGTCACAACTTCGTCTTCTATCACCATAGCCTAGGATCACTAAAATTTCAATACGCTCGGTTTCACTTAAACGTGCCATTTCTTGTGTGAAAATTATTCACACTAAATGTATTTTTGATACATGTTGTTAAGATCATCACTGTTAGACAAAAGAACAACGCGGCGCTGTTATGGAGCTAAATAGAAACTTTCAAAGGTAACTTGATAGACTATAAACTTAATGGACTAAAATATTTTCATATAATTTATAAGAATGTGATTTTTAAAGTTCGATGTTTCGAAAACGGTTAAGTTTAGGTACATGTTGAGCTATAAGAATTTTGTTTATATTTGTGAGGAGAATTGATATGTAGTATAATGAGGTTGCTATATTAAAGAAAAGGCAACTTGTTTCGTCATGACTTTTTGACTGCTCCTGTATACTTATTTTTTTTTATTTCAAAACACCCTAAAATTTTTGCGTCTTAACATTTCTCGTTAGGCATCTTATTTTAGGAGATAATTGACCGTTTCCATACATATCAGCGACCCTGTGTAAAGAAATGTAGTAACATAAAAATGTAAAATAAACATATAGAAACAATGATACAAAAAGGAAAATGAAACAAAAATGGTTAATTTTCCTCAGCTATATTGCAGTGGAAGATATCAAACTGGTATTGAAGATTATTGTAGTTTTCACACATTTTATACACTGGCGAGAATTTCTTACGTTAGTTCTGGGGGTTCGCAGATAGAATAAATAATATTGTCCAGAACCTGGTCTAGGTGTTCGAGAATGTTGTAAACTTAAGATAGCACCACAATATATTATATTATGCATTATTTTAAGTGGAAATATTTGTGAAACATTTCCGCGAGTCTCCAAACTCGAATGTGAGAATTTGTTTAAAAATGCAGTCTGGGGAAATCCATTAGCAGGATAGACACCATCTCCTTTGTGTCCCATGAACCATTAAACTAGAAAAAATCTTGAGAAAACTGGTGAAAAGCTATCATTGTTTGAGTAAGATTTCATATTTGATAAGCAAACAGTAAAGCACATAGCAAGTAAGGCTTGTCTGGATTTGCTTCCAAAAAAGTAAATAACATAATGGAAAATGCGCTGCTGATTTATGTGAACAGATCTGAAAAGTTAACATCTCCGGGTAGTCTTTGATGTGAGTATTGGATGCTAAAGTATATTATATTTGTTAATGAAGACGAGAACATATCACAATATATCAAGTTAGGGCATTCTTGAAGCGAAAGAATG
This sequence comes from Stenurella melanura, assembly GCA_963583905.1. Taxonomy (NCBI): domain Eukaryota; kingdom Metazoa; phylum Arthropoda; class Insecta; order Coleoptera; family Cerambycidae; genus Stenurella; species Stenurella melanura. Next base: position 15,756,183 of record OY757315.1, read on the forward strand.
ATGGTCTTAAACCTAAGAAATCTTGTACATTTGCAAGAGAAGATATGTACAAATTCACACGACTCACTAGATAATACACATTTGTTGATGGTAAGCTATTATGATTATTTAGATGGATGTGGACGTAATATTTAAATTTTACTGCACCATTATCAGTACTTTTCTTCTGTCCCTTTTTGTTCTGTGAATACATAATTAGAATAAAGAAAAATATTTAAATTTGGAAACAAATTAAATTGAACGAATAAAGCAGGACTTCTTGTTTATTGATTCATCTGATTGAAAGTAAAAGCTTTTTGCTTTGTATATAAAAAAAAGAGAGAGGCAATAAAAGAGTATCGAATATTTTTATGGGTTTCCAGATTTTTTTTATCCTCTACTAGAACTAGCGGATGTTCTCTAAATGTGATGTTCCTATCCGTAAATATTTAATGGCGTCTCAAAGAAGTTTCGAAGGGATGACAGCCTAAACCTTATTTTAAACAAAAAGTAGTTTGCAACAAGAAAAAAATACCAAATGTATCCTTTGCTCGTAAAAGAAAAACTAAATGCAATAAAGTCAGTGGTGGTGTAATGTAGTCAATAGGCTCCGTACAGAGGGTTCGCTAGTTAAGGTGATCTAGGCCAACAAATTTGTAATTTCTCATTATCTCAGAATAAAAGGGCAGCAAAGGGGGATCAATATTATTGTGAGTGTATTACATCATAATCAACATATTAAAATTCCAACTTAGCTAGATAACAGGTGTTCAAGAAAATAACGACGTTCAAGTTCTGTAGGAGGCTGAAATTATCGTTGAGACGGCGATTAAAACAATATGATACAACAAAATGTCTAAAAAAAGTATTAATTATCAAAAATGACTTCTATTCTACCTATATATTAAAACTAATTTCGTACGTTACTAGTTTAGGGAATACTGAAGAAATGCAAATACCTGCAACTTTATGAAATTGTGATCAACTGATGGAATGCCTTGTTCTAACTGTATATTTTGCAGACTTTGTGATATTGTCTAAATGTTATTTGTGGCATTATCTTAATTTTTTTCCTTCAGCAAAAAAGATTTTTCAAAAAAGCCTTGAAAAAGGAAACAGATTAGATTTCCGAAACGTCGGCGAAATATTTAATTTCAAGTTTTTATACTTATTTGTGTTGTTTATTTATAAAAACCAACCTTTAACTGATCCTTTGACGTAAACGTCACAGGCGTAGAGGTTTTTTACCAGTAACATACTGGTTAATTGTGATATATTTTGTAGATTCCCTAGCACCGCTTAGAAAGAAAACGTACATGTGGCAGGAAGTCCCAAAGAATTGAAGAAGGGAAAAAAAAGACTTTGTGATGTTGCAAAACTTAATTTTTGATAATTTTATATCTGAAATTATCCTTAATCAATTCATGTGGCGAATTTTGTATGTTAAAATGGAGACGAGCATATATTATACGAAATTGTGTTATATGAATTATGATGTACAGGATAGGTGTATGGATAAAAGTTGGTGCTATCCGTTTAAATCCCTTTATATTAAATAAAGACGACTTTAGTTAAGACAATGAGTACAAGGCATTCAAAAGTCAAAGATTACAACCGTTTGTTAGTGGTTGGGTGAAACAAGTTCTCTCCAACAAATTTACAGGATAGCAGCTTTTTATCACAAAGATAAGGATTAGTTATAAATCATAAATCATTTTTGCCATGTACTTGCATAATTAAATGAATCCATTTTTCAGGTTATGGACTTTCCGTATTGTCAATAAAAGCTTCATTCCTTGGATTATTGCGAATGGAGATGATCAGTACTCATTGTGGTTGTGCTGCAGGTACAGGTAAAACACGTTCGTCAGCCTGACTTGCAATTAATAAATTAATAAAACAAGTACTCATGAAAAGAAACAAATTAAACAAAGGACTCAAAGTTATAGTAATTTTTACATAATTTATCTAGCGGTTGAGCCTTCGTCTATGGTATATTTATGCACCGAGCTGTGTAAATCATTGTAATTTCTGTAAGGACTTTTTGTCATGTCGTATTAATGTTACTATTGTCTAACTTATGTGATTTATTAAATATTCTCCTTTCCTTTTATTGTTCTATTTATCACTTACTACCATCGTCAGCAGTCGGTATACATGCTTGTAAATGAAAATAAGACATAGCACATCTACTAAACATACAATTATTTATTATAATCAAGTTTAACAGCTGATAGCATTTATACTTAATTATAATTCATTGAGTGGGGGTAAGGGGTGCTTGAGTAGGTTTTACGAACCTACGGGCGATGCCGGCGGGAGTTTATAACTCCTGGTAGGGCCACCCAAGCCGGTAAGGCCGTGGGGGAGAACTGAAAAGAAGCACCCTGGTAAGTGTTATGCGCAACCTATAGCCTCTGCACTTGCAAGACCATCGTGCGTGGTGAAAAACCACATCCGACTAGAGGTTACCCTGTTCCTACAGAACACGATGGATCTAGGGGAGTAAACCCCGAAAAAATAATCCGAAATCCAAAGTGTTTGCCGTGCTGATGGATGAATGGCTCTTCGTTATTGAGTCGCAAACGGCTGCCTCCGGATACCTGGCGACCTCCGGTTGAAAGATAGCCTTGGCATGGTAAGGGCGCACTGCCATGTTAGAACTGATTTCGTCCCCACTCGTGGGATTTACATGAATATTGTAAATAAACCAAAACCTCAAGAGGCGTCCTCCTCTAAAAATAGGGATGTGGAAGGGGATCCACTACAAGAATCACCCCGAAATAACACGAACCAAGAGACGGGGGTCTCCCCTCGGTTCTTGGTCGTAAAGAGGACTGAAGGAGACTTCACCAAAGTGAATCCCTTCATAATTGAGAAGAATATATATAGTTTTGCTGGAAGTCCAAAAAATGTCCGGAAAATCAAAGATGGATTGTTGATAGAAACAACTTCAGCTGCTCAATCCAGGAAACTTCTGGAACTAAAAAAACTAGGAGAATTTTCTGTAGAGGTCACTCCACATCAAAACCTGAATACATCAAGAGGAGTTATATATTGTCCAGATCTTTTGAACTGTTCCGTTGAAGACTTATTAGAGGGACTAAAAGATCAAGGCGTGATAGAAGTTAGGCGCATCAAAGTAAGAAAAGAAGGAAACCTGGTCGACTCGCCCAACCATATTCTTACTTTTAATAATCCCGTTCTGCCAAAACGAATTAAAGCAGCATTTTATTCACTGCCAGTCAGAATGTACATTCCACCTCCTATGCGATGTTTTAGATGTCAAAAGTTTGGACATACCTCTCTTCGGTGCAATGAAGAACAAGTCTGTGTGTGTGGAAAACCTCTCCATGAGGGTAGACCTTGTGAGGAGCCATTATCCTGTGTTAATTGTGAAGGTTCACACTCTGCACGATCTCGCATTTGTCCTATTTACAAACAAGAGGCTGCTATTCAAGAACTGAAAACTAAAGAGAAAATATCATATATAGAAGCTAAAAAGAAAGTTATCATAATAACACCCAATCCCAATATATCGTATGCAGCAGCTACAGCTTCTCCAGCCAAAACAGATCTTTCCTCCCTTATCGAAGAGCTAGTACCTAAAATTGTTGAAGCATTATCTCCACTTGTTAAAGAAGGTGCAATACAGCCCACATCAAAAAGTCAAAGAACTGTGTCTATTTCTCAAGTTCCCACTACAAATCAGAAAGCGACTTCATCCAGAGACAAACGTAAAAGAGGAGATCTACCCTCCCTGTCATCGGGAGATGAATCCTCCTTAAGCTCGTTGGTCGCAGAAATTAGAAAAAAACCAAAAAAGAAACTGGGCTGGCCGAAAGGCAAACCGCGGAAGCAAACTGCAGATCCATCTGCATCTTCTGTGATCTGATATTATCTGTGATATTTTACTTATACTTATTTATTTATGTCTTATATTATTTGTTGTATTTATTTTATCTGTATATTTGTTTTTGTTTGTTTTATTATTTATTTATACATTTGTATTCATTTGTTACACCCTTTTAGATCTAATATTTATATGCAGTGAAGTAGATCATAAATGTGAATTTTAAAATTAATTAAAAATGTCATCCATAATCCAATGGAACTGCAATGGGTGTAAAACACATTACTGTAAATTGAAATCGATTTTGGTAAAGTTCCTGCCCACATGTGTATGTCTACAGGAAACTCATTTCAGACCAGAGGAAAATTTTAATTTGAGAGGATATAATTCCTTTAGAAAAGACTTCATACCAGACATGCGAGCCAGAGGGGGAGTAGTCATATTTATTAAAAATAACTATGTGGCCGAACCTGTGACTTTGCATACTGGGTTACAGGCGGTTGCTGTAAAGGTGTCACTTCCTAGAAAAATAACAATATGTAATATATATCTTCCTGATGTTAATTGGGATATAGACGATTTAAAAGATCTTGTACGGCAGCTACCCACACCGTACTTACTAGTAGGCGATTTTAATTCTCATAACATATTATGGGGATCCCAGAGAACAGATGTACGTGGAAGAATGATAGAGGAGCTGCTTAATGAAAATGATTTGGTTCTTTTGAATAGTGGTAGCGGGACCTATTTAAATTCTCGTTCTAATAATTTTTCAGCTATCGACTTGTCAATATGCTCACCTGAAGTGGCTTATATATTTTCTTGGAGAACATTAGAAGATGAATTATATAGTGATCATTATCCAATTCTAATAAATACCGCCACTGACAACATGGAATCTACAGTTACAAAAAGGTGGAAATTAGAACGTGCAAATTGGAATCTATTTAAAGACAAACTAAAACCATTTGAACTAACTGCTGATATAGAAGAGTCTGTTAATACTATCACAGAATCGATTATTAGTGCTGCTAAAGAAAGTATTCCAACAACAGGAGGAACACGAAAGAAGCATACTGTCCCGTGGTGGAATGATACGGTACAGAAAGCAGTTGAGGAAAAAAAGCGTACCTTAAATATCTTTAGAAGATTTCCCACTAGAGAAAATCTCATAAAATTCAAATGCTCAAGAGCCAAAGCCAGACGTGCTATTCTGTTTAGTAAAAAAACATCATTCGAAAATTATGTATCGTCAATCACTTCCGAAACACAGACAATGGAAGTGTGGAAAAAAGTTCGTGCCATCGCAGGGAAAAAATTACCTGACCCCCCTACCACGCTGCTTGTTGAAAACCATGTAGTGCATGGACAACAAGAAGTTACGGAAGCCCTATCTGCCCATTTTGAGAAAACAAGTAGTTCTCTCAACTATGATCCCCACTTTCTCCAAATTAAGAACAGATCAGAAACTGAGTTAGACTTCTCCGAAATTAACATCTCTCAGTATAATGAACCATTCACTATGATAGAATTTGAGTATGCATTGCAAGAATCAAAAAATTCGTCTCCAGGAGCTGACCTCATGTATGAAATGCTTAGGCAACTTCCAACACCTGAAAAAACTAAATTACTAGATATCTTTAATAAAATATGGTCTGAAGGAATTTACCCAGAGAAATGGAGAGAATCAATAATAATCCCCATATTAAAATATGGTAAAGATATAAAATACCCATCTAACTATAGACCCATATCACTGACCAGTTGCTTAAGCAAACTCTTGGAAAAAATGATAAATTTCCGTCTCGTGTGGATACTAGAAAGTAGGTATCTTCTATCACCACATCAAATGGGTTTCCGCAAACACCGCTCTACTGCCGACAATCTTGTATGTCTAGAAAATGCCATTCAAAATAGCTTCGCCGAAAGAAAACATCTTGTCGCGGTATTTTTTGACCTTGAAAAGGCATACGATATGACATGGAGATATAGTATCCTGGAAACTTTACACAAATGGGGAATTAAAGGAAATCTTCCATGTTTCATACGCAGCTTCCTCCAAAGTCGTCATTTTAAAGTTCGCATAGGGAACGTCCTTTCAGAATCTCACAATCTTGAAAACGGCATACCACAAGGTTCAACATTAAGCGTTACTTTATTCGCCATTGCAGTAAATACCTTAATAGCAACACTAGATCCAGAAATAGGAAAATGTCTCTACGTGGACGACCTGGCAATATATTTCTCATCAAAAAGTATGGAAGATATGCAAAATAAACTGCAACTATCAATTAATAGACTTGTAGATGTGTCGGAACAAAGGGGTTTCCGTTTTTCCCTTTCAAAAACTACGTGTGTTCACTTTTGTCGTCTAAGAAAGCCACACAATCACCCCATTCTCTATATTAAAGATCACCTAATCCAAGTGAAAGAAAATGTGAAGTTTTTAGGTTTACACTTTGACAGCAAATTACACTGGGGAAAGCATATTGATGAATTATCTGTTAGATGCAGAAAAGCACTGAACATAATAAGATGTCTATCAAACATTAATTGGGGATCCGATAGAGAAATTCTTCTAATGTTATATAAAGCTTTAGTCCTTTCAAAAATTCAATATGGATGTATGGTATACTCTTCCGCCCGTAAATCGAGATTAAAGATCCTCGAATCGATACATGCTGAGGGACTGCGGTTAGCAATCGGAGCTTTCCATACAAGTCCCTTGCTATCTATTTATTGTGAATCTGGGGTACCGCCATTAAGATTTGTGAAAGAACGATTCTTATTAAGTTATAGTGTAGGTATTCTAGCCCAACCACATCACCCAAATTATAAACTACTAGAAAACGAGGATGTATATGATAGCTTCCACTCTAGGCCAACTATCACCAGACCAACAGGAATCAGAATGAAAGAAATTATTAATAAACTAGATTTCACGATACCAGAAATGTATACACTGAAGCCCACCGAAATTCCCCCATGGATGATTAAACCCCCCGATATTTACATAGAGTCGACATGCCTAAGAAAGGCAAGCACAACTCCTCTCATATATGTTATGGCATTCCGAGAATTTATTAGTAGACATGAAAATCATATCGTTATATATACGGACGGTTCTAAGACAGATCGTGGTGTAGGCAGTGCTTTCTTTTGTGAGAACAATTCTCATAAATGGACCCTAAACCCCTTGGCAAGCATCTATACTGCAGAGTTGTATGCCATTTGGCAAGCGTTACGATTTGTCGAATACAGCACGCACAGACATTTCGTTATTTGTAGTGATTCACTCAGTGCTTTACAATCTCTATCAAACGTTTTTACCACTGACCCACTGGTGCAAGTCATTATCTCCCTAACACACGCGTTAAAACAACAAGAAAAGGTGGTGATATTTCTATGGACGCCGGGGCACACAGGGATTGAGGGAAATGAAGCGGCTGATATAGCAGCACGTGATGCTGCCGAAAACGGAACAATAGAAGATATACCTATTCGACCAGATGATGTGAAAACTTCATTAAAATCAATAATATTCAGTAATTGGCAACATGTATGGAATAATACTAATTCTAAGTTAAAGATACATAAACCATCATGCTCAGCTTGGAAATTACCAAAACTAACACGTCGTGAACAGGTAGCTTTAACAAGATTGAGAATTGGACACACACATATAACATCTGTCCATTTACTACGAGGAGATAGACAACCAATTTGCCCAACATGTAGAGAACAACAAACAGTTAAGCACATACTTTTAGAATGTGAAGAATTTGCAAATGTGCGTCAGCAAGTGAACCTTCCAGATAATATTGAAGACTGCCTGAGAAATGAAAACGCATATAAAATAATGCAATTTTTGAAAACAACCAATTTGTTGAAAAAAATCTAATTAAAAGTGAAATGTGCACACAGAATATGTATGTGGGTGTGTATGTGTATGTTCTTATCTGAATAAAACCTCATGGTAGAAGCAGCTAATGGCCTTGGAAGTCGACGCTGCTAAAACCCTAAATAAAAAAAAAAAAAAAAAAAAAAATTCATTGAGTGATCTGCCGAGTGAACGTATCGTTTTTGAAATATTATTGTGTGGTGTTTAACTATTCAATTCTTTTGTTTAACATTACAAAACTGTGAAAATGGGTTAAAGTCAGTGATCAGAGTCGGTTTTCAAATATAAAACAATCTAACACTGTAGTTTTTAAACAACCATAATATACACTTTAAAACAATACATTTAGCCCGCAGATCAGCGATGACAACTATAATATTTTGAACTTTCATTTATAATTTATAAACTTCATCAGATTTTATATAATCTGTAGCTTTTCTTTGAAGTTCCTCTTGAATTGTACCATATTTAAAACGGTTATCTCTCTAACATTTTTCTCTTCCAGCACGAGCCTCTTCTTCGCTCAACATAATTTAAGATACAAAAAATATCAGTGAAACCAATATAAGCTGTTAATTTCTATACCAAATTGTTTACAGATTGCTCTAGCAGCACTTATTTTATCATCGATGATATTTAGTACAAACTGGTAATTTCGTATTGACACACTTTCACAATTAACAATACAGCCAAAACTTGTCATTTTGCATAATAAAATGTCCACGAAAGTAGTAATTTAATGAAAAGTTCGGTTACTTGCCATTTAACACATTAGAAATTTCGGTTTGTTGTCCTTAAGCTATGACTAATGTCTAAATTTGTGACGTCGCGCGCACACGACCTATATAAATCACGAAGTCACTGTTGCTAAAGTGCAAATACTGAAAATATCACAAAATAGTGCGAGTGGCACGCCAAAAATCTTTAGGGAGCGGCGCATTTAGTCTTTCTCGATCTCCTCTCCACATTTTTATACTTTTACCAGCTTTATTTATTTCCCCTATTTTCACCCTACCCTTCACCGGATAAGTTTAAAAGACAATCCAGTTCTAGATCTCGTTATGCTACACATGTGTACCAAATATCAAGTCAATATCTTAAATCCTTCCAGAGAAAACGTAAGCACAAACAAAAAGATACAAACTGACAGACCGACAGACAGACAGAAGTTCTTTTTCGCTCAAATTTAAAATCAAGACGTTTCATGACATTCTAAACCCATTTCAATAAGAAAAATGTTTCCAAATTTTTTTATGATTACTATACTTCCGCTCTACGTGGATGTGGAAGTGTAAAGTCCGATATCGACGGCGAAAACACACGATTTTTTAAGCTTTCTTGCGGTCATTCTTTGCCGGTGTGTGGTATGTGTATATTAGGCTATTCGATATGTCGAAAATTAAGGCGTGTGAAAAATTAAATTTTCTACAAAAAAGTATTCTTGCAAAAATCTCCAACACATTGTTTTTGAGCTATTTTGAAAAAAACTAAAAAATGGACTTCTTCGGATGGCTCTCAAAAGCGCTCCACGGAATTTAGTAGTACTTATAAAAGTCCTTTAAAGCAATTGTTTCTTGCTAAAAGACATATTCAACAGCCTATATACACAAAAAAACAAACCATAAATAATTTCAGGTAATGATAGATATAGCATTAGTTGTCCTGGTCTATATGTATATTCCAACGTATGTATTTACATGTACGACAAAACCTCGAATTTGCACTGCGTTAAATAGGTTTCTCTTGTAACATTTGTTGAATGTATTCCCCCAAATATTTACAGAGGGATTAGCTATTTGTGGAACATAACTTATAATTAAGCCCTTATCTAAAATATTTACCCCTCTTTTGTTCTTGTGCAAACACGGATTGCATTAAGCAAAGTCCCCGAAATATTAACTAGATTATTAAAAAGATATCATTCCCTGGTTTCAATGCAGAGAGGTGATCTTTGTATTCATTTAATTTAAATGTTGGATACAGTGAGGTAATTATTCGTGGGAGAAGGTTACGGGAGACAGTGGCATACCCAAACGACTTTTTAAGGAATTTCTAGGAAACCTTAGAGTATTGAAAGGCTATAATAGAAAAAATATTTTTTGAAAAATCTTGAACCGTCTTTAAAAAAAGGTGACTAAGAATTTTGAAATAATATTTTACTGTTTCGCGGTTAATTGATCCTTAATTATGAAACATCGGTATTGAGGTGGGTTAAAAATACATTCGAATTTGTTATTTGCTTATTTTTACACCGACCCCAATACTGATATTACATAATAAGATTCAATTCACCGAACGACGACGCACATCGGACAGAACTGTAGTGTTCCACCCAAATAAACTTTTAGATCGTAAAATTAAAGATTTTGTGATGATTTTTCTTTAAATGTTATAAAATTCTCTATGAATCCCTCCAGCCGAATTTTCAATTTTCATGCCCAATTGTTTACAGTTGTCATCTAGAAATGTATTTTTGTTAAGAAATGCGGGTTTTTCCAATGAAAATTAGTGTCAAGGTCACAAATTGTTTATTAATTGTTTTAAAAATTTAACGTAGTAAACTGTTCATTTCCTATTAGGCTAGATGACTAGAGACTTTGATTGGATTTTTGGCCCATAGGCGAGATTATTGTTGGAATCGCTTTGTCTTAAGGTGTAGTTGAACACCCTAAGTTTGTTTACAAATTAGTGAACCGCTTGATTTTTACTTCCCTCGCATACCGAAGAGAAGTATTGTATTCGAGAAAAAATCCCCTCCGCGATTTTTTCGGATTTTCACGTTTCAGATCATGTAGATTACGAAAATATAGGTTTTTCAATTACGTCAGTCTGTCTGTCTGCCTGTCGGTCTGTTGGTGCATTAACTAAAAAAGCTACTTGACGGAGAACAGTCAAATTTGGTAGGTAGCTGACGCTACTGTCAGCGAAGATATGGTTAAGCTTTCACAGGATGGACCGGCTGAAGGGAATAAATAATGAAAATTTGCTAAAATTTAAAATTTCCACGTTTTATTACATTCTAAACCTATTTAAAAAAAAATGTTCTAAAGGTTTTTAAACATTATTGGATTAGATGGGAATAATATTTTTGCAAATTTAAAATTTTCACGTTTCATGACATTCTAGACCTATTTAAAAAAATTGTTTTTGACAATTTAAGAAACATGTTTTGAATTTTTTTTTACCGCTACTAGAGTCGGGTACAATTTAAACTGACTTGTGTCATGGCCGCTAAAACGTCTGAACTAAGATTGTATTTGATGCATAAGAAATGCCAGTAGTTCTCAAACAGTTCTTTCGTGTAATAGCAATGATGACGCTAAATAATTATAAAAAAGTAGCAAAGATGTTGTCATAAATTGTTAAGATTATTAATTTAGTAACTTCATAATTTTAGTGGAATTCTGATTATACAGTGTTCATAAAGTTGGCTACATATGGAAAAAAATTTGCTTTTTTGACATTTCTAAAAAACTCTATTGGGGGTTCGTATATGCATGCCCAACAACAAATAATTACATTTTGACACATGTCATCTGATCACCGGTTTGGCTGGACTGTAAAAAATAGTTGACCGTGAATTGTTAAGATATCGAAAAATTTTATGAAGAAAAAGTGCATATTGAATACAACAAGGACACCATATATCAATTTTGAAGCAGATATGAGAAAAATAAAGAATTGCAAATTATAGCCCTACCATTATTTATCATAAACTCTTGTGTCTATTTCACAAATATTTGATTAGTTTAGAAAAAAGCTTTGTGCATTTTAGTTGAATAAGGGTATTTGCATGTAAAAAAAGAAACGAACCCACCATTTTTTAGAAATCTCAATAATACAAATTTTTCCCATATGTAGCCAACTTTACGACGGACACAGTAGGTATATAGGTTTGGGCATTTCTTGTCAGGAAAGGAGAGGATCGTAGCATTAGTAGGAGAAACGATGTCAGTAAAAATAAAATATTCCATATAACAAAAAAAAATCTGAAATCTCTATGAGGATAACGAAAATAAATTATTTTTCTTTTAGTGGTAATAAATAAAAATTCTGGTTGACAAAATAAATATTAAAAAAATTAACGATAATTTTAAAACAAATAAATTAAAACAATCCTGAAAGAACAACGCATTGATACGTTTTCATAAACACTAAAACACTACACTTGAACAATTTATCTACTCGACGCACGTTTCACCATTCGGGTATTAATATATAACGTAAGAAAGTAGATTTTATTAGAGATAAACACGCGCTAGTAGTAATAAAAGACACATTTTTGGGGAAAATAAAGTTTTAACAAAACTCGCGGCGCAGTTTAATAAAATAAAAATTTTAGAAGGAAAATTATTAACTTTTAATAATTAATCAAATAAAAAAAAAATGGAAGTGCTTGGGGATCGATCTCGCAACAACCCGATTTATATTTATTGCTGTTCGAGCATCTTGCCGATTGAGCTACGCGATCGTGTTTACTCTACTCTAAAACGTGTAATATCTACGTACTAGAAAATTGTAAGACTTAGTGGTTTTACATTGTTCGTTTGACGGATGAATATCTACTATTTACCACTAATAATAACTTAAATATTTCATATAAGGACGTTTTTCATATTTAGAGTGGTGTTAGTTCACGGAAATAAATAATAATCGTCGTTAAATCACTTAGTTTGAGAATGACTGAGCTTATGACTATGTTTCTCACTCCTCAGTGTACATTTCATATTTCCATCTCAAAAGAAGTGGGAAAGAATCTTGGTAGAGATACATTGACAATGTCTTTAGGCTATGGCTTTAAGTTTGTGTGCAAGAGATAGTGAAAGCGTATGTGCAATATTAATTCATACATCGGCCTTTTTAAACTTGACCCGACTCTATTTATAAAATGGATGGGAACAAATTTTTTCGCTCAAATTTACAATTTTCATGTTTTATGACAAGCTTATTTCAAAAAAAGTTATAATAATTCAACCATAGTGAAAATTTCTAAAGGTGTTTACGCACGCTTTCCATATTTGGTACCTTTTATTTAATACTAAATTTTTGCTGTCGGATGATCACCCTTTTTTAGAGTGACTACCCTATATAAATAACGAGGAAAGTTCTGTGTAAATACCTTTACCGATTTTTAATTAAGAATTAGTGAATAAAATACGCTCTTTTTCTATATTTTTTAAAATATCTCCATTCCTGTTAACGTTTGGTATAACACATGCGTTAGGGAAATTGCTCGTTATGAAATTCTCTATAAAATGAGCCTCGAAACATTTTCAAAACCTCCAAAAACGGCCAATTTCTCAAAATTGGGCCAACTTTTGCGTAAAATGAATATCATATTCGTAATCGACGACCCAGAAACATATTGCACAACCATTAAAAAACCAGAGATCTTAAATGTAGGAAGGTCCATCCTAGCCATTTCACTGTAAATATTCTATTTCTCAAAAAATGAGTGAAAAAAACAAAATAGTTAAGATTCTTAGCCCATTTGCCTCAATTTAGGCAGTTAAGCGTTGTAAATAATAATAGTAATAGATTTATTGCCCAACAGAGTAATCCAATTACAGGACAATGTCCGTCACATATGATAATGTTAAGAACTATACTAGGAGCTAATACTGCCTATGCAGTAACTAATACATACTAAAGAATAACAATATAGTATATTATGTAAAAAGTTTTATAAACGTCATTTTAGTCACGAGTTTTATTAATCGCGAGCGACGCGTAGCGGAGCGAGTGTTTAATAAAATGAGTGACTAACAAGTTTATACGTATACGTGTTGCATACGTGTTGCATACTATACTTTTTCTACGACAGCAAATATCTAAATAAAAAATTTGGAAGTTATTTTAATATTTCATTTATTAACGTATCAATAACATGGTAACAGTAAAACAAAATTACTTGTCTCTTGTCACAACGCGTCGATTTATTTTGACAGATTGATGACAAGAATTACGGAAAACTAACTTGATTTTTGCCATTAAAATATCTAGAATTAACCTCAGCCGTGACTAATATCTCGTTGCTAAGTTCAGCCTGTGACTAAAATGCACGAAGTCACGGTTTGTCGAAAGCGTGTTTAAAGGATTATTTAGCGTCATGGAAACGTATACGATAAACGCCATTTTAAAGATGGAAGTAGAAAAACATCATTATAGCATAACTTATAAAGAACAATCAAATTATTATTAAAGACATAACCATATATTCAAACTAATACTGATGATTTCAATAAACTGTTGTAATGGTCTTGACTGACTTAAACGTGTGCTAAATATATCACATTGACTGCTAACCTTGTTATATATTTCCATCATAGAGTAAATGGGAGACTTTTTGAGCATGTTTGTACGGCTATTGGGGCAGTAAAATAGAATATTTTGACGTGCTCCTAATCTCGGGATTCTGAAATTAATTTTTGATAACTGTGTTGGACAGTCGATTAAATGGTTAAGTAGTTTAATATAAAAATACTAATGTAATTGGTATTCTTCTGTTCTCTAATGATTTCATGTTTAATCTTAACAGTAATAGGGTATTTGGATATCCTTGCTCTAGATAGTTTGTATCAATTCTAAAAACTAAGTACTTCATAAATTTTCGTTGAATATTCTCTACTATTTGTGAGTGAACGTTGTAAATTGGGTTCCAAATTATCACACCATACTCAAGTTTTGATCGTACCATTGAGAAATACAAGTTTTAAGTGCATCTACATAAAGTATTGTATTGAGAATACTTAAAAAAATTATTCATTTCAAGCAAAACTCAGGAGTAGATCGAATTTTGTCCACAAAAATTTATTTTTGAATCACTGTGCGACGTTTCGGAAATCTAATCTGTTTTTTTTCAAGACCTTTTTTTGAAGAATCTTTTTTGCTGTGTATGATTAATACACAGCTCTAAGAATGTTTGTTATATTCAATATCCATAGATACTTACTATTTACATAGAACTGTTGGTATGGTTAACAGTTTTTTTAATATTTATGCAATGTTAAGTTTGTGAAGTTCTTCTTTTAACATTGGCAACCAGGTTGTACCGACATCTACGGAACAATTCAATACGCAACTGTCCCCATTCAATAATATTATCACTGATTCTTTAATTTTTTTTCTATCCGCCTCTTTTGTTAAAATTTTTGCCGAATATTTGTCATACAGAGCAAAAAAGATTTTCAAAAAGAAGCCTTGAAGAAGGAAACAGATTAGATTTCTGAAACGTCGGTGAAATATTTAATTTCAAGTTTTTATACTTATTTGTGTCATTTGTTTAAAAAAGCAACCTCTAACTGATCCTTTGACGTAAAAGTTACAGGCCCAGTAACATACTGGTTAATTGTGAGAGAATAGAATAGAATAGAATGGAATAGAATAGAATAGAATAGAATAGAATAGAATAGAATAGAATAGAATAGAATAGAATAGAATAGAATAGAATAGAATAGAATAGAATAGAATAGAATAGAATAGAATAGAATAGAATAGAATAGAATAGAATAGAATAGAATAGAATAGAATAGAATAGAATAGAATAGAATAGAATAGAATGGAATGGAATAATTCAAAAAATTTTGTATTACTGGATAGAGAATTAAAAACCATTTCAAATGAGCTATCACACGCTCTCTCGCTTCATTTAAAAATTAAAGGGGTAGCTGTCACTCCAAGGGAGGCATAAAATTATGCTCAAAAAATTTCATTTTAGAATTAAAAATTGACGTGTTTTGGTATTTTACTCATAAATTCTAAATTGGGAAGATAATGAATCTTATCCGTTACTTATGAACCTTTCTATACATAAAGCAGAATGTGTGAAACAGCAGAATGTCGGAACAATAAAAAATAATGGCGAATATAATTGTAAATTCAAATACCATTAATATTCTGATGAAAATGTTCGTGTGAATGTATTTTAAAAATGATTATATCAAGAGTAATAGTTTATGACAGGTTATTATTGTAAATTTTCATTCCTCGCTCTACGAGGAGACAATTTAAATAGTAATTTGAGTTTGATTGTTCAACAAAAAGTAAAGTTTAAACTGGTATAGTTAGATGGAACATTACATGTAATGGTGTTGAATATCTGCTGCGTGAATAATGTTATTCATGAATTTAAACGAAAATTTAACATCCGAGCTCAGAGAAATTGCTATTAGTATGGTCAATGAAACCGTTAAAACGGTAAAACCTCGGAATTTTGGTCTAGTTGATGAACCGACGTGAAACTTTCAACGACTTTTAAAAATTATGAGTAATAATGTTAAAAAACAAAGAAAGGCAGTCGCAGAGGGAAACACCCCTAAAAGCAATACAATTAATAACAGGCAAAACATTTATTTTGTTTTATTTCTATTTTATTTATACACCATCTAACAGTACAAGACCATTTACCAGATGGGAAACAACACATACATAATACAAAAGTGACTTAAATTCACTAACATACATTTCAATAAAGTTATACAACAATAAAAAAATAAAGTTGACTTTACTTACAATAAAAAGAGAAAAAGACATACACATAATGTGATTTAGACAGAATTTGTCGATATCACGCTGGCTGTGCTTATAGCTAGAGCACATGTTGTAGATTGGTGAAAATTTTAAAGTATTAGTCCGGGCTATAGCAAGGTGGAAAGTTTCGTTTTCTCTTGAATTTATTCGCGAAATATGGAAAGTAAGTCTCTGGAGTACCTCACTACAGTCAATATCAGAACGAACCTTCTTTAAAAATGTATGGCAAAGTCGTTGCGTCTTTCAGATAGGTTACTCATAGAGAACGTTTGAAGTAAGTCGCTTTGTGGAAAACCAATTGGTGGATAAACACCATGAGATTTTAAATATAGAAATTTAAGAAAATGGCGTTGGATATTTTCTAATTTAGGACTATAAATGCCATAAAAGGACTGCCAAACAGGAGACGCATACTCTAGTTTAAATCGCAAAAAGAAAAATCATAGTTTTAACGTTGAGATATTTGAGAAATCACGCGCCCATTACGTATAATAAAACCAAGTGTAGTTTGATGTCATCTGTATACATTAAAAAATGAACATCTAGTTCACATGCTATATCATTGATAAATGTAATAAACAAGAGTAGTCCAAGAGCAGACCCCTGAGGTACACCGGAAGAAGATAAGTAATCAGTAGACCTGAATCCATTATACGCGACGTACTGTTTTCTATCTGACAAGTATGATTTTAAAAATTCTGTAAGATTCTGTGGAACTTCAAGTTTTTTAATGAGAAAGTTATGATTAAGCATGTCGAATGCTTTTGTGAAATCAAAATATATTACATCTGTTTGAACTTGCCTCGCAATTGACTCAGATATATATCGAGTAGCACATATTAAATTGGTGGTTGTAGATCGGTCTTTCATAAATGCATGCTGTTGAGAGGAGATACTGTTTTTTGCCATGCGGATATATGCAATTATGCAGCGAAATTTCAAAAGCTTTGCCAAAGTTAGAGAGATAGTGATTGGTCGGAAATTTGATATATCATTTCTGTTGTCCTTTTTATAAACTGGACTACTTACAGATGTCACGAAAGGGACAGTATTCTATAGACAAATTAAATAAAGTTTTAAGGGCAAATATATTAGCACAATCTTTCAACAAAAATGCCATTCGTTCCCGGCTTCGGTTTCATTTGTTGAAACTGTCTATACTTTTGCTTTTGAGGACACTGATTACGCACATGAGGTCCGAAATGACATGGGAAAAAAACCCATCAAAAATGAGAGCACTCATTTCATACAAAGTTGTAGTCAACGATGAAGCCGCCGATGATAGATAGATAGATAGACGTTTATTGACCACCTTATGTATAGTTACATTTGTAGCAAGTCCTAGGCTGCTAACTGGAATATAAATTTACATATAAATTGCCAGGTAGATATTACATTAATGAATTAATGCGTGTATACTGAGAAAAGAATACAGTGTATAACTTAAAAAAGAGAAGAATTATAAAAGTATAAAAAGCGTTCATGTCAACGTACAAAACATATACTATAAAAACATATTATAAATATAGTACAAACAGTTAAACAGTAAAAGGAAAAAACGTGAGTACATCTCATGATACGAGAAATACATCTGGAAGTGTCCTAGATTTCCATAGGAGTACTGATGTACTCATTTATCGAATAAAAACAGTGTTTTAATAGATGGTTTTGATTTTTAATTTTGAATATATTATTATACAGTTGTACAGCTTTAAGTCCAATGAGTTTTTAGCAGATTTTGTCAGACGATGTCTCGGAGCCTTTAATAAATTAGTCTCATAACTATGGAGTCTGAGTGTGTAGGAATGGTGCTTTTATTTTTATGAACTTTCAACAATAAGCAAAATACATATAAGCAAGGTAAAGGCATTATGCCATATTCAAGAAATAAGGGTTTACAATGATCCTGATAATTAGCACAATGCATAAAGAAACCAATGCGTAAAGGTCGATTTGTCTGGCAGTTTTGATTATTATGATTTTCGTAAAAATATAGCGATACATTGATATTCCTAGGAATACGTCGAAATTAGTGCCATGTTACATACAGGCACGCGTTCTCCAATGTAGTGCAAATGTATTTGATTTACAATGTTGTAATTGCTGAAGTAAAATTAAATTACTATTAACATAGGACTCCGAAAGACATGTCAAAGCTGGACCAGATGGTGTGGTCGAGGTTAAACTTAATTAACCATAATTTGGCTTGTCGATTTAATGATAGTGCAGTAACCATAGCTAACATAATTATCACGTAGACTTTATATAGATTTATCTTTCCCTATTTCGAAACGCAAAGATTTTTCTCTGTTCTAATTGTTTAACTTATCCATTTTTTTCGAAGACTATTAATTTTGATATGTAAGCTAATTTTTACAAACGTACAACTGCGGGAAGTTAAAGAAACATTTTGTTTTAATGTAATTTGGTTCACTACTACAAATTTTATTTATGAAAATTTCTGTATTTTTTTATAAAATTGGCTCCTTTCAATTTTTTCAAAAATGATTTGATTTGCAAATTTTTTAAATGAGATGGTGTTTAAACTGGTCATTTTTAGAGTACAGTTGTCGTCATTTATTAAGTGCACATAAGAAGCCCACAAAAACCGGCAAAATATCAAAATCGGCACTATTACCAGCTGACAATGTCCTGCAGAGCCGTATTTCAAATTTTTTGCACATTGGAATAAACAAAATAATACCAGAAATTTAAAAGTCGTGTTTGAAGTTTCTGGTAAATTAAAAAAATCTTTATTTTGCGTCAAGACAGGAATACCTTATGCATTGGTAGATGCATTGCCCGTCCTTCGTGACGTATGACAGATAAATTAAAAGTACGGCTCTGTTTATTTGTTCCCTGGGTGTGACGTTAGTTATTTTAAAAGCGTTTATTTAACTTTCCTTGTTTGTCTGTCTGCTACAAATCTTGTAATAAAAATTTCGACTTGTTCTAATTAGGCTAAAGCTTTGAAATTTTGTAGACGTATGTAGGTCCGGCAACAATGTAATACAGTAGATCTAATATCGTCCTAAATTCAATATGGCGGACACACCAGGATACCGGATAATCTTTTTCTTTACAGTCCCTTGACATGAGTATCAAATGAAAGGATTTGACGAGTAAAATACTACAAACTGTCATTAACATTTTAATATGGCGGACGCCCCAGTGGCGGATTACCTTTATCTTGACAACCTCCCTGATATAAATATTAAATGAAAGAGTTTGACGAGTAAAATACTATAAACTATGTAACGTCATTATAAATCCAATATGGCGGACGTCTCAGGATGGCGGACTACCTTTTTCTTCACAACCCCTCGACATGGATATATCAAATGAAATTTGATTTGTCTGACTGTAAAATAAATAAATAATAAATAGTAAAAAATGAAATTATATATAAAAAATATATTTTTAAAACAAATCTTTTATTTATTTAATATGTCTTAACTCAACTTCTTCAAATGGAGGACCCTCTATATTTATATTTGTGTGTTTCGGCAATCAATTACTTACATGCTAGTACCTGATATCAAAAGTAACACCTAGATCCTTAAATCTAGCAACTCTTTGTATGACACTATTGTATATTTTATACTCATTAATGAAAGTATTATGCCCACGTGAGTAGGTGACAACACTTCATTTTACAACATATAGAAATAGTTTATTTTTATTGCACCAAATCTGACTTGAGCAATTCTGTATCATTGCAGCTAACGCTGTAGTAAATTTTTAGGTCATCTACATAGAGTAGATGTGGGCACTGTAAGTTTATAACTATGTCATTGATAAAGACATTGAATAAAAGTGGACCAAGGACTGACCCTTGAGGGACTCCGGCATTAGATTCGACAGACTTGTGTCCATGGTAATAAACATATTGTAATCTATTGCTTAAATATGAGGTAAAGAATGAGACAAACTCATATAATAATCCAAAATTTGTTAATTTATTCAATATGATACCATGGTCAAGCCTGTCAAACGCTTTGGAGAAATCTGTGTAAATAACGTTAACTTGACCACCTCCATCCAAGACTTCACAAAGATACTGAGTCAAGCACAATAAATTTGAAGTCGTAGACGTACCCGGCATGAACCCATGTTGATGGCTTGATATTTTATTTTCTGTTAGGCAAAATATAATCGTAGAGAACGAATTCGAATATTTTAGAGAAATTATTAATTATGGTGATTGGCTTGTAATTTTGTATGTCTTCTTTGGAATTCTTTTTGTGTACAGGGCATATTTTAGATATTTTCCACAGGCTGAGAAAGATGCCATTATTTAAGGATAAATTAAATATATATGATAAGGGACCAGCCAATATTGAGATGCAATCTTTAATGAAAAAAGCTGGTATTCCATCTGGACCTGCGGTAAATTTTGGCTTTAATTTTTTGCACCCTTTAAAAACTTCTGCCTCTGAAATTGTAGGTATGAATATATTTTGTGTGTCCCCAGGTTCACTTTCGCCACCCATACTGACATTATTAGTTGATGTATTAGGTGATGTAGAGTATGCTGATTTGAAATATTCTGAAAATTTATTTACTATATCTTGGGGGTCATTATATGAGGTATTTTCATATGTCATACTGTTAAGTATTGAGCTTGTTTCTGACTTATTATTCATGTAGGACCAAAACATTTTTTGATTATTTTTTAAGTTATTTTCTATCTTAAGTAGATAGCTTCTATGCGAGTCATCAATAAATTTTTTTAATTTTGTTCTAATATTCTTATATTTCTCATATAGCACGGCATCTTTAGTATTTTTATATATATATTCCAATTTTTTTTTTTATATTTGAGATTTTTAATTACATATTTCGAGAACCACTGAGGATATTTGTTTGTACACGGATGAGATTTAGGAACATACAAGGATAGATTCTCATAAAAAAATTGAATTGCTTGATTAACATTCGATACATCATATAACAAATTCCATTCTGTGTGGCACAAACTATTATACAATGATGGAAAATTGGCTTTTTTTAAATTATAATTCACCTATTATATCCAGTGCCGGATGATGGGGATCCTCTATTAGCTCGCAGGCTTCTGATTTTGTGACTACACAATTTATGTTGCAAAAAACCAAATCTAATAGCCTTCCCTTATCGCTTGTTGTGAAATTATGCTGTTTTAGATTAAGAAAATTACATAAGAGATCTAACTGTATTAGTTTGGGGGATTTTTCTAATGATTTCGAGCTTTCAAAATAATCTGCCATGTTAAAATCGCCCATTATTAATATGTTATTTCCATAGATAGAATATGTATTTGAAAATTCTTCAAACAGGATTTCATGAACTTCAAAATTTGTATTAGGAGGGATATACATACAGAACAAAGTTAGATTTTGCGTATTGTTTATGGTAATGTTTAAGCCAATGGTATCTACAGAGGGCACACTTTTACTGATTGAATTCAAATTCAATAAGACGACAGAAAAAGTTTTATCAACTGCTAGTAACACACCACCTCCTCTACATAAGTTCAATTCATTAAATGTTCTATTTGCACGATAAATGTTATAGTTATCACAGAATAATTCACAATCAACAGCATATGCTACTCTTAGTCTCCCATCTGAGACATTTTTTCAAATTTCAAATAGTTGAGTGTCCACGTGCTATTGACTCACCCTGTATATCAAATTCAGATAAGGGACTCACTTTGCCGTGTATTTTAATACTACCGCACATCCTCGCTACTGTGAGCCGATTTTATTCATTTATCTTGTATTTAGAAAGTATAATTACTGTTTATTTGGTTCAGTGTATCGCATGTACATGTCCTACGCCGAAAACTGAAAAAAATCAACCAGAAATACGCATCAACCGATATTCAAATGTGTTTTCCGCACCTCTGGTTAATCTGTTTATGAAAGCGATTGGCTTTATAATGTATTCAAATTCAGAGATCAAAGATTGGTCAATATTTGAATATAGATAAGCTTTATATTGAAAAAGGAATCACACAAAAATGTTGAATATTATCATATGCTCACATGAAATAATTAAGTTAATTTTTAATTTGTTAGCTGGAGAAAAGGGGTTCCTAATAAGTTCAAATCGTTTTCGAGCAAATTACGAAACGTTTAAATACAACCAATTCTTATATTTTTAATATTTAGGTTTTATAAAAGGGAAATATAGTTTCGTAGGACTAGATTCTTTAGTTCGCGTCTTTGAATTACCATGCCAGGAGACGTTTCGATATTATGAAGCTATTGTCAGTCTCACTTTCTCACTGGCAACTTTGATCAGGAGATCGTGTTCGTAATTTAAAAGACTGTAAAATGCTCGGTCGGCCGACCCCCACCCCTGGCGATAGCCTTGGCCGACCATTAACAACAATGTAATTTTTAATGCCTAGCCTCCCCCAAGGAGTGACCAGGTCGGCCTTGGTCTATTCGAAAGAATCAAATTTTTCCTTTCATAAAACCCCGGTCGGCCGATCTCGGTCCCTAGCTTTAATGAGTAATTACACTAATTGTCGTGGGGGGCACTGGGGGGATTGTGGTGACAGAGTGGACGATTTCTTGTTTAAACTTTTTTTTTTATTGTAATCTCGAGAGTCTAAAATGCCCGGTCAGCCGACCCCCACCCCTGGTGATGTCCTTGGCCGACCATTTGCAACATTGTAAATGCCTTTCCTCACTCACGAATTTAGCAGATCGGTCTTGGAATATTCGAAAGGGTGAGTTATCAAAATAATTTTTATTACCTCACTGTTTTCACTTTTATAACTTCTTCCCCCCTTAAGGGGAGGATAAATGTTGTAGCAACTGCACTCAGAGAAAAAGTGTACTATAGTTTTAGGTAAATTTCTATAGTTTTAAGAAAACGTTCTAATTTAAATAGGAACCTATGAAATGTTTCTTTCTTTTAAGTAAATCATTTATTTAATTGTATAAAATTTTACTTAATTCAAGTAAATTATTTATTTCATTTTATGATTTTTTAAATTGTTTCTAAGATATTAAATTACGTAATATCAAATAAATCAATTTTCTTGAAGTAAATAAAGAATTGTTTGTTTTAAAGGAGAAAAAAAACTTTGATTCAATAAAATCTGATTCAAATAAATGGATTTACTTTACTTTTTTCTGACTGTATGATCGGAATTCATCGCGTGTTTATGATGGCAGTTTACTTTTATAAAATTACATTTGAAAAAAAATATTTACGATGTTAATTAAAAAAATGCATATACCATTTATTGAAATAAATATACGCGTTTCATTTTGAAGTTACACTTGGAGTAACTTTAAATTTGGATCGAAGAAAAAAATTGTCCGAATGGAAGTTGTTTGTTTTGGAAGGGCAAATATGATGACATTTATCAAGGGCCTATTAAGGCTATCCTATGTAAGATATGGCTACAAACTTTGGTTTTTTAAGAAACCCCTTTAGTGACTTTTACGATTCTCACCGAGGAAAAACTTGTCCTATCAATTTTTTTTGTTTATGAAAGGACATGTAATGGCACTAACCAGGGGCCTGGCAAGGCCACATTTGGTAAAATCTGGACACCAACAACACGCCAAAGGAAAACGCGCTTCCTTATTATAATCTCATAAACATAGATATTATTCGTTTCGAAATTCTGTAGAAAACAAATTATATATATTTTGAATAAAAAAATTTGAAAATCCCCTACTTTATTCTGTTGTTGGAATAATGGTCCAGGAGGCGACTGCAAATTTGTGCGGGGAACGAGTGGACGGGATTTAGCAGTTTAGAATACTGCAATAGTATGCCCTAAACTCATAATCGCTGGTCGGCCGATCACGGTCCCTGGCGGTAATGAGTAATTACGGTAATTGTATATTGGGGCAATGGGGCGATTGTGGTGACAAAGTGGACGTTTTTTTTTTAAACTAATTTGTTAATTATGATCCAAAGAATGTAAAATGCTCGGTCGGCCGATCCCCACCCCTGGCGATAGCTTTGGCCGACCATTAACAACAATGCAATTTTTAATGCCTAGCCTCCCCCAAGGAGTGACCAGGTCGGCCTTGGTCTATTCGAAAGAACAAAATTTTTCCTTTCATAAAACCCTGGTCGGCAGATCTCGGTCCCTGGCTTTAATGAGTAATTACACTAATTGTCGTGGGGGCACAGGGGGGATTGTGGTGACAGAGTGGACGATTTCTTGTTTAAACTTTTTTCTTTATTGTAATCTCGAGTCTAAAATGCTCGGTCGGCTATATATTTTGAACAATTTTATGCTTAATAAAATGTATTTAGTTTCTTGTCAGTTAGATTTAGTGACATAATTATCTATGTACAAATTTCCTAATTAAGTGCATTACCTACTGCGTGTACACCTAAAAATGGAATTCTCAGTAGAGTTTATAACCATATAAGTTATCATCGGGGTATAAAAACAGATTATCGTCATCAATGTTGACAATATCAGAGAAACCATTAATAAAGAGTGATAAAATTAAATGCCCCAAAACTGAGCTCTGGGGTACCCTACAGTTGAGAGTATGTTGTTCACCGTTTACTACACGTTTTCACCAAAGATTCTTAAATTTATAAATTTTGGTTAATTGGTTGAATAGTTCAAATTAGTTTAAAAGGTACATTTGCAATAAATTAATTAAACTTTCCCTGCTCTTCTGTCAACTCTCGAAAAAATTCTAGTGACTTACAGAGTTGCGCCTCATTTCATTCTTTTAGTAATTTAGGTAGATAATACACCCTTTTTGTATTAAATATATAAAATTGCGCTGGGCAACTCCGAACACGCCAAATCCATTAGTAAAATATACGCACCTTTCTGCTGAGGTTTCGTAATTAAACTTTGACGTAATTAATACGATTGCATCAGCATTGTTGGGTCGTGAAAACAGAAGTAAAATATTAATGACTTATATTAATAATAAGAAAATTTCACTTAACCTGAATAATACTTTATTATTAATACAAAATATTAGTCTATACACTTATACATATACATACTAAATGCATGTTATTATTATGTAAACAATTAAAAGTTTGTAAGTGACGCAAAAGAAATAAAAAACGAGTATTATTAATTGATAAGGAACATAAACATAGTAAAAACAGTTGTAGTACATCGCTACCTTAATAGAGCAACAAACAAAAAAAAGGAAGTGACTACAAATAGCGAACAGTCTATTTCAATTTATTTTATTTTAGTGCAATAATAATCCCTGACTATTGAGTCATTGTTTTTTATAATCATATTAAATAAAGTGACCATTATCCAATAATTTTCGGCTTAGAAAATTCGACTTTTTTGAACCTGTGTAGAAAAGTTTACTTTCTCAACACTTCTCGACCAATGAAACGCTGGCATTTCCACTTTCTCAACACTTCGACTTTTTCAACCTGTGTAGAAAAGTTTTATCAATTATGGAACTATTAATATTAATATTAGTTAGTTAGTAATCTCTTGAACCTAACATTCAGTGTGTAGATATGCGTTAGGTTAGGTTAGGTAACTTTTCGGTGTAGGGTTGATGGGGCTTTCTTTATTAAAACTTTCTTATACAGATACGCACAATGCAGTAGTCTTCTATTTTCCATGTTTAACCAGTCAGTTTCATTTAATTTGTAAGAAATTCTCTCACGTCGACGAATTTCATGACTGAGCCTTAGGCGCGAATTTCGAATTTTTTTTACTTTATTCTTATACTGGCAAGTTAAATTGGGACCATATAAACAGTCTACAAAGTTTGATAAGGACAATACTAGAGTTTCACATAGGATAACTATCATCTTTTGCGGTAAGCAATGTTGGTTTCCTCGAATCTTAAATTACTATCACTCAGAACCCTCTTGTACCAGTTCAATTTTGGGATCATCTACAGTAATGTTTATAACATTTTTGACAGTCCCTGCACTTTTTTGGCCCAAACACAATGACGTTGGATTTACTCGAATTTATAATTAAGCAATGATCTTTAGCTAAGTCTATAAACGATTTTAGGTCTTCATTAACTAAATCACAGGCATTTATTACTTCTTGGGGGGAAAATGAAAAACAGAGTTGAGTGTCATCTGCATATAAGTGAATTTGACACTGTTGACATTTTATAAGATTAGCAGTATATATAGTAAATAGCAGTGGTTCCAAAATAGAGCCTTGCGGAACGCCAGAATTTAGTGTTACACAATTTGATCTTTGATCATCTATACAAATTCTTTGTTTTATATTTTTAATGTAACATTCCAGTAATAATATTACGAATTCAGAGAGGCCTATATAATATAGAATGGCAAGCAATAAATCATAGTTAGGTGTGTCGAATACCCTACTAAAATCGAGTGAAACTAAGATTGTGCAGCAGCCCTGCTGTCGCCCTAATTATGTCATCAACGATATGTAGAATTGCAGTGGTGCGACTGAGGCCCGATCAAAAACCGGATTGTATAGGCGGTATTAAATAATGTTTGGTTAACTGTGCTTCCATTGCTTTTTCTAATATTTTTGAAAGTGTCAGTAAGTAATATGCTGATAGCACGCAGATATTTATAAACCGTTGGGTCTACTTTTTTAGGCAGCACAGTTACCTCAGCACTTTCCACATCGATGGAAAGACATTCTCTACTAAACAAAAATTTATAGTATGTGTTACATAGGGTACTATATGTGGACAACATAGTTTTATAAGTTTTAGATTTACTCCGTCACACCCCGTAGCCTTTGTGGATATTTATATTTGATCTTACATGTAAAGATATCATTTATTTCCTGAAACTGAAAATCAGGTTTCTAACCGATTATTTTTATAAAAATTTAATACCCTATCACATGGTTTAGACACTGGTATTGAGTTAGTAAAATAATTATTTATTTCATTAATTTTTTTTTAATTATCAGAAATATCCTTAAATTTTTCATAAAGTATTTTATTAGACCATTACCTCGGATTTCAATTAGTTAATTGATACTAAATTTAAATATGCTCTAGTCCTTTAGTGGTGTAGTTCCTTATATCTCTATAAAGTTGTAAATATTCATCATGTTTTGTTATATTATATTTTTTAAGTGCTTTATCTCTTATTGGTATCATTTATAATGTACTACATTGGTAATTATGAAATTATTAAACGTCTGTTATGAAGAAAATGCAGCAGCGTAATCCTATGAACTCAATTGTCAGGAGGTTTGTCTTTGTGTGTGAATCTGCATTTGCACGTGTAAATATGGGACTTAACCTGGCATATCCGATGGTCAACTCACTGTAAAAGGCGACTGTATGCCCCAGTAATTATTTTATCCTCTTTTCCTGATATGTGTAGCTGACTGATGGAACTTATCCAAGGTCAAAAATCAGGAAAAAATGTAGTGGTCTCCAATTAATCAATACTTCTGACATCACGCCTTATTAATGAACATATTTTCACTTTTGGGCCAACGTTCTTTAAATTGTTTCATAGTAGTAATTCCGTGTGAAGTTTCTGCGTCTCGGTCGGTTGTCCTTTGGTCAATTTTAATTATTATTCAGGTAATTCGATGTGAGCACTGTTTTTCTTTAATTATTCACAATTAACGACACTACGTTAAAACATATTGAACTTTGACTAACGATAGTCATCTTGTTAAATATTTTCGATATTGAGATGGAAATTTTGCATCAAATTAGCGTAGTGTTGACACAATGATGTAGGAATACTTTTAAGTAATAAAATTAGATGACAAAAATCAGAAGTGTAGAGGTATTTTCTTCCGGATGTTATAAAATTTATTTCATAATGGTTTAAAGAAAAGACGTGTATTTACAACGTCAGATGGGTACAAAGTCCGTTATTCATTAATAACGGACTTAAAAAACGTTTTTAATTCTTTATCCAGTGATGTATTTTGAATTTTGTTTATTCTTCATCAAAAAAATTTAATTTGATAATTATTAAATGTATTTGATTTGTATCCTAAACTATTTATGCCTATGTACTAAATATCTGTGAAATGAGAGTTTCTTATTAATTTTGTGTCATTTTATAACATTAAATTTAAATGTATTGTTTTTTCTGATACGCAGGTGGCAAGATACCCAACAAAAATTTACATATAAAAAATTATAATTTCTTTATTTGCTACATCTGAGCAAACTTATGATTCTAGTTATTTACCGCTGTTTGTCAAGTTGAAGCAGGTATGCGAAATCTTGCTAAATGTTAAGTATTCTAACCGCCGCATTTTTCATTCAACAAAATAAATTTCTTGAATATGGAAATACCACAGATATTCCTAAATCTGTCAGGGAACGTATTTTAGGCGATGAAAATAAATTGTATGTATTGTTAGATATTCAAGATAATCCACATAAACCTACAAGGCAATTTTTTTCCTAATTCTTTGGGCCTTATATTTTTTCTTTTTAAGCGGTGCTCGGCGAATCTATAAAATATCACAATTAACCAGTATGTTACTGGTAAATAACCTCTACGCCTGTGACTTTTACATCAAAGGATCAGTTAGAGGTTGCGTTTTTTTAAATAAATAACACAAATAAGTATAGAAACTTGAAATTAAATATTTCGCCGACGTTTCGGAAATCTAATCTGTTTCCTTTTTTAAGGCTTTTTTGAAAAATCTTTTTTGCTGTGTATGACAAATACGCAGCTCTAAGAATGTTTGTTAAATTCAATATTCATAGATACTTACTATTTACATAGAACTGTCGATATAGTTAACAGTTTTTTTAATTTTTATACAATGTTAAGTTGGTGAAGTTCTTCTTTTAACATTAACAACCAGGTTGTACAGACATCTACGGAACAATTCGACACTCATCTATCCTCATTCAATAATATTATTGCTGATTCTTTAATTTTTATTTTCTTGCTATCTGCCTCTTTTGTTAAAATTTTTGTCCCAGTTTTTTCTATGTCCGTTCTCCCAAGCGTGTTCGTATATCTTGGACCTCTGAATTTCATTTTTTTTTATATGTGAACACGCTTGGAAGAATAGACATAGAATAAACTAGAACTCGGCAAAAATTTTAACAAAAGAGGCAGATAGCAAAAAAGAAAAATTATAGAATCAGCGATAATATTATTGAATTAAGATAAATGCGTGTCGAATTGATCCGTAGATGTCTGTACAACCTGATTGCCAATGTTAAGACAAAAACTTCACAAACTTAACATTGTTTAAAAAAAACCGCTGCCTAAGGAATCACTACTTCCGCATCCAGATTTATCATCATCACTTTAAAAGAAACATCTTGAAAATATTTGCACTTTAGTGTGTGAAATTTTTACCAAATTTCAAGTGAAAATCTCAATTTAATTTTATCAATTCTTTTAATAAGGGAGTGGGAGTGGTGGGGGGGTCGAAAATATTATAAAAGAAACCTGAGGCTTTCGCTTTTAGTATACATACCAAATGCCAAATTTCTGTAGTCTTACCAGCTTGCTTTACTTATTTTCCCCCGATCACCCCTATTTACACCCCAACCCTTCAACGCAATCACGTCAAAATATAATTTAGTTTCATATGCCGTTATAATACCTACGTGTACAATATTTCAAGTGAAAAATCTCAATTTAATGTTATCATATCTCTTAATAAGAGAGTGGGGAGTGGTGGGAGGATGGAAAATATTATTTGGAAAAATCTGAGTCCTTCGCTTCTAGTATATACACCAAATTACATATTTCTGTATTCTCACCAGCTTGCTTTACTTAATTTCCCTATTTACCCCTATTTAACCCCCAACCCTTCAACGGAATCATCTCAAAATATAATCTAGTGCCAGATGTCGTTATAATACATACGTGTATTAAATTTCAAGTAAACATCTCAAATTTGATCGACCCCCTTTAATAATTGAGTAGAGGTGGTGGGGGGTTGAAAAATGTTATAAAAACAATCCGATGCCTTGGCTTCTAGCACATACACCGAATTTCAAGCTTTTGTACTCTTACCAGCTTGCTTTACTTATTTCTCCATATTTACCCCTAATTATCTCCCAACCCTTCACCGGTGTGTTAAAAAAATAATCCAAATCAGGATCTCGTTATAATATATACGTGTACAAAATTTCAAGTGAAAATCTCAATTTAATTTTACCAACTATTTTAATAAGGGAGTGAAGGTGGTGGGGGGGATGGAAAATATTATAAAAAAAACCTAAGGCCTTTGTTTCTAGTATATGCACCAAAATCCCAATTCCAAATGTTTGTACTCTCTCCATCTTGCTTTACTCATTTTCTCCTATTTACCCCTATTTAACCCCCAACCCTTCAAAATATAATACAGTGAGAGATGTCGTTATAATACATACTTGTACCAAATTTCAAGTGAATATCTAAATTTTATTTTATCATCCCCTTCAATAATGGCGTAGGGGTGGTAGGGGGTTGAAACATATTATAAAAAAGTCTAAGGCATTGGCCTCTTCACTTATTTTCCCCTATTTACCCCTATTTAGCTCCCATCTCTTCATCAGAATAATCCCAAAATATAATCTAGATCCTGATGTCATTATAATAGAGCCGTGTACCAAATTTCAAGTAAATATCTCAATTTTATTTTATCAACCCCTTTAATAAAGGAGTGGGGGTGGTGGTGGGTGGATGAAAAATATTGTAAAAAATTTTGAGGACTTGGCTTGTAGTACATACATAAAATTTCAAGTTTCTCTACCCTTACCAGCTGGCTTTACATATTTCCCCTTATTTACCCCTATTTACTCCCCAACTCTTCACCGGAAATCTTCAAAAAACAATCCAGTCCAGATCTCGTTATAATATATACGTGCACAAAATTTCAAGTCAATATCTTAAAGCGTTCCGGAGAAAACGTGCGGACAAAGAAAAGTTACAGACAGACAGACAGAATTTTTTTTTTCGCACAAATTTAAAATCTCGACGTTTCATGATATTCTAAACCTATTTCAAGAAAAAAAGAGTGTTTGAAAATTTTTAATTTCAAGTTTTTATACTTATTTTAAAAAACGCAACCTGTAACTGGTCCTTCGACGTAAAAGTCACAGGCGCAGGCGTAGAGGTTATTTACCAGTAACATACTGGTTAATTGTGATGTTTTGTAGATTTCCCGAGTACCGCTTAAAGAGAAAAAAATACATGTGGCAGGAAGTCCCAAAGAATTAGGAAAAAAATGAAGATAATGCCACAAATAACATTTAGACAATACCTACAATACAAGTTGCCACCAATAATGATGTTAGTTAAACATCCATATTGCGTCTTCTAAAAAATGAAAAATACCGTCCATGTAAAATTCATTAGGTTCAATAACTTATCGACGATGACCCTGATCGCCCATTGGAATTTTGCAAAATCATGGCAAGTAGATGTCAAGATGATCCGTTGTTTATAAATAACATTCTTTTTTCCGATGAGGCAACATTTGTCTTATATGGAACAATCAACAAACAGAATTATAGATACTGGAGTACAGAAAATCCACATAGGATGATATGATGAAGGCCAATACACAATACCCTGAGAAGGTGAACGTTTGGGCTGGAATAATAAATTCTAAAATTATCGGACCATATTTCTTTGATAACACAGTAACTGGCGCGAGTTATTCGAATTTCCTGCAAAATTTCTTAGTTTCAGAGTTAAGAATACTTTCCGAGATGATGACAATCCTAATGAAATTGATAGTAATATTTGGTATCAGCAGGAAGGAGCTACACCACGGAAATCACCCCGGAAACGACACAAAATGTTTTCGAAGAACTTCAGCAACGCCATTATTGTCAAGAGGCAACGGCGCCCTGTTTAAACATTTGATTTAAACAGCTTTAGGTTCCTTTGTTTACTTAGTAACCTTAAAAATGTAATATTTTTCAATTTCAAAGATTAGAGAAATTCAAATAATCTGATATTGGCTAGATAGAGAATTACAAAGCCTTTTGCAAATGTCCGTTTAGCAGGAGGTTATTTCCAAAAATTTGTCAGCTCAAAAATACTGTTGAATGTAATATAAACATTTATTTACGTCAATGAATTTAACACTGTAGTCGATACATACATAGGTACTAAAGAACTGTATATTTTGTTGTATTATTACACATCTTGATTTATTTGAATTTTTGGCGAATGCGCCTGGAACAATTTAGTTTTATTGAACTATTTATTTCTGTATCGTATCTAACTGTATTAGACTTTAGGAGAGTGGCATTCTAACTAGTTCAAACATGTTGCAATCGTTCTTAATAAATGTGTTATGTGATATATTTGATTAACACAAAGTTCGTAAAATAAGTTACATTTATTTGATAACTAAATCACAATGTATTCTAAAATAGCTCACACATTACTATGAAGTCTATAATCTTTTATTAGTCTCCATTGTTGTGGGTAGATGGCGAAACATGGTCTATTCTAGTCAATAAATGTCGAAGCAAATCAAATATTATTTCTAATAGTTTTATTTTGAGAACATCTTTTTGTGGTAAGGCGATAAGGAGTGTCGAGAATTTTAGAGAGTACACGTGGGTGTTATTAAAAAATGTGGTTTTTAACGTTGGTGTTGGTTTGTTAATAATTAAAATGAGTATTAGCACTTATACCTTTTGAAAAGGGAGAATCAGCCACACTATACGCAAATTGGAAGTTCCATTGGTAGTATTTTTGGTGATTGAAAAAGTTGAATACTTGCTCAGTTTTGTAGAATTCCAAGCCATTTTAACGGGATTATTTGCTGCCTTTTGTACACCACATTCACACTGGAATCCACAAAAACATCTGGAGTAAACCTGTTGGTGGAAAAATTCGAAAGAAAACCCTCTAGCTGTTAGGAGGTAATGCTTTATTTTACTTATATTTTGGTTAAAACAGCTCATACAATTTACATATTTAGTGTATCAGAGCTAAAGTTTTGTTCCCTATTAATTTATGTGTTTGTTCTTTTTTAGTAGATAAGTTCCTATTTAGATATTTTCATTATTTTACACTTTTTTGCAACTGTACGCTGCGCGTATATACACGTACAGTAAAGCTTGCGCTAAAATTGCATCTTGATATGTCTTTATTTTAGCTTAATGTATCATCAGCTTCGCAATATACATTGAATTACTGAACTGAATTTCTTGTAAAATTTGAAACATTACTTCTAATAAACTACTGTATATTTGTACAGCAAAATTTAGCCTTTAACTTATTTAATTGATACAAGTACTTACCTCATAGCATTAAAAACAAACTTACCTGGGTTTTTCTTGGTTATATTTGATATTGAAGTAGTGGTAGCGTAAAACCAAGTGGCGCCCCAATTTATTACTTTTATTTTTGACCCGGCCCGTCTCCACTGCAGCTGGCAGGCCGCTGCCTCTACTTTAGCAACTCAGGGTAAGTGTTGAAGGTAAGATTGTCTTGGGGAGAACGTCACAAATGCACAAGAGTTGAAAAAATAAGCCTACCTAATTTGTTGTACTTCCGTACTGTGGAATTGTATGCAATTCTTAACGTTGTCAATGCCATTTGTAATGTAGAGGAGGACGAGTAACTAATG
Organism: Stenurella melanura; assembly: GCA_963583905.1. Taxonomy (NCBI): domain Eukaryota; kingdom Metazoa; phylum Arthropoda; class Insecta; order Coleoptera; family Cerambycidae; genus Stenurella; species Stenurella melanura. Next base: position 15,789,942 of record OY757315.1, read on the forward strand.
CATATAAATATTTTCCCTGCCTCTTGATGTGTCATGGTGATAATTAAGAAAATAGCCTGAAGACGACTGTTTTAAATCTATAAATCTACTAAATGATTAAATGTAGAGATACACAGGGTGTCTCACCAGGAACTGAATCAATCGATAATGGGAAAAGTATAGAACGAATAATTTTGAAAATTTAGGAACTTAGTAAAGTCAGTGTGGCCAATTCAACCAAAATAGTTAGAAGTATATGGTACTTCCGGTTATACCAGAAGTCGGTACCAACTTGCATATTTTAAATGAAACACCATATATATTTCCAACTTTTCGAAATGACCCTAAAATTATGAGTCCAAATATGTAGAACATCCTATATCTAAACCCAGTAGTTTTTGAGATATTTGACATGTTATAAAATATTTTTGACAGGTGCACGGTTTGCAAGAACCTTAATACATTTCTGCGTGTAGGGGATCGTCATTTGCTCTTTGGCACGTAGAAAGAATACAAGGTGACCTACATTCTACATTGAAAATAATTTCCATAATAGTATACGAAGTGTTCCGTTTTTCACGTTACGTTTGGTCAAATTCAAACATCAAAAACTTGAAATTCGGTGCATGTACTACTATAATAGTTTCCATCCCTCTACCCCCCCCCCCCCCCCACCCACTCCATTTTCACTTGAAATTCGGTATACGTATATATTATGACATCTGGAATTAGATTATATTTTGGGATTATTCCGTTGAAGGGTTGGGGGTTAAATAGGGGTAAATAGGGGAAAATAAATAAAGCAAGCTGGTAAGAGTACAGAAACTAGAAATTCGGTGTATGTACTAGAAGCCAAGGCTTTAACTATTTAAAAATACTTTTCAACCCCCGCCACCCCTACTTCATTATTAAAAGGGTTGATAAAATAAAATTAAATATTCATTTGAAATTTCGTACTCGTATGTATTATAACGACATCTGGAACTAAATTATATTTTGAGATCATTCCGGTGAAGGGTTGGGGGTTAAATAGGGATAAATAGGTGAAAATAAGTAAAGCAATCTGGTAAGAGTACAGACATTTGGGATTTAGTGAATATACTAGAAGAAGGCCTTAATTTTTATTACAGTATTTTCCATCTCCCCCCCCCCCCCCTCCCCCATCCATCCATCCCCCACCACTAAAAGGGATGATAAAATTAAATTGAGATTTTCACTTGAAAGTTAGTACACGTATGTATTGTAATGACGTCTGATTGAAATGATTCTGTTGAAGGTGTGGGAGGTGGTAGGTTGTGATTAGGGGATAGTAAGTAGAGCAAGCTAGAAATTTTATTTTTAACGCATATGGTAAAAACCAACGCCTCAAATTTCTCTATGACATCTGCCCCAAATATTATTAAAATTCTATGATCAATTGTTTCTACATAGTAGAGTGCAAATATAGTCAAGATGTTTCCTTTAAAGTGAATTGGATGCAAAATCTGGATGTGGAAGTAGTGATTCCTTAGGCAGCGGTTTTTCTCTATCTACCTCTTCTTACCCCCCACTCTTTCAACGCAAATATAATCTACTTTCAGATATCGTTGTAATACAAACGTGAACCAAATTTCAAGTGAAAGTGAAAATTTAATTTTATCAACTCTTTTAATAAACGAATGTGGATGGTGGGGGGATGGAAAATATTATTAAAAAAACATGAGGCCTTCGCTTCTAGTATATACATCAAATCCCAAATTTCTGTACACTAACCAGCTTCTTTTACTTATTTTCCCCTATCTACACCTACTTAACCCCCAACCCTTCAACGGAATCATCTCAAAATATAATTTAGTTCCAGATGTCGTTATAATACATACGTGTATCAAATTTCAAGTGAATGTCTCAATTTTATTTTACCAACCCCTTCAATAATGGAGTAGGAGTGGTGGGGGGGTCGAAAATATAAAAATATCTGCGACCTTGGCTTCTAGTACATATACCGAATTTCAGGTTTCTGTACTCTTACCAGCTTGCTTTACTTATTTTCCCCTATTTACCCCTATTTAACCCTCAACCCTTCATCAGAATAATCCCAAAATATAATCTAGTTCCTGATGTTATTATAATATATGCGTGTACCAAATTTCAAGTCAATATCTCAATTTTATTTTATCAACCGCTTTAATAATGGAGTGGGGGGTGGTGGGGGGGATGGAAAATATCATAAAAAAAATTGAGGCCTTGTCTTCTAACATATACGTATAATTTCCAGTGTCTGTACTCTTACCGGCTTGTTTATTTATTTCCCCCTATTTACCCGTATTTACTTCCCAACCCTTATATACGTGTACAAAATTTCAAGTTAATATCTTAAACCATTCCGGAGAAAACGTGCGGACAAAAAAAAAGTTACAGACCGACAGACAGAGAGAGACCGACAGACAGGCAGAAACATTTTTTTGCTCAAATTTAAAATCTCGACGATTCATAACATACTAATCTATTTCAGGTAAAAAAAAAATTGAAATTTTTTTTACGATTACTATACTTTCAATCCACTACGTGGATGTGGAAGTAAAACTAAGAAAGTGCATGTGTTAAAAAGGGACTAAACATCATCTGTTCTATACCGGAATCTTATTAGCAGTTTCGGAGATATTTGACATTAGCACTATATCAATATTATACCACTTTTGCTCAAAATCGGTTCGCACATGCATACATACACACAAACTTTATTTTGAAAACCACTTTCTCGTGTTTCTTGGACCTCAACACTTTTAGATATGATCGCATAGATTTAGGACGAATTGTAATAACCTCTTCATTTTAATGGGTGGGGAGGTTTAAAAGAGAAAAATAATCGCTTTGGCTCTAAACATATCATCCAGTTAGAAAAAAACACTTATAACTTAGTTAAAAAACGCAATTTTAAACAGTTTTTCACAGGTGGTGCCTTTCTTTAATATACGCAGAAGAAAGGGGCTCTAAGGCGCACTGCTAATGTGTTTGGCTTGCGTCCACGAAGTCCCGGGTTCGAATTCTGGCCAGGGTATGGATGTTCAGTGGCGTTTTTAATGTATTTCCAGGACGATAGCAATGAGCAAAATGCATAATTTTTTTAAACATCACAGATGAATAGATCACTAAAAAACATTTTTTTTCCACTATTTTATTTTTGTTTCATGTTCTAATTAAAGGTTAAAAAAATTATTTACTGCAGCTGTCAATTTAACTGCGTTTAAATGGAGAGGTTTCCGCGCTACTTGTGTGTGACGTCATCGGGCACATCGCACCGACGGAAAACGTATTGTGATTGCGAATGTGTACACATTATTTATGTTGTGTTATGGAAAATACAAAGAAAAGTAGCTATAAATATTGTATTGTGCCCAAATGTACAAATACTACAATAAAAACTCCAAAAAAGTTATTTTTTAATGTGCCTAGACGCGATAAAGTTAGGAAGAAATGGTGCAGAGCTATGAGACGAGACGACCGAAATGCAGAATTATCGTCATCCTCAAGATTATATTGCTGCTAGGATCATTTTGATGTAAATTTACCCATTAAAACTAATTATTTTATAATAATATTATGAAAATATGTACCTAACCCTAATATTATTGTGATAATTGTTTACATATCATGGTGAATTTGGTCATGCACTTTCCTATTTATAGGAATACAAAAGTTTATTAACTTCTGTTAATAGGAACCTTGAATTAAAATGTATAAATGTATAAGAACGGTGGGAATAATGTAACTTCTCGACATTCTACATATTATCCAGTTATATATTTACATATACCTATGTATGTCAACAGTTATTTTTACTATTAATATACCTACCTACCTAAAAGTACGTACTTAGTAAGTGACGGGAGGTATTTATTATATAAAAAAGCAAAGCATTCTAAGATGAAAAATATTAATTAATATAACATTAAAACATTACCTTGTTTACCTATTTTGAGGTTAGGTACATAAATAATTTGTTATGTTTAACTACAGTAAAAGGATAAAAATGGGCACAATTGAATTAATGTTTAGAATAATGAATGACACATACCTTGTTGCTTTAGTACCTCCAATTTCTGCACTAATAAAATCAGTATTAGTAGCAAAAAAGTTTGTCATCATAAACACATCAACAATAGGCAAATTGTCACTCTGGCCACGTAAAAACCCACTGTCCGTCATTTTTACCACTTAAAATTAAAATAAATAAATAAATGAATGATTTCTTTTATGAAAATATCAATACACATTTACAAAACACAAAACAATTTACGATTTAACCCCTTGGCAGATAGACGACCATTAGACATTATGCCGAATGACGTCAGACCAATAGCGTGGTGTTTTCATTCACGTGGATATGTTCCCATAAAATTTTTAATTTCAAAGTCGTTTATTTAGGCTACACATTTTTTTTAAACCTTTTCTTCATTACTTTCTCAACTTATATAACATATATAACGAAAAAATAATAAATTATTGCATTTCTAAAATTCATGCATGTTGCTCATTGACTAGAGGTAGATGTCTACGTGTATTGTGTACGTGCCCTGGTTGAGTAGCTATACTCCTTCAGGGCGGAGCTGTTACAGGAAAAATAAATCTTTCACTTTTTAATTTATTTTCGAACCACTATTTTGCAAATTAATTTTGAAGAAAAATGTAATGTGCATGTTTTTAATTGATTGTTTTTTCCAAAGTCAAATGTTTGAATCCGGTAATTAGTTGAATTATTACCAATATAGCGTCTCACCATTAAATATAATTTTTGTACTACAATCACATAAGTCGGTACTTGACAGATGACTTTCCCGTGCAAAACTGTATACGTGAGTAAAATATACCTTCATAAAAATATGTTTATTGCATTTCGTATAGTATCCAAGCACGCATTATACAGTTACGAAAGCACATTCGAGTAATACAAAAAGATTTTCAGTATGGAAAATACTCTCTCTAAAATTCAGCAAGCGTATTAGATTGAATAATGTCTCTTTGATATTTCTATGAAATTACGCAAGGGTCTTTCTACCTTTGTCAAAGATATGTATAGTAAGTATTATTTAGACTTTTTGTCATAAAAATGCCTTTAAAAGTAGATTTTAAAAATCGATAATGTGACTTACATGTATGCTCAATAATATATGAACAAAGAATAGAACATACATTATTTTTAACGCCCTTTACGGAACCCGAGTTATTTTAATTCTTACATAATAAGCTTAAAAACAAAAAATCGTCTGGTCCGTAAGGTGTATCCAGTTTTTTAATAAAAAGTGTATTAATATCATTGGTGAAACCACTTACCTATTTAATAAATTTGTAATTTGAATAGGGAATATTCCCAGCAACTTTAAAAGTGGCAAAAGTTGTACCTATTTAAAAAAATCAAGATCCATACTTGCTAGAGAAGTATAGGCCTATCACAATGTCATTTGTTTTTCCCAAATTATTTGAGTATTGTTACTTAGACCGTCTGATACCATTTTTAAACAAATTCAACATATTATCTAAAACCAACATGGTTTTTGTTGTGAAAAATCGACGATAACGGCGGTAGATTTTTTTTATAATCAAATAATGACATATTGAGAAAGGAGAGTGTCCTATCGGGATATTTTTCGACCTTAGCAGGGCATTCGACTGCGTCAATCATTCTCAATTATCATTCGTGCTATATAAGCATTAGAGGAAAGTCTTTAAACTGGATTACATCATTTATAGAAAACCGACAACAACATGTTAGTATGCAACACGTCAGTGCGGGAAAAGTAAACAGGATCAATTCGGAGTACAATCTTTTAAGTATGGGGGTACCACAGGGGTCAGTATTAAGTCCTGTGCTATTTATATTATATGTAAATGAACTTGACTCCACGTTAACAAAAGATTTCTTTTCTATGTATGCTGATGACCTGTCTACCATTACTTCAGTCCAAATAAGCAGTATATTAAAAATCAAATATAGTAACGTTATAAATAAAGTATCAACCTTTTTCAGCTGACGTCGATTATACTTTAATGCAGAAAAAACTCAGGTATAGTATATACGATCTTAATTGGAATAGTGTAAAATCGCCATCTCGCTTAGTCGACAAATCAGACTCTAGACATATAATCCAGCCCTCATTTCTAAGTGGCAGGAGTTTAAGTCCAGGTAGACTGTAGACGAGAAGTGGCGAATATCCTAGTTTTCGTTTTTATGCTGTCCCAATTGAGATCGTATATACTTTAATTCAATTCCATAATCGCCAAAAACATTGTGAATCTATTTCTCTAAATATTAACAATACATCTTTAATTAATTCTAATGAAAGCGTAACATTTTTAGGGCTATATATAGACGAATATTTAAACTGGAAATCGCACTGTGCACATCTGATTTCTAAATTAACTTCAAACTCTTTTTTATGCAGAAATATTAAAATGATATTAACCAAGGAACAGCTGCTAAATTAGTATTTTGCCCAAGTAGACTCTAGCTTTAGGTATGGTGTCTGTTTCTGGGGAAACTCCACTCTTTCACAGAATGTATTTGTTGCACAAGAACGTATATTATGTTGTATGGCAGGTATCTCTAGTACTCACTCTTGTAGAATTCTTTGGAGAGTACAGAATCTTAACTTTACCAGCTCTGTTTATTTTTAAAATTTGTGATTATGTTTTTAAAAATAGAGAAATGTTTCATAAGACTAGGGAAATACATAATGTGAATACGCGAAACCCAGAGGATTCTCGTATACCACTGGCAAAACTCAATATTACTGGTAATTCCCCAAGTTATATAGGACCTAAAATGTTCAATAATTTACCCATAGAATGCAAGTTAGCAAGGAATTTGTTCGAATTTAAATCAAAAGTGTTCTTGCTTTCAAAATGCTTATATTCTGTGTCTGATTTCTTCTCTAATTAGCTTGTAAGGTACTGTGTTTGACCATTCCTATACAATGTAATGTTGTCATGAAAAATAAATGTTTTATTTTATTATTATAAAGATTATTTTATTATTATAAAGATAGGTAGATATGTAGTCTCATATTGATAGAGAGGGCATTACAATACAATATATTGACATATATTTTTATAAGTAGCAACTACAATAAAGCTAAGAAGTAAAATAATAGTAGAATTAAAGAAATACCAATCTAGAAATAGGAAATTTAGAATGTAGTTGTTTTAAATAGTAAAATAATTGATAAAGAAATAACGAAATCCATTATTTACCTTAGAGAATTTATTAAAGGTACTATCACATTAATAAAAAGATATATAAAGTGTAAACTGCGGCATCTCAATAGGGTGTGTGCACTATATAACAATTCACTTCAAATGATGCATTAATATCAAGTAATACATAATGAAAGCCTAAACGCATTCATATTAATCATACCATGAGATTAAAATAAATATTAATAAACAAATTGACCTAAAATTCAAATATTTGAATGATTTCGAAAACACAAAGTGACGTCATACATCTTATGTGTGAAGTTAGCAACGCTTTGCTGGCAACGCGTTGCTAACTTCACACACATTGATATAGAAGATGACGTCACGTGGCGTCATATGTCAGATATTATTAATGTTATTAATATAAGTCAGAAATATGAGTGGAGTAGCAAATAAGTGGTGTTTTGTGCCAACATGCAGAAATACTTCTGTAAATGCCCCAAATAATAACTTTATAAGTGTTTCTAAATCCAATTATTCACGAAGAATGAAATGATTTGAAGCAGAGAATCGCAATGTTCCCAAATCGAAATGCGCATTTTATTGTTGTGAAGACCATTTTAATGTAAGTACAATTTATTTGTTATTATCATGGTAGAAACTAATCGACAATAGCTAAATGACTCATTACCCTTAATATTGTAAATAGATCATACTAGATATATACTTCCCTTAGAATTATGGGAGGATATATGATATTGAAGGAGGATGTAGTTCCACGCATATTTATCTACCAACCAGAAACAAAAAGAGATGCGTCTGCACCAGAACAATCTCTCTCTATAAAGCGGCAAAGAGAACAGTTAGTTGAGTAGGCTTTAATGCAGGACACGAATTCCATTATATTAGAAGATGTATCACCCGTTACAGATTGACATCAATCCAAAAGCACTGAGCAGGTCAGATGAAACGAACAGGTGATGGAACATGTTTATCAACAAGATTATATTCAAATTGTGCTGCCTAAAAATATGGAAACGATATATAATGAACAGGAATATTTATCACCAGTTGTAAATTTTGATCAACCCAGTACGAGCACTGATCAGGTCAGATAGATACAGACAGACATGTGTTAGAACAATTTTATCAACAAGACATAGGTCAAATTATACAGACTAAAAGTGTGGGGGTGCAGGCCAAACCATTTTTTCGTAGTAAATATGTGATATGTAAAATTAAAAGTGATGTGAGACACAGAGCTTCCTCAACAGGAAAATGTTTCGTATCCAATGATGTTGTTAACTTCACCAATAAATAATAAATAATATTAGTCCAAATAAAAAGTTTTTATTCAATCAAGTTCAGTTCAGTTCAGTGGTATCATCAAACTCAAAACTTATTTCCATTGCCAAGTTAAATTGAAAGGGTGAAGTTGCTGGTAACGCGTTGCTAACTTCACTTAAGTCGTAGAACGTGTTTTTGACAGATTGTAGATTGACATATATAATGAGTGATGTCACATATGAATAGGATATAGGTTTGCCCTTTTTGGTGGCGAATATTTAATTCAAAACTAAATTTCTTTTAAAATTACTTAAAAACATTTTTTTCGCCAAAAAATTGTTTCAGCTATACTAAATACCATAAGTACTTTATAATTTTCGATTAAAAAAAAATAGTGCACACACCCTATTTCAGCAACTATTAGAGTTTGCGGTAGAAGCACAAAAATAAATTTAAGGCACAGACAGGTTTAATTCATCTGCGGCATAAGAATCCAAATCTAGGGCCTGGACATGCTAAAAAACATAAAAATATCATTAGAATTTAAGTAGGTTTAATTATGCATTAATATTTTGCTAAAACCAGATTAAGTAGACTAAGAATTGAGCAGCAAGACTACAGAATAAGCTACTAGGGCAAAATTTAAACAAAATTGTGATATAAGACAGACCTAAGTGCGACAAAACCGAGTTCCACGATAGTGTTTATGTTAAAAAGGACTGAAATGAGACTTACCTTGAAATGAGTAAGAGGACATCAGGAAAAGGCTTCAGACATCAAAATTCATAAAACAGTTCAACAAAAAGAGAGAATGAGAAAACTTTGGAAAATCAAGATCGAAATTTATCAGGCAAGCAGAAATTCGAGACAATGACAATATTAGACATTTTTTGGAATAATGACAGTGTCTTGATAAAACAAGTAACAATGACAGATGAAAAGTAAAGTTATTCAAGAGAGAATAAATATAAAAGAAAAACGCTTCGCTTATAGCAATTGTTCAAAGTATTCCCCATTCACTTATTGACAATAACCAAATCTATCCACAAAGCCTCTTGTCGAATTTACCAGAACATGTTGTGGTATTTGCATTATTTTGTCACGAATTCTTTGTCTTAAATCTGCCAAATTATTGGGTTCATTTTGATAAACTTTATTTTTTACGTACCCCTAGAGCAAAAAATGTAGGTCCAAACGCTTATTCTGCTATACCTTTTCCACCATAGCTGAATTATTTATTAGGATGTCTCATCAAGACATTCATAATTATCAGACTAGGAATAATTCCAAACTTTGCCCAGAGTTTGTACGATTGAAAACATGCCAAAATAGTCCAAATTTTATGGGAATAAAATTTTTTAACGTGCTGCCAGAATCTGTAAGATGTCGACTTAAAATTGCTTAAATCTAAGTTAAAGCAATACTTAATATGTAAATGTTTTTATACTTTTGAAGAGTATTTAGAAAATAATTTTTCTGATATGTAATTTGGTTTATTTAATTTTTGTTGTTTTTCTAAAAAATTTGTTTGACTAACTGTAATGTTTCTTACATGTATATGTTGTAATTTGCTCGTGTATTATATTTTTGTGACCCGTGTAAATACTGTATGTATAGTAACACTGAATAAACAATACAATACAATACAATACAATACAATACAATACAATACAGTACAGTACAGTACAGTACAGTACAGTACAGTACAGTACAGTACAGTACAGTACAGTACAGTACAGTACAGTACAGTACAGTACAGTACAGTACAGTACAGTACAGTACAGTACAGTACAGTACAGTACAGTACAGTACAGTACAGTACAGTACAGTACAGTACAGTACAGTACAGTACAGTACAGTACAGTACAGTACAGTACAGTACAGTACAGTACAGTACAGTACAGTACAGTACAGTACAGTACAGTACAGTACAGTACAGTACAGTACAGTACAATACAACACAACACAACACAACACAATACAATACAATACAATACAATACAATACAATACAATACAATACAATACAATACAATACAATACAATACAATACAATACAATACAATACAATACAATACAATACAATACAATACAATACAATACAATACAATACAATACAATACAACCTGTATATTTTTACTATAGTTGTCCTTCTTGCCAATTGTGCTAACTATACTCCAAATATTATTGTCATTTTCACTTTTTTTTTCATGATTTATTCTCTCTGGGCGGACCACCCTGTATAATTTTCAGTAAAATTGTACCCATTTTTTCGCTGACAGTAGCGTTAACTAGGTACCAAATTTGATTGATCTCTGTCAAATCCTTTATTAAATGTAGCACCAGTGGACAGACAAGCGACCGACAGACAGACTGACGGAATTGGAAGATCTTCATTTTCGTAATCTACATAGTTTGAAACGTGAAAATCCAAGGAAATATCTGAGGATGGCTTTTTCACGAATACAATACCTCATCGGTAAGAGAGGGAAGTAAAAAGAGATGGGACGTACCTGATAATAAGTGTGACACTTTAACAATTCCATTCTTTATTACGCCAACTTGTGAAGACATTCCCGTAGATACCCTTTGGATTTTGTGAAAATGCATGGGCTGTTGAAGCGGATACCATTATATTAGCGTGGCCTTTTATACGACAACATGCATGAAAGATTTAAGTTCCGTAGTTTGTTCCTCAGCCAACAGAGATCTCTGCGTGTATCTTTCCTATTTGAAGTTCAAAGTAGCAAATATTTGTTTTTTAGCACTTTTAGTGCACTAGCGAATCTTAATTTGAACAATCTGGGTCTCAATTTTCGAAGTCGCTGGTAAATGAGAAATACTTTTCGACTAGTAATTTCCCATGAAAAAAACCATTTGATATCCTCGAGCATATAAATGTAATTCCCATTTAATTAAATGTATGTGTTTACTAATATATTACAGTTTTCTGTCAATGTTATGAAATATTTGATCCTACATGTTCCTGTGCCATGGAGAACCATTCAATTTTGAAGTTAGTAGTTTGTTTAGATGTGATGAAAGTAATATGTTATCCTAGGTTTTCACAATTTATCGTTTATTAATATTAAAATTGCTTTCAAAGCAAAATTGTCTTTGGTCATTACCATAGATAAACTACACTATAGATAGGACACTCAATGTTAAAATTTTGAATCACAAAACATCAAGTAGCGACATCCCTGGCAGGGACACATTACTATGTATAAATTAAAATTTGCAGTTCTCCCATTTACCTACAACTACTAGGTGTGATTTTTACAGAACACTGTAATAATGGTTCTGGCCCACACAAAGCGGCAAGTTTAAAAAATTTAATAAGGATTAAAAACACTTGATATTATTGTTTCACAATTATTATTCAGATTTCCTGGACATATGTTTCGGCCTTTCGACCATTATCAAAGAGTTATAACAACTAATCTAAAAATTACCATTACAAGATATTTATAGGATTTGAGAGGTATAGATAACCTAATTAACATTTTAATACTTATTTCTAATATATAGGTACTACTCGGAATTTAATTTAAATTTTAATTACTAGTTCTGGGTATTTCCTAGTAGTACCTATATTAGAAATAAGTAATAACATGTTAATTAAGTTATCTATGCCTCCCAAATCCTATAAATATCTTGTAATGGTCACTTTTAGGTTAGTTGTTATAACTCCTTGATAATGGTCGAAAGGCTGAAACATATATGTCAGAGAAATCTGAATAATAATTGTGAAACAGTAATACCAAGTGTTTTTAATCCTTATTCTATTTAGTACGTTTCACCAAGAACCTACCGCAGACTCAGTTCAGTTATTTAAAAAATAAATATTTGCATAAGAGGTGGCCTTTACCTTCGCAGAGGGTACAATTAGACCTGGTCTTTTCATCACCAAATAATTAGATATTTAGTCGCTACATTCTCTGTCAAATCAACAACTTTTTTATTGTCAATTTGTCAAATAATGTACTGTATAGATAACTAATCAGAGGTAGAAGAGACGTCTTTATGTACCTAATTTTACTGAAAAAAAAGTAACAGCCACAAAAAATGTATTAACTACTTAAAAAAAAAGCAATGATATTTAAAATTTTTATTTAATTTACAGAGATTTCTCTTACTCTTTTGTACTTAGGTACACGTTTTTTGTATGCAATTTTACACACGGGGTCTAAATCTTTACGACCAGTAACTTTGCCATTCACAATATTATTAACAATGTTAACATAATAATAAACACACATATATTAAAAGTTATATCCACAAAAATGTTCTTTAATTTCCTGTGGCTTTCACAAAAAATTTCACTCATTTCGGTCAACAAGTCTTGATTCCTTGGAACACAAGGCCTCATTCGGGTAGTCATGCTGTCAGAAATTAAATAAAAGTACATACCATTTGTACAACAAACACATATTAATAAAAAAAACACACCTTATACCTTTTAAAAACTTATATCTTCTATTCTGCTAACAAACTATACAAAACACCAAACAGCGCAGTATACGTTCCAAAATGTACACCAAAACCCAAAACTAAGGCGAGAAATTCAAATATGGCAGGTCTGAGATCTGTCAGTTTGGAAACAATATTGCGTCATCTTTTGGACAAGAAAGGAATTGAAAAATATGGTGATGTGTCCCTACTACAGATGGCTCTGAAAAACGTGTTGTCATATATCGGATTCAAGTGCCCTCCCCCTGGTCATTACTTTCTCGAATTGTGTAAGTTGGTTATCCTGATGTAGGATAAATATGGCACATTTACTATGAATGAAAATTGCGGTGTTGTTTTTACTCAATATATACCAGTACCAAAAATATGTAAATACACAGTACATGTTGTCAATAAGTATTACCATATTTTTTAAATCAATTAATTATATACTCTTGAAAATGAAAAATACAAATTGCATGTTTCTATGGAAAAAAGTATCAATTTTCCATAAGAATGGTTTTGAGAATTGAGCCCCCCCCCCCACAATTTCTATAACGCTTAAGTTCTTTGAATTTTTTTACACAACTGAAATTTGGCCTTTACCTGGCATTAGATAGATTGTTAATAATATGTACTCCTGTAGTTAACGTTATGTAAGTATTTCTGCAATCATCGTTATGCGTTTGTGTTTATTTAAATTACATATTTTTTTATTGTTGCGTAAATAACATCGACAGGAGTTTGTTTGAGAATTCAAACTATAACGTAAACTTTGTAGCAGATTTGTAGTTGGAAATGTTTTTCATTAAAAAAAAATGCAAAAGTACCTAGTCATAATTCAACTGTAGTTCACCAATAGTTTAACGATTCACACATAAATGTGAGGGATACACTTTTTTGGATAAGACTATTGAAATCATACTATAGGGATTTTAAGTTGTACTCTCGTGGCCAAAATTTAGTTTACATTCACTTTTAATATTTGTGACGTTTATTTGTCAAAATAAATAAGTATGTAAAAGTCAACGTGCCTCATATAAGTGTTTTAGTTAAAGCTGGTGTTATTGCTACAGTAGACGATGGTCGGTCAATGAGACAAATTGCAGATTAGGTAACAAAAATTCGGTATTTAACATTTTCAAATAGTGTTTGCTGATAGTAATGAAACATATTCTTTATAGGATTTTGCAAACAGCAAATTGGACAAATTTATTTTAGAATTTGATTTGCTAGCATAACCAGAAGTCAGGTTATCGAAAGAATGCAAAGATTTCATTACCATTTTTTACATATAGTTTTTTTTTTAGTTTTCATAGATAGTTCATTTCCCGCTCTTTGCAAAATCCTATAAAGAATATGTTTCACGACTGCTGATATTAAACGAATAAAAACATTTTCTTATAAAAAATTGTTTGGTCTTATTTTTAAATAAGTTGCAGCTATAGTTATTGCTTTAATTTCATGAGGATGGTTATGGTAAGCTTTTATAGCTTTATAACGTACAGTGTGCCCCAAATTGCTTTGTTTTCCTATTTTCAGACCAGGTAGAGAAAAACTGACGTATGAGTCTAGAGCTCGATTTTTATGAAACGCCGATTGGTGAAAACCGCATTTCGATATCTCAAACCGTTTCCGAGATATCGGCAAAAATTGTCATTTGGCAGATTCCGAAAAACTGTCATAACTTTTTTATTTGTGAATATTTTTTCAAACGGTAAAAACTTTCTACATGCACAAAAATATATCGCTTTTCAATTGTTCGATATCAAAGCTAACTTTGTTATTTCAAATAGAAACCATAGTGGGCTTTGACTTTAAAAAATAGGAAAAAAAATAAGCTTTTCAAAAATATATATGTCAAGATATGCCTAGTCATCCTTGCTGCCAATATAACACATTTCTCTTTAAAAATTAAATTTTTTTAACATTTAACATTTTAACCCAGTTGGCCACACAAAAACAGTTGCTTTGCATATCTAAAAGTTAGTTTGACAGTAAATAAAATAAGTGTTAAAGTTGACATCTGTTATAATCTCTCTGCATTATTCCAAAATGTATGAAAACTTTGAAAAATGCCAGATGTTTATATGCTATATTGAATCAGGCCAAAATTCTGAAGATGCGGTAAATCTATATTTCGAACGTTACCCTGAACGCCAGCAACCAAGCGAACAAATATTTCCTAAATTGGAAAATGCTTTGATGGATTATGGATCATTTGTCAAGTCCAGACCTAAACAGTATGCTATTGAAGGTAGAG
Source organism: Stenurella melanura (assembly GCA_963583905.1). Taxonomy (NCBI): domain Eukaryota; kingdom Metazoa; phylum Arthropoda; class Insecta; order Coleoptera; family Cerambycidae; genus Stenurella; species Stenurella melanura. The sequence goes on from OY757315.1 coordinate 15,805,095, forward strand.
ACTAGGTGGAGGCAGAAGTAATTGGAGCGGTTTTAGAAAATTCTGAAATTTCTACCAGAGAAATAACTGTAACTAAGGGTGTGAGCAAAAGCCGTAGCCAAAGAATTCTCAAGAAATATAAATATAAACCTTATAAAATCAGGCTCACTCATCAAATATTCCTTGGCGATCAAGAACGCTGGATTAATTTCTGCAACTGGTTCATCAGAAAATGCAATGAAAATGAAAATTATCACCGAACTGTCATTTGGACCGACGAAGCAAGAGTAACCAGCAACGGAATATTTAATCGACATAATCGGCATCATTGGTCGCACCATAATGAGCATGTTTTCCAACCTAGAAATATGCAAGGAGGATTTGGTTTCAATATTTTGATTGGAATAGTGGGGCAACGAATGATTGGACCTTTTATTTATGACGAAAACCTCAACGCCCAACGGTACGTTAATATTTTGGAAAACATTGTTGAACCATATTTAGAAGACTTGCCCCTTGCCGATTTGGTACGAAAGTTTTATCAACAAGATGGCGCACCAACCCATAACGCAGCGGTTACAAGGGACAAACTAAATCAAATGTTCGAGGATCGGAGGATGGGAACAAGGGGGCCCATACCATGGCCTGCAAGATCTCCGGACCTAAGTCCTTTGGACTTTTTTATTTGGGGTTTCGTCAAAGACCAGATATTTAAAACCATACCAGAAACGCGTCAAGATTTAGAGCAACGAGTGAGAAATACAATCAGTGGGATAACACCTTTACAACTCTTAAATGCCAAGAAATCATAAAGAAGAGATGTCAATTGGAGTTGGAGTTTGGAGTTTGTGGGAGGGCAGTCACATTTAGGTGACCGCAGCACCTAGGCCCCATTGGGCCCCTTGTACATCCTCCTGAGGGATACAAGATTCCACCTAGGCCTCCAACCATCCTAATCTTGTGAAGAAGGTGGTGATGCTGCCTAGGGGAATATCCCTCAAGTCGGCCAAAGTAGGCCAACGTTCTCCCAAAATGGATTCTCTGCTAGAGGAGACTGCCGGGCACTCACAGAGTACGTGTTGGACAGTCTCGTCTTCTTGTTCACAACCTCTGCATATGGGTGTGTCATTTAACTTCATGTTATAAAGGTGCTTCCTCAGCTGGCAATGACCAGTAAGAATTCCTGTCGCGAAGCGCAGGTTCTTCCTGGACATTCCCAGGTAGATCATCGTTGTATCCTTGTCAGGGTATCTAAGCAGATCCCTGGCCAACTGACAACTATGAGTTTCATCCCACAGTTTTTTAAATTTTCTGTGGGTGTCTTCTTTAATCATTAGCATTATTGCTGAGGTCGGCAGTATGTTGGAAGGGCCAGGTCCAAGTATACTTAGACTGGCTGCCTTCTTAGCCAGACTGTCAGCTTTCCTGTTGCCTCTGCACTGTGCATGCCCTTTGACCCAGCATAGAATGACACTGTTCATGCTGGAGGCGCCCACGAGTGCCTGATGGCATTCCCATACTGACCCTGTTGTTATTTTGTGTCTCTGTAGGGCCAGTAGTGATTGTCTACTATCAGTGTAGATTCTTATTGTTTTTCCCGTTATTTGTCTACGGGAAATTTCTTTTGCGGCTATGGTTATTCCCGCCAGTTCTGTTTGTATTATGCTGACTTGTTTGTCCATAGCCCATTTAATTTGAATTTGCAGGTTCCTGGAGTATACCCCACAACCTGTTCCTTCTTTCTTTTTCGATCCGTCTGTGAAGATGTTAACTGTTCCTTCACTGACAGCCTCATTGCTACTGTTGGTGTGTATTACATAGGGTCTATCAAAGATGAACTGTGGAGAAATACCATCTGCACGTACCTGCAGAAGTGGCATTTGTTTAATTGCCTCATTCCGCAGCCGGCATCTAGTCACTCCACATCCTATGTTTGGCTGTATACCAACGGATTTGAGACGTGCCATAGTAGTTAGGGCCACCTCTTCTAGATATATGTCTAGTGGTGGCAGGCACAGCATCACTTCCATTGCTCTTGTTGGTGTCGTTCTCATAGCTCCAATTGTGTTTAAACAGGCTATTCGTTGTACCTGGCTGAGCTTACGTTTCGCTACAGTCTGCTGACTCTTAGGCCACCAGACGATGGCTCCATAGGCTATCATTGGTCTTATTATAGCAGTGTAAATCCACATAGCCACTTTGGGTTTCATTCCCCAGGTTTTCCCTATGGTTCTGCGGCACTGCTCAAAAGAGATGTAAGCCTTCTTTAGTCTTCTGTCTAAATGAAGATTCCAAGTTAGTTTGGCATCAAAGGTTACTCCAAGGTATTTTACTTTTGATGCGAAATTTAGTGTGGTGTTTAGGAGAACGGGGGCCGTCATTGGTCCCAATTTCCTTTTCCTTGTGAAGAGGACCAGCTCTGTCTTCCTGGGGTTGACCGACAGAGAGTGTTCTCTGCACCATCTTTCGATTATTCTCAGGGCCATCTGCATTCGATCACAGAGGACTCCTTCGAATTTACCACTAAGCAGTATCGTTAGATCATCTGCGTATGCAATTGTGTGGAATCCCTCGGAGTTGAGGCGGCGCAGGAGGCTGTCAAGAACTAAGTTCCATAGAAGAGGTGATAAGACACCCCCCTGAGGACAGCCTCTTGCAACCATTCCTCTAACAGCGATGTCTCCCATATTAATCTGTACCGCTTTTTTGAGAGCATGTTGGATATCCAGCCACTTACGATCGGAGAAACGTTCCTGCTCGTGAGGGCTGCTGTAATTTTTGGAAAGGTGGTTTTATCAAAAGCGCCTTCTATGTCTATGAAGACACCCAGGGTGGACTCTTTATTGTCCAAAGACTTTTCAATCCGACCACTGACCGCATGAAGGGCGGTGTCGGTGGATCTGCCCGGGGTGTATGCATGCTGATTGGGATGCGTAGGATTAGCAGTGATTGCAACATCCCTCAAGTATCGCTCACATAGCTTTTCCATCGCCTTGAGAAGGAACGAGGTCAAGCTAATGGGTCGGTATGCTTTGGGGGTAGTATAGTCTATTCTTCCCGCCTTTGGTATGAACACTACTTTGACTTCTCTCCACACCTTCGGAATATGAAGGTGTGCTAGGCACGTCCTGAATATTACTGTCAGGTGCGGCACTATTTCATCCAGACCCCATTGTAAAAGGGCTGGATGAATGCCGTCAGTACCTGGCGATTTGAAGGGGGAGAAGCCCAGTATTGCCCATTTAATTCTGTCTTCACTCACTATTTGTTTGGCAGTTTGCCAATCCAGTTCGGTGGGTTGAGTGTCGGTTTCATTTGGCCATTCCTTCCGATCTGTCACTACAGATTCTGGGAAGTGAGTTTCCATAAGCAACTCTAGGCTTTCATGTAGGTCGTTGGTACTGGTACCATCATCCTTTTTCAGTAGACCTAGGTGATTGTCTTTGTTTTTGGCAAGTATTTTATGTAGCCTAGCAGCGTGCGAGTAATCCTCGATCTCCTCACAGTAGGCTCTCCATGCTTCTCTTTGTCTCTGCCTGACTAGTTTTTTGAACTCTCTTTGATTGGTTCTGTATAGCTCCCAATCTGATTCAAGTTTTGTCATTTTCGCTTTGTTGAACGATGTCCTAGCTTGTTTCTTGAGGTCGGTCAGCGTCTGGCACCACCATTTAGTGGCTTCCCCAGGCTGTTGTTGTACGGCCTTGAAGGGACACGATGCTTCGTAAGTTTTTTTCATAGCGGTTTGAACAGTTTTAACATACTGCTCAATCTCTCCGTTGTTTTGTGGCACCCCGTTGTGTACATCCATCAGGTTCACCCTGAGTTGACGTCGATATTCATCTCTGTCAGTGTTTCGGGGGTTCCTGAGGAGTTTTCTTGGTGCTTTGGTTAATTTAATTCCGAATTCAATCCAGCGGTGGTCTGACATTGAAGCGGCGTCAGACACATGCCAGTTTTGGATCGAGTTGGATATACGGTTTGTAGCTAAGGTGATATCTACTATGGTTTGACTTCTGGAGTTAATAAATGTCGGTGTACAGCCTAGGTTAATTATATTAAGGTTATTACCGATTATATAGTCGTAAAGTGACTTACCTCTAGCATTGTTGTCTTTGTTGCCCCAGGTTACATGGTGAGCATTGGCGTCACATCCCATGATTAGTTCCCATTTCTGGGTAAGGCAATGAGTTACCAGGTTCTCCATTTCCCTTGTCGGCGGTGGTGTTGCCTGGTCCTGGGGGAGATACACTGATGCTATAACGACTGTTGTTGGTTTGCCTGATATTGCACATTCCACGTCACTGTTGGTGAGCTGAAAATAACTCCGTTTAGTTTTGTTAAACCAGATATTTTAGATTTAACTATCCAGGGTTCTTGGATTAGAGCCAGTGTATCCTGCTCCACATCGAGTCGTCCACGTCGAGATGTCAATTGTGCATCGACCAAAATGGTAGACAATTTGAACACTACTTGTGATACTTCAATCGTCAAAGATTTGTTACCTACTTAATGAAACATGTTTAATTAATAAAATTAATTTAATAGAAAAACTATTGTTTTCATTTGAATAACTGAAACTCTTGTTTTCCATGGCCAACTCTGCTAAAATGTCATGTTTAAAGAGAAATGTGTTACATTGGCAGCAAGGATGACTAGACATTTCTTGACATATATATTTTCGGAAATATTATTTTTTTTCCTATTTTCTAAATTCAAAGCCAACTATGGTTTCCATTTGAAATAACAAAGTTAGCTTTGATATCGAACAATTGGAAAGTGATATATTTTTTTTTGTGCATCTTATTCTACGTCAAAAAGTGCCTATAGAAAGTTTTTACCGTTTGAAAAAATATTCACAAATAAAAAAGTTATGACAGTTTTTCGGAATCTGCCAAATGTCAATTTTTGCCGATATCTCGGAAACGGTTAGAGATATCGAAATGCGGTTTTCGCCAATCGGCGTTTCACAAAAATCGAGCTCTGGACTCATACGTCAGTTTTTCTCTACCTGGTCTGAAAATAGGAGAAGCAATTTGGGGCACCCTGTACATTTTTTGGTAAGCACTTGTGAAATGTGCTGGTATCCTTAAGTCGTTGCCATTTCTAGTAGTTCTATTACTGATTTCGTTATTTTTTGTAAATTATAACGCAGTGCAATTTGTCTCATTGATCATCTATATTCCGCTTAACAGTCACTCCAGCCTTACCACATCCTCTTTAAAATAAAAAATAAAATAGTAATAATATCTGTTATATTTCGATTACTCATTATGTATTCAAATAAAGATGAATTTACACAAAGAAAGTTGTCCCATTATGTATTATTTGTTGCATTGATTCACGTCTCCTTTTGGTTTTTAATAGTACTTACTCATCGTTAATGATAAATCAAGTATAATTCTAACGCTACGTCTTCCATTCCATTCTATTATATTAATATTTGATATTTCAAATTGATTCCGGTTATTTCCATTTCCACTTTTACGCTGTAACTTTTTCAATCAGAGTAGCAACACACCAAAGAGTTGGAAGGTAATTAAGTTAGGAACTGTACCGGTGGAGAAAATCATTTTAAAAGGATTTTTAAGTGATTTTCACATCTACAATATGCATTATTTTCAATTAAGCGTCCTGTTATATATAACTTTAGGAGCTAACTGAACTTCTCTCACATTAAAAAGGCAGCTTATAACATTTCCGAGTTAAAAATAGACTTGATGTGAAAAAATTACAAGTATAGTAACAATGGTATATGTGGACTAACTGTGGACGCTCTAAGCTCGAAAAAACCTAATCTAACCTAAAAAAACATAATAAATCTTTTCAGTCCCTTCAAATTAGGAAAATTGAGGGAAATTTTTCCTACAGCTAAGCCAACCGTATAGAAAGTTGCCTTGGGGTTGTGTTAACTAATTTTTCACCAAGCACATGAAAAAAAGGGTTGTTTTTTAGATATAGATACACATATATGTTTTTTTGGCCATTTTGGCGGTGTCCTGCGTTTTGCTGCAAAACTATGCATTTTTGAGAAAATATGACCTGAGATCTAGCGATTCTCTACAATTTTTGTTCTTTTCATTTTTTTGAAATTCCGCTTAGTTGCTCCGCTAGAGCGCGCTGAAGTTTATGTAAATGTATACATTTTGTTGTTGTTTGATTTTAAGGCAAATCTATGCATTTTATAAAAAAATATCAAGATATCAAAGTTGTAGATAAAAAAATTATCGACAAATTTTGTTCTACGTTTTTTTTTCAAAGTCGCGTGGTTTTGCCGCTAGAGGGCGAAAAACATTTTTTCAATACTGTTGAGTGGAAAAAAAAATATAGGCGTCGTGAACAGCTAGTATTTTGCCCCTCCACCTCCCTCTACTCAATATTTTTTACCGGCTAAGCTAATATAGATCACATTAAGGATGACATATACAAAAAGGCCCATCACGACCACTACAGATGAATGTGAGTAGTTCATACTATTAGATGCACCGTTCTATGCGCAGCTGTGTAAGAAATGAACGATGGGCTTCAAAAAAAATCATTTTTTTTTGCTCTCCAAATTTTTATATAATTGACGAGTACTCTGAAAAAATGAATAGTTTTGCCTGTATATCAAAAATATATGCGCTATATTTTTTTTCCGCTCAAGAGTATTGAAAAAATGTTTTTCGCGCTCTAGCGGCAAAACCGCGCGTCTTTGAAAAAAAAAAAACAAAGAACATTTGTCGAACATTTTTTTATCTACAACTTTGATATCTTGATATTTTTTTACAAAATGCATAGTTTTGGCTTAAAATCAAACACCAAAAAAATTTATACATTTACATAAACTTCAGCGCGCTCTAGCGGCGTAATTAAGCGGAATTTCAAAAAAATTAAAAGAACAAAAATTGTAGAGAATCCCTAGATCTACAATATAAAATCAGGTAATATTTTCTCAAAAATGCATAGTTTTGCAGCAAAACGCAAGACGCCAAAATGGCAAAAAAATCATATATATAGATATATCTAAAAAACAACCTTTTTTTTCATGCGCTTGGTGAAAAATATATTAACACAACCCCAAGACAACTTTCTATACGGGTGGCTTAGCTGTAGGAAAAATTTCCCAAAATCAGTGATTTTTCTTCTAATTTAAAGGGACTATTTGTTTTGTCTCGTTTTTGTACCATAAAACTAACCGTGTTCGAGATATTTGAGTCAAAATGTTGGCATTTGCCAATATTGAATAATTGTAATCTCTTCAACATTTCTGTCCTTTAAGTGGGACAATCTGTATTTAATTTACAAATTTTAGAAGAAAATATTGAAAGAATTTGTTGTATCTTATGAATTAAACATATTTGAAGTAACCCTTGGAAAAAACTAAAAATATTATTTATCATATAATTCAAACATATAAGCAATAAAAAACAATTACGAACATGTAACAATTTTTACGAAGTAATGAAATTAAAATAACTATTTTAATAGGTGTTCAAAATTATTGTCATTTTCATTAACACACATCGTAAATCTATTAACTAGTTCAGATCTACAAACGTTTAATAATGTAGGCCGATTAATGGCGGCAACACTACCATAAATTTTATTATAAAAATCTGCGATGTCTTCTATTGGTTCTTTGTACACTTCACTTTTTAAAAATCCCCATAAATAAAAGTCTAATGGAGTATGTCAGGAGATCGAGCGAGCCATCTAAGTACTCCATTGGTATCAACCCATCTTCCTCGGTATGTTTGATTTAAATAATTAACAACGTTGCGTTGTGATGATTATGTGGGCCTGCTCCATCCTGATGAAACCACATATTTCCCAACTGTGCGGGCAAATTTCTTAATAGTACTTTTAAATGATTTTGCAAAAATTGTAAATATCTTTCACCTGTTAAATTCTCATGGTAGAGATATGGGCCAACAATGTAACTATTGACGATACCACACCAAACATTTACTCCAAAACGATTCTGGGATCTGGTATGTCTCTATCCACCTAAGATTCTTTTGAGACCAGTAAGGACAATTATGTGTTGTGATTACTCCATTGTTGTGGAATTAACTTTCATCACTCCACATAACTGTATCTAAAATATTTGGATTTTCTTGTAAGAGAATTGAAAATTGCGCCAAAAAATCCAATCTCCGCTCGTTGTCCCCTGGAATCATATGATGAACTAAATGAACTTTATATGGAAAAAATTTGTTTGTTTTAAGAATTCTGTGGCAGGTGGAACGTGCAATATTTGTTTCTTCCGTCAACTTGCGTACTGACATGTTTGGGTTATTTTCTACTTGATGTAATACCAATGCAATATTTTCATCAGCTGCAGTTATTTTTCTTCTTGTTCTTGGTTTCTTAAAATCTCCATAATTTTTTAATTAGAACACAAACTTACAAAAGTTTTCCGATCTGGTAAAGGTCTGTCAGGAAAACGTATTTCATATAAATTTGCAGCTCTTGAAACAATTTTAAGACATGCCCAATAAATTAAAATCATGTTTAATTTATTTTCATTTGTATGAGAAATCATATTTAATAATAATTATTCACAAAGAAAACAATAATTAGGTACAATAATAGAGTCCGACTGACACACCGATAAACAAAATGTGATTGAAATTGAGAAATGTCAAAACTATTATTCCAAAGGTAACTTTAATTGTATTTAATTTATAAGGTATAAGGGTTATTATACTCACTAGATATCAAATATTTTTAATTATGATCTAACCTAATAACAAAGCAATTATATGAAAAATTCTTTAAATATTTTCTTCTAAAATTTTTAAATTAAATACAGATTGTCCCACTTAAAGGACTGAAATGTTGAAGAGATTACAATTATTTAATATTGGCAAATGTTTAGGCCGTGAATATTATTTGTATCCTGTGTATAGACATTTACTAGAAACACTCTGTAGAGTAATTATAATACCGTTTTTGTCATAAAAACTGTACCATTTTTTTTGGTACTATTCAGTAAGTTGATAAAAGACAGTCAATCAGATCGATACGGAAAATTGTGAGCCCGAATTTTAACGCATAAATTAGTCAGTTGTCAAATAGTGTAATATTAATTATTATCAATAACCGTGTGTTGTCTCGTTCCCGCCCATCCTATTACCCCCTTGTCCTTTGTAAACCACGCGAGTGCAACACATGGGACGAGGCCAAGACCATCGAGAAAAGTGGTAAGTGATTTGTATAAATTGTAAACCACAACCATACAGTCTGCTAATCTCATTTCGTTAAATATATCACATTTGTTGTTCCTCACGACCCGGATTGAACTTAGTTTTTATACCAATTGCTTTTTTAATACATCTATTTGATAGCTGATTTTCGTTTTTGTGTCAGTTTTCACTCGGAGAATTGACAATTTGCCTAGTACCTACCGTATTTATGCGTTGAAATAATAGAAATTTTGCCTAGAATCGAATCCAAATATTTATTCCTTAAGTAATTTGTTAAAATTGTGTTATAACTTTACATTTATTTCGTTATAGTTAAGAAAATTGAAACCTAATATTCAATTTTTTGTCTTATAAAAAACTGCCTGATAATTTTACAGCACAAGAAAGTGTACCAGATTAGAGATAAATTTTGTTTTATATATAAATTTAACATCCTGCTCCTATTCTTGATAAATATACCTCGAATTACATTTTTTGGAAAAAAAAAATTACTATTTTGATTGCGTTTTGTTGAATAAAATAATCAAAGCTATACATACTAATTCATGGACTTGTTTGCTAGTAAAACAGTATACCTATTTTTTTGTGTTCTTAATAAATTAGTTTTCAAATAAATTGCTACGCCATCTTTACAGATAAACATACCTATTCCTTTTTTTGTACATTGTAGAAGATTACTTAATTAACTATTGTTTATTAAAATTAACCCTTATTTCTTTACCGGTTTAATTTATTTATTTACACAGATATTTCATTATTGTCGAAAAATCTAAATTATTTCAAGATGCCAAAATCAGCTGCCGAATTAAAATTAGAGAGATTAACAGCAAAACGTGAAACTTTGTTTAGACGAGTTCAGCGTTGTTTTGATGTTGGACAATCTTTAAAAGATGATAGCCAAAATGTTACCAAATTAGAAGATTTTAATATCCGTTATATGACTTTATCCAGAACAATGCTAGATTACCAAGAAATTGTTCAACAAATTGTTGAAGTTAAACAAGAACTTAAGCCCGACGAACCCCCTAATTATGGAATTCTTGATGCTTTCGAGGATTTATGTGATAATGTTGAATATTTCGCTAAGCAATTTATTAACCCAATTTCTCCCCTCAATCTAAATAATAGTGATAATTCTAGTACACCAAAATTAAAAATGCCTAATATTCAATTAGTGAAATTTAATGGTGAAGATTTAACGTTATGGCCCCTATTTTGTGAAAATTTTAAACACTTAGTTCATAACAAACCTAATTATTCGAATGCCGAAAAATTACATTTTTTATTGGGTAGTTTAGAGGGTAAAGCTCTCAAAACATGCAATATTATTGAAGCAATTCCAGATAATTATGAGATTATTTGGAAACTTTTGCAGGACACATACCATGATAAGAAATTTTTGATGAATTTATATTTGAACCGATTGCTCAATTTTCGTACTTTAAACAATAATAACCCTGGCAATTTACAAATTTTTCTGGAAAAATTTGATACAAATGTTATGGCCCTAAAAAGATTACAGTTAAAAAGTTTAGATGATCACATTTTAACCCACATTGCTATGTTAAAGTTACCCCAAGAAATTGTCAATAATTTCGAGTTAGTACGTTCTAGTGAAGAGTTGCCTAATTATGATGAGTTGATTAAATTTATACGCCAACAAAGTAAAGTAATGGTTAAACCTGATAAAATGCGTTCAAACCAATATAATCCAAGTTGTAGTAATACTTTAAAAAATCCCAATTCCAAAGCCTTTCTAACCAATGATGGGTATCGTAAATGCTTAGCTTGTCATAAAGATGTACATTTATTAAAAGATTGCAAATTTTTTAAAGATAGTCCTCATGAGCAAAAGTTTAAATTAGTCAAAAAAAATAATTTGTGTATCAATTGTTTTTCGAATAAACATAAAGTTTCTTTGTGCCCTTCCAAATTTAGTTGTATTAAATGCAAAGCTAAACACCATACTCTATTACATAAAAATGATCAAATCAATCGTAATATTGACATAAAACCAACTATTAGCAGTAATACAAACCACAATAATCTAGATTATAGTACCCCATCCACCAGTCAAAATGACGTCACTCATACCTTGTGTACCAAAATAAACAATAATAAGGTTCCGAAACCTCAAGTTGTATTATTGAGTACTGCTATAGTTAAAGTTTTAGATAAGTGGAATACTAAACAGAATCTTAGATTTTTAATTGACAGCGGTTCTATGTCTAATATTTTAACATACGATTGTTGTAAAAAATTGGGTTTACCCTATCAAAAAATATCCTCTAATATTGTAGGAATTGGTGATACAATAAAACCACTTAAAGGGCGAACTAATCTTGTAATTCAGTCAAATTTTGATCCGAATATTAATTATTCAATTGAAGTCTTAATAGTCGACAAAGTTACCAATTCCTTGCCAGAAGTACCCGTAAATATAAATTTGTTGAATCATTTGAATTGCTTGCCGTTGGCCGATCCTACTTTCCATAGTCCAGGAGCTATTGATGGAATTTTGGGAGCTTCGTTGTTCACACAAATTTTAGGTTCACATAAAGTAACAGGAGGTGTTGGTACACCTGCTGCTATTCAAACTACACTTGGATACATAATTATAGGTCCTGCCTCACCTCTTCGAGTACTTTTTTCCGAAGAAACATATTGTTCCTTTATAAATTTAGAATCCCTAGTTGAAAAAATGTGGGAACTAGAAGACTTTACCCCACCTGTTCCCACATCTGAAGATTCCATTTGCGAAAAATTCTTTGTTGAAAATGTTAGTCGAGATCCCGTTGGAAAATATACGGTGGCTCTCCCCTTTAAGGATGATCCGTCTCATTTAGGAGATTCACTTGCCTTGTCTCAGACTCGATTGTTTTCTTTAGAAAAGCGATTAGAAAAAAATTTGATCCTCCGAAATACCTATTGTTCTATTATCCAAGATTATCTTGATCAAGGTCAAATGTCTTTAGTACCTAAGTCAGAAATTAATGCCCCCTCGTCTTACTATATTCCTCACCATTGTATTTTCAAACAAAGTATTTCCACACCCTGCAGAATAGTGTTCGATGCTAGCCTGAAAACCGATTCTGGTTTTTCCTTAAATGACATTTTGTACACAGGACCAAAGCTACAGAATAATGTAGCTACAATATTGTTAAACTTTCGATTATTTCCTATAGCTATGGTTTCTGACATCAAGCAAATGTATCGTCAGATTAATATTGTCGAAGGACATCGGCAATACCAAAGAATTTTGTGGAGATTTAATACCAATGATCCTATTTCGATTTACCAATTAAATACAGTCACCTTTGGTGTAAAATCGTCACCATATTTAAGTTTACGTACCATAAAACAGTTAGCAGAAGATGAGTCTTCGCGATATCCCCAGGCCGTGCCATATGTTCATCGAGATTTATATATGGACGACTTAATTAGTAGTTTACCCGATGTAAAAAATGGTGTTACCATTCATACACAGTTAGTCAAATTATTTGAAAATGGTGGATTTCAAATGGTAAAATGGATGTCAAATTCTAGTGAATTATTATCCCAGATTCCTGATTTCTTACAATTAAATCAACCTATGGCCTTTGACAAAGAAAGCTTAAAGGTTTTGGGTTTAGAATGGAATCCGTCGTCTGATAATTTTAGCTTTAAAATTTCCATCTCGATATTGCCTTGCACCAAAAGAAATATGTTGTCTTTAGTAGCACGCATCTTTGATCCTTTAGGTTTCTTAGCACCGATTACTCTTTTTGTAAAATTGTTGATTAAAAAATTATGGGAATTAAAATTCGACTGGGATAAAGAAGCCCCTAAAGATATGGTTCATTTGTGGATTGTCATCAAGATCCAATTGTCATTTCAAGAAGAACTTAAACTATTGAATAGTTTAAAAATTCCCCGACATTTATTAGTTTTCCAAAATTCCTCCATAGATATCATTGGATTTGCTGACGCTAGCCCAAATGCATATGCTGCTGTAATTTATATTCGATCCACTGATATTACCGGTCAAGTTAGTGTAAATTTCCTATGTGCACAGTCTAAGGTTGCTCCAATGTCCAAGGTCACACTACCTCGTCTTGAACTTTGTGCAGCGGTACAATTATCCAAGCTTATATCGCATGTTATAGACACTTATTCCCCTCGAAAAAATATTGACCAAATATTTGCTCTGTCTGACTCGATGATCACACTGAATTGGATCCATTCTTCTCCAAATAGGTGGAAAAATTTTATTTCCAATAGAGTCGCCAAAATTCAAAATTGTTTACCTTGTTCCCACTGGTATTTTGTAGCCGGTAAACAGAATGCTTCTGACTGTGCTTCAAGGGGACTTTCGCCTGCTTCGTTGATAAATCATCCCTGTTGGTTTCCTGGTCCCGAATGGTTGTTTTTAAATTCCTCCCAATGGCCTATTAAGTCATTTCGTGGTAATGAATTCGCTATTACAGAAGAAGAAAGTTTAGTTTACCTCGTAGTTAAACCAATCATTTCCCCATTATATATTTTGATAGAATATTTCTCCTCCTGGACTAAACTTCTTCATTCTACCATATATGTCTTGAGATTTCTTAAACTTTTACCTCGTAATAATATAATAAGTAAATTTGATATTGACCAAGCTGAATATGCATTAGTTCGAGCTGTGCAACAGCGTCATTTTCCTGAAGAATACAAGCTTCTTTCAGAAAATAAACCTTTAAAGTCCCATGTCTTACGTAGATTAAATCCGTTTATCAAAGATCATATAATTAGAGTAGGTGGGAGACTCTCGAATGCTAATGTTGCTTTTGATCATAAACATCCGATTCTTTTACCCAAATCGGACCCTTTCGTTAATTTGTTGATTGATTATAACCATAAAAAATATTGTCATACTGGTACCCATTTGCTGCAATCATTCTTACAACAAAATTATTGGATTTTAGCTGCTCGTGGTGTTATTCGACAGCGTATTTGGAAATGCAATTACTGTTTTAGATTAAATCCTAAACCAAATTACCCTATAATGTCAGATTTACCTTCTGAACGAGTAAATCAAGCAAAGGCATTTTTATCGACAGGAGTAGATTTTACAGGAGCTTTTTATGTAACCTTAGGCCGAAGACGCGGTGTTAAAAGCCAAAAGGCATATGTTTGCCTTTTTATTTGTCTTGCTACCAAGGCAGTTCACTTAGAACTTGCAAGTAGTTTGTCCATCGATTCATTTCTTTCTGCTTTCAAAAGATTTATATCTCGTCGCGGCAATTGTACCACTTTGTTTTCTGATCAAGGAACTAATTTTGTAGGGGGAAAAGCCAGACTTGACGAAATTTATCAATTAATTCAATCTCAACAATATAAAGATGCCCTGTCTCGAGAACTTATTAATAATAAAATCGATTGGAAATTTAACCCTCCTTCGGCCCCCCATTTTGGCGGAATTTGGGAGGCAAACATAAAAAGCGTTAAATCTCACCTCTCTAGAGTTATTGGAAACCAAATTTTAAGTTATGAAGAATTTAGCACGGTACTTACCCAAATCGAGGCATTACTTAATTCCAGACCTCTGTGTCCTTTGAGCTCCGATCCAAAGGACCCAGTAGCTTTAACTCCGTCACATTTTTTATATGGAACCCCGCTAAATTCGATTCCTGCAGAGGATGTATTAACAGAACCTCCCAATCGTTTAAATCGATACAAATTATTAGATTCAATAGTGCAGCATTATTGGAAACGTTGGCATACTGAATATCCTTCCACTCTCCAAGCCAGACAAAAATGGAATACCTCGACTTTTCCTGCTCAAATAGGTATGATAGTGGTAATTATACAGAATAACGTTCCACCACTACAGTGGCCACTAGCAATCATTGAAAAATTATATCCTGGTAAAGATGGTGTATCTAGAGTAGCAGTGGTAAGAACGAAAAATAGTTCTTATACTAGACCAGTGGTTAAATTATGCCCACTTCCAAACCAATAATAATGGTTGTATTATTCTTGTAAAATATGGTAGTTAGTTTTTTTTTTTTTCCTTTTTATTTTTAACTCTATTTAGAACATTTATTGTTTTATTTTTCCGCTTAATTATGTGAAATTTTCGTAATAATTAAGTCTCGAATTCGTATATGAATTTTGTATAGTTTTGTAGTTTTCAGTATCCATATACTATTTTTTTTTTCTCTTTTTTCGCATTGAATTTGCATTCAATCTCGCGGGGGCAGGATGTTTAGGCCGTGAATATTATTTGTATCCTGTGTATAGACATTTACTAGAAACACTCTGTAGAGTAATTATAATACCGTTTTTGTCATAAAAACTGTACCATTTTTTTTGGTACTATTCAGTAAGTTGATAAAAGACAGTCAATCAGATCGATACGGAAAATTGTGAGCCCGAATTTTAACGCATAAATTAGTCAGTTGTCAAATAGTGTAATATTAATTATTATCAATAACCGTGTGTTGTCTCGTTCCCGCCCATCCTATTACCCCCTTGTCCTTTGTAAACCACGCGAGTGCAACACATGGGACGAGGCCAAGACCATCGAGAAAAGTGGTAAGTGATTTGTATAAATTGTAAACCACAACCATACAGTCTGCTAATCTCATTTCGTTAAATATATCACAGCAAATGTCAACATTTGGACTCAAATATCTCGAAAACGGTTAGTTTCATGGCATTTCTATTAGAACATAATCTGCTTAGAAATGCATTTTCTTTCATATAAACCCCATTTCAAAGTTTCTCTTCTCCCATCGAAATATTTCTTTAGAGCACAGCGCCATCTATATACTAATATATTTAATTTTTTTTTTTTTACGTCTTATTTATTTTAACATCCTGGCGAAGTTTAGCTAAAGCTATTCCACCACTTAACCATTTCCATTTCCATTTAAATATCATTTATTCATTAAAAATCACAATACATAGGGCTTATTTCTAGGCTAAATATGAATATTTCATATATAATATAAAGTAGGTACATAGTACGTATATATACAGTCATGTTCTAAACATGCAAAAGAAACATGATAATGAAACATGACCGGGCCGCTGGTATGGCTGGAGACCAAGAAAAAACAGCTCTTTTTATTTACGATTTAATTAAAGATACTTCTTATCAATTTATATCTATTATAGGTAAAGTACTGCCTTAGCTTTAATCGAGCTGAAAGCTCATAAATATAAAGTAACCTGTTGGAACGAAAGCAAATCAATGATGCAGGAAAAATGAAGTAAAAAACCTGCTTCAGGTCACCACTTAACCAGGACGTCGAAATGAGATACGGTCACCCATCCAAGTAACGGACTCTCCCGGCGTTGCTTAACTTCGCCGATCGAGTTCTCGCCATTCCATTTAAATATATTTATTCTGTTTACCTATATACATCTTAAGCCTTAAATTAGGTATTTAAAGTGGTATAAAATTTACATTTTATAAATATACATCATAAGTAATTTTATACTTATAAAATACACCAATGATGTTAGTCGGTGGTAAGACTGGGGACCTGAATTTATTAAGCTTATCTTTATAATACTTTTTACTATCAGACACTTCTTATTGAATTTATGTCTATTATCTTTATTGTTTTTGTCCGAACGGCTATAAATCATGTAGTTAAAAATGTAAGCTGTGTGTACTGGAGTAATATTTTAATCATACAGGAAAAGAAGTTTAAAAACCTGTTTAATTTATATCTGTCAGTTGATAAAAACAAAAATAAAGGATTTTCGGTATTGGTAATAAAAAGAATTTATTACATTTGTTGGTGTCGACTGGTCAGGGGGCATGGTTTGGAGGGGAAGGAGGTTTGATTGGTGTGTGTGTTGTCCGTGTGTCTTGTCATGTTGGGTGAGTTCTCGCCACTTAAACTGGCACCGTACCTCGCCTCGGGGATACCCTGTTTACAATAATCATAATATAGGAATCAATAGACTACGTTAAAGTAATAATAAGTAAATACAAAGAGAATAAAAAGGTATAGTACTTATGTTGCAGCTTTAGAGCCCCTAACTTCTGCTATGTTGAAACGTTCATCTTTCTTCATAAATTCCGCGATCATGAACACATCCACTGCCAGTAAATTTCCTGAAGTAGCTCTTACGAATCCGGTATTAGCCATTTCGAATTAAATCACAGGTAAAAACGTACAAGAAGTCTTTAAAATGCTCTATGTTTATATACTACGTACATGCGATATTACTGTTTGATGTAATAGACGACGTCACAAGTGTCACCACCAATAATGGCGTGTTTCGCGTAGCTGTTCAAATATTAAGATTTTATGTTATTTATTTATTGAAATATTAATTTAATAGAGGACGGATTGCTTTTTAAATACAGGGAAATGCGGTAATACATTAAGTACCTCATTTTAATAATATCGAAAAAGCTAATTTGCGAATAGTGAAAACACCTAATTCAGTAATAACGCACCCTTTAAATCTAATTGCACCGGACTATTCGTAACTTTAAATTGTTAAATTTAATATGTTTCATGGCCCACGGGTCAGGCTCTTCAAAAATAACATTCAGGTCTAGGTCCTTGTACTTTGTTTTCAGCATTCTTTGCTGGCAAAGTCCAAAGATGCACTCTTCCGAGGAGTAAAATGTTCGACAAGCAATAATCGCTAAAATACTATAATTTAATATTTGTTAACATAGGTAAGTAATTAATGAGGACGATATTCCGATACATATTACGTTGTCTTTGTAAAAACAATTTCATGGAAAATGTATTAACAATTGTTTAAACAAATATAATTATTTGCTTAATATACAGTGTGAGACACTTTTCATGGAGACACCCTCATATGTCGCTCATCTGATATCCGAATATTTTGAAGTTTTGGTGGTAAATATGCACCTATTAAGTGAGTCTTCAGAGCAAAAACATTTGATTTTCGTCAGAGGCGTCCGATTGTGGGATGGTAAAAGGGGGTCGAATAAAAAAAGTATTAACGATCTTTTAAGAAAAACTGTACAGGGTGTTTCAGGTTTGCGGTAATTAATTTCTAGGGGTGATTCTACATCAAAAAGTATAAAAAAAATCCTATAAACACGGGTCTGGAAATAACTCCCAAGGGCCCTGCAAGACTCTAAAGGGGGCACACCACTTTAGTAAAATTGCATTTATTATTCTCTTGAATAAATTAAGGAAAATAACATTTTATTACTAAATTAAACAGGTTTTAAAGATTAAAAATTAAACTAAATGTTCAAAATGGGCATCGAAAGTTCTGTTTACGCTAGAAGAGTGGAAAAATTCCTTTGTTTTCAAATCTCTCGAAACTAGGTGGTCCTACGACGCACAGTGGGGCAAAAAGCTACATTTCTGGACAAAAATCGCTTGCCAGCTGAAACTTTGACACAATTTAATATATTTTTTTCAAAATCCTCGTGAGGAATGTAGCTTTAACGCCCGGCTGCTACAATTTTGAAATAAATACAAGTAAACCATTGTAAGATGGCCAACAGCCGCGGCAGCCGCGCAGAGAGAGAAGAAATATCGTCGCTGTTGAATAGAGACAAGTTTCGTAACTATGAACGTAGTACAGTCGGGGGAAGAAGTTCAAGTAAAAGGTGCTCTCTTATTTACCAACAATTCGGGTATGTCACAGGCCAATTGATGTTTTCGATTGAACAACAGTTCTTTGTACACGTAACATTAATGTTTATAAGTAGATACTTCTAATAGGTACCATGTGTTAAATATAAGTTGTACACTACGAGCACTTTTCTCAAGACTGTACCGATGTTTACACGAGGAAGGAACATAAACAAGTGAGCTCCGTAAAGGTGGGGTGGTTTCAACTACTGCGCATCCTAATCTCGTTGGCCATTCTAGGATGGTCGACCTGTAAAACATTATCTAAAAAATAAAAAATAACACTAGACAATTTCTATAAAAAAAATTTATCTGGATCAAATAAATCTATTGTCGCAAAAAATGTTATGTAAGGAAATCTGAAGGTAGAAAATAGAGAAAGATACTGTTGCAAACAACAATACATTCGAATATGTGTTACTTGAAAGTCGACATGTTTTCATGGTTGGTGGAAATATTTGTATAAAGCTGAATTTCCTTTATTGATTACATCACACAGAGAGCACAAATATATGATTGGCATACATATCGGTTGGTGGGTTTCCAGAGGCAGAAACTGTTAACCTGCAAGATAGATATTGTACCGTGGATGAAATCTACCCCCTGAATGGGTTGTAACCACCCCTAGTCATAACTCTGGCAACCTTCATCATTCCTCCATCAAACTCCCTCTCTGAAAATGTTGAATATTAAAGAAAACTACCCCGTGGAGGGGTTGTAACTACCCCTGGTTATAACCCTGGTTAACTTAATCTTTCCACCAACAAATTCCTGTTTTAAAAATTGCAAATATTTTTGACAAAATCATACGCCCTGTAGGGGTTGAATCGAGGGGTAGGGGTGATTGGGGTCATCCCCTTCTAGAATTACCACCTTAAGTTATACGGAGGGTCAATTCATCAAAATATAGGTTTGGATTGATATCTGCGCCAGGAAAGAGATTTAAGGGGTGGTTTTGGGGCGATTTCGGGAGTAGCCGGGGTCGGTTTCAGAACCCTCGAAAACGAGGGGTCAAAACTAGTAGCAGATCCTTCCGTGTCCTTCCGACTCCCGACCTCCACTATTAGGTAATTAATATAGATTTATACAATACAACTAGGAAATTATCCTTTATTTAAACGTAAAGCTTGACAGAAACAAATTGTTGACAATCATATGGATAAATTTTCCAATCTCAATTCAAGGCTGTATTTTAAGGTTTTTTATAGACCAAGCTCCAGAGAATTTATTGCGTCAAATTGAGATAGAAGGCTGCTTTTTTAATGGCTAGACATATGATTCTGAATAAAGATCTCTTCTGCATTTTTTTACAGCCAAGGGAATTTTGAAAGAACGTGTTCCTCGCAACAACTTTTTTTTAAGTTACAAAACAGTGTCACATAAAATTTGTAGATGCCAACGTTGTTTATCGTACTGTTTAATTCCGATTTCAATATAAGTAGTGAAAAACCTCACAATTTCAAGAGGAACAGAGACCCCCAGCTAACTCCTTTAAACTTAAATATCTCTTTGAAAACATAAGAAATTAAGATGAAAATTTAACCAATTATAGCTAAAAGTACCTTCAAGAAGGTCATGTGAACAGATTTTCTAAATATTATTTTTTTGTGTGATTTATTCTGAAATAAATGAGAATCTGTCGCTATAACTTTTGATTGGACACCAATGCATACGTTCTTAGCAAAGAATATTTATAAATAGAAGCAGATACATATTTATAAGTGTGTTAACAATATCTCGTATTCAAGTTCAGATATTACATTTTGTAACTATCATTTTATGACAAAAATTACCATAGACCCATCTTTGTTGCAGTCACACTCATTTTAACATGACAAATAAATGTAAGACATAAGGCTATTACTTCCACATCCACGTAGTGGATTGGAAGTATAGTAATCGTAAAAAAATTTTCAAAATTTTTTTTTCTTGAAATCGGTTTAGAATGTCATGAAACGTCGAGATTTTAAATTTGAGCGAAAAAAAATGTTCTGTCTGTCGGCCTGTAACTTTTTTTGTTCGCAAGCTTTCTCCGGAACGGTTTAAGATATTGACTTGAAATTTTGTACACGTATATATTATAATGAGATCTGGAACTGGATTGTTTTTTGAAGATATCCGGTGAAGGGTTGTGGGGTAAATAGGGGTAAATATGGAGAAATATGTAAAGCAAGCTGGTAAGAGTACAGAAACTTGAAATTTGATGTATGTACTACAAGCCAAGGCCTCAGATTTTTTCATAATGTTTTTCAACCCCCCCCCCCCACCCCTTCTTCATTATTAAAGGGATTGCTAAAATTAAATTGAGATATTCATTTGAAATTTGGTACACGTATGTATTATAACGACATCTGGACTAGATTTTATTTTGAAATGATTCCGTTGAAGGGTTGGGGGTTAAATAGGGGTAAAAATGGGAAAATAAGTAAAGCAAGCTGGTAAGAGTACAGAAACTTGAAATTTGGTGTATGTACTACAAGCCAGGGCTTCAGATTTTTTTATAATGTTTTTCAATCCCCCACCACCCCTACTCCATTTTTAAAGGGGTTGATAAAATAAAATTGAAATATTCACTTGAAATTTGGTACGCGTATGTATTATAACTACATCTGGAACTAGATTATATTTTGAGAAGCTACCGTTGAAGGGATGGGGGTTAAATACGGTAAAATAGGGGAAAATAAGTAAAGCAAGCTGGTATGAGTACAGAAACTTGAAATTCAGTACATGTACTAGAAGTTAAAGACTCAAATTTAAAAAAATATTCTTCTACCCCCCCACGACCCCTACTCAATTATTAAAGGGGTTGATAAAATAAAATTGAGATATTGGTTTGAAATTTTGTACACGTATGTATTATAACGACATCTGGAACTAAATTATATTTTGAGATGATTCCGTTAAAGGGTTGGGGGTTAAATAGGTGTAAATAGAGGAAAATAAGTAAAGCAAGCTGATAAGAGTACAACAACTTGAAATTCGGTGTATGTACTAGAAGCCAATAATTTCTATTATTTTTCAAGCAAGCTAGTAAGTGTATAAAAATTTGTGATTTGGTGTAGATACTCAAGGCGATGGCCTCAGATTTTTCCATAATATTTTTCATCCCCTCATCACCCCCACTCCCTTATTAAAAGAGTTAATAAAATTAAATTTAGATTTTCACTTGAAATTTGTTACACGTATAACGATATCTTAAACTGGATTATATTAAGACATGACTGCGTTGAACGAGTGGGGGTAATTGGTAGTAAATAGGGAAAAATAAGTAAAGCAAGTTGGTAAAGGTACAGAAACTTGAAATTCGGCGTATGTCCAAGAAGCCAAGGCCTCATATTTTTTGTAATAATTTTCAACCCCCACCACCCTTAATCCAATATTAAAGGGGTTGATAAAATAAAATCGAGATATTCACTTGAAATTTGGGACACGTATGTGTTATAACAACATCTTAAACTAGATTATATTTTAAGATGGTTCCATTGAAGGGTTGAGGGTTGAATACGAGTAAATAGGATAAAATAAATAAATCATGCTGGTAAGAGTACATAAATATGGAATTTGGTGTATATACTAGAAACCAAGGCCCCAGATTTCTTTATAATATTTTTCAAACACCACTATCTCCGCTCCATTATTAACGGGTTTGATAACATAAAATTGAGATGTTTACTTGAAAGTTAGTACACGGATGTATTGTAATGACAATTCATTTTTAACGTATTTGGTAGAAACCAACGCCTCAAACTTTTCTATGACATGTGCTCCAAATATAATTAAAATTCTATGACCAATGATTTTCACACACTAGAGTGCAAATCTAGTCAAGATGTTTCCTTTAAAGTGACTTTGGATGTGGAAGTAGTGATTCCTTCGGCAGCGGTTTTTTTATTCTCAATTACACCACAAACAACACATTTCTTCACTATGTTTACGATTCAACTAGAATAATTGTTTAAACTTACAAAACACGAAAATGATTCTGAGGTTAGGGTAGTTATAACAGACACAGTTCTTAAATTACTAAACTGCACATATGTCTATACTACTCTCATACCACGAGCATGGACAGGCTGCAACAGAGATAGCGCCATAGGCAAAAATTGTGTCTTAGAACGAAATGGTGAGAAGAAGGTATGTTGGACATGTTGACAACAGTATCGTATGATTATTATACTTTATCTCGGCTTCTATTTATATAAATTCTCTGGTTCTTAAGGTGGCCATTCCCTAGAAAGATACATCCGATAGGGAAATATTGATTATTTTTGCCCATAACTTTTTTCTTAGTACGTATACTTAAAAAAATATAAGAGTACCTAAGTAGAACTATAACAAGACTATTACTATGAATTTTCACTCAATAATTTCAGTGGTTTGCAAAATAGCTCGATTTAAAACTACGAAATAGGAAGATTAACACAATTTTTAAATTTAAATCGAGCTATTTTGCAAACCACTAAAATTATTGGGTGAAAATTCATAGTAATAGTATTGTTATGGTTCTACTTAGGTACTCTTATAGTTTTTTTAAATATACGTACTAAGAAAAAAAAGTTATAGCTAAAAATAGTAAATATTTCCCTATCGGATATCTCTTTCTAGGGAATGGCCACCTTAAGCTCAAATTATAGGTTTATAAGTCTGGCTTCATAATCCTAAGAGAGAATATTTATTTTGATTTTTCTTGCCTTTTTTCACACCGAAAATTTTCAAATTTTTTTAAATTGCTCTAAAATTCACATTTTTTTTTCAACATTTACTTTCTTTTCTAATAGTTTATTACACTTTATTAAGACAAACATTTTGATCTTTGGTTTTTTAAAATCCGACCAGTAGAACCAGAGACATCGATATCTATAAGAATGACCTATTTTTTCAAAATTCTATTGGCTGTAAAAAAATGCAGAAGAGATTCTTGTTCGCCAATCTGGGTACTTATGCAGAATCATAATATCTAGCGTTTAAAAAAAGCAGCCTTCTACCTTGATTTGACGCAAATCGGTGTTTTCTTTATCTCTGGAGCTTGGTCTATTAACAAAATTGATAAAATATTATAATTCTATGTAGTTAATTAACAGTATCCTTAACCTCTACTAAGTATTATGTAACGTGATATTTTTATACGGTTTAATTACCAATATTTTCCAATTTTTATCAATTTGTAATCGACCACATACGAAAACAATTCGTGATATTTTTTTTAGTGCGGAGTCGTATTGTTGATATTATGTTAGTTACTGAAACTTGAATACATCTCACAAAATACCTACTGTATATTTTTGGTAAGTAAAGTTGATAATACGTAATTGCATTTTTTTAAATTTCTTTCTAGTGATTATAATAATTGTTCCTAATTCAATAAAAATAGAAGATATGAAACAATACTGCTTATCAGTATAGAAAAAATAATTTTAAATTACAAAAAAACATGGCTGGCAAGGCTATGGAGTCGTATAGATAATAAGGCATACGAAAAAAAAATTGTTTTAATAAATCTCTCTTTAAATATTAATTTTTAGAAAAACAGTAAATAGTACTTTGTTGTAGGCAATACAATAATTATCTTTCTGTTTTTTTCTCTTGTTTCTCTACAACAAAAATTTAGAGATACAGTTTTTTTAATAGATGCATATATTTTTAAGTTTATTTTCTTAGAAATACAATTGTAGTTATTTGAAAGTAATTCGAAAAATGCCGTCTTTTAAAAAAATTGTGTTTGTATTATTTGTAATTGTAATAAATTATTTATGATGATGATGATTATGGGACGCTAGGAAAGGTTCTTGCAACGAATGGTAGTGAGGGATTTGAATTTTCTTTTAGGAATTCTGCCCCAGCAGGCACGTTCTGCCACCCGTGGACCGGTTTCGAGATTTTTAGCTCCCATCGGCGCGGAAAAACTTGGACCCGTTATACTTATGAAACTTTATTGTTTCAGCTCATCTAATAAAATACTTGGAATTGAATATATCGGACAAAAATGACAACTTGGAGTATCGAAGAGTACTTATTATTGCTACTGTTCATTATAATCCTAATTTGGTATGTTCAATTTTTATGGAAGAGAAGATACCTCTACATCTACTCGTGGAAAGTACCAGGACCTTTTAGTTTTCCGATATTAGGTGTAGGCCATTTATTTATAGGGAATACTAGTGGTAAGTTCTCAATTTATATTCGAGGTTACCTAACCAGATTTTTATTTTCTTTTACGTATGGAAGAATCATATGTGGTATGTTATAAATTTTATACTTTACTTTTATAGGATCCATTTATTACTCATGGTATTCAGAAACTCTCGTGCCATACGAAACATCAAATTGTGGAGATTTTTCTTGCCGATTCGTCGTAAATCACCTTTTCAAAATTGCTTCTTAAAAGAGCTACAGCTACCGAGATGGCACGTTGTCATCATTTTCAATTGTCATCAAAACGCTTTTATTTAAAAGAAGACAATGTTTCTTATATTTATTAATTTCAAAATGCACCATCGTTTTCCGTAAACATAGAAATGCGTATTATTTAAGACATTTTGAAGACATTTTGACTTTTTATCACTGTGTATTTTGCATTTTTCTCCCCGCCGTTTCTGTGAAAAATCGATTTGATGTTCTTTTAGGATTTATTATTTGATAAAACAAGAAATAGGTCAAATTTTTGTATAGTTGTGGTGAGGAGTGCAACATACTATAAGTCCTGGCCAGTGGATTGTCTGCAGGGGGGTGGGGATACTTTGAAGGTTCCCTTTTAACGTTTTTCTTGAATAACTTGAAAAATGGATGAAAAATGTCCATAAACAATATTAAACTACATGAAATTTCCTACAAACAAGTTCCTATTCATTTTTTTCTAGAATCAATACTTTTCCATCATCTATTCTATAGCAGTGGCTAAAAAATCTTCAAAAAACATTTCTTTAAATAGATTTAGAATGTCACGAAATGCTAAAATTTTAAATTTTAGTGGAAGATAGACAGACAGACAGACTGGCGAAATTAAAACTCCGATATTTTCGTAATCTGCATGATCTGAAACTTGAAAATCCGAAAAAATCTCGTAGGGTGATTTTTTCACGAATTGTAACCTGCGGAATGCGCAAAAGCATCCTTCATTACATTTTCTAACATTTGTTGGAAACATTTTAATAATCAAACATTTTATTCTCCTATGCTCTGGTACTATAACGAACTATTCCTAGGCAGATTTGAAATTATCAGTAGCTTATGCTTACGCATCAGTATATTAAACGGCGCACGCTCGATAATATTCAAATTAAATTAAATAAATAAATCAAACTAAATGAAAAATGAAGTTGAGTTAGTATTTATAATAAATCGGTTAATCACATGAAACGTAGAACTATCAACACCAATATAGATCCTAGATTTAATTTAATATTTCCTTAATAAAAGAGAACTACTTTTTGGGCGGAGCCACGTGACTGCCGGTCCGGGATATATGAAACAATACGCCGCGCTAGACTAAATTTCTTCTCTTTCACTAGAGCCATCCTTTGAGATGGACGTAATTGAAGCTTTGTTAGACCCTAAAGGGGATATTAAAATTGAGGAACCTTATAGACGTATAAGGTAATAGTTAATTAATTATATACCGTTAAATATCATCTAACGTTTAAAAATATTGTTTCAAGTTTTTCAATAAAATAACAAATTTCCTTTTAACGTCCAAGTGATCTCAATGTAACACTTTTGCTTCATGAAAAATTGCCTATGTTCAGCTTTTCTTAATAATTAGAAATTAAACTCTAAAATACTACCTTTCTCTTTATTACGGAATTTTTCGACACGACGCATCTTTAAGATTTTACTACTAAGCAAATAATATTCATGTGGAGTCAAGATTTTGATACTACGTTTTGCATTATCGTTTTGTATATACGAAAACCTACTGGGCGAAGAGATTTCCTTAATTTTGTCTTGGTGGCAAACTATTTTATGCATAGCACGTTTCTACGATTTCATAACCTCAAAATGGAATTAAGGCGATGACGTGCAAATCATTTCAAGTCAGCAAAATGGAGGTCCCCAACATCAAACTACATAACATTTAAATCCGTGTTCATCCCAGCACACTTAGGAATTTCTCTCATCAGGATGTTTAAAACAAAAGATAAATACTTTTGATTATTACCTAATATAAAAGGGATTATTTTCACTAATAGTAATTTTTGCCTTATGAAAGCAAGGTACCTAGTTTTGATTCATAAAGCCAAGTATCTTAAGTTTTCAATCTTAGATTCAAGCGTCTTTTGTAAGATTTTGTTTTTTTTAATTCGTTGTAACATATTAATTCACAGTTACTTTTTATGTTGATTCGTTGTTGTAAATATTTCATCGTAGTATTGTATATGCACTTTTGTTTGGTTATATCTGGTAATGGACGTGGTGCATTTTGTTGTAACGAGTGTATATAGAGTTGATGAATTTTGAGCTACTTTGCGAGACATATTTTGTACCTCCAAGTTAGGTAATGGTAAAGCCCCAGACCTAATATTGTAATATATGATTTTTAGTATTGAGCTAAAGTTACGAGACATATTTCTTATAATATATTTTTTTGTCTCGTAAACACCTCAAATTTATTTGGCGGTTGAGCAAGTTGTAATATGGTGTATCTTGTAATATAGTTTATTTTGTACATATTTCTGGTTTACATTTTGCTATGCAGTATCGCTGATGCTATGATAGCTCATCCTATTTTTTTGTAATATAATCTTTTGTAATATAGTACTATTGTATATATGTAACATTTGTCTTTTGTTTATCTTTATCTTTATTTTTCCATGATTATACTAAGTAATCATGGCGCCCAAGCCTTGAACTCACTGCCCCATTTCTCTCCGTATCTGTACTGTGCTAGCCAGGTTAAACCAGTGACGCTAACCACGTCGCTCGTAGGGTGGTCCACACTTTGAACAACTTCGGCAATATTTTAACACCCAATAAAAACTTTCAAAACAACGCCATAGAATAAAATACGTCCCTTCAGTATGCGATTTATCCATCCTCTGTATCTCGTAAAGTATTGATCCGAGAAACAAATGAATAGGAACTTATTCATAATTTCATTTATTTTAATACAACAACAATTTTCCGCTAGAGGGCGTAGTTTTCGAGTTGTTCAAGAAAGACGTGAAAGGGGAACCTTTAATCTACCCTCTACTCCCCCGCAGACCCACTGGTCAGGACTTTTAGTATGTTGTTCTGGGCACTCCCCCAACAAATATACAGAAATTGGCAACTACACGAATTATTTCCCCTGTTTTTCCTTCGTTGATTGGACTACTATAAATGTTATAGGGATGTCGTCTGTTTGAGAAATTTTAGACTTATTTATCTTCCGCTGTTCGAACGTTTCATTTTACTTCACTACAAACTAAATGCGTGTTTTTCTTTAGTAAAATACCATTTTTTGTAAAAATGCAAGCTTTTTAATTTAAGAAGAAAAATCTGCAATGTAAAATATTAATTATTTAATAATAACAACTTGATGTGAAAAATTTTTTGTTTTATTGATTTGTGGAAGCCTACTTTTATAGCAAAAATTTTAATCGTTGGAAAACATTCATTCAAAATTTACAGCACTTTATAGTCCATAACACTTTGTACATCAAGAAACACCAAAAATTAAACATATTAGAATTATAGCAAAGCCTATTAAACATTTTTTAAGCATGTCAGACTGCGTTTCATTTGTTATTTACAATTATTTTAAGCTTTGAAATCGATGAAAATAAAACACATTTACAAAAAAAAACAACAAATTAAAATTTTTACTATTTATTGAGAAAAATATTTAGTTTTTGAAAAACCGTGTTTGACTGACTGATTTTGTTAATTAACACCTGTCAAACCTCTTCCTATACCTTAATTTTTCCACCAAAGTGCGCATGACATACATGACACCATTTTCTATTTCTTTTTTTTTAATGAATCTTAAGACCTCCTATAACTATTGAGGATGGACTCAATGAAAATACGTTTTTTATTATGTCTGACTTCATTTTATTTGAGCAGCGTTCACCCATGAGAAAAATTGAAAATCTGACCATTGATATTGTAGATGAACTTAGTATCGTGCGTCTGATGGACAAATTCAAATTCAAATTTAAATATTTGTTGATCATGTACATGATATAGGACAGGTCATTTAGGCACAATTTTAAGTTACATAATATAAAAAATAAAATTATACTAATGGCCAATATTTATACACTAAAACACACAATTGTATAAGACAAAACACTGGGGAGAGACGAACAATGTAAAATTCGGAAACAAATTAAAAGTTTAGTAAACAAAGCTTATAAATACATGTTAATTTGTTGATTAGACTTAACGTTACATATAAAAATAAATTCTGATACAGAATAGTCAATTTAATTCGAGTGTATTTATTCTTAAAGACAAATATGTGTATAAGAAAAGGCACAGTTTTAAACTTGCCATTAAAACGAAAACAAACAGAGATATAAGAAATATGAGTAGAATACATAGCCTATGCACATCTATGTCATAGAAATTAAATTAAACAAAGTAAGTGGAGTAGTGTATCAGCTAAAATATTCCGTGGTGTTGTATAGGCATTTATCAAGCAAGAATAGCTTAAGTTTTTTTTGAATGTATTTTCCTTGTCTATTGATTTTATATCATTTGGCAGATAATTAAATATTTTGGCAACTATGCGGGAGGGGGCTTTAAACGTGATATTTAATCTGGAGAAAGGTAGATGTAAATTATTTATTTGGCGAGTATTTATCTGGTGATAATTACTATTTGTTAAAAATTAATATTTATTATTGAAAACAAATAAACAAATTTCAAAAATATATAAACTATATAAAGTGAGTATTTTAAATTTCTTGAAGATCTCTTTGGTGTGAGTGCTGGATACGCCAGCAATACATCGTAAAATTCGTTTCTGAGCAACAAACACGTCATGTGAAAGGGTAGAGTCCCCCCCTACACGACAAGACTTTTATATTAACTAGGCCGTAGCCGTGTCGTCGTTACGATATCTAGCAACTCTACTCACAAAGGGGATTCCAGTTACCCTTCAGACTACCCAACTTTTATATTGACTAGGCCGTAGCCGTGTCGTCGTTACGATAACTAGTAACTCCACTCACAAAGGGGATTCCAGTTACCCTTCAGGCTACCCAAGATGAAAATAAATAAAATTATGCTTACTGTGATGTTTACAGTCTGCTCTCTCCGTCTTATTATCATGTTGAGCAGTGCACTTCTACTGAATATATCTTATAACTAGCACTTTCCCAGAAACACTTCCTGATAACTAAGACCGTCGATAGATTCTATGAGTACTCGGATCGTTACACAAACGACGCGCGACGGGATCAAAGGTGACCCGTAGTAAGCAATTATCCGACTGAAGCCACAGAATCGCACGCTGATTGTCAATCTTATAATTAGTGGATCAATAAGAAATCGAATTCCATTTTGCACTGAAATTTTCGAATCGCTTGTAATCTTGGTAAGAATGCTTAAAGAAGCTATTTATATGAATTCAATGGTTTTCCTGCTTACATAAACGTACTAACGGCATTGAACCCAAAGATACCTTTTTTCCGCCGACTACTACTACTACTACTACTATTGCGATTTCCGCCTGGGCCTGATAAAGGATATTTTAGGTCCGTCGGAATCGAATCTCCGACTTTGAATTTTTTTGTTATTTTTGACGGACGTTTTTGTGTGGTGAGCATTCTCCACGACTTGCAGAATAATTAAATGTTAAGTTTGGTTTTTATTGGAGAAACCGTCCCATTGATTTTTTCTTAAATTTCGACATTTAAAATAGCTGCTCTCTACACTCTGACTGAGAATTCCGCCCTGTGCAATGCTCTTCGTGGTACTTTCGAAAAACCAAATTCGTGGTACCTTCGAAAAAATAAATACGCGGTACTTTCGAAATTATTGTCGGGCGGAGCGGTTTTCCGCCCTGTGCTTTTTTCTTCGTGGTACTTTCGAAAAGTTTGTTGGGCGGAGCGGTTTTCCGTCCTGTGCATCTTGAAATTTTAGGTACTTTTTTAAACGACGAAGCCCAAAGGCGATTGATCGTCGTCCTCGAGATGAAAAATTTTTTAAGACATTTTTGTGAAATAATTTTTTTTGCAGATTTCAATGAAAGAAGATGCCAAAGGCGGTTATCGTTTTTTTGTGAAGTGATAATGTTTCAAAGTCGATTTTTTCAAACCCTTTAGGCATTAAAATTGGTCTCTCATAGAAAAAAATGTTTTTTACTAGCTCTGACTCAATATTTTTGAAGAAAACGAAAAATAAAAGTCGAATTTTTTTGAAAACGATTAATCTTCCCGACTTGTGCAAGAGTAATAATAAGCTATTTTCTTTTAGATATTATGGATAAGCTATTAAAATTACAAGAATCTTATCCCAGTCTCTGTAAATTATGGTTTGGCCCACGGCTATATTATTCAATACAGGACCCTGATCATATACAGAAAGTTTTAACTAGTCCAAAATGTTTGGACAAAGACTATCTGTATAAGTTTATATCGCACGTTATCGGTACAGGATTGATGTCTGCACCAGGTAAGCAAAATATAGGGTTTAATAGTTTTGGAGGGAGGCTAAAACCCTCGATGTGACCAGTGACGAAGTCAGTTTTTACGTCCACAAGCAGTGGACGATCTTCCACTCCAAACCCATTCTAATATATTAGATTATAGCTTATGCATATAGTATAGTTACATATATTTAAAGCGCATTAAACAACTTAAAACTTTGCCGCTTACGTATAGATGGGAGAGCGAGCCATATTCTATTTTTGTAGAAAATGTTAAATCATAAATATAATTACTTAATACATAGAACAACACTGTTCTTGTAGATGAACCTAGTATCGTATGGCCTGATGGATACGACAAGGATTATATATAATTTAGGCCGGAGCCGTGTCGTCGCTACGATACTTATCAACCCTACTCACAAGGGGGATTCAAGTCACCCTTCAGGCTCCCCAAGAAGAAAATAGACAAAATTATACTTACTGTGACTGCTACAGCCTGCTCTCTCCTTCGAAATCTTATGTCGGCCAGTGCACCTTTAATGAATACGTCTTATAATTAGCACTTTCTCAGAAACACTTCTTAATAATTAAGACCGTCGATGGATTCTATGAGTATTCGGACAAGTACAA
Organism: Stenurella melanura; assembly: GCA_963583905.1. Lineage (NCBI taxonomy): Eukaryota > Metazoa > Arthropoda > Insecta > Coleoptera > Cerambycidae > Stenurella > Stenurella melanura. The sequence goes on from OY757315.1 coordinate 15,837,077, forward strand.
AAACGTGGCGGGATCAAAGGTGCCCCGCGGTAAGTAATTGTCCGATTCACGCCATAGAATCGCACGTCGGTCACAAATCTTATAATTAGGGAATCAATAAGAAATCGAATTCAAAATATATTTTCATTTATTGAAATAATTCATAAAATGTAGAAAATATAAATATTTAATACTTAACTAATATATATATAAGGCAAACATCAAAGAGCACCACCACTCGTCGTTACCTCCTATAGGAGTGTAACTCATCCAGCGTCGAGAGAACTATGGCAATCGACTATACAAAAAGATTCAGATTCCCAATTAGTAATGATTGTAAAATGTATGCGGAACTTTTTTTTTTGAAGATTATTCACTTTTACTTTTGCACTGAAATTATCGAAATGATTTTCAGGATGCTTAAAGAGGCTATCTATATGAGTTCGATGGTTTTCCTGCTTTTATAAACGTACTAACGGCATCGAACCCAAATATACTTTTTCCGTCGACTCGCATTCGAGCGACGGCGATGAGGATGGCGATGTCCGCCTGAGCCGGGATAAAACGCATTTTGGCTTCGTCGGACTTTGAAATTTTTGACTAATTTCTGGTACGTTCTAGTGGTTTGGATAAGGATTTTGCTCTCCCACTTTGAGGTCGCCACATCCTGAGTAAGGATTTCACCTTGTTAACCACTAAATTCGTGGTACTTTCGAAAAATTCATCTCGAAGAGCAGTTTTCTGCTTTGTGCAAGTCTCTTTATTGTACTTTCGAAAAACTGAATTTTTGATATTTTCAAAAAATTAAATTCGTTGTACTTTCGAAAAATTTGTTGGACGGAGCAGTTTTCCGCCGTTTGATTTTATTCGTTGTACTTTCGAAAAGTTCATCGGGCGGAGCGGTTTTCCGCTCCGTGCAACTTGAAATTTTTTTTCACAATTAAACACGCCTAAATCTGACAGTTAGTGTTGTAATTTATTACGAAAAAATCGGTAAAGGTATTTACGCAGAACTTCCCTCTTAATTTGTGCATGGCGGTCACTCTAAAAAATTAATAATTACGAAATGACATTGAAAATAATAATCGGAATATAGTTATCACTATTATTACAAAGAAAACTTGATAAGTTTTGGCCAAAAAATATATAGAGTGCTCATCCAACAGCAAAAGTTCAATAATAAATAACAGGTGCCACATATGGAAGGCTTGCGCAAATACCTTTACAAATGTCCACCATGACTGAATTATTTCTTGGGATGACCACCCTGTACATTTTTCAATAAAAGTATAATAGGTGCATATGCCAAATATTATTGCCATCTGTCACATTTTCAATTCCACATTCACGTAGTGAAGTGGAAGTATAGTGGTGGTTAAAAAATTTAATTTTTTTTGAAATTTTTCAAAAATGTTGGTAAAAAAACATTCAAATTTTTTTTCTTCTGAAATAGGTTTAGAATGTCATGAAACGTGGCAATTTTAAATTTGAGCAAAAAGGAAAGTCCTTCTATTCTATAGTAGCGGTGATTTTTTATTTATTTTTTTTTGAAATAGGTTTAGAATGCGTGAAAACGTGAAAATTTTAAATCTGAACAAAGGAAAAAAAATTTCCATCTATTTCAGTGGTAAAAATTTTTCCAAAAAATTTTCAATTTTAAAAACGGCATCCAAACCAGCTGCAGGTTCAGATGATATAAGAGGCAACATTTTGAAAGCAGTAAGAAGTTGCATAATTGGTCCACTATCGTATCTTATAAATGAATCATTCTGTTCAGGTGTTTTTCCACAAACACTAAAAATCTCAAAATGTATTTCAGTATATAAAAATAAGGGATCAAGGTTCGTGACCAGCAACTATAGATTAATTCATTTGCAGTGTCAGTTCGCGAAAATCTTTGAAGCAGCTTATGCGAATAGACTAACTAACTTTGTTGAAAAATATAAAATAATACCAGCGGCTCAGTATGGCTTTAGACGTGGTAAATCCACCGATTCTGCTGTCTTTGAGTGTCTGCACTCAATATACAATTCATTAAATAAAAAAGAGTATACATTAGCATTATTCTATGATTTAAGTCGGGCATTTGACACCGTTGATCATCAACTGCTTCTAGATAAATTATATGGAATTGGTGTATGAGGAATATGTCATCAATGGGCCACCTCATACCTAAATAAGAGAACACAAACAGTAACAATACAAGGAATGAAATCACAAACTACAAATAATGACCTTGGAGTCCCACAAGGCTCAATTCTTGGACCCTTATTTTTTATAATATTCACCAGTGATATCACTGACACATGTCTAAGTTCTGACAGAATGATTCTCTATGCAGATGATACAAATATCCTTATGAGCCAAGCAAATATTAGCACACTTGTGGAAAAATCCAATGCAGCCTCCACTGAACTGTCCCAATGGTGCAGTGATAACGGCCTTCTACTAAACATAACAAAAACGCACTACATGCAGTTCTTGCCGAAAAATGTAAATCCGGACTTTAGCCTATTGATTAGATGCAACCAATATATACAGAAGACTGATAATATTAGGTTCTTGGGAATAACGATTGATCACAAGCTTATTTGGGAAGAACATATTTCCACCGTCTGTTCAAAACTTAGCAAAGTTGATTATATAATTCTTCATCTTAGGAAAACAGTGAGTGAGTCAGTTTTAAAAACACTGTACTATGGACTGGTACAATCCACTTTACAATATGGCTTGCTCTTTTGGGGTTCCTCGGCGCATTTAAATAATGCGTTTATTATTCAAAAAAGGATAGTAAGACATATGGCTGGCGTACCACCCTTAAACAGTTGCAAACCACTATTCCAAGATTTTGAAATACTGACATTACCATGCTTATATGTATTCCAGCTTATAATGCACACAAGAATGAATATACATAGCTACAGCAAAAGGCACGATATTCATGATCACAATACAAGAAACTGTAGTATGATACATCAACCTTTTGCAAGACTAAACACAACTCAGAATGACCCTGTATATATGTTATATTAAAAATTAACACTACGTAACAGAGTTACAAAGTACATTTCTTAACGATATCAGATTACATAAACTGATAACGACTTCCTTTGCTTATGCTTAGCTCACGTATCAAGTTACATAAATTATTTATATTTCTATTCTCATAGTTAATGTCAAATTGCAACTTTGCTTTTCCTTTGTTTAACGTCTAGCTGACAATGCTTTTGTTATGTTATAAATATGACCAGCAGACGCTTTTACATTCAGTTCTTATACTCAACTCATTACAAAATGTAGTTATTAACTCACCTTTACAATAAACTTTTAATTCTACAATTTTATATTTTACTCAGAGTCATCGATGACTCTAATTAATTAAATAAATATTTTTTAAAAAGACAAATACAAAGTATCAAATATAACAGTGGCGCAGTCGTACCGGATCTAGAAAAACGCACAAGTTCGGGAGCCTAACTTCTGGTAAAGTGTCCAAGGGAACAAGGAGAACATCTGGAGAAAAAGGTGCCTAACCAGTGGAAAACAACCGGAAGAACAAGGAGACCTTCCTAGCTGTGACGGTGGATCCCAATCCTTCAACTAGAGAAAGAACCTACCAATGGAAATATTAATGTAAGTCATTTTAAGAATCATCTCGTTTTATTTTATTATTTCACAATTATTTTATAAAAGTGCTATATACACTCAGCGAACAAAATACAGTTCTATTATCAAATAATTTTTAATTGACAAAATAAACGCGACAAGTTTAATTTAATTTTAATTAGCCATAAGAAACGTATTATACTGCTAATACGTCACCGTGTATTATACAGTTAATACACAAATTACTGAAGAAAAAAAAAAACAATTTTCCAACTAACTTTTTACAATCACAGTTTAACATTTAATTTAATTTTTGAACTTTCCAAATAAAAGCAACAATGCCAGAAACACAAACTACACAAACAGTACAAAGTGCAAGGATAGAGCAAATTGAGCCTTACAAGCTCTCTGAAATTTTTTCTGTCATACCGGAATTCGATGGCAATGCCATTAATTTACAAACATTTTTAAACTCTTGTATTTATGCACAAGGCATGGCAATAAATGATCAAAAGATATTACTAACTCTCCACATTAAAAATAAATTGCGCGGCAGAGCTGCCGAATTAATAAATTCCCGTAATCCCGATACATGGGCAGAAATAAGAGTCTTGCTCGAAACTCATTTCGGAGACTCTCGCGACCTGACATCGCTTATCCAAGACTTACAGCGCATTCACCAAATGCCAGGTGAATCTGCATTAACTTTTGTTGCGCGTCTACAGACGCATAATGCGAAAATGCATGCGGCCATACAAAAACAACGCTTATCTGGTGAGCAGAAACAATCGCAGTCAGAATTAATAGAAACTATGACCCTGAACACTTTGTTGACGGGTTTAGAGTCAAAACTAGGCCAAATAATACGCGCTGGAAACCCAACAAGTATGTTACAGGCAATAAATAGGATTAGAAGAGAATTACAACTCTCTTATTTTGAATCCCAAAAATATTCCAAAAATAATAATAATAATGTTAAAAATCCAGTGCCTCCTCAACAAAAACGACCAAACGTAAATTTCCAACAAAAATTTTGTTCATTTTGTAAACGCAGCGGGCATATAATAAACGAATGTCGCACAAGGCAACAACAATTATTTATGCCATCAACTTCACAAAATTTCCAAAGACCAAACTTTCAAGGTAATACAGGTTTTCAAAATTTTGCACAACAAACTAGTCAATTTAATACTAGAACATTTCCACAAAATAATCAAGTTAGCCAAGCACAACAAAATAGGCCTTCAGCAATTAGACCAAATCCTAATTTTGTCCAACAAAGACCATCAGCGATACAACCAAATCCAAATTTTAACCGTTTCAATCAACAAAAGACTCATCATTTAAATTATGAACCTTATGATAACCAATATAATTTCAATCAGTACGAAGATTATTCCCCTGAATATCAAAACGTTGATACAACGTACGACAATTTTAATTTTGAAGATAATCAAAATGTTTCGGAAAATTATGCAACTAATTTTCAGGAACAGTACGAGAATTATACTGCTAATTCTCAGATACCGCAAGAGAATTATACTGCTAATTCTCACTTACCACAAGAGAATTATACTGCTAATTCTCACTTATCACAGGAGGATTATACTGCTAATCCTCAGGATTTTTGCAAAAGTCCGGAGTATCTCACGGATACTCCAACAGCGAATTGCGAATTGGACCGAATTTCCCACCAAATTCAAAGTATGAACCTCAACGACAATTCCGAGCCGTCCCTGAACTTCCCAGAACAGAAGTTCATGTAAAAACACCACACGCATTATTAACCATAAATGCAAAACCCCGGTACTATATTAACGATATTACGAATAAATTCAGAATTTTAGTTGACTCAGGTGCAGGTATTTCTGTTTTTAAACCAAAAACGGCTGAAAATTATAAACGAAGATTTCCAGAAAATCTAACCTTACAAGGCATAGGCGATCGGAGAATTACTATTAGCGAATCTGTTCTCGTGCCTTTCGTAGAAAATGATCCACATAAAGTTTATATCCACAATGTAGACATAGACTTTGACGGACTATTAGGCGCAGACTTTTTAGAGCACTATGACTGTAAAATAGATTTTAAAAATAAGCAACTAGTCACGAATTTCAAAACCGTACCGCTATTTAAAGTTACGGAAGATAACACAAACAACAAAATAACGCAAAATTTACCTTTGCAACCAACTACAAATTCTAACATTAAAAATCAAATTCAGAATCAAATTTCAGGTAATATGAAAAATCAAAATAAAATCCAAATTCACGGTCGTTCTGAAAAAGTTTATAAATTACAACGCGAACCTGAAAATCCTATTTCAGACAAAAACAAAGATCCAAATTTAATTTTCGTTGAACCACGCACAGAAAAAATATTTCAACCAAATTGTAATATCGCTAAAATTAATGATATACCAGAACAGAAAATAGCTAATATTTCAAATTTAACTTCCCGAGTGGTCAACCAACAAATAAATAATTCGTTGTTAGATACAAAATCGCATATCAAAAAGAAACCTAATTTGAAAACAATAAATCCTAACATCTCGAATAATAATTCGAAACTACCAGCGAGAATAACTGTTTCAAAAAGTATGTCTGAAATGAAACAACAAATTGGGAAAACACTTAAGAGTATAAAGAATTACTTAAGAAATAAACACGCAATCTCGCGTCATAAAAATAAAGAAAAATTTTATAAACTACCCATGATTATGACAAAAAACAATGAAAATTCATTTTTAACACCTATTAAAACAATACCAAAAATTATTGAATTTTCAAACCTAAAATTTGAACCTATTCAAAAATTTAGATCAATATTTAAACTTAATATGTGATACCAGGTTTCGTCCCATAATCACATAACGACCCCTTGAAAAAAATTAAGCACCTATTATCAAATATTATGTACACAAAAAAAAAAATAATAATAATTCTTTTTGTAAACAACTATTTCGAAATTATGCCTTAAGAATTTTTAGTTGCCCAAACGAAATATTTCATTAAAGAAAATATTTAAAATTTGCTATACTTAATTATAACAATCTTTCATTAAATTCATTTATCCTTTTCGACAAACTTTTAAATTTTTTTTTATTACCTATAATACGCTAAACACTGTGTACAATTTTTATAGTATTTAAATTCCCAGTTAAATGACTTCTAACATCATTTTATAAACAGGCAATTTTATTCTACTTCTCTGTTTTACTTCTCGAACAAAAAAAATATCTAATTTTTATTTGATTAAATTTTATAACTGTAGGAAATAAAAATACTGTATTAGTCAGAATAGTTTAACTATAACTCTAATTAAGCAATTATTTTATTATCTGAATTAGATTCCAAGAAATGCTCAATAATCTGAATCTGCATACAAGCACGTCTGGTATGTTCTTAAACAAAACATTTTATCAAGACCTGCATGAAATCCAACTCTCTAGTTTTGTATTGTAGTCGTTATAATGTCTCATTTCATTATATACGTTTTACATGTAACACAAAATAATAATACTAAATGGTTAATGTTCAAGAAATCATGAAAACGTACGGAGAAATTTCTTCAAAATTAAAGTGAACCCTAAAACTGGAACAAATTATTTTAAATTAGTAAGGCACTTATAACTTCAAAAAAAAAAAATCAATAAATATACAGTGTGTTCTACAAATCAATAATTTTTCAAAACGTTTAAAATTTATCTTGAGTAATCTTATCTTTCTCAATCTATATTGAACAAATTCTTTAATATATTATTCGAAAATTCAAATTTCGAACAGACAACATTTATACAGGGTACACAAAAATATAACATTCTTGCAACAAAATAAATTCGAAGATTTGCATCATAAAATAATTGAGTATATTTTCAAAGAACACCCCGAATTATGCAATTCAAATAATATCGTTGCAAGTAAATCATGCGTAGGAAGTGCTTCAATATTTATCTACCTTTTGACATTCAATTTATAATAGGATATCTCTTTTTAATTTTATTCATAAGACAAGACATTTTGAACCTGTCTAAGATATATTATGTAGAAAATAATTTTGATATTCCAATACCTGAAACTCTATAATTTATTTCTGCACAGAAAGATTTAAAAATAGTAATTTATCAAAATGTTAAAACTATTGATGAATACGAAAATCCAATTATTTTAGATCAAAATCACTCAGGCAAAATTATTTACATTGTGGTACCATCAAAACCATAAGAAGGAAAATAGTAAAGTACAATTGGCTAGACTTAACTAAAAACATTGAAAACCTTATTAAATCTTGAAACAAATGAAAAAAAACTAAAGTGAATTTCGATAGAATAAAGCCATATACTGAAAATAAAATTTATTATCAACACTCGCTCAATGCAAAATAATACCAATAAAAAAAACACTGTTTATGTATTTTACCATAAAGATAAGAACATCGTGTTGACAAAGGAAAAATAGACATTACTGGTACATAAAAATATATCATCCATTAAAACTATCCTTCGACAAGAACCAACAAATTTTAGACACGATTTCAAATACTCTTGATGGTGCTCATAAAGAAAAATGATCATTTTCGAAGCGAAGTCAAAACAGACATTAATCTTTTGACACAAGTTTCCAAGACTATACAATATAAATTTAATGGAGTATTTCTAGACACAAAGAGATACAAACACGGAATATTAAATGATATCGGCACAATCTTCAAATCAATAACTGGAAATCTAGACGTCGAAGATGGTGAATATTATGCTAACTGTATTAATAAATTAAATATCGACGAACACCAGTTAGAAAATGTGACTGAAACAAAAACAAATTCCAGTTACAACATCGGTAATCAAAAATAATAATAATAATAATAATAATTTTCTTTTCAATCATTCAAAAAATTGCAAATTAACGAAGAAATGTTTAATAAGGACATAAAAAAGTCGATCATGACGCGAAACATAGAAGCTCTAGAAATTAAACTAATATTTTTACACATTTGCGAACAATTACTGGCAAGTTATTTGTATATTGAGGATAATTTGAACGACAATCAAAATTCAATAACATTTGCTAGATTGAGGATCATATATTTGTCAATCATAACCCTAATTATTTAATAACAGGTCTACAAGAAATTTCACAGAGTTTGCGAAGAAACAATTTGCCTCTTTCTATTAAATTATCGGCAGTTGCTCAATATTTAGATATTATTGAACTAAAAGCATTTCAAGTAGATTGCAACTTAATATTTGTTTAAAAAAAAAATATCACTTGTTGAACTTCAAAACTATAATACCTACTGTTTATACCCTATCCCCATATTTGATAACAGAACTGGTCTTCACCATATTTTATCTATTTCTCAAAGATTTATCGCGAGAGATGATGATTCTTTAATGTACGTACAAATAACAAATCTAAAAGAATGCAAACCCCTATATTATGGAACCAAACTATGCTCGAACCTGTTTGCATATCCTATTGATCAGAATGCCATATGTGAAGCTAGGATTCTGAAACAACCAATGAAATTTCCCGAAAAATTGCCAAACCTCCTTCATTATTAGTCAAGGGTACAATGTTCAAGAACTCGAAGAGAACACGTGGCTCATAATAAATTCCGAACCTCTACACATCACAATTAGTTGCCCGAAGAGAGAAACAACAACGGAGCTAATCAATTAAAATTCAATTGTTAAACTACAACCTGGATGTTACGCCTTCGTAGGTATAACCAGAATACAAGCCAGTGCCAAGGACCTCTCCGAAATTAAGGACAGTTCCCATCCTGTGCAAATTCCGTTTGAATGTTGTAACCAGATGCCCGACAAAATTCAACTACCCAAATTAAAACCATTAAAACTAAAAACCTAAACATCAAAGATTTGGACATTTCCAAAAACAAGTTGGACCAATATTCCAAAGATCTGGACGATCTTATCAATGAACCTTTCGTGACCAAACATATGTCATGGTTCACCTATTTCACAATCACATCTATCATTTCTATAATTCTACTTTACGTGTTTTGTAAATGTAGAAGGAAGAGACGTCTACTGAACCCTCTACAGACGATTCTCCTTCATCTCCTCCAGGACGAAGCAAGAAGTTCATGGAATTCCCCAGTTTAATCCCTCCAAGAAAGCGACCCGGTATCAAACCTCAAGAAGAAGATATCGAGTTATCATAGACTTTCCAGTGAACCACTAATTTCTGTTTATTGACTTTTATTGTTTCTATTTTATGCTTATTATTTTATTCACTCAATATTTTATTATTATCTTTGCATTATATTCATTTTGTTTTATTATTACTTTTATATTGTATTCAATAATCATTCTATTCAAAAGTTGTTGTATAACAATCAACTTTTTTATTAAGGGGGAAGTTGTTATATTAAAAATTAACACTACGTAACAGAGTTACAAAGTACATTTCTTAACGATATCAGATTACATAAACTGATAACGACTTCCTTTGCTTATGCTTAGCTCACGTATCAAGTTACATAAATTATTTATGTTATATTAAAAAATAACAGTACGACACTGAGTTATAAGTAAGCTCTCAGTAGTATCAAATTACATATGTTGATAACGACTTCTCTTGGTAATTGCTTATCTCACATATCATATTTCACACATTGTTTTATATCCGTTCTCATAGTTTATGCCAAACTGCACATTTGCATTTCCTTTGTTCTCCGTCTAGCTGACATTGCTTTCCTAATGTTATAAATATGAGCAGCAGACGCTTTTGTACTCAGTTATTAACTCACCTTTACAATAAACTTTTAAATCTACAATTTTATATTTTACTCAGAGTCATCGATGACTCTAATTAATTAAATAAATATTTTTTAAAAACTCAAAATCAAAGTACCAAATATAACAGTGGCGCAGTCGTACCGGATCTAGAAAAACGCACAAGTTCGGGAGCCTAACTTCTGGTAAAGTGTCCAAGGGAACAAGGAGAACATCTGGAGAAAAAGGTGCCTAACCAGTGGAAAACGACCGGAAGAACAAGGAGACCTTCCTAGCTGTGACGGTGGATCCCAATCCTTCAACTAGAGAAAGAACCTACCAATGGAAATATTAATGTAAGTCATTTTAAGAATCATCTCGTTTTATTTTATTATTTCACAATTATTTTATAAAAGTGCTATATACACTCAGCGAACAAAATACAGTTCTATTATCAAATAATTTTTAATTGACAAAATAAACGCGACAAGTTTAATTTAATTTTAATTAGCCATAAGAAACGTATTATACTGCTAATACGTCACCGTGTATTATACAGTTAATACACAAATTACTGAAGAAAAAAAACAATTTTCCAACTAACTTTTTACAATCACAGTTTAACATTTAATTTAATTTTTGAACTTTCCAAATAAAAGCAACAATGCCAGAAACACAAACTACACAAACAGTACAAAGTGCAAGGATAGAGCAAATTGAGCCTTACAAGCTCTCTGAAATTTTTTCTGTCATACCGGAATTCGATGGCAATGCCATTAATTTACAAACATTTTTAAACTCTTGTATTTATGCACAAGGCATGGCAATAAATGATCAAAAGATATTACTAACTCTCCACATTAAAAATAAATTGCGCGGCAGAGCTGCCGAATTAATAAATTCCCGTAATCCCGATACATGGGCAGAAATTAGAGTTCTCCTAGAAACTCATTTCGGAGACTCTCGCGACTTGACCTCTTTAATTCAAGATTTGCAGCGTATCCACCAAATGCCGGGTGAATCAGCATTAACTTTTGTTGCGCGTCTACAGACGCATAATGCAAAAATGCACGCTGCCATACAAAAACAACGTTTATCTGGTGAGCAGAAACAATCGCAATCAGAATTAATAGAAACTATGACCCTGAACACTTTGTTGACGGGTTTAGAGTCAAAATTAGGGCAAATAATACGTGCTGGAAACCCAACAAGTATGTTACAGGCAATAAATAGGATTAGAAGAGAATTACAACTCTCTTATTTTGAATCCCAAAAATATTCCAAAAATAATAATAATAATGTTAAAAACCCAGTGCCTCCTCAACAAAAACGACCAAACGTAAATTTCCAACAAAAATTTTGTTCATTTTGTAAACGCAGCGGGCATATAATAAACGAATGTCGCACAAGGCAACAACAATTATTTATGCCATCAACTTCACAAAATTTCCAAAGACCAAACTTTCAAGGTAATACAGGTTTTCAAAATTTCGCACAACAAACTAGTCAATTAAATTCTAGAACTTATCCACAAAATAGCCAAGCACAACAAAATAGGCCTTCAGCAATTAGACCGAATCCTAATTTTATACAGCAAAGACCATCAGCGATACAACCAAACCCGAATTTTAACCGTTTCAATCAACAAAAAACTCACCATTTAAATTATGAACCTTATGATAACCAATATAATTTCAATCAGTACGAAGATTATTCTCCTGAATATCAAAACGTTGATACAACGTACGACAATTTTAATTTTGAAGATAATCAAAATTTTTCGGAAAATTATGCAACTAATTTTCAGGAACAGTACGAGAATTATACTGCTAATTCTCAGATACCGCAAGAGAATTATACTGCTAATTCTCACTTACCACAAGAGAATTATACTGCTAATTCTCACTTACCACAGGAGGATTATACTGCTAATCCTCAGGATTTTTGCAAAAGTCCGGAGTATCTCACGGATACTCCAACAGCGAATTGCGAATTGGACCAAATTTCCCACCAAATTCAAAATATGAACCTCAACAACAATTTCGACCCGTTTCTGAACTTCCCAGAACAGAAGTTCATGTAGAAACACTTTCACACGCTTTATTAACTGTAAATTCGAATAATCTTTATTATATCAAAGACATCACAAATAAATTTAAAATTCTTATTGATTCTGGTGCAGGAATTTCGATTTTTAAACCAAAAACGGCAGAAAATTATAAAAGAAGATTTTCTGAAAATATTATTATACAAGGCATAACTGAACAAAAAATTAACATTAACGAATCTGTACTTATACCATTTACCGACAATAATCCACACAAAGTTTACATCCATAATTTGGATATAGAATTTGACGGGCTATTAGGCGCAGACTTTTTAGAACACTACGAATGTATGGTAGATATTAAAAATAAGCGACTAATTACCAATTTCAAAACCGTACCGATATTTAAAGCTACGGGTGACGAAAAAACACAAAATTTACCTTTGCAACCAACTACAAACTCAAATCAAATTCGGAATCAAATTCCATGTAACGTGAAAAATCAAAATTTAATTTCAATCGAACCACGCATGGAAAAAATATTTAAATTAAAATGTAATTTACGAAATACTGAGGCTATACTGTTAGCCCAGGAAAATGAAAAGGTACGCTTACCAAATGCTATTGTCAAAATCGACGACAACGGAGAATTTTTAACATCAATTATAAACGCTAACGCAATTCCCAAAATAATCGATTTCTCAAATCTTAAACTTGAACCAGTTCAAAAATTTAGATCAATTTTTAATTTAAACTCTAAAAATCCGGACAGTCCTCAACATACAGACAGAAATTTCGAAATTAGAAACCAACTACGATTAGATCATTTGAACGAAGAGGAAGCCGAATTAATAACAGAACTTTGTCTAAATTTTTCTGATATATTTTATTTAGAAGGCGACAATTTAAGCTTTACCAACGAAATTAAACATTCTATTGACACGAACGATTCCAAACCAGTTTTTACAAAATCATATCGCTACCCTCATATTCACAAAGAGGAAGTTAAAACTCAAGTCTCTAAAATGCTAGACCAAGGTATAATCAGACCATCAATTTCACCCTGGTCATCCCCGGTTTGGGTTGTACCTAAAAAACTAGACGCCTCCGGTAAACAAAAATGGCGAGTTGTAGTAGACTACAGAAAACTTAACGAACTGACTATTGACGACAAATATCCGCTTCCAAATATTTCGGACCTTCTTGATCAATTAGGCAAGTGCCAATATTTTACCACGTTAGATCTTGCCTCCGGATTCCATCAAATAGAAATCGACGCGAAAGATATTCAAAAAACTGCTTTCACAGTAGAAAACGGTCATTTTGAATTTGTACGAATGCCATTTGGACTGAAAAATGCTCCATCAACATTTCAAAGAGTGATGGACAACATTTTGTTAGGTATCCAAAACGAACGGTGTCTCGTCTACATGGATGATATTATTATCTATTCGCCTACCATTCATGACCACATTTCGCGATTAACGGAAGTATTTAAACGTTTACAAAAAGCCAATCTCAAAATTCAACCGGACAAATGCGAATTTTTACGCAAGGAAGTTGCATATTTAGGCCATCTTATTACTAAGGACGGTGTAAAACCAAATCCCGCTAAAGTTGACGCGATTCTAAATTTTCCTCAACCGAGAAACCCTAAGGAAATAAAATCATTCCTAGGCTTAGCTGGATATTACAGACGTTTTATACCTAACTTTTCAAAGATTTCTAAACCTTTAACAAAATTATTGCAAAAAGACATACTTTTCGACTTTGACAATGATTGCTTAAACTCCTTCGAAAATTTGAAACGAGCATTAACAACAACTCCGATTCTTATTTATCCAAATTTTGACGACGTTTTCATCCTAACTACTGATGCTAGCGCATTTGCCATTGGTTCCGTGCTCTCGCAAGGAAATATAGGCAAAGATTTACCAATAGCTTATGCATCTCGAACTTTATGCGCGGCGGAGACTAAGTATTCAACGATAGAGCGCGAGCTATTAGCCATAGTATGGTCAGTAAAACACTTTAGGCCATATCTATTCGGAAGAAAGTTCAAGTTAGTAACCGATCATCGACCACTTACCTGGCTATTTTCGATAAAAGACCCAGGAAGCAGACTCGCACGTTGGCGACTCAAATTAGAAGAATACGACTATGAAATCATCTACAAACCCGGTAAAACCAATAAAAACGCGGACGCGCTATCGCGAGTTAAAATCAATCACTTTTCGGAATGTTCCAAATTTTATTCAAAAATTCTAGCCGCGAACGAGGACGACGAATCAGAAGATGACGAACCAAACAATGACAAAAACCCAAATAATAACGGCAAAATCACTAAAGAACAAATTTCTCGAGAATTTGATATCTTTTGTAATTTGTATAAGACGAAATCCTTAATAGATTATTCTAAAATTCAAACTTCAAACAGACAACTTTTAGACAAGGAACACAAAAATATTATAACATTCTTTCAACAAAATAAGTTAGAAGATTTGCATCATAAAATTATTGAGGACATGTTCGAAGAACACCCCGAGTTTTATAACAACACTATTAACGTTGTCTCAAGCAAATCAGTCAGACATAGAAAATATTTTATTGTTCCTTTACCTTTTGATGTAGATTCAATAAACGAACATTTATTCATGGTATTGTACAAAAGACAAGACATTTTGGATCTTTCTAAAACATACTATGTAGAAAATAATTTAGATCTTCCAATACTCGAAATGCTATCTTTTATTTTTGCTGAAAAAGACTTGAAAATGGTTATCTGTCAAAATATTGTTAAAACCCCCGATGAAGACGAAATTCCAATTATTTTAGATCAAAGTCATTCAGGCAAAAATAACTTACACCGTGGTATTAATGAAACTATTAGAAGGATTAGAGTAAAGTACAATTGGCGAGGCTTAACGAAAGACGTAGAAAACTTTATAAAAAATTGCGAGACATGCGAAAAAACTAAAGTCTGTCGTAAAAATCTTAGCAACCCTCTGGTAATTACCGAGACTCCAAAAACACCATTCGAAAGAATAAATGTTGATCTATTCGAATTTCCCACGCGAAATTACGCTGTTACAATTCGCGACGAATTAACAAAATTTACTCAAGCCTATGCTGTTCCAGATAAATCCGCGAAATCAGTTGTAAATACCTTATTGCTTTACTTTCAACACTACGGTACCCCGTTGAGAATTCATTGTGATTACGGCGGTGAATTTGACAATAAATTATTAAAAGACCTTTGTACGCTCTATGACATAAAACTGACATACTCAAGCGTAGGACATCCCCAATCCAACGGATCTCTCGAACGATTTCACGCTACATTAGCCGAAATGATAAGAGTCCACAAAACCGAAAATCCGAATGAACATCCATTCACAATATTACCATATGCAATTATTTGCTATAACAATTCGGTTAACAAAACACATGGCTTCACACCGTACGAACTCATTTTCGGACATACGTCTATTAGACCGCCCGAAACTTTGTACAACCAAAAAGAATTAATAACGAAATACATAAGAGATTTAAACAACAGAATATCTCACTATTATAAAATCGCCCGCAGTCGAACGCAATCTCAAAAGGAGAAAGCGAAAGTTCGCTTTGACAGAAATGTCCCAAAAAATCGACCTGAATACAAAGTTGGCGATAAAGTATATGTGAAAGATTCTCAAATTAAAAACAAACTTCAAAATAAATTTAACGGCCCTTTCAAAATCATAGAAATTTTCCAAAATTCTGCTACCTTATTAAATCTTGAAACAAATCAAGAAACTAAAGTAAATTTCGATAGAATGAAACCATATACTGAAAATTAAATTTATTTTCAGGTTTATCCTGCTGTTCGGATCAGCACTCGCACAATATAAAATAATACCAATAAATAACACTGTTGGTGTATTTTACCACAAAGACACGGACATCGTAGTGACAAACGAAAAATGGACATTACTGGTACATAAAAACATATCATCCCTTAAACTAGCCTTCGATAAGAACCAACGAATTTTAGATACGATTCTCAACACTCTTGACGGTGCTCATCAAAAAATGATCACTTTCAGAAGCGAAGTCAAAACAGATCTTAACCTTCTAACGCAAATTTCCAAAACTATAGAGTCTAAATTTGATGAAGTATTTCTAGACACGAAGAGATATAAACGCGGAATATTAAATGGTATCGGCACAATTTTCAAATCAATAACTGGAAATCTAGACGCCGAAGATGGCGAATATTACGCTAATTGCATTAATAAATTAAATAACGACGAACATCAGTTAGAAAATTTAATAAAAAACCAAATTTCAGTCACAACATCGGTAATCAAAAATTTCAATTCAACCATTCAAAAATTGCAAATTGACGAAGAAACATTTAATAAAGACATGCAAGAAATCGATCGCACAATCGAAACCATGACGCGAAACATCGAAGCTGTAGAAACAAAATTAATATTCTTACACATTTGTGAACAATTAATGGCAAGCTATTTGTATATTGAAGATAACTTGAATGATATTCTAAATTCAATAACATTTGCTCGATTGGGAATCATTCATTCATCAATCATAACTCCCGATCATTTAGTAACGGCATTACAAGAAATTTCACAGAGTTTGCGAAGAAACAATTTGCCTCTTCCAATCAAATTATCGGCAGTTGCTCAATATTTAGACATTATCGAATTAAAAGCATTTCAAGTAGATTCCAACTTAATATTTGTTTTAAAGATACCACTTGTTGAACCTCAGAACTATAATACCTACCGTTTATACCCTATCCCTATATTTGATAACAGAACTGGTCTTCATCATATTTTATCTATTTCTCAAAAATTTATCGCGAGAGATGATGATTCTTTAATGTACATACCGATAACAAATCTAAAAGAATGCAAACCCCTCTATTTTGGAACCAAACTTTGTTCAAACCTGTTTGCATATCCTATTGATCAGAATGCCATATGTGAAGCTAGGATCCTGAAACAACCGATAAAACTTCCCGAAAATTGCCAAACCTCCTTCATTATTAGCCAAGGGTACAATGTTCAAGAACTCGAAGAGAACACATGGCTCATAATAAATTCCGAACCTCTACATATCACCATTAGCTGCCCGAAGAGAGAACCAGCAACGGAGCTGATTAATAAAAATTCGATTGTAAAATTACAACCTGGATGTTACGCCTTCGCAGGTATCACCAGGATACAAGCCAGTGCCAAGGACCTCTCCGAAATTAAAGACAATTCCCATCCTGTGCAAATCCCATTTGAATGTTGTAACCAGTTGCCCGACAAAATTCAACTACCTAAATTAAAACCATTGAAGCTCAACAATTTAAATATCGAGGATTTGGATATTGCCAAAAACAAATTGGAGCAATATTCTAAAGATCTGGACGATCTCATCAACGAACCTTTCGTGACCAAACATATGTCCTGGTTCACGTATTTCACCATCACCTTCATCATTTCTATAATTCTACTTTACGTGTTTTGTAAATGTAGAAGGAAGAGACGTTTACTGAAGATCGAACCCTCTACAGGCGATTCTCCTTCACCTCCTCCAGGACGAAGTAAAACCTTCATGAAATTCCCAAGTTTAATCCCTCCAAGAAAGCGACCCGGTATCAAACCTCAAGAAGAAGATATCGAGTTATCATAGACTTTCCAGTGAACCAACAATTTTTGTTTATGGACTTAAACTTTTATTGTTTCTATTTTATGCTTATTATTTTATTCACTCAATATGTTATTATATTCATTTTCATTTTGTTTTATTATTACTTTTATATTGTATTCAATAATCATTTTTCAAAAGTTGTTGTATAACAATCAACTTTTTTTATTAAGGGGGAAGTTGTTATATTAAAAAATAACAGTACGACACTGAGTTATAAGTAAGCTCTCAGTAGTATCAAATTACATATGTTGATAACGACTTCTCTTGGTAATTGCTTATCTCACATATCATATTTCACACATTGTTTTATATCCGTTCTCATAGTTTATGCCAAACTGCACATTTGCATTTCCTTTGTTCTCCGTCTAGCTGACATTGCTTTCCTAATGTTATAAATATGAGCAGCAGACGCTTTTGTACTCAGTTATTAACTCACCTTTACAATAAACTTTTAAATCTACAATTTTATATTTTACTCAGAGTCATCGATGACTCTAATTAATTAAATAAATATTTTTTAAAAACTCAAAATCAAAGTACCAAATATAACATTTATATTTCTATTCTCATAGTTAATGTCAAATTGCAACTTTGCTTTTCCTTTGTTTAACGTCTAGCTGACAATGCTTTTGTTATGTTATAAATATGACCAGCAGACGCTTTTACATTCAGTTCTTATACTCAACTCATTACAAAATGTAGTTATTAACTCACCTTTACAATAAACTTTTAATTCTACAATTTTATATTTTACTCAGAGTCATCGATGACTCTAATTAATTAAATAAATATTTTTTAAAAAGACAAATACAAAGTATCAAATATAACATATATGGGTATTAAATGCTATAATAAAATAAATTTCTTTAAAAGCACAGACACTGTTGCTATGTGCAAAAACAAATTATTCACATTCCTAATACAGAAAGCCTTTTACTCAGTGAATGAATTCCTAAACTATCAATTTTAATCTGTTGTTATTGTCTCAGTGTTGTCTCAATTACATATATTAATTTTTTCTTACTTGTGTATTGTCATTTTATTTATAATTAAGATGTTTACTTCCCATTATATTGACTAGTCAGATAAGTTAACTTTGTATTTTTATATATAGTGTAACTTTATTGATGAATAAATGATTGATTGATTGATTTTTCTGCAATAGATATAGAATGTCATGAAACGCGAAAATTTTAAATTTAAGCAAAAAGAATTTTTCACCTATTCTATAGTAGATAGTGAGTGATAAATAGATTAAACAAATTTTCAAAAAAAATTTTTTTATTATTTAAAAAAAAAATTAAATTTGTTTGAATAGGTTTATAATGCCATGAAAACGTGAAAATTTTAAATTTGAACAAAGAAAAAAAAATTCCATCTATTTTAGTGGTCAAATTCTTTCAAAAATGGTAAAAAAAATCTATATATATTTTTTTAAATAGGTTTAGAACGCTATGAACGCGGAAATTTTAAATTTGAAGAAAGAAAAAAAATTTCTCCATCTGATTTAGTGGTAAAAAATTTTTGAAAATGTTGGTAAAGAAAAATAAAAAAAAAATATTTTGAAATAGATTTAGAATGCCACGAAACGTGGAAATTTTAAATATGAACATAGAAAACAATTTTTCATCTATTTTAGTGGTAAAAAATTTTTCAAAAATCTTGAAAAAAATTTTTAAAATGTTTTTTTCTCAAATAAGTTTAGCGTGTCATGAAACGTGGAAATTTGAAATTTGAGGAAAAAAAATGTTTTTCATTATTTGTTCCCTTTAGACTATCCACCCTGTATATTTTCCAGTGAAAGTTTAACCATTTCTTCGTTGACAGTAGCGTCAACTACCTACCAAATTTGACTGCTCTCTGTCAAGTAGTTCTTTAGATAATGCACCGACAGACAGACTGACGGAATTGAAAAACTTATATTTTCGTAATCTACGTGATCTGAGACGTCGAAATCTGGAAAAATCTCGGAGGGTGATTTTTTCTCGAATACAATGCTTCCCTTCGGTATGCGAGGGAAGTAAAAATTATATTTTTTGCACAATTCCGAGGCATAATTTTTTTCATATAGTGAAATGATTGATATGGTGTCTATTTATGCTCAAGACGTGGTGCCGCAAGAAAATATGCGAATACTTATCCAAATCGAAGGCAACCTGATCGAAAATTATTCTCAAGACTTTTTACAAGATTAAGAAAAACCGTTTCTTGTCGTCCTGGACGTTCCTATGGACGCCCTGTTGTTCGTAGTGTCCAACAAGAGGAAGCAGTATTAAATCTTATTGAAGACGATCCTGATATAAGTACTCGCACAATCTCTGTAAATACTGGACTAACCCGTGGCACATTATCAAACATTCTACATGAGCAAGAATTACTTCCATACCATTTCACACCAGTACAAAATTTGTTGCTAGGTGATTTTCCTTTTCGCATACAATATTGCGAATTTATGTTAAGAAAACAACGAAAAAATCCAAGTTTATTAAATAATTGAAGATTATCTTGAGTGTTCTTTTGAACTTCCACCACTAGTAAATGGAGAAAACTATCTAAACTTGCTTCAAAATGATTTACAAAATATATTGGATGATGAGCCTTTAGATATCCGAGAAAATATGTGGTCTTTACTCGACGGAGCAGCTGTTCACTATCCTCTGATTGTAAGAAATCATTTAGATAATGTATTTCCTAGGCGTTGGATTGGACGAAGTGAACATCCATGGCCACCACGCAGTCCAGACCTAACGGCAATGGACTTTTTCCTATGGGGTACCATGAAAAGCCTTGTATACTCTCAAACAAGTAACACAAGACACGAACTTTGGCAGAAAATAGTGGCAGCTGCAAACCGTATTCGTGATTTGCTTCCATCATTTTTTTGTATTAGGCAAAATTTTCTTAAAAGATGCCGAGAGTGTGTTGAGTTAAATGGGAGACAATTTGAAAATGAATTGTAGTAATTATTTTAATTATTATTTTGTTGTTTAGTTCGACATTTCCATTGATATCGCTTTTCTTTACTTAACTGCTTAATTTGTAATAATAATAAAACCTCTATTTTTCTACACAACTGCATTTTAACTATCATTATTAATTATTTAACTGTCAGATTTAACCGTGTGCCTACTAGATTAAAATTACTATTTCTCATAATGAATTATGCGGCTGACTGTTACGCTGGGATTATCTCGAAAACGGTCAATTTCTGACGCTAATGAAAGGTACTTTTTCTCCGTCAACATGATGTAGGTTCAGGATTTTTTAATAAAAAAGGCTATAACATTACGGGTGAAAAAGTTAGGAGTACATTTACACCCTAGATATTGTTTATGTGGCGTCCTCTAGGATTTACACCAAAAATAGGAGAATATTTGAATTTTTCATATAAAAAAACCCATATCCACCAATTTTCGTACCAATATTTGAAAATTTTCAAAAGTTATGTAGGAAAATTATGATATATTAACTTTAACACCCTGTATCTCTGATAATATCAACTTTTGGACTGGAGAGTCAAGATCTTGAGATAATAAGTCAAGATCTTGAGATATTAAGTGAAGATCTTGAGATAAATGTTAAGATTGAGACAGAAATAATTGCGACGCTTTGACCACTCGGCTCTTCCGTACTTTTCCATTGCAACTACTATTTTAATAGATCTTTACATGTTTTACAATTATCTAATGCAATGAGCAACATGCATGAATATTAGAAATGCAATAATTTCTTATTTTTTCGTTATATATGTTATATACGTTGACAAAGTAATGAAGAAAAGGTATTAAAAAATATGTAGCCTAAATAAACGACTTTGAAATTCAAAATTTTATGGGAACATATCCACGTGACTGAAAACACTACGCTATTGTGACGTCATTCGGCATAATGGTCGTCTATCTGCCAAGGGGTTAAATCGTAAATTGTTTTGTGTTTTGTAAATGTGTATTGATATTTTCATAAAAGAAATTATTCACTTATTTATTTATTTTAATTATTAAGTGGTAAAAATGACGGACAGTGGGTTTTTACGGGGCCAGAGTGACAATTTGCCCGTTGTTGATGTGTTTATGATGACAAACCTTTTTGCTACTAATACTGATTTTATTAGTGCAGAAATTGGAGGTACTAAAGCAACAAGGTATGTGTCATTCATTATTCTAAACATTAATTCAATTGTGCCCATTTTTATCCTTTTACTGTAGTTAAATATAACAAATTATTTATGTACCTAACCTCAAAATAGGTAAACAAGGCTATGTTTTAATGTTATATTAATTAATATTTTTCATCTTAGAATGCTTTACTTTTTTATATAATAAATACCTCCCGTCACTTACTAAGTACGTACTTTTAGGTAGGTAGGTACATTAATAGTAAAAATAACTGTTGACATACATAGGTATATATAAATATATAACTGGATAATATGTAGAACGTCGAGAAGTTACATTATTCCCACCGTTCTTATACATTTACACATTTTAATTCAAGGTTCCTATTAACAGAAGTTAGTAAACTTTTGTATTCCTATAAATAGGAAAGTGACCAAATTCACCATGATATCTAAACAAATTATCACAATAATATTAGGGTTAGGTACATATTTTCATAATATTATTATAAAATAATTAGTTTTAATGGGTACATTTACATCAAAATGATCCTGGCAGCAATATAATCTTGTGGATGACGATAATTCTGCATTTAGGTCGTCTCGTCTCATAGCTCTGCACCATTTCTTCCTAACTGTATCACGTCTAGGCACATTAAAAAATAACTTTTCTGGAGTTTTTATTGTAGTATTTGTACATTTGGGCACAATACAATATTTATAGCTACTTTTCTTTGTATTTTCCATAACACAACATAAATAATGTGTACACATTCGCAATCACAATACGTTTTCCGTCGGTGCGATGTGCCCGATGACGTCACACACAAGTAGCGCGGAAACTTCTCCATTTAAACGCAGTTAAATTGACAGCTGCAGTAAATAATTTTTTTAACCTTTAATTAGAACATAAAACAAAAATAAAATACTGGAAAAATAATGCTTTTTAGTGATCTATTCATCTGTGATGTTTAAAAAAATTATGCATTTTGCTCATTCTCAATACAGCACAACATCAAAACAAATTATGGCAGTCATTTGTATAACGTTAGCACAATTTAACAATAATTAATATTTGCATCGTTTTTGTTCTTAGTTGAAAAATGGAGGAAGCACAGAAAAGTGATAATGCCATCATTCAACCAAAGAATTCTAGACTCATTTGTTGAAATATTTGCCGAGCAAAGTGTCATTTTCTCAGACCAGCTAATGAAGCATGTCGGAAAGAAAAACATTGATTTGTTTTTGCTTATTTCTAGATGTACATTAGATATTATTTGCGGTGAGTACTATGCCTTTGTAGCAGAGTAAGTTTGTTAACCATCAATATTTTAGAGACCGCAATGGGCGTTAAAATGAATAGCCAAACTACTAATGGTGATTTCGGGACTAATTTGGATAAGTAAGAATGGTTTATTTAAATTTACATAAGTAATAATACATATTTCAGCTGCATGTTCGAGAAATATGACGACTAGGGACAAACACACTTTAGCAAAATATTGCTGGTTAAATAACATATTTTCGTGCACCTGTACGATAAGTTGATTATTATTATTAACATTATTGTAACCATGCATACAAGGCTATCATATTTACTTTATTTCATCCTATACCGGTACAACAGTACTAACTGCATAGTAACGAATTACGTTAAGTTATTTTTAACAGAACTAGTGCTGTTATAGAAATCATAAGAACGAAATTCGTCACCAACATTGTATTTAACATCGATAGTTTTGTTCTCACAGACGACGGTTCATATTGCTTAGACTGAGAAAAAAAGACAATGTGGTCTGTATACTAAACACTACAATACTCACCAATTCTGAAACGAATATTATTAAAAAATCTGTGGTTTTGGCTTCTAGTATATATACAGAATTTCAAGTTTCTATACTCTTACCAGCTTGCTTTACTTATTTTCCCCTATTTACTCCTATTTAACCGCCAACCCTTCAACGGAATAATCCCAAAGTACAATCTGGTTCCAGGTGTCATTCTAATAGATATGTATACCAAATTTCAAGTGAATGTCTCAATTTTGGTGGGAGGATGGAAAATATTGTAAAAAAAAATTGAGGCCTCGGCTTCTAGTACACACATGAAATTTCAAGTTTATGTACTCTTACCAGCTTGCTTTACTTATTTCCCTCTATTTACCCCCCAACCCTTCACCAAATTTGTTTAAATGACAATCCAGTTCCAGATCTCGTTACAAAATATACGCGTACAATATTTCAAGTCAATACCTTAAACCGTTCCAGAGAAAATAAGCGGACAAAAACAAGTTACAGACCGACAGACAGATATACATTTTTTTTCGCTCAAATTTAAAACCTCGACATTTCATAGCATTCTAAGACTATTTCAAAACGTAAAATAAAAGGAAATAATTTGGTACTCAGCAGAGTAGATAAATCTAACGCCACAGTTATCTTGCCAAAAATAGAATATGTTAATGAAGTGCAGGAATTCATCCAGTCCCAGGACATAACAGAAATAAAAAAACGACCCAACAAAACATTATCAAAGTAAGTTAGAACAAGGTCTCTCGAATATTAAAGCTATTTTTTCTGAATATGAAAAGAGGAGAATAATTAATATGAACCCAGTGGCACCAAAACTATATGGTCTTATTAAAAATCACAAACCAGGAAACCCCATTCGACCGGTTGTTTCGTACATTAACAGTCCAACCAAAGACCTTAGCATTTCCCTGAATGATATATTCAAGAACATAACTAAATTCCCATCAGACAATAGCCTAAAAAATTCGACGGAATTAGTTGAAAAATTAAAAAACATTGAAACTCCACAAAATTCTGTTTTAGTCTCATTCGATGTAAAAAACATGTTCTCTAATATCCCGACGGATGAATGTCTACACCTCATCAAAAACCTTTTAGATACATGCAAAATTAACCATATAATCTCTTACGAAATCTTATCAGCCTTCGAGATCTGCCTGTCACAAACGTACTTTCAATTCGGAGAAAAATTCTACTTACAAAACTCAGGCTTACCCATGGGCTCTCCACTTAGTCCCCTCTTAGCGGATATTTTTATGACACACTTAGAAAAAGAAATTCTAAATTCTACGTTAGGCAAGAAACATATTAATTTTTGGTATAGTTATGTTGATGATGTTTTAGCCGGTTTCAACGGTACTACCAGACAATTGAACAATTTTTGAAATTATATTAATAATATACTCCCGAAAATACAATTTACATTAGAAATAGAGTCAGATAATAAAATTAATTTCCTAGACCTTACAGTTTCACGCATAAATAATCAACATACTTTTAAAATTTTCCGAAAACCAACATTTACAGGAACCACAATTCCTTAGGACTCATTACACCCACATCAGCAAAAAATTGGCAGCACATAATTCAATGATACACAAAGCATTTTCACTACCTCTGTCTGACGTGGATCTGAATGAAGAGCTACACATAATCGAGGATATTGGAGTTAAAAATAATTTTGGCAAAGATGTCATTAGAAAGTTAATTAACAAAATCTGGGAAAAATTCACTTTTCAATTAATATGTTCAAAAATAAAAGAAACCACAAATTTACTTACACAACAATTACCTACTGTGGCCATTTATCCGAAAAAATAGCTAATGTTCTATCTAAACACAATCTAAAAATAGCTTTTAAATCACAGAGTAAATTATCAAACGTAGTATACAATGCAAAAGACCCAACACGTAAATTTAACAAATCTGGAGTTTATAAGTTAAAATGTACAGAGTGTAATAGTATCTATATAGGGCAAACCGGTAGAAATTTCAAAATACTATCAAGAACATCTTAGATCATATAGGTTACAGAAAACTGATTCATATTTCGCGAACCACTGCCTCGAAAACAACCACAGTTTTCCAGAATTAGACGACATTGAAATTTTACATTTCTCAACAAAAGGCTTTAAATTAAACATTTTAGAATCTCTCATAAACACAATAATATCAAGGATTATAATTTGTTAAATGATCAATTAGATCTGATATATTCACCTTTATTTACAGCCGGCAGACCCATAATTGAATATTCATAATTAAGTTTATTATTGTCATCTACCTGCCTAAGCCCTTATTGTACCTTCTATCCAACCAAAATTGTCTATATATAACATTTCTGTATAATTGTAAATCAGTCATTTTTGATTCACTGTTTGACAATGGCTTTGTAAGTCGAAACTGCAGTGGCAATTTTTATAAATACATAGTAGTAGAAAACATAGTAGTGTGTTTTATTTAGTCATTTGTGCAAAATGATTAACTACCACAGAGTAACGGCTCCTTCAGTCAATTTTTTAATAAACATGACGTCACGTTTTTAAGAATAACTGCAAAATTTTAAAATAAAAAATATGAAAAAATTTCCTCGTGCAAAAAATGCCGTGCTTTATCGGTGTCTAATATATTATTTACTATTCCTTACTATTATATTACTTTAAAGTAAGGTCTTTTAAAAAAATAGGACATTCTTATTCGATAATTGCAATAATATGGGTTTATGCTATGCAAATTATGTTGTCAATATTGAAACTAATTCAGTGACAAGCGATATATATATTTAAAATGGGGTGTGCCCCAGTGATCAATATTGAGACCCTGATCTTCATAAGTTTGATGTCCCTCCAAGTTACTTAAAAAAATTATAATGTTTTGATTTTCAGAATAATGGAGATAACAGTATTAAGAATATTTAGAATATGGCATCACTTGGATTTTATGTGGAGGCTCTATCCAATGAGCAGAGAGTTAGATAAATGTGCAAAGCGATTTCGTGATGTTACTTCGTCAGTAAGTTTAAAATACCTTAAATATATATTTTTACAGCGTTAAAACAATCAGTTAACGATTGTTTTTTTTATGATATGGTGCTCTACGTGTTCTCTAGGTAGGGCTTTTTAAGCCTCACATATAAACCGTTGGAAGGAGAGGCTAGCTAGAGGAAGAATCCCATTACTGTTGCACAAAATTGATCAATAAATAAAAAAATAATTACCGTAAACAGGGGTTACTTTGCACAATTTTCACGGTTTTCTGAAAACAACTTGGATGCATTTTCATGAAATGCCTTGATATCAAACTATATGAAATTTTTATGTTTTTTGTGCGTGCTCCCCAATTTTTAACGCAAAAAGGCAACGGAAAATATATTTTTTAAAACGTCAAAGAGTCGGCTAAGGTGCTTCGGGGAGACTTTGCCAATTGATTTTTTAGCTTGAAATCGCCTATTCCGTGCAAAGTAAATGTCACAAACAGGTTACTTTGCCCTACCACTAGACATTTAAAAAAATATCTTTTCGTTTTTTTGTAAAAAAAAAAAACTCATTGCTGAACGAAATTATGATTTTATTCTCGACTTGAATAATTCAGAACACGTATGAATAGAAAATCTATATCTAATAGAAAAAGGAGACAAAAGAATAACTCCCAAACTAAAAAACTTAACGCTTAAGCTAGTAATTTAAATCTGTGAACTAAGAGGTAACTTTGCCAATAGCTAAAGTATTGTATTTCTATAGCCTAGGTTCACAACAATAATATTAATAAACTGCTATAAGGTTCATACATAAGCAGTACAAACAACAGTTCTCAAATCTAAATAGATTTAGGGTACATACCCCTTAGCGTAGCAGCATGTTTGAATAGGTAAAAATGCCAGTTATTATTTATGTTCTGAAAACGCTGAGAACATTTTTCCTACAAGTGCTAAAGCTGCACTAACATTTACTTTGCTTATACGTGCATATTGTTAGTCATGCGCGGTTAATTCAGTTCTACCAACTTCCACGCAATGAATTTTTAATTCATGGCGGGCACGGTGTGGCAAAATTGCCCCAGCTTTCAAAATAACCCCTGTTTACGGTACTTATTATTCATATTAAAAAAATCATTTTTTTTTAATGTTTTCTAATTAAACAAATCATATCTAAAACTGATATTATTGACAATAAAATTACGATTATTTTTCCATGGAATGTGCAACAATTATATAAAAAGTGCAGTAGATCGCCGATGGTTAGCTTGTTTAACTTTCACGGGTCAGAGATATATCAACAGTATGCATAATGAATGAGTAATTATTTGTTTATTGCAAAATACCTCGTTTTCATATTCTACAAATACCTTCTGTTGGATAAAATGAACTGTATTTATTAAAATAATTATATCAATTTTTTGTTTTAACCCACATACAGTTGTCCCACATCGTACTAATCCACTCCATTAACTTGGCTATTTGTGATTGCATTTTTATATATTTTTTATAGCACATAATACCCATAATGAACTACCTTTGGAAGGTAGAACTGTTACTCAATCTCTATTTCAAAGCCAACTGTGATTTTTAAAATGGGAATTTTACAAAAGTAACATTAGCGATTGAGATAGTGGAAAAATGTATTTGGAAAAGTCGTTCGAAAAAATTATGTAGGTTCAAAAATATAATTTTTTTCTTTCAGTCAGAAAAATTCGATGTTTGGGTTAGTTTAGAGCATCCAGATTGCTATGAATTCCAGAAAATAGTAATAAACCATTTTACATAATGCTGATAATTTATTTAATTAAAGGGAAAACGTACACAATACGAACAATGCTAACAATAATAATTGTCTGAAATATTTTTCAACTAGTTATTTCAATGCATTTTATAATTCTTTTTTTATTATGATTCGATACTTTTCTTAATTCTTCAGGAGATATTGATCGACAAACTTTCAAAATTCTGTTACACAATTCTTGTCTTGTGCGTGGTCTGATTTTATAAACTTTTTCTTTAATTGCACCCCATAAATAAAAGTCCATGGGAATAATATCTGGGGTTCTGGGCGGAAACTCGCGAAGTGGACTATTACGTCCTATCCATTTTCGAGGAGAAAAATTTTGATTAAACCCTTCCCTCACAATCAAGGCATTATGTACTGAGCAGCCATATTGTTGGAAGTGGATATCTCTTTGCAATGCGAGTGGTAAATCGTCTATAGCATCGGACAATTCTGTATTAAGGAAATTCAAGTAAACATTAGCATGTAAATTTCCCTAGAAAAAAAATGGACCAATTAGCCGGGTTCCCAGTATATACACCACACCATACATTCACTTTTTGGGAGTACTGACTTTTAATGTGATTACCCAATTTGGATAATCCGCAGCCCAATATCTACAATTCTGTGACGAAACCACGCCATTAGTGGTAAATCCGGCTTTGTCTGAGAACAGTATTTTATCAATAAAACGACGGTCCCCTACAAAAATGCCTTGCAGCCAATAACAATATTCTAATCTTCGTTCTGGGTCCCCTTCTTGCAACGTGTGAAGAAATTTTGGCTTAAAGGGTTTTAATTTGTGCCTGCGAAGGCAACGCCAGATCTTGTTTTTTGATAAAAACTCCCGCGCAATTTCTCTTAGACTGGTTCGTGGGTTTTCATTAATAAAACCCAGTACAATATCATCATCTGGATGCCTTTTGGTAGGTTTCAATGTTGGCTTTGCAGTAGTGCCGGTTTGATCAAATTTCTTATTAAGGGCAGCTACAGTGCAATGATGTATTGGAGAACGATCGAGATATCTACGATTAAATATTTTAGCAACCTCTCTGAAGGAACGAACATTCTCCAATGAGACGAATAATTTCCACTTTTCTGGAATTGTTAATTTCAAAGAAATTTTGGTGTACAAATTGACAACTATGGTGTTTACAATAATTGATGTAAGTAGATTGACATTCATAGCAATCTGGAAGCTCTAAACTAACCCAAACATCGAATTTTATTGACTTGCAATATTTTTCAAAAAAAAAAAATTAATGTTTATAAATGAAAATTCATATTTGAACTTGCTTAATTTTCCTGAACGACTTTTCCAAATACATTTTTCCTCTATCTCAATCGCTAATGTTACTTTTGTTAAATTCCCATTTTAAAAAAATCACAGTTGACTTTGAAATAGAGATTGAGTAACAGTTCTACCTTCCAAAGGTAGTTCATTATGGGTATTATGTGCTATAAAAAATATATACAAATCCAAATACAAATAGTCTAGTTATAGGAATGGCTTAGTACGAAGTGGGACACACTGTATAATCGAACATAATACTATAAGTATTTATTTAATCATTTTGTTTTAATTAGACGTGTTTTGTTTATGCGAAACAAATTATGTATCAAATTTAAATAATTAACAAACAAGTTATCTGATTGCTTCTAAACTGGCCGTTTCTTAGAACACATAAATAATATTTTGAATGAACAATATTTTTCTTAAGTTAACCAAAAAGAATCAACAAAACAATTTTACTAAAACTAACAAATATGTTTTTACCGTGTAGAGTATTTGAAAGTTCTCTGCAAAATATCCAAAGAACGTTTTTCTGAATGTTTTTTGTACAGAAATAAGAAATGTTACAGTTAAGTCATATGTGTGCATGATGTTATTATTTTTAATGAAAAAAATCATAATTATCTTTATATTTATTGGAGCACTCTTACTCGATTTGGCATACTCGGTAAAAGTAACTCTCTCCATTGGACCACAAATTCTGAAAAGAACACCACATCTAAATGATGTCCTCTACATATACTCTATTTGCATATGAAGAAGGTAGATATAGAAAATGTCATGGAATGCAATTTTCAAAAGACGAATTTTATGAGTGCTGTAAAAGCTTGTCCGAGCTTGTCTCAAAATTGAATTTACATATGATAAAAGATACACGTCGAACAATAAAAACCTTTGAATCTGGTCCATTAGTGTTTAGTAACAGAAATGGATGTATTCTAATATCAAATGTGCAGGCTGCTTTTGGTTTATTTAAAAGTAAATATAAATCTTAACCAAACGTAGGCATGTACTTACTTTTCACATTCCTTGAAATTGATGCCTTTACAAGATGGTATCGAATTTCGAGAATATATGTATAGGTAAACTGATATTATGGCTGTCTTTGCATACATCAATCAAAAACTATTATACTTCCACTCCATTATGTGAATGTGGAAGTAAAATGAAATTAGTTAGTTGGCAGAAGTTTAAAATTTATATTAAACTACAAGTCAGTTTCACAATCGATGCCATGGTTAACTAATGACCAATGCTTTATTGTACAAATCTGGTTCACAAAGTCTGATTAATTTCATGATCTTGATCATTTTATATAAAACGCACCTATAAATTTACTGATAGTTAGTTTTCAGATTTAGGTTATTCAACCAAAGAAGTAACCAACGATTGTAGTGGCTGTAAGAGTAAAAGACTGTGCTTCCCATAATCTTAATTCGTAATCATGTAAGGGCACCAGGATATAGTTAAAATCTTAATGAAAAACTGTTTTTTTTTATTGATGCAAGAACGAGAATGAGGTTTTGCACATCTACAATAGTATATTACGTACCCACTAAATCTGAACGGTTTCATTTTTAATTTTTTTAAAACAGTAGATTAATAACCTCGTATTGTTTTAACTGTAGGTCATTAAAAAGAAAATACAAGATCTGGAAGGGAAAAAGGGAGCAGAGAAATCATCATTAATAGCAGAAATCGAAGATGGTAAGTAGAGTATCGCGTAAATTTTTTTTTTGTGACTAATTATTTTTAGGAACCGAGAAGAAGAGATTGGCATTTTTGGATTTGATCCTAGAAAATTCTAACTTCACCGAAGAAGAACTTGGAGAAGAGGTCGAGATATTCTTAATTGCTGTAAGTAGTCTATAACAATTTAAAAGCATGTATGATATAATAAATATACCTGTAAATGTTCTTTCGAGTTTAAAATCCTAGTTCCATTTCTTTCCATTTTGATAGAAGTTTAAAGATCCCTTTTATTATGTCGCAAGTATACCGATAAGATATCTTGTCCATTTAAAATATATTTTTTCTAACTCACCATCGAAATGTCGTACTTTTCAACTGTCATTTTAGTATGAAAAACGTCACTTTAACGCACCAGTGGACCAGTGCGAAAACAACTGTCACTTTTCACACTCAGTGCATACTGAGTATAATAGTATATTATACTCAGTGCACACTGAGTACAATAGTATATTATTTAACGAACATATAATGATGGCTATTATTCACGAAGGTGTCGTAAATCACCAGAGAGAATAATAATAATAGCCATTATACGCGAGAAGAATACTATACTTTGTCCACGACTATTAAATATTTAATATTTATTTAATTCATATTCATTTCATTTCTTCTATTTAAGAAAGATTCATGTCATCATAAAAAAAATTTCCGATTTTTCGGGCAACAAGTTTAATGAGGCGATTTCTGCAGCTTAATTTATCTCTGGCGGTGTCAAAGAAATCTCGTTTTCACTGTCAGTATCCATTTATTTAATTATATTACTCTTTTTGAGTATCTAATATGTAACCTTATTGTAAATAACGTTGACGTTGGCGTTGGCGTTGGCGTTGGCGCACAAATTTTGACATTTCAAACCAATTACAGAATTAAGCTTTGCCATATTGTCATAGCTTACTAATAAAATAATGCGATCTGTAGGCACGTAGGTAAATGGTTTCAAAAACGATGTTGGGGATTGCTGCGTGTTGCTAACAGATAATGCTTTGAAAAAAACTTACTTAATGTAGTTTTTGAGTGTTCATTAAAGTACCTCTTCATGTATTATTTGAGTGCTCCTAGAGAACTTGGAGAGACAACACTTGTCTTTTAGTTATTAGCAATTTTGATATTTAAAATTTTTAGTAAAAACTCACTGTAATTTCTTATAAACAACTGACTGTCCTCATTATTCACTGCAATCTGTGAATAATGAAATCAGGGTCCTACATTAACGGTAAAAGAGGAGGCAGTTCCATCCCTGATAATATTACTTATAATGATATTCAATGCACAAATCCTCAGGATATTTTCAACGCCTTTGCTATTTTTATTCAAACTGTGTACTTGAAACCTAACCATGACGAAAAAAAATGTCATTCTCACGAAGACACCAGTAGTAATAGTAAAAATTTACCATTAACGTTCTTTTCTGAGATAGAAGTACTTAAATCGTTGAAGAAAATTAGACCTAAGTTTGCTAAAGGGCCAGATGACATCCCTGCTTTTATTGTCAAGGACTGCACTGCCATCTTTGCTGGTCCTCTCATAATAATATTTAATTTGTCACTAAAAACATGTACATTTTCCGATGTATGGAAATATTCTCGCTTATGTCCCGTTTTTAAAAAAGAAAACAAGGGGGTAGCTGAAAATTATAGGCCCGTTACAATTATCTGCAATTTCGCTAAAGTTTTCGAGATCACTTTGCATACGTCATTATCTAATCACGTACATGGCCAAATTATATCTAACCAACATGGCTTTGTTCCCAGTAGATCCACTGAGACTAACCTAGCTTAACGAAACATATATTCTTTATAGGATTTTGCAAACAGTGGAAAGAAAAGCTATCTATGGGAACTAAAGGAAAAACTATATATATAAATATTAATGAAATCTTTGCATTCTTTCGATAACCTGACTTCTGGTTATGCTACCAAGTGAAAATTCTTATCAGCCACTCTCATTTTAACACTAGCATCCAACCTAGTCCCCTACGACTAAGCAGGCTAAACTAGTATCCACATGATCCCCTACGATATGTAAATTCAGTTAAAAATGAGAACTAAGGCCTGAAATTAATTTATTTACGTACCTTGTCTTTAAAAAATTTTTTCATTCTAATAAATTACATTTTCATAAAATCTCATTCAGTTTCTTGGAAATGCTTAGCCTTTGAAACGTTTTTCGTCCTTATTGATGACTCATCAGAAAAGCCCAAAGCCACTCACAACGATGTTCCATGCAAAACTAAGACAATATTCATGAACAAGTTTAAAATAATTATAATTTTGACATTGACTGATAGAAAACAACAGATCTACACCTATCTATTATCTAACTAGTATTGGAGCCTATATACTCTATGCATGTTTAAAAATGAATTATTTATTATTTGTTTGCTTATAGTAATGAAACATATATTCTTTATAGGATTTTGCAAACAGTGGAAAGAAAAGCTATCTATGCTTAGTCGTAGGGGACTAGGTTGGATGCTAGTGTTAAAATGAGAGTGGCTGATAAGAATTTTCACTTGGTAGCATAACCAGAAGTCAGGTTATCGAAAGAATGCAAAGATTTCATTAATATTTATATATATAGTTTTTCCTTTAGTTCCCATAGATAGCTTTTCTTTCCACTGTTTGCAAAATCCTATAAAGAATATATGTTTCATTACTATAAGCAAACAAATAATAAATAATTCATTTTTAAACATGCATAGAGTATATAGGCTCCAATACTAGTTAGATAATAGATAGGTGTAGATCTGTTGTTTTCTATCAGTCAATGTCAAAATTATAATTATTTTAAACTTGTTCATGAATATTGTCTTAGTTTTGCATGGAACATCGTTGTGAGTGGCTTTGGGCTTTTCTGATGAGTCATCAATAAGGACGAAAAACGTTTCAAAGGCTAAGCATTTCCAAGAAACTGAATGAGATTTTATGAAAATGTAATTTATTAGAATGAAAAAATTTTTTAAAGACAAGGTACGTAAATAAATTAATTTCAGGCCTTAGTTCTCATTTTTAACTGAATTTACATATCGTAGGGGATCATGTGGATACTAGTTTAGCCTGCTTAGTCGTAGGGGACTAGGTTGGATGCTAGTGTTAAAATGAGAGTGGCTGATAAGAATTTTCACTTGGTAGCATAACCAGAAGTCAGGTTATCGAAAGAATGCAAAGATTTCATTAATATTTATATATATAGTTTTTCCTTTAGTTCCCATAGATAGCTTTTCTTTCCACTGTTTGCAAAATCCTATAAAGAATATATGTTTCATTACTATAAGCAAACAAATAATAAATAATTCATTTTTTTTAACCTAGCTTGTAGCACGCAATACATTTCCAAGCAATTGGACATGAACAAGCAAATTGATATCGTTTACACGGATTTCTCCAAGGCGTTCGACCGCCTGTATCACGGTATTCTATTAGTGAAATTAAGTAAGTTTGGGTTGTCAGTGATGAAATTAGATTTCTTCTCTTCATATCTAAAGAAAAGGCGTCAGTATGTGGAATACCGTGATCACAGGTCGTTTGACGTTCCGGCCACTTCCGGTGTTTCCCAGGGCTCTGTACTAGGCCCGCTTATGTTTGTTGTTTGCATAAATGATATTGTAGCTAATCTCAATGTAGAGAGTCTCTTATATGCTGATGATTTGAAAATATATTGCCTAATAGAAAACGAAAATGACTGTGAATATCTTCAGAATAACCTAAATATCGTTAATGAATGGTGCTTATCCAATTGCTTGCCCCTTAACATATCCAAGTGTAACATACTCACATTTTCTAAAGTGCGTCCCATCTATTACAAATATCATATAAATGGTCAAATATTGCAGAGATCTGATACAGTAAACGATCTTGGAGTTGTTTTTAATAAGTGCCTTAGTTTTAAGGAGCATATTACTTTCACCATCGCGTCAGCTTTAAAACGTTTAGGTTTTATTATAAGAAGCTGTAAAGGATTCAGCAACACTGATATTATGAAGTTGCTGTGTTATTCATTTGTACGATCAAAATTGGAATACTGCTCGTTGATATGGTCTCCAGGATCTGCTATTTACATAATCGTGTTGAGAATATAAATAAATAAGTCACGTTTATACTGTTTCTGCAATATTGAACACATAGAATCATATAGAATACTCATTACAGGATAGATTTATACAACTTTTCATCTTGTTTAGTTTAGTTACATACGAGACCCGTTTTTATAACTTTGGTTTAATATATAGTTTCTATTTAGGGAACTGATACAACCGCCTCCGCAATGTGCTGCATATTTGCTATTCTGGGATTGTTCCAGGACATACAGGTAAGCGACAGTTAGCTTCACTAAAGGTTCGAATCGCCGTCAGCAGGCTTTTAATATGTTCTCAATTAAGAATTGTGTAAGTATTTTGTAAAATTAAAACTTGCAAACAAAAAAAGAATAACTCGAAAAGTTAAGTTTACTGTCCGTTTTATTTTAAACCTCTCTCAAGCATCTACTTGCCTATTTCTTATGTACAAAAATTAAATTATCCAGAAATTCGATATACTTTTCCTTTGCCTTGCCACAGAGTGTTTATTACTTCCTCATTTAAGCAAAAACTGTACGAAGAATTCGTGGAGATCTTGGGAGAAGATCGTGTTGCAGTAGCATCAGATTTGCCATATATGAAATACACTGAAAGAGTCATAAAAGAAAGTTTACGATTGTTCCCTGTTGCTGCCTTCTTCCTTAGGACTATTGGTGAAGACCTAGATCTTGGTGAGCAAAAAGAATGCTTCTTGTTTTTGTTGTATTTCTTCAAAATGTTAAAACATATAAAATAAAATAGAAACTTATGGAAATTCACTAATGTATATTTTTACATATTTTACAAAAGGAAAACCTAATCAGATAATCATACTACTGGAGGGCATGTAGACGAAAAATAAAAATTTTAAAATAATATCTCAGTCAATTGTTCACCAAATTTAAAGCATTTTCTTAAGCTTAAAGTCGTCTACTTTTGTGCAAAATTCGTAGATCTTCATGATATTTACAAAAAAATGGTTTTTAACAACTTCCGATTTTTGTCGATGATTTAAAATAGTTATGGTGTAGCATTTGAAAAATCTACATTAATAATTTCAGTTTCAATACAGTAAATTAACCCATTAATTCGTTTGTTTGATAGGCAACCACTCGTACTTCAAGGGGCGTAGTAGGTTGCATATCTGAAATTCTTAACAGGGAAAGAAAGCGTGCTTCTTTTATGTATAATATTTTAAGTTAGAGGTGTTGCTCACGTATTCTGTTGTGGGGATGTTACACAATGGTGTAATTCAGTCTTTTAAATTGCAAAGTCCTTTGTTGGCGCATTTTTATTGGCTGGAGAGAGAGTTCTCGAGATGCTCAAGTTGGCAACACTGAGAACATGGTGAACGGTGGAGCGGAAAATCCGTCGAGGATTCATCTTTGAGACAGCCACGAGTGAACAGCGGCGGTTCCGATTTTGTGTGGAATTTTTGGGGTTTTGCATCGTTTACACTGGAAAGGGATTTGATTGATGTACCCAATGATCCTCACCGCTTTGCTGTGAAGATTTTGTGAATTCCCAGCTAGGAGTTTTGTCGGGTGCCACAAATCTGATCGCCACGTGTTTCAAAGGTTATGTGATACTCTCTATAAGAGGTAGGCTTTTTATTTTACTTAGTTTGGTGTTTTATTTAGTTCTTATTTATTGTAATTATTACAGAGTGTTTGGAGGGGCATATATGTTTGGTATAAGCACGTGTCTGGTGCTGTCATTTTGCTTATGTAAGGGGGCCCAGCATTTAGAGGAGTAATAGGAGGTCCATTACTCAGACATTTGGTTGTATGTGGGTCCTGCTAACGTTTTGAGAAGCTTTGGGTTGGAAAGTTGTCCGCAGCAGTCTCCAAGAGATCTAGCAGAGTCTTGGGAGTGACGGAGTCGCAAGTGTAGCAACGTCGAGAACATCTAGAAAAGTGGTGACGGGTCCCGTTGCAGTCGTCACAGAGAATGCCAAGGCCTGAACCAGGTTTTTTTATTCTTTTAGTCAAGTATTTTAAAGAAAATATTATAGTTTAATTCAGTGGTTTTTGTTCATATGATAAAGTAAATTATAACACAATATTGCAACTACAAATCAAGCTCTAAGTTCATGTGTAGAATGATGATATATTTAAGAGTTTTACTGTAAAACACCCATGGTACCGTGAGATGTTGATCAATTAACCTACTATTATGTCAAACATAAAATTCAATTCATGGTAAATCTTTAATTCGTGGTTGTAAGTTTTAACTCATAGTCGTACATGGTCAAACTCGTAGTTGCAAGAGAATCTTAGAGAGAAAGAGATCTAAGTTCGAATTTAAATCAAGTTTTTTATTAATTGCCTAAAATTTCTTTAATACGCATAAACCACAATTAGGTGAAGTTTTTTTCTATTTATTCTTTTTATTGTTGTATATCTCACGTGTGTTGTAATAAATATCTAATGTCTACATGTTCTTATTATTTGCACTGATACTCCTGATATTTGCTTAAATTTTGAGATTTGAGAGTAAAGTAGAGTTTAGATATCACAGATATATTTTGAGTATTCCATCGCATGGTTGCTAATAACTTAATTTTGTTCCGAGCTGGCAAAATTATTTAAATCTTATTACGTAATATACAGCCGGTGGCGCCCTCTTGAGTGTCCACACACAATCCTAACCCACGGCCTATGCTCTCCACCAAAAATCGGCTGTCGTTCGCAACGGAATAACATGTTTTAATATTTAGGTATCAAAATATGTTACACCAAAAGTGGCGCTACAACGTGGAGGCCCGATTGTTACACCAAAAGTGACGCAACAACGTGGAGGCTCGATTGTTACACCAAAAGTACACTTAGAGTAATAAAGTTTCATATTTTAATAAGAGCCGAGTGTGGACACAATAATTTTTGGTTTTGTTTAAGTAATTTAGTAGTAATTAATTTAATTTTAATCAAATATCAGGGACGTGTGTAGACATTAGCATTTCTATTTTATTTCATGCAGGAATACAGTTCCTATTTATAAAGTTTTTGTGAGATGTACAATAAAACACTGGCATTTCTTTAGACTCCAGCGATTGATTTGCGACGTTGCCACTTTTAAAAAATAGACTACATTTTCCGGAGAAGTACTGGTTGAAAAATTAAAACTGCATAGTGTTAGAAAAAACTTCAGATTTTGAGGGGAATTATTAAATCAACATACAGGGTGGAAAAGAATATTTCCAAAATTTGGATTGAATTTATTGATGATAATTCTCACTGCAGTTTTAAATTTTGTGTTTGCTGCATTTAATAGCAATTGTATATTTTACTATACAGGGTGTAGTAAGTAAGTAAGTAAGTGTTGGGACTTAGAGTTTTTGGGAACATTTTGCTATTTTAAGCAGCGGACTTGTGTGTTTGTTTACTGCCTGCATTTGTGATTGTTATTGCTCTTTACATTAACGTTTAATTTAGTTAGAAATTTGCATTTTTGAAATTTTTTTTTGATCATGGAAGATACTTTTAAATCTAATCATTTATTGCTTGAGGAGTTGGAATATGAATTGAACATGAGAAATGTTTATTCAAATAGAAATCAACAAGATAAAAGGAAAATTTTAAATAGATTGTTGGAAAAAGAACGTGATAGGCCGGGTCGTCTTATCAATTTAGATACTTATAAACTTGATTTTAATGCTGAGCAGCTAGCTGTAAATGCTACATTAGATTCAATTAAAAATTTAATTGCTGATTTCGAAGGCACTTCCTCTGATTCTTTGTTTAAGAGAATAAAGTCTCGTATTGCTCATGTTACCGGTCGTGTTCAACGCATTATTGTAGAAGGTGATAACGCGGAAGCTGCAAACACTTTTAGAAATGAATCCTATGCGACGTGTATAGAATTAGAGGCCGATTTACATGAACGAGTAACAGCTACGGTTCCGAATGATGACTTGAATCAAACTGTGCACAGTCAGGTTGTTCACGTGCCAACTCCTGTAGTGACGTGCGCGAGCAAAACAATTCCAATTTCTCAGTGGGGAGTAAAATTTAATGGCGATCCAAAAACTGTCTATTCTTTCATTGAGCGTGTTAATGAGTTAGCGCAGGCGCGTAAAGTTGATGAACAAGAACTATTCAATGCCGCGGTAGAACTTTTTGTGGGAGATGCTTTTGTTTGGTATCGCAGCATTAAGACTAGTGTAGATAGTTGGGCCTCTTTAGTTTCTTTAATAAAGAAAGACTTTTTACCACCCAACGCGGAAGATGAAATTTGGGAACAAATTAAAAGTCGTAAGCAAAAGAAGCATGAAAAGGTAACCATATTCTTTGCGCAAATGGAAAATTTGTATAGTCGACTTAGTCATGCTCCTAGTGAAGTCACGAAAGTTAAGCACATTCGGAATAATTTACTACCGGAATATTTAGGTCAATTAGCTTTATGTGAGGCAGATACGGTTGCTAAATTGTTTAGTTTATGCAAAAAATTAGAGGAAGCTGCTTACTTAAAGTCTAGGCATAGTTATGTACCGCAGATTTCTAACTTGTCAGTTGAAGACTCACCTTCAGTTAGTCGATGTTGTTGTTCGTGTAATAGTAGACAAAATGCAAAGAGTAGTGGCAGTTTTAGTCATGTAGGGAGTACGACTCCTAAGGTTGAACAGGGTGTTGCCAAAGTAGAGCAGGTAGTCGCAAGTACTTCAGGAAACAGAAATAGCGCCAGTAATCCCAATACTTCAGCACAGGCTCAGAGTAGAAAAATTTGTTGGAATTGTGGTAAGTCGAACCACACTTTTTCGTCTTGCAAGGCTAAGAGGAAAATATTTTGTTTTCGTTGTGGTATGCCTAATGTTAGGTTAGCTAATTGCAAGAATTGTTCAAAAAACCAGTAAAGGAGGTGTGTTCTGGCCGCCACACTGTTCCCAGTAAGTTGGCCAAACGAAAAGTTTCGTATTCTAGTAAGAGAGAGTGGCAGTCCTGGCTCTCACATGTTAGGAATTTTTATAAGTTTTCGGGTAAGACAGACTTGCATGGGCAAGCTGTACCATTGTTTGTTAAGAAAGGTACTGATAACAGGCCTTACGTATCAGTAAAATTATATGGTAGGGACATAGTGGCTCTGCTTGACTCGGGAGCAAATGCTTCTATTGTTGGTTCAGGTGGTCTTGAGTTATTGAGACAATTGAACTTAGAGATTAATCCGTCTCATACTCAAAGTGTGTTTGTTGCGAATGGGAGTCAGCAAACAGTAACAGGTTTGGTTGATTTGCCCATATGTATAGGAAATGTCTGTCAAATTGTGAAAGCTTTAGTAGTGCCTTCTTTGCCTCAGTCTTTTATTTTTGGTAGCGATTTTGCTAGACAGTTTCAAATCAAGATTGATTTCAAGAATTCTTGTAATGTAGTAGTTCCTGATGCACAGTCTCGCATTCCTCCAGCCGAACCAGAAGTTCTTCTGTTAGAAATTTCTTTGGAAAATTTAGATAATTGGTATCTATCTATGCGAGAAAAGATTTCTTCTTTTCCGAAACGTTATCCTCAATGGAAAGTAGTAAATGGTTTAGTCTATAAGCTCATTCCATCTCGTATATCGGTGCAGACAAATCTTACGGAGTGGAAGTTACTTGTTCCGAAGGGACAAAGGCAGCAAATCATGAGTTCATGCCATGATCCTGCAGTTTGTGCACATTTTGGGTTCTTCAAGACATTGGCTCGTCTGCAAGAACATTATTACTGGCCAAAAATGCGCCAGGACGTCATGAAGTATGTTCGAAAGTGTCAAGTTTGTGCTTCTCAGAAGATAGCAAACACGGCTAGAATGGGACTTATGGGTGGCGAAAAATCTGCAAGTTATCCTTGGCAGATAGTGTCTGTTGATATTATGGGCCCATTTCCACGATCTTCGAAGGGAAACACTCATTTACTTGTGGTAGGTGACTGGTTCACGAAGTACACATTAGTTTGTCCTATGCGTAAGGCTACCGCTCAAAACGTGGTTAAGTTTATGGAGAATGAAGTTTTTCTTGTCTTTGGTGTACCTCAGTTCATTTTGTGTGATAATGGAAAACAGTTTGCAGGCTCTGAGTTTAAGAAACTGGCAAAAGAGTATCAGGTACAAAAGATTTGGTTCAGTGCACGTTATTCTCCACAGTGCAATTTTGTTGAACGTAACAATAAGACAGTTGGTACTGCCATTAGGTGCTACATAAAAGAGCACAAGAATTGGGACAAGGAAATTCATAAGATTAGGCAGGCTATTAACACTGCAAAGCATGAGGTGACAGGGTTCACCCCGTCTTTTTTGAATTTTGGTAGACATGTTCCTATTTCGGGAAATTATTATGGAGAAGTAGTCTCCACTGACGATGTTGAGATATCGCCAGGTGATAGGCAAGGCTATGCTTCAGAGTTGAAGTGCCTTGTAGATGTTTTTAAGGAAGTTCGTAAAAGACTTCATGTTGCGTATCAGCGCAATAGTAGAGTTTACAATCTCCGGAAGAGAGACGTTTCGTTTAAGGAAGGCGACCTTGTTTGGCGCAAAAATAAAGTTCTCTCGGACGCGGCGATTGGGTTTTCTAGGAAGTTAGCTCCTAAGTATGTACTGTGTACGGTACGTAAGAAAGTTTCGCGTGTAGTGTATGCCCTCACCAATGTTGATGGAACTGACGCTGGTGAATGGCACGTCAAGGACCTAAAGGCTCACTTTGGTTCAAATTCTGAAATTTCGGTAGGCTAAGATGGCTTTCATCAGGCTTCAAATTGGGAGTCTGAATTTTGATTTGTGTTTTGTAGGTAGATCATTTGGCTATGAGATCATTTTGATTTATTTTGTTGTGCAGTGTTCATCTGATCAGTTTGTTATAGTTCCGATAGTGTGACCAGTCTCGTGATTTTGAGTTTCCCTTGGATAAGACTTTTACCGATTATGACTTTTACCGATTATGACTTTCACTGATTTTGATTCCTTATGGACGTGTGGTACACGCAGTTACCAAAGTATCCTAGCAATTCATGTCATTTGAGCTTTCCGTTGTAACACCTGTGGTCACTGGCAGATGTAACGTTAAAAAAGAAAAGAATCTTTTTTGAGTTTTAAGTTTTTAGTTAAGATTTTTTCTTTTTTATTTTTGGAAGGGGGTGGTGTAGCATTTGAAAAATCTACATTAATAATTTCAGTTTCAATACAGTAAATTAACCCATTAATTCGTTTGTTTGATAGGCAACCACTCGTACTTCAAGGGGCGTAGTAGGTTGCATATCTGAAATTCTTAACAGGGAAAGAAAGCGTGCTTCTTTTATGTATAATATTTTAAGTTAGAGGTGTTGCTCACGTATTCTGTTGTGGGGATGTTACACAATGGTGTAATTCAGTCTTTTAAATTGCAAAGTCCTTTGTTGGCGCATTTTTATTGGCTGGAGAGAGAGTTCTCGAGATGCTCAAGTTGGCAACACTGAGAACATGGTGAACGGTGGAGCGGAAAATCCGTCGAGGATTCATCTTTGAGACAGCCACGAGTGAACAGCGGCGGTTCCGATTTTGTGTGGAATTTTTGGGGTTTTGCATCGTTTACACTGGAAAGGGATTTGATTGATGTACCCAATGATCCTCACCGCTTTGCTGTGAAGATTTTGTGAATTCCCAGCTAGGAGTTTTGTCGGGTGCCACAAATCTGATCGCCACGTGTTTCAAAGGTTATGTGATACTCTCTATAAGAGGTAGGCTTTTTATTTTACTTAGTTTGGTGTTTTATTTAGTTCTTATTTATTGTAATTATTACAGAGTGTTTGGAGGGGCATATATGTTTGGTATAAGCACGTGTCTGGTGCTGTCATTTTGCTTATGTAAGGGGGCCCAGCATTTAGAGGAGTAATAGGAGGTCCATTACTCAGACATTTGGTTGTATGTGGGTCCTGCTAACGTTTTGAGAAGCTTTGGGTTGGAAAGTTGTCCGCAGCAGTCTCCAAGAGATCTAGCAGAGTCTTGGGAGTGACGGAGTCGCAAGTGTAGCAACGTCGAGAACATCTAGAAAAGTGGTGACGGGTCCCGTTGCAGTCGTCACAGAGAATGCCAAGGCCTGAACCAGGTTTTTTTATTCTTTTAGTCAAGTATTTTAAAGAAAATATTATAGTTTAATTCAGTGGTTTTTGTTCATATGATAAAGTAAATTATAACACAATATTGCAACTACAAATCAAGCTCTAAGTTCATGTGTAGAATGATGATATATTTAAGAGTTTTACTGTAAAACACCCATGGTACCGTGAGATGTTGATCAATTAACCTACTATTATGTCAAACATAAAATTCAATTCATGGTAAATCTTTAATTCGTGGTTGTAAGTTTTAACTCATAGTCGTACATGGTCAAACTCGTAGTTGCAAGAGAATCTTAGAGAGAAAGAGATCTAAGTTCGAATTTAAATCAAGTTTTTTATTAATTGCCTAAAATTTCTTTAATACGCATAAACCACAATTAGGTGAAGTTTTTTTCTATTTATTCTTTTTATTGTTGTATATCTCACGTGTGTTGTAATAAATATCTAATGTCTACATGTTCTTATTATTTGCACTGATACTCCTGATATTTGCTTAAATTTTGAGATTTGAGAGTAAAGTAGAGTTTAGATATCACAGATATATTTTGAGTATTCCATCGCATGGTTGCTAATAACTTAATTTTGTTCCGAGCTGGCAAAATTATTTAAATCTTATTACGTAATATACAGCCGGTGGCGCCCTCTTGAGTGTCCACACACAATCCTAACCCACGGCCTATGCTCTCCACCAAAAATCGGCTGTCGTTCGCAACGGAATAACATGTTTTAATATTTAGGTATCAAAATATGCTACAATGAGACCCTATACAACTGTTTTCTGTAATAAAATACCAACCACATCATTATTTAGCAAATCAAAATTTACGTATATTTCTAGGAGATGCGATCTTACCAGCAGGAAGTTCTGCTTACTTTGGCTCGGTTCCTATTCACAGAAATCCTAAATACTGGCCTGATCCATTAAAATTTGATCCAGATAGATTTCTTCCGGAGGAAATAGCGAAACGTCATCCTGGTACATACATACCTTTTTCTATGGGGCCCCGAAATTGCGT
Organism: Stenurella melanura; assembly: GCA_963583905.1. NCBI lineage: Eukaryota > Metazoa > Arthropoda > Insecta > Coleoptera > Cerambycidae > Stenurella > Stenurella melanura. The sequence goes on from OY757315.1 coordinate 15,882,012, forward strand.
AGGTGAGACTCGCTATATGTTTTTGTGTATAAGCTTACTCCCATTAGCACAGAACTGACAATGTATTTTTATTTTAGGTGGTCGATATGCTATGATGAATATAAAAACTATTTTGTCCACGATTATGAGAAGATACAGGATTTTCACCGAGTACAAGAGCATTGAGGAGATTGAATTAAAAACTAATATCGTTCTGCGACTGAAAGATGGACCAAAAGTGTCTCTAGAACTAAGATAATTTGTATTTATAAATAAAGTCTATAGTATCCACTGTAACTAGCATAATGTTATCTAACATAATTTCACCCCTTGACTCCCTCTTGTAGTGCGTTTAAATCTATTTCAATGCAGTTTCTTTTGTATCGAGTAGTATTACTTTAGAAAAATGTTAGATTATTAACCATAATTTCACAACTTCGAGGGGTTAAGAGGGGCTTAGATGGAAATGGTGTACCACAGAGTAAAGGTTTGCAGTAAGTGGAAAGTGAAACTACCTAATAGGTTGATACGTATTGGTGTATGGATGTGTGCATTAACACGTTTGTATAATATGTATGAAGATCGGGTATAATTTTGTTTTAGGGTAGTGCACCGGAAAAAAAATGATTAAAAAATCAGAACACGCTGGATTAGTTTTGTTTGCACGTGGATCGATATATTATAAATCAAGAGCTACTGGCTGATGGTTCATCCAAAGCCAGAGGAAGGAGAATAAAAAAAACTATTTCTCTGCCCAGAACATTGAAACATTTCTAACTACCATGTATTGAAATGTGACATGTGAAGATCTCAAAACCAACGGAATTTGTTACATTAACGAGTATATTTCAAGATACGGATAATTTAATGGAGTAGACTCCAAAGCTGTGACGTTTGGTTCACTCGTCGGTTGAGTGAAGGGGCGTCACTTTGGCACTCGAGCTCGGTGCGGTTACGGTAAGCTCGGGCGCCACCTTTACAGTTTTTCTCGTGGTGTAAAGGACCCACGCTAGCCTCTTGACACAGCCTGTTCCAGTAGGGCTGGGATAGCGTCAGAGGAGACACGGTACGTCCAGGGGTCTAGGGGTAGTAGACTTCACACACACCAAAATAAAAGGCACAGTTCAAATCCTATATATAGATATTTATTATTCCTAATACATATAATTATACCTAACCTATAACTACTACGGTTAACTATGGTGACGGTGGCCAAGCAAGAGGGCGGCTATAAGCAGGACACGAGCTTAGAGAAACGGAGCGGAGTAACTACTATCAGTATAAAAGCGGACAGAGCAGATACCAGGCGGAGGAAAGCAAAAGCACAATAAACAATGAGATTAAAACACAAATACTCAGGCAACTTGGCTAAGGCGCAGAGCCTAATGTTAGTACACACTTCCGGTCACGGTTCCTTGTTGGTGTAATCACCCCAAAGGAGAGATTAAACCAAGGAGGTTCACGGGCGCTACTTTGCGCTGGTGGATGTCCTTGTAGCTTTCCGGCCGACGCAACTAGACCAGAAAGCTCAAAGCTTCCCCAGTACTCGCTTGTCCTCCAGACGACGGTACTAGGCCAGAGGGCAAACACGAGTCCGGTTACCAGCGGAAAGTTTCCCAGTCACACACTCTCCCAACTTGCACACTGGCTCACTCCTGTAGGCGGTATTTGGTCGGGGATGATATCTCGGTGTGCTAGAAGGCTTTGTGACTTTCCGGCCGACGCAACTAGACCAGAAAGCCCCAAGCTTCCCAAGTACTCGCTTGTCCTCCAGACGACGGTGCTAGGCCAGAGGGCTACTATGCAAACAAAAACCACAAATAAAATGGACGCAGGAACTTTTGTCTCGAAACGCTGCCAATACCGTTTGAGTTATGAAATAAATGAACATAGACAATTTTATGGAGAATTAAATTTTTTATACTGAAGTGGTAGCATATGTCTATCTTTAATACTTCAGGCATGAGAGTGACTGAACGTTGAATACAAAATTTACAATTGCACAATGCGCAACTTTCAACCATCCTCTCGCCAAAAGTATTTAAGATAGACATATGCTGATTTTTTTATAGAAAATTTAATTTTCTATAAAATTGCTTACGTCCATTTTTTTCGTAACTTAAACGGTTTTGGCAGCGTTTCGAGCCAAACGTGCCGGCGTCCAATTTTTCGAGGCTCGCTCATTGAAAAACAGTCACTGAAGAAACCGTGGTGGAAAGACAATTTCTCCAAAAGTGGAAGCCAAACATTCGGCAGTGTTGTACTGCTCTATCTTCGTCGTACAGCTGCAATAAAATGAAACGGAAGGAGGCACACAGTTTAATGACAGGCGTCGTGGTAATGAGCAAAATGCATAATTTTTTTAAACATCACAGATGAATAGATCACTAAAAAACATTATTTTTCCAGTATTTTATAAGTATTTGTTTTATGTTCTAATTAAAGGTTAAAAAAATTATTTACTGCAGCTGTCAATTTAATTGTGTTTAAATGGAGAAGTTTCCGCGCTACTTGTGTGTGACGTCATCGGGCACATCGCACCGACGGAAAACGTATTGTGATTGCGAATGTGTACACATTATTTATGTTGTGTTATGAAAAATGCAAAGAAAAGTAGCTATAAATATTGTATTGTGCCCAAATGTACAAATACTAAATACAATAAAAACTCCAGAAAAGTTATTTTTTAATGTGCCTAGACGCGATAAAGTTAGGAAGAAATGATGCAGAACTATGAGACGAGACGACCGAAATGCAGAATTATAGTCATCTTCAAGATTATATTGCTGCCAGGATCATTTTGATGTAAATTCACCCATTAAAACTAATTATTTTATAATAATATTATGAAAATATGTACCTAACCCTAATATTATTGTGATAATTTGTTTACATATCATGGTGAATTTGGTCACTTTCCTATTTATAGGAATACAAAAGTTTACTAACTTCTGTTAAAAGGAACGTTGAATTAAAATGTATAAATGTATAAGAACGGTGGGAATAATGTAACTTCTCGACGTTCTACATATTATCCAGTTATATATTTATATGTACCTATGTATGTCAACAGTTATTTTTACTATGAATGTAGAGGTGTTTTAAAATCTCATGAGCTGTGACCTTCATATGCGCAAAGACATAATCCCTCCTGTCGGCTCAGTTACACTTCTTAAAATTATTATGTTTATTGTTTACAATTAATCCCGAGCTCTTGTTTATGTATACAACAATTCAGCCGCCAGTGTCTTCAAAAAAATACTTATAAAGCAGAATGAACTTTGGCTTTTGCGCATTTCGCGGCTCATAAGATTCTGAAACACCTCTACCTACCTACCTAAAAGTACGTACTTAGTAAGTGACGGGAGGTATTTATTATATAAAAAAGTAAAGCATTCTAAGATGAAAAATATTAATTGATATAACATTAAAACATTGCCTTGTTTACCTATTTTGAGGTTAGGTACATAAATTATTTGTTATATTTAACTACGGTAAAAGGATAAAAATGGGCACAATTGAATTAATGTTTTGAATAATGAATGACACATACCTTGTTGCTTTTGTACCTCCAATTTCTGCACTAATAAAATCAGTATTAGTAGCAAAAAAGTTTGTCATCATAAACACATCAACAACGGGCAAATTGTCACTCTGGCCCCGTAAAAACCCACTGTCCGTCATTTTTACCACTTAATAATTAAAATAAATAAATAAATGAATGATTTCTTTTATGAAAATATCAATACACATTTACAAAACTCAAAACAATTTACGATTTAACCCCTTGGCAGATAGACGACCATTAGACATTATGCCGAATGACGTCAAACCAATAGCGTGGTGTTTTCAGTCACGTGGATATGTTCCCATAAAATTTTGAATTTCAAAGTCGTTTCTTTAGGCTACACATTTTTTTTATACCTTTTCTTCATTACTTTCTCAACTTATATAACATATATAATGAAAAAATAATAAATTATTGCATTTCTAAAATTCATGCATGTTGCTCATTGCCCGCTTGCCGATAGAGTAGAAGAAAGGGATTCACTTATTGACGGCATTTCGTAGCGCGGCTGGATACTTTTACAACTTAGAATGCTATATGTTTGGTATGATCTATACATTTAAATATTCAATAACAATGCATAAGTAAAAAAAGATGATTTCTTATACATTTAAATTTCAATAACATTTCATAGGTAAACAACCGCATTCAGTGCAGTGCATCAATTAAAATTTGTTATAAATAAAAAAACGCTGTCCAAGGAATCACTACTTCCACATCCAGATTTCCCATGCAAGTATCGCCTTCACTATACTTTCACTCTAGTATGTGAAAATAATTCGTCATAGAATTTTAAAAATATTATTTGAAGCAGATGTCATAAAACAACTTGAGTCGTTGGCTTCTAGCTTACACGCGAAAAGTTTCTGGACTCTTATTATGTTGCTTGACTTATTTTTCTCTCAATCACATATCATTACAATACACACGTGTACCAAATTTCAAGTGAATATCTCTATTTTATTTCATCAGCCCATTTAATAATGGAGTGGGGATGGTGGAAAGGTTGAAAAAGGTTATGAAAATCTGAGGTCTTGGCTTCTACTAGATACACCAAATTCCAAGTTTCTGTACTCTTACCAGCTTGCTTTACTTAATATCCCTTATTTGCCCCTATTTAACCCCCAACCTCCCACCGGACACAAAGTATAATCTATTCCAGATAGCTTCATGGTACATACAGGGTGTCCTGGCACTATTTATTTTTTATTTTATTTTAAAAACACGTCACCCAACAGTACATGTACCAATTACAGGATGCGAGATTACAAATAGTACACTACACATAGGAAAAATACAACTTACGTAACAGTGAAATTATAAATAAATGATAGCATTACATTACATATAAGATATCACAGTTTCAAATTGTTTATTGTTTTACTTCCACATCCACGTAGTGGATTGGAAGTATAGTAATCGCAAAAAAAATTTCAAAAATTTTTATTCGTGAAATAGGTTTAGAATGTCATGAAACGTCGAGATTTTAAATTTGAGCGAAAAAAAAATTTCTGTCTGTCTGTCGGTCTGTCTGTCGGTCTGTCTGTCGGTCTGTCTGTCGGTCTGTCTGTCGGTCTGTCTGTCTGTAACTTTTTTTGTCCGCACGTTTTCTCCGGAACGGTTTAAGATATTGACTTGAAATTTTGTACACGTATATATAATAATAATAATAATAATAATAATAATAATAATAATATTTATTTATTTACAGCAACAACAAGTATCAAAAGTACACTGAAAATAGTAGAAAAATCATAGTAAATAAATAAGTTACTCAATAAGTGTATAAAACACTTGTTTCGAGATCTGGAACTGGATTGTTTTTTGAGGATATCCGGTGAAGGGTTGGGGGTTAAATAGGAGTAAATATGGGAAAATAAGTAAAGCAAGCTTGTAAGAGTACAGAAACTAGAAATTCGGTGTATGTACTAGAAATTAAGGCCTCAGATTTTTTATAATATTTTTCAACCCCCCACCACCCCTACCCCATTAATGGGGTTGACTAAATAAAGTTGAGATATTCATTTGAAATTTCATACACGTATGTATTATAGCGACGTCTGGAATTAGATTATATTTTGAGATGATTTCGTTGAAGGGTTGGGGGTTAATTTGGGGTAAATAGGGGAATATAAGTAAAACAAGTTGGTAAGAGTACAGAAACTTGAAACTCGATGTATGTACTAGAAGCCAAAGCGTCAGATTTTTTTATAGTATTTTCCAACCCCCACCACCCCTACTCCAATATGAAAAGGGTTGATAAAATAAAATTGAGATATTCATTTGAAATTTGGTACACGTATGTATTATAACGACATCTGGAACTAGATTATAATTTGAGATGATTCCGTTGAAGGGTTGGGGGTTAAATAGGGGTAAGTAGGGGAAAAAAAGGTAAAGCAAGCTGGTAAGACTACAGAAACTTGAAATTCAGTGTATGTACTAGAAGCCAAATCGTCAGATTTTTTTGTAATATTATTCAACCCCCACCACCCCTACTCTAATATGAAAAGGGTTGATAAAATAAAATTGACATATATTCATTTGAAATTTGGTACACGTATGTATTATAACGACATCTGGAACTAGATTGTACTTTGAGATGATTCCGTTGAACGGTTGGGGGTTATTTAAGGGTAAATAGAGGGGCATAAGTAAAACAAGCTGGTATGAGAACAGAAACTTGAAATTCAGTGTATGTACTAGAAGCCAAGGCCTCAGATTTTCTAATAATATATTTTAGCCCCCCATCACCCCTACTCCATTATTCAAGGGGTTGATAAAATAAAATTGAGATGTTCACATGAAATTTAGTACGCATATGTATTATAACGACATCTGGAACTAAATTATATTTTGAGATGATTCCGTTGAAGGGTTGGGGGTTAAATAGGGGTAAATAAGGGAAAATAAGTAAAGCACGCTGGTAAGACTACAGAAACTTGAAATTCGGTGTATGTACTAGAAGCCAAGGTCTCAGATTATTTATAATATTTTTCAACCCCCACTACCCCTACTTCATTATTAAAAGGGTTAATAAAATAAAATTGAGAGATATTCATTTGAAATTTGGACACATATGACTTATAACGACATCTGGAACTAGATTATATTTTGAGATGATTCCGTTGAAGGGTTTTGGGTTAAATAGGGATATATAAGGGAAAATAAGTAAAGCAAGCTGGTAAAAGTACAGAAATTTGGAATTTGGTGTATATACTAGAAGCAAAGGTGTCAGGTTTTTTAATTAGTATTTTCCATCTACCCACCATCTACTCTCTTATTAAAACAGTTGATAAAATTTAATTTAAATTTTCACTTGAAATTTGGTACATTTATGTATTATGACTATATCTCAAACTAGATTATATTTTGACATGATTGCGTTGAAGGAGTGGGGGTAAGTAGAGGTAAATAGGGAAAAATAAGTAAAGCAAGCTGGTAAGAGTACTGCAACTTGAAATTAGGTGTATGTCCTAGAAGCTAAGGCCTCAGATTTTTTGATAATATATTTCAACCCTTCCACTACCATTACTACATTATTAAAGGGGTTGATAAAATAAAATTGAAATATTCACTTGTAATTTGGTAGACGTATGTATTATAACGACATCTGGAACTAGATTATATTTTGGGATGATTCCGTAGAAGAGTTAGGGTTAATAGGAGTAACTAGGGGAAAATAAGTAAATCAAGCTGGTAAGAGTACAGAAATTTGGGATTCGGTGTATATACTAAAAACCAAGGCCTCAGATTTCTTTCTAATATTTTTCAAACTCCACCACCTCCCCTTCATTATTAATGGGATTGATAACATCAAATTGAGATATTCACTTGAAAGTTAGTACACGTATGTATTGTAGTGACATCCGACTGAGATAACTCCATTGAAGGGGTGGGAGGTGGTAGATTGTGAGTAGTGGAAAATAAGTAGGGTAAACTAGAAACTTCATTTTTAACGTATATGGTAGAAACCAACGCCTCAAACTTTTCTATGACATCTGCCCCAAATATTATTAAAATACTATGACCAATAATTTAAACATACTAGTGCAAATAAAGACAAGATGTTTCCTTTAAAGTAACTTGGATGAAGAATCTGGATGTGGAAGTAGTGATTCCTTGGGCAGCGGTTTTTAATTGTGTATGGAAACATCAAATTTGTCCTGCAGGTGATTGTAAGTGTTACAAATAAAATGGAGGCGGAAAAATTTTAGAATGTGCATAGAATTAACATGTACAGAAAACGTTAGTTTTTCTAAAATCGGAGGATAATTTAGCATATTGGTAATTTTATATAAAAATAGCAGAGCTTGTTTATCTCTATGGATTTCAAGACTATCTATATCAAACCCAGTAAGAAGTTCTTGTTGCGGGAGCCCTACTGCAGGGTAAACTCCGTCGATTTGGTATGACATGTATTTTAGGAATCGCCTTAGGATATGTTCCAGAGAGTCTATATGGATTATATATCCAGGATCCAGGATTTCAAATTAGCGCAGTATTTTCCAATTTTGATCTTACGAAGGTGTTAAAAAGCAACAAGAATACATCAACATCTGGAAAACCTTTAGAATTCCCAAGAATAAAACCCAGGTTCTTATACGAGGACTGCACGATTTCTTCAATATGCCAGTTTGTTATCGAAGGTGACGCCTAGGTCAGTTATATTCATAGAGGATGGGATCTTTTTTCCTATTATATGACATTGAGGAGCTCCATCATGCATGTACGTTATATTTCTGATAGTTGTTAATGGCATATCTTCCAATAAACCATCTAGATTTTCTTGTAGAAACCTTAGGTAATTTTCTCCATTTAACCGATTTTCCAAAACAAATGGCCCTATGAAATAATTTTCAATTATTCCTGGCCAGACGTTAATTTGGAATTGTTGTTGGTGATGAGTTTGAATAATTGCTTGAGGATTTTCATCGTTTCAACTATCTAGATTGTGAGAATTTATTACACCACCCCTGCGAAATCCTGATTCATACGTGTACAAACACTACCAATAAACTTGCGGTCTTCCTGTTGCTTCTGCAAGAACTAATTAGCATATTGAACTCCAGCAGGTTAGTTGTCCGGGGACATTGCTTGAACTTTCTGAATATGGAAAGGATGGAGAAGCTGTTCTTTCAAAATTATGTGAACCACCGGCTTCGAAGTGTTAAATTGCGCTGAGAGCTTCCCAACGCTTATTGATGAGTCTTCAGCAACAGAATCTAATACAGCTTCTACTAGTACAACTGTACGAACAGTTCTAACACCACCTTCACTTCCTCGTTTCCGTTCCACGCTTCTTAAAAATTAACAGGATAAATTTTTTAAATAGTTGTTTATTCTTAAATTTTTATTATGTTGTTTCTTTATTGCAAAGATAATAATAATAATAATAATAATAATAATAATAATATGTCTATTTATAATATATAAAAATACACATTTCTGAAAACTTGAGTAAGTAGATATGTAGATACATAAATACAGAACTATACTTAAATAACTAACATATAATAATATAGAAGAAACACTACAGTAAAGTAATATTTATAAATAAACAGAAAAAACCCACAAAAATTAATTTGTACGTGGGTTCACCTATTCATAAATAATGAATCTGTGTGCTTTCTTATTATATATAAGATCAAGACATGTAGTATAACTGTTGAAAATATTTCTGAAAGTACATCTAAATGCATCTAAATGCGAACTTGACTATTACATTAATTTTTTTTTTCAGTTTTCTTAATTTTTTTTTGTGTTGATCAGGGAATGGATAAAATCTCTGTCCAAGTTTAGAATATACATTTTACATTTATATTTAAAATGTTTTAATGAAGTAGACTGTTTTATATCAGTTGGCAAGATATTATAAAGGCGAGGTGAAAGAAAGATATAACTTCTTTGACCTATAGTTTTAGAAGAGGGAGGAATTTTTGCTTGTAAATTAGTTTTACCTCTTGTTGTATATGTATGGCTGAGTAACTCCAAATTATTTTTATTTTTAAATTGGTTAACGATAATCTGAAAAAAATATACTTGCCTAACATCAAAGAGTCTGCATTCTGTAAAAAGTAGGTTAGTCGGATACGTTGGAATTTTATTCAACATTATTTTTAGAAATTGTTTTTGGTGTTATTTCAAGCATTTTTATATGAATATACAAAGCACCACCCCATCCCAAGATTCCATAAGATAGTCTGGACTCTACTAGTGCATGGTATATGATTTTCATTTGCTTTATGTCCAATATTTTATTTAAGAATTTAAATTTATATAATATGCTTCTAAGTGTTTTGGTGACAGAATTAATATATATGTCCCATTTTAGATGTTGATCTATGTAGACCCCTAAATATTTAGTAAAACTGGAACTACTTATTTCAATTAAGTTACCATTGGAATATATTTCAAGTTTATCATAGCCAGGTAAATTACTTTTGTTGCAGTTGAAAGGAACATAAGTAGTTTTTTTATAGTTAATAGTCAACAGTTTATGGTCAAACCAATTTATTAAATTTTTAAAATCATTTTGTACTTTTTCTTTTAGATCAGTCCAAGATGGTGCTTCATAAAAGATTGCCGTATCATCTGCAAAACTAATTATTTTGCCAGAGCTATGAATGGTTAATAAATGATTAATATAAATAATAAAGAGAACTGGACCCAACACGGTTCCTTGGGGTACACCGTATTTCACAACTCTATAATTGCTGATACTGTCATTAATTTTAACAAATTGTTTTCTATCACTCAGATAACTGGTAATCAAATCATGCACCTTTCCTCTAACTCCAAAATGATCCAGAGTCTCTAACAGCTGGACATGGCTGACAGTGTCAAAGGCCTTGGCTAGGTCTAAGAATACACAAAGCGATGCTTTGCTTTTATCTAATGCCTTGTAAATGTTGCCGGTGAGAAAAGAAATGGCATCCTGGGTGCACTTACCCTCCCTGAATCCAAATTGTTTATCTGATATCAAATTGTATTTATTTAAATATTTTATTAATCTAATTTTAATAACTTTTTCAAATATTTTTGTTAAGTTAGTAATTAAAGATATAGGACGATAATTTGATACCAGATTTTTATCGCCACTTTTAAACAATGGTTTTATAACCGCAGTTTTAAATTCAGGTGGGCAAACTCCGCTTTCAATGACTCTATTAATTAGATAAGTTAAAGGCGACGCTATTTCTTCAGATATTTCTTTAAGGGTCTCTGATTTGAGTAGGTCCAGTCCTGGTGCTTTATTTGATTTTAAAGAAAGTATAATATTAACAATTTCTCTTTGATTCGTAGGTTCCAAGAAAAGTGAGAATTGAGTGGAATTCTCGCTAGGAGGAGAAAATTGGGGTTTACAAATTTTTTTCCGCCAAATTCTGTCCTACACTTGCATAAAAATCGTTAAAAGTATTAGCCATTTCGAGATCGTCAGTTATCGGTTGTTCCGCATCGTTCAATATTTCCTTAATACTATTTTCTCTCCTTACTGAATTTATATTTTTTACTGTGTTCCAAATATTTTTTACGGAATTTGCATTTTTTTCTGTTTGATCTGTATAATATTTTATTTTCATATTTTTAATTAATATATTTAAATGATTCCTATAAACAGTAAATTCATTTTTAAATTCCATGTTTGTTGGATATTTTTTGTGACGTTGGATATTTTTTGTGACGATGGATATCTATTTCTTGTACTCGACGATTTACCCGTTCAAAAGTTTTCCTGTTTGCAATAACTCTATTGGGAAAGTGTTCCCCATAAAGTCGTCTGGCTTCCAAACCATTACCGGCAGCCAATCCGTACATAAGTTGCACGTCAGCATATTCACCAGATAAAAAATTTGCCATGTCAATAAACTACTATCACAGAACTACGTGCAACTTACTTATTACTTGCTACTCAAATTTGACGTTTAAATTTATTCAATTGTTTTCTCACAGGTATCATGCGGTAGTTTATATTATTAGTATACCTTAGTCACTTATCAGTAAAATAATTTTTTCTCAAAAAACGGATCGCTTTATCGATTTCAAAAAAAGAATATTTTGTTTAGAAAATTGTTTAAAAATGTTTAATTTAAAAAAAAATTATTTATGTCAATATTTAGGGGTAAAAAGAATTAGGAGTGTTCCACCCCTGGCTTCCCAGAAAAGATACGAAGGGCACCATATTTCTGGAATAACGATACTCATTTAATATGTACAAAGTCCAAATTTTAATTAAAATCGATAGAACTGTTTGGAAGTAATAGGCAAAAAACCTTCGTGAATATCTAACCTTTATAGGGTAAGATCTCCGTAGGGGGCGTCCTAAGGAAAAAATATACAGGGTGTCTCGCTTAAATGTGGAACAAGCTTGTAACTTCTTTGTTTACCGACCCATTTGAATTTTTTTTCTTTAGTAATATAGTGCTACATAAACTATATTCTTGAATAACACAAATGATTTCTTCAACGCAAGACATAGCCTACTGCGAGATATTTTCAAGGGCAAAAATCAGTCATTCATATTAGCGATTTTTTTTTTCAAAAAACTGATTACATATTCTTTTTCACCGTCCCTCTAAACTTTGTTCTTCAAAGTTTGATATAAATCGATCGTTGCTTTTGGACTTTATTAAATTTTTTAAGAATAAGAATTATTAATAAATAATTGATTTCTAATTTATTTTTTTCCATAATGAATATAAACAAGGAATAACTAATATTACATCAAAAACACCCGAATATGAATGTAAGAACTAACACAACAAATTATACATTTTAAATCGAACAACAAAATAAAAAAATTAAGAGGAGTAATATTTCAGTTTTACGTAGGAATATAACACAATTTGACTTAAATGTTTAAATAATCTAACTTGTAGTTCCTTCTATTAAGTCCCCATTGGCAAAAATACATTCTTCTACTCTCCGTCTGTTACTGATAACAACTTCTTGCAGTTGCTGTCGAGCAATAGCACGACAAGGAGGGGTGATTCCGTTTATTAATTCGTCTACGGTAACTGGGCGGTCCTTGTATACTTCTTCTTTTAACGTATCCCATACAAAAATCTCGTTTGATTACAAAAATTATTGATTAAAAAAATTGGTGGGTGATGGAGTTAAAAGGACATCGGATTCATGTTCAGCACTTCTAAGTACTTAGAGATTACTATGTCGGGTCACGGTAACAGATCACTTTCTTCTTGTGTTCCTGTGTTATTAATTTAATGAAACCTAAATAATTAATTTCTAATATCATTTTACCATTTTAATAGAACAGAATCATTTCTATTTTTGTCTCTTTAGTACAATAATTGTTTGCCACCAATATTTCAGTATGCGTCCAAGTAATAAAACTGTCTAAATGTTATTTGTGGCATTATCTTAATTTTTTTTCCTTCTTCAATTCTTTGGGACTTCCTGCCACATGTATGTTTTCTTTCTAAGCGGTGCTAGGGGAATCTACAAAATATATCACAATTAACCAGCATGTTACTGGTAAAAAACCTCTACGCCTGTGACGTTTACGTTAACTGATCCTTTGACGTAAACGTCACAGGCGTAGAGGTTTTTTACCAGTAACATACTGGTTAATTGTGATATATTTTGTAGATTCCCCTAGCACCGCTTAGAAAGAAAACATACATGTGGCAGGAAGTCCCAAAGAATTGAAGAAGGAAAAAAGTAATATAACTGTTCAAAATGTTTAGTATACTTTGAAAACAATTGAAGCACTAAATTGTTAGAGTAATTTCAAACATTTTAAACATTTTACGCTTATGTCTTATTTAGTACAACTAGTGTTATTAACGTATATGTTTAAATATTGATAAAAGTAAAATTTGAAGATATATCAAAAAACATAAAATGGTACCTTTCAATCCCAAACTTCTACATACGTTAGAAGAAGGAGATCTCCAAAGGCGTATGGAGTATTGTTTGTGGCTTTAAGGAAACTTCCTAAATGATTGAAATTTTATAAATAATATTTTGATTACTGACGAAGCTACATTTAATACAAATGGGGCATTTTGCGCAAATAATTCTCGATTTTGGGCTGAGAATAATGAAAATCCACATTGGACTATTAACTGCAGAATACAGTACTCGCACAAAATTAATGTTTGGTGTGGCATTCTAAACCAAACATTAATTGGACCGTATTTTTTTTCAAGAAAATTTAAATGGAAATTCATTTTTACAATTCCTCGGAAATGATTTGTGGGAAGCATTACATGATATGCCCATTCAGAAAAGGAATAATTTATATTTCCAGTTAGATGGAGCCTCCATACATTATTCTTTAGTTGTGAGAAACAGGCTAAACCAGAATTTTCCCAACAAATGGATCGGGCGTAACAGCCCTGTCATTGGGTGGCCACCTCGATCTCCAGATTTGACCCCTTTAGATTATTTATTATGGGGTACTTTAAAAGAAAAAGTATACAAGGACCGCCCAGCTACCGTAGATGAATTAATAAACGGAATTACCGCTGCTTGTCGTGCTATTACTTGACAGCAATTGCGAAAAGTTGTTATTAATAACAGAAAGAGAGTAGAAAAGTGTATTTTTGCCAATGGGGACTTAATAGAAGGAACTACTATTTAGATTATTTAAATATTTAAGTTAGATAAATTGTGTTATATTCTGAAACATTACTACTGTTAATTTTTTAATTTTGTTGTTTGATTTAAAATGTATAATTTGTTGAGTTAATTCTTATATTCATATTCAGGTGTTTTTGATGTAATATTGTTATTTTTTGTTTATATTCATTATGAAAAAAAATAAAATAGTATTAGAAATTAATTATTTAGGTCTTATTTAATTAATAATTTTTATTCTTAAAAAATTTAATAAAGTCCAAAAGCAACGACCGATTTATATGAAACTTTGAAGAACAAAATTTAGAGGGACGGCGAAAAAGAATATGCAAGCAATTTTTTGAAAAAAAAATCGTTAATATGAATGACTGATTTTTGACCTTGAAAATATCTCGCAGTAGGCTACGCCTTGCGTTGTAGAAATCATTTGTATTATTCAAGAATAGAGTTTATGTAGCACTACATTACTAAAAATAAAAAATTCAAATCGGTCAGTAAACAAAGGAGTTATAAGCTTGTTCCACATTTAAGCGAGACACCCTGTAGATACTTTTAGTTTTATTTTGACCCAAACTATACGTTCCCTAAGTATTGCCCCATAGTGCCGGGACACCCTGTACGTGTACTAAACTTCAAGTAAGTATCTTAAACTCCTGAGAAGACATGCGCGTTAAAAAGTTACATACTGACCGATAAACAGACCGACCGAAAGACAAACAGAAATTTTCTTCGTTCAAAGGACCCTGCACAAATGTAATTGAACGTGGGTCCCGCTCAAATTGTCTGAAAATTGAGTAAGTTATAGTTCTCGACTTTCTGAACAAAAGTTCTCATACACACAAATTGATCCTATGATTAGGATCCAAGATACAGAGGGCTGAAGGTTGATAGTTTGGCTATATTACTGATATATCCCTAATGTAGTTTCCAAATCATGATCTCGGGAAATCAGTAATCTGATAGAAATCCATCAAAAAATAAGTTGTAAATAAGTGTTGAGAGGTAATATATTGGTCATTACCATGAACCTTACAAGGTCAATGTAAGGTCAAGTTCATTTTTTACATGTAAAATAATTAAAATTTTTAATAAAAAATTAACATCATGAAAAAGATGGAATTTTTCTGCATTGTCTACATATATCACTGGTACTGTGGGTTGAGTATTTATGAAGAGAAAAATTAATTTCCTGAATAAAAATATATTACAGCTCGGTAAAAAGCAGTGTGGTATTGATAACGTAGGAATTTTCGTGAATCGTCTTCAAAAATATATCCTTCTAAGTATATATAAAAAGGTATTTGGTGTGAAGATTTTTAAATGAAAAAAGAAGTAAAATACCTAAGTAAAAAATCAACCTTTGCAGAAACAACACGTCTGTATTTCTCGCAAACCATTTAAGTCTATATATTAAGGTTCGCTTATGCTTCAATTAGGATGATTTATTGATTGTTTATTTTGACTGTGCTCTCTGGTTTTCATTGCCTACTACCACATAAAACTCAAAACAGTTTTTTTCAAAACTAAAATATAAAATAGTTTGTCCTTTTTAGGATACTTGTTGAGAATCATTCATCATCATAGCTTTTAGAAATGTTGTTTCCTGTTACGTATGTGATAGGCGATTTGTACCCCGTTCCATGACGCGAATAGACGGAGACGAGAATGCCCACAAAGGAGAAATAGCAATACGTAGGCGCGAAGCACATGATTTGCCATCCTTAGAAGTAACTCCCAATACAAAGATTAAATACAAAGAAAATTCAATACAAAGTAAAGAAGAATACAAAGAAAATTCACCTAAAAACTACCTTGTAATGTTTATAGTCAAGGGCAAGTAAACACTCATAACCTTTGAATGACCTTGGCAAGCTAACCAACTTTATATCTGAAGTTCTTCGAACCCTTGCACCCCCTATTTAAGTCCACATTAAAAAACATTCAGTCATTTACCTGTAAAAAATCAACTTGACCTTGAATTGACTTTGTAAGGTTCATGGTAATGACCAATATATTACCACTCAACACCTATTTACAGTTTATTTTTGATAGATTTCTTTCCCGAGATTATGATCTGGAAACTACATTAGGGATTTATCAGTAAAATAGCCAAACTTTCAATCTTGGATCCTAATCATAGGATCAATTTGTGTGTATGAGAACTTTTGTTCAGAAAGTCGAGAACTATAACATACTCAATTATCAGACAATTTGACCGGGACCCACCTTCGATTCAATTTTTGCGGGGTCGTTTTAAATCTGAACGTTTTATATTTTAAGCCTACTTCAACAAAACAATTTTTTTTACGATTACTATACTTCCACTACATTATATGGATGTAGAAGTAATTGATTGCTTTTACGCGAATGCAAACAAGGGCAAAAGTAAAAAAATAAATACACTGCAACAATATTTATACATAATGCTATTTTTGACTCTTTGCGTCTGTTAAAATCCACCCGGGCGACCTTCAGTATCAGGTATGTGCATTTTACCATATCAACCTCCAATAAAGGAATCATGAAATCAGCCTCTTTCGAACCTCGAAATATAAGATTTGTTATAACGTATACAGGGTGTTCCAAATGTAAAATATTTATTAAGCAAAGTAATATTATAATTTACTTATTTTTTTAAAGCTTTATTTAACGTAATTGTTTTAAAACTCATGGATTGCTATACGGGATATTGTCAAAAAAGGAAATAATCACATTTCACAGAAAACAGATGCCGAGATTTTGTAACTATTTTATTTTCAGAAGACAAAAATAGAAAAAAAAAGATTCAAATCTTACTTTACATTTATGAAATTATTTTATTTTATTTATTAATTTATTTCATTTATTTAATCATACAACATCCAATAGTTTCGTAAGTAGTACAAATATTAAACAGAGGAGAAAACTTTAATACGTTAGATATAGGAGTGGATAAATAAAAGCTATGAAAATGACGAGAATTAATTCGTGGGACGTAAAAGTTCAGTTGGCTTAATATTTCACTGTAATCTATTTTATTATGCATAATTTTATCTACAAAACGCAACGCTTTTCGGACAGACTAGTAATATTAAGTTTTTCAAGTAATTGATTTTGAGAAGCTCCAATTGGTGGATATGTACCTTCTGTTCTCCAGTTTAAAAATTTCAGGAAGCGACGCTGAATGTTTTTCAATTTATCGTTGTGAGTGTTATACCCAAATTGCCAGACAAGTGAAGCATACTCTCCAGTTTAGATCGAGAGAAAGCAAAATAAACCATCTTTAAAGTTTTCGCATCATTAAAGTCGTGGTTGTTACGCAAGATGAAACCTAACATTATGTATGCATGCGAAATTATAGCATCAATATTATGGTTAGTGGAGGTTCATTTGGACGGCATTAAACAGAAAGGAGCCAACCCACAAAATCTAAAAAATTTGTTTCTTAATTTATTTAAATGTAGAATATCATAATGTGCGTTCAGCTGAAAAAATCCAACTCATCTTCCTTATAAAAATTTAATGGTGTAGTTTTAATATTGTAATTAAGATGCAAAACCATTCTTTGCAAGCTTATTTCTTGAGTTTAGCTAAGAGTGCTGGTTCCTTTCTGTTTAATGCTGTCCATTTATTATCAAAGGTTACACCTAGATCCTTGAATGTAGATGGCCTGTTAAGCGTGTCACCATTAACATTATAATTACATATGATTGGAGACTCCTTGGTTGTATAACTCATAACATTGCACTTGCCAACATTTAGGTGAAGATCATTTTCATCGCACCAAGCCGATAACTTAGTTAAACTGTTTTGAAATTGTTCATTAAAATCATTAATCCTGTGCAACTTCTTGACGTCATCGGCATATATTAAGAAATATACGTCTAAGTGATCACTGAGGTTATTAATAAAAATAGTAACGAAAATAGGTCCAAGTATGGATCCCTGGGGTACTCCTGAAGTTGCTCTGTATTCAACAGATTATATCCATTACATGATACGAATTGAACTCTCTCAGTTAAGTAACTCTCTAGAAATTGACTCAGATACTTCAAATTTGTCAAGTTTACAGAGAAGTTTTCTATGGTTCAGCCTGTCAAACGACTTAGAGAAGTCGGTATAAACTGAATCTACTTATATGTGAGAATCAATTGATTCAGCAATGTACTGAGTAGATTAAGTTCGTTACGGTGGAACGACTTTTCATAAAACCGTGTTGCTGCGTAGATATTTTCAGTTGAACATGTGCATAAATGTTATCATGCTGAAGGATTTCGAAAGCTTTACCAAAGTTACATATGCTTGTTATTGGTTTATAATTGGTAACATCATTTCTTTCACCTTTTTTGTACACAGGGTACACTGGAGTATTTCCAAATATCAGGAAAATAAAATTTCCTAAGACATAAATAAATTAAAAATTATGCAGAGGGGATATGCAAAAATGCTGGCACAGTCTTTCAGTAGAAATACTGGAATTCCATCTGGGCCCGCAGTAAGTTTAGGTTTAATTATTTTTAACGCCATGCAAACTTCAGCCTCGGAAAAACGTTTAATGTCCAAACAGTCAAACGAAAGATTATTATGATTATGATAATTATGATGCAAAGTTGTCTCAGGACGCCAAAAACATGAAATTGAAAAAAAAATAGAACCAGTAATAATGAGCTAAAAGACATGCACCAGTCTACACATCAAAGCAAGAACTATTCAACGTGTATTTCACCAAGTGACAGACATTTTTATAACCTCTTTCTAAATTTCCTGTATACAGATGGTTCTGTATACGAAGAAATTATCATTCTCATTTGTTCGTTTACAGTGGCAGCATCATCCCGAATTTTTTTTTTTTAGGAAATCAATGTTGTTAGAATCATTGATATAGATGTTTTGTTTTAAATATCCCCATAAGAAATAATCATCTAATGGAGACAAGTCAGGTGACCGTGTACGCCAAATTATTGGACCATAGCGGCCAATGTGCTTGTTGGGCAAGTGAACATCAATCAGGCCATTTTCCGACTTGAATTGTTGAATGTTCAGGACATCCGTCGTGTTGATATATTAATTTTCTTCCAAGCTCTAAATTTTCATTTCCAAAATATGACGCGAATAAAAGGGTAGTGCAAATACAAAATAAAAAAAATGTGTTGCTAATACCTAAAGTGGCTTTCTTCTCTTAATTTCTCGAAAAAAGAAAAAAATTAAATCCTCAACAATTTTTTGTTTAAAAAATAAAATGGTGCTAAAATACTTTTCTATGGGATTTTGTATCTTTCTAGGTGTAAATTAATATTTCAATATCAAAAATTTTTAAAACAATATACAGAGTGTTATTTTCTAGGAACAATTTTAAAATATATTTATTCTGGGTCCGGCCCTGATATTTTACTAAGATCCTGCCATACATTCTCTTCTTGGAGCTTTTTTATTTTTATTATTTTTAACATAGAGGCAAAATATATTAAACTTTTCTGCTTTAGTGTAACCCATTTTGATCAAATAATAGTAATTGGAAATGTCAAATAGTAACAATGTTGTCATAGTATCTAGTATCATCACTTACAGCCTTCTGCGTAAGAGTAATTATTGCGCTTCCTTCGACAACCATGAAATACCATGCATGTTTAGAGCATATTTAATATCCGATACGTTAAGAAATATTACAGCAAGACCTATTAACCGATATATATTTGAAATCGGGGAAAAAGATCTAAAAGAATATCTAAAAATATACAGTGTTTGCCATTTAAAACACAACCTTCATTGTTATATCACGTGACCCATGCAAGAAATTGTTACTTCCCTCGCATACCGAAGGGAAGTATTGTATTCGAGAAAAAATCACCCTCCAAGATTTTTTCGGATTCTGACGTTTCAGATCACGGAGATTACGAAAATATAGGTTTTTCAATTCCGTCAGTCTGTCTGTCTGTCTGTCTGTCTGTTGGTGCATTTACTAAAAAAATTACTTGACGGAGAGCAGTCAAATTTGGTGGGTAGTTGACGCTACTGTCAGTGCAGAAATGGTAGAAACTTCACTTGAAAATATACAGGGTGGACCGTCTAAACGGAATAAATAATGAAAAAATTTTTTTTCGCTCAAATTTAAAATTTCCACGTTTCATGACACGCTAATCCTATTTCGGGAAAAAAAAATTTGAAAATTTTTTTCACCAACACGAAAAATTTTTGACTACTAAAATAATTGAAAAAAATTTTTTTCTTCAAATTTAAAATTTCCACGGTTCATGGCATTCTAAGCCTAATTCAAAAAAAAAAATATTTCAAAATTTTTTTTACCACGAAAAATTTTTTACTATTAAAATAGATGAACAATTTTTTTTCTTCAAATTTAAAATTTCCACGTTTCATGGCATTCTAAACCTGTTTCAAACTAAATTTTTTTGAAAATTTTTTTTACCAACATTTTTGAAAATTTTATTTTACCACTAAAACAGATGGAAATTTTTTTTTTATTTCGTCAAATTTAAAATTTCCACGTTTCATAGCGTTCTAAATCTATTTAAAAGAAAAATTAGAATTTTTTTTACTTACTATTTTAAAAAAATTTTACCACGAAGATAGATTTTTTTCTTCTTTGTTCAGATTTAAACTATCCACGTTTCCATGGCATTCTAAAACTATTCAAACAAATTTAAAAATGTTTTTGAAAAAAATAAAAAAAAAAATTTAAAACATTTTTAATCTATTATTTATCACTACTATAGAATAGACGAAAAATTTTTTTTGCTCAAATTTAAAATGTCCACGTTTCATGACATTCCAAACCAATATGGGAAAAAAAATTTCTGCAACATTTTATAAATTTGGAAAAAAAATTAACACTAGAATAGGTGGAAACATTTTTTTTGCTCAAATTTAAAATTTTCTCGTTTCATAGCATTCTAAACCTATTTAAAAAAAATATATTATTTTTAAATTTTAAACTTTTTTTACCACTACTATAGAATAAAAGGAAACGTTCCTTTTTGCTCTAATTTAAAATATCTACGTTTGACATTTTAAACTTAGAAGAAAACAATATGAAAATTTTTTTACCAACATTTTTGAAAAATTAAAAAAAAATTGAAATTTTTTAACCACCACTATACTTCCACTCCATTACGTGAATGTTGGATTGAAAATATAACAGCCGGCAAAAATATCTGACATATGCACCTATTATACTTTGATTGAAAAATATACAGGGTGGTCATCCCAAGAAATAATTCGGTCATGGTGGACATTTGTAAAGGTATTTGCGCACGCCAACCTTATGTGGCACCTGCTATTTAGTATTGAACTTTTGCTGTTGGATGAACAATCTGTATATTTTTTTGACCAAAGCTTATCAAGTTTTCTTTGTAATAATAGCAATAACTATGACCACCATGCACAAATAACGAGGGAAGTTCTGTGTAAATACATTTACCGATTTTTTTTTATTGCATTTAAAAAATATATATGCAACCCTACAACTTTTATACGAAACGTTTTTTTTGATCTCCAATAATAACAGAAATAAAAGGGAGGGTGGGTCACAATATGAATAACCCGGTACATTTTTCAGAGCGTAATAAACACTCTATAGGTACCTAATACTTTCGGCTTAAAGAAAACTGGTTAAGTAGCAATTTTGGAATAATCGTGCCTCTCTTACCTGTTGTGGTTCTCATGTGCATATTATTTCGCTCGGTGCATGTGTGGTGTGCATAGTGCAGCTATACTTTTTCGTAAGTCCTTCAATTTCGAGTCTCCTTAATTTAATTTGTTTTATTCATTAAATAATTATATACTATTTCGTAAAAAAATAAGTGTATAATCAATAAAATAGAATAGAATAGAATAGAATTTATTAACCTTCAATATTGTCAAAAATTACAAGAATGGTTTCACCAAAATTACACAGAAGCCCCGACATAGGAATCATATGCCAAATGTTAAGAATATGATAAATAAATATATGATAAGAATACAAATTTTATACAAATATTAACATATAAAAGTAGAAATACATAACATTATAAACATTGATACACTAAAATAAACAAAAACTGTGTTCAGATTGCGAGCATTGGTCAAGAGCTTGAGATACAAAATTCATCTATGCTGTAAAAAGAGGCTTCTATTAAGGTGGCCATTCCCTAGAAAGAGACATCCGATAGAGAAATATTTATTATTTTTGCCCATAACTTTTTTTTCTTAGTATGTATATTTAAAAAAAACTGTAAGAGTACCTAAGTAGAACCATAACAACACTATTACTATGAATATTCACTCAATAATTTCAGTGGTTTGCAAAATGGCTCGATTTAAATCTACGAAATAGGAAGATTAACATAATTTTTAAATTTAAATCTAGCTATTTTGCAACCCGCTGAAATTATTGAATGAAAATTCATAGTAATAGTCTTGTTATGGCTCTACTTAGGTACTCTTATAGTTTTTTTAAATATACGGTTTAAGAAAAAAAAGTTATGGCCAAAAATAATAAATATTTTCCTGTCGGATGTCTCTTTCTAAGGAATAGCCACCTAAGTAATTTTTTAGCTTATTTCGAAAACGTTTCAATTTTGGTATAGTTTTAAATTTATGGGGAAGTGTATTGTATAGATAGATATAATAGAATATAAATCGTTGGTAAAACCAGGACTACATAATTTGCAAGTTCTCTTTTCCAATAGTAGTATAGGAAAATAATTTTCAGATACATAAAAATATGTTCATAGGTAATGTATACCTTGTGAATGGCAATGTGTATCTGCACGCTTTAGGTATAAAGCTCTCTAAACGTTAATTGTTACAAAATATAAAATAGTGACTTTGCGTAAAATAAATAATAAAATTATCTTTGAGTTGGTTTTTACTTTCTTCTCTACGATAAAAATTGGCCAAAATATCTTATTATTAAAAAAAATTGCTACTTGAAAACAAATCGGAGAAAATTTTGTTTATCGAAAGGTATTAATGCTTTTGTAGGTTATGGAAATACCTTCAATACGCTTTTCTGTTTTATTTTTTTACATGAAACTGTCTGTATTATGGTAAGAAACATCGATTTATGTCGTACTAATTAAAACACAAAATAGTGAAATATTTAAAAATCTTATAAAATTTAAAAATCTAGCCCGTAGTTTATTATCTGCATTAGCGAATTACCTGCGAAATCATTTTTAGTCAGTTCTTTCATGAAAAATCAGTAAGGATATTTATACAGGGCGGTCACTATAATATTAATTAAGAAACGACATATGAGAATAATAATCGGAATGTAGTTATCACTATTATTACAAAGAAGTCCTGATAAATGTTAGCCAAAAAGCTATATGACAGCAAAAAATAAATGTTACATAAATGGTGCCAAATATGGAAGGTTTGCGTAAATACCTTTACAAATTTCTACCATAGTTCAATATATATGTCAATTTTTTAACATTTGAAATTAAACTAACAATAACAGGTATGGCAAGAATTAATCCTACATAATTAAAAGGAAAAATACTAACAGCATATAAAGGTAATGGAAAATATCAATTTAGAGATGTAAATCACGTTTGAAAATTCTCGTCAGCTGTTCGAAAGTAATATTAAAGATATCTATATCTTGGGATATAGAATTAATACTTTGTCGTAAACGTTGCGTAATTGAATGTTGCCCAATGTCGTGTTGTGGTGATCAATACGAATCAATTGCTGATATCTTGTAGCATATGATGGTACACGTAAAAGAAAAAAAATCTCGCAGTTTGGGTACTGCATATACATTGTTTATTATTTTGAAAGAAAGATAAATTCCTATTCATAAACTTCGGATTCCAAATCACCGAACAGTATTCGGGGCTACTGAGCACTAAAGATTTATATAATATTAGAATTGAGTTTATATCTGTAAAATCTGCACACTGTCTATGAATAAATCCACACAATTTTTAAGCTTTTTTAATTGTCGTATCTATATGTTCATTAAAATTAAAATCACTAGTAAATGTAACGCCTAAGTCATCAATACGATTAACGCCAGTTAGGTCCACTCAGTTAATGCTATAATTATTTAAAATTGGTTGTTTTCTTTTAAAAAAAGTTAATGTTTTGCATTTGTTAGTGTTAAATTCCATATTATTAATTTCACACCAGTGCAATAATTTGTTCAAGTCATTCTGCAATGCCCTACACTCTAATTCCACTAATACATCGTTGATAAAAATCAAAAACAAAATCGGCCCTAAGTGAGACCCCTGGGGGACACCAGATGATGGGCTAAACGGCATGGACTACTCGATCAAAGGCTTTTTTAAAATTGGTGTACACTGAGTCTAGTTGCATTCCTTCTTCAATAGCCTCCATCAGGTGATTGTCATAAATAGCTAAATTTGAAGAAGTTGATTTTTCACTGAGGTAACCATGTTATTCTGGGATTATAATTGTTTCTATTTCAGCGCATAATCTATCTGTTACCAGCGATTCTTTTGATATTGAATATAAAGCCGAAATGATTGATTTAAACAATGGTGTGAGATAAGCGCTTTTCCATAAATGGGGAAATTTTTCCTCTTTTAATGACAAGTTATATCTTGTACACAAAGGTAGCGTCAGTGATGGACTACACATTTTTACAAAATATGGAGATATGTTGTCTGGTCCTGAACTCTTACTACTGCCAAGAGACACAATTCAAATTCAAATATTTATTGGTCCTTATTGATCATGTACATGATATAGGACAGGTCATTTAGGCACAATTTTAGGTTACATAATATAAAAAAAACTTATACTAATGGCCAATATACACTAAAACACACAATTGTATAAGACAAAACGCTGGGGAGAGACGAACAATGTAAAATTCGGAAACAAATTAAAAGTTTAGTAAACAAAGTTTATAAATACATGTTAATGTGTTGATTAGACTTAACGTTATATATAAAAATAAATTCTGATGCAGAATAGTCAATTTAAGTTCAAATTCGAGTGTATTTATTCTTAAAGACAAATATGTAGGTATATAAGAAAAGGCACAGTTTTAAACTTGCCATTAAAACGAAAACAAACAAAAAGAGATATACAAAAATATGAGTAGATTACATAGCCTTTGCACATTGTATTGGTACTTAATTTCAGCTATTAGTAGTCATGGGCGTATCACTCGCCAGGCCTTAGGGGGTGGTAATGCGTAACAATATTTTTAACAAAATTATCCGCTAGCAAAATCACAAATTTACGAAAAACACTTTTACACGGTATTCGACAAACTTCTCCTTCTAGCTCCTAAGCCCTTAGTATTGTAGCAAGAAAGCAAGAAGTTGTAGAACATTAAATTTCCTTTTAAACAGAGCATCATTTTAAGTGTAAATTGTAATTACATTATGTACATTTTTATAATTGAAATGGTAAATAAAAAATAGTTCGCCTCATACCGAAAGAAACATTTTCGAATGAATAATTTTAAATTATTTCAATTAATGTATTCATTACAAACAACAAGTTTTAAATTATACTTTACATTATATGACCAAATAAACGCAGAAATGAAAAAATATGTTTTTAAAATATTAATTATTTAAAATACAACGCAGGAACACAGGAAATATCGTGTCCAAAGTGGTCAAATGTTTTAAACGTTTTTTTAGTGTTAGGGTAGAATCATAATATAAGGTTTCGATCATAGAAATAGCACTAATATCATAGGGTGTGTGCACTATTTTTTTTTAATCGAAAATTATAAAGTACTCGTGGTATATAGTATAACTGAAACAATTTTTCGGCAAAAAAAAGTTTTAAAGTAATTTTAAAAGAAATTTAGTTTTAAGTTAAATATTCGCCACCAAAAAGGACAAACCTATATCCTATATCATATGTGACATCACTCATCATATAGATGTAGCAGTATTGAGTATACTACAGTGGTAATCTATACCACAATCTGTCAGAAACATGTTATACGACTTAAGTGAAGTTAGCAACGCGTTGCCAGCAACGCATTACCAACTTCACCCTTTCAATTTAACTTAGCAAGGGAAATAAGTTTTAAGTTTGATGATGTCACTGAACTGAACTTGATTGAATCAAAACTTTTTTTTATTTGGACTAATATTTTTTATTGGTGAAGTAGCAACATCTTTGGATACGAAACATTTTCCTGTTGAGTAAGCTCTGTGTCTCACATCACTTTTAATTTTACATGTCACATATTTACTACGAAAGAATGGTGTGACCTGCACCCCCACACTTTTAGTCTGTATAATTTGACCTGTCTTCTTATCTCAAATATAAAATTAATGATTTCAAATAATAAATACTTTTCGCTAAAAAATCGAATGATAATGAAATAAAATAAAAAAATACGCTAAAAAAACTGCATTTGAAATAAAGTAGAAGAAGACAAAATAATTTCGAATAATTAGTTGATATAAATTTAACTGATATTAGTTTCAAGTGTTGACATCTTTTATGTAATTTTCATACCTTTTGGTGCATTTATCGTGAAGTTTATTTTATTACTTCATGATATTTGTGAATTTTAATACAAAAGAAATTGTAATAAATGTTCATATTTTGTTCGGCAATTTCCTTCCATACTTTTATTAAAATCAGACTGATGTAGTTATATTTATCTCTTTTGCAAATATGGATTCACAAATACGAACATCGCCCTTGCTAAAGAGTGTGCAATGTGCGAGGCACAAGTTATTGTTTTGGTCACTCTCATTTGAAATAATGGTTCTATTTAATTTCAGTGTGCGATGTGTGATGTGGAGGTGCGGTGCAATGTGCGCTGTATGGTGCGCCGATGTGGTCATGCACTTAGTCATTTACATATTTTTATGAAATTGCAAACGTTTTCTAACACTATACTAAATTCAAAAATTATAAGCAAACACCTTCTAGCTTTAATCCTTAACGGCGCACAGTGGTCATTTTTCAAGTTCTAGGGGGACAAAATTCTACAAATTTGCAAATGAACAGAAAATACTCTTTACAAAAGAAGAAAAATATTTAAAAAATTTTAGACGCTAAAGGGGTGGTTTTTGAGGAGGTTGAAAAATTTTTTAGTTTTATAATTCTGAAACTTTGTAGAATCGATAATATTGTACCCATGAATACATAAAAAATAGTACAAACATTCCGAAGATGGTTTTTATGGGGGTTGAAAATTAAATATTATTTTAAACTTGATTTTTTTAATAAGATTTGTGAATCTGCGAAAAAAATGTAAAGCAAATATGGTGAAATAAATGTAAGCTCTTCAGGGTTGGTTTTTGAAGGGGTGCAGCGGACAAAGTCATATTTCTAGGAGGACGAAATTATTTCGACTATCTGTTTCCTGTTTTTGGTGCAAAATGGTTAACAACTTTATAATTTTAGGTTGTTCTTGAAATAATATCCAGATATGTTGTAACTTAACTTGTATTTAAAATTAATTTCTCTATATACCAATAAATATATCAGAGGTAATAAAGATAAAAGTAAGCAAGCAAAAAAATTAGTTGCTATCATTATCATCACAAGCAATTTTCTTGGCGGGCCAGGTGATTTGTAAGTAGACGTTTGTTTAAGCGTGTCCTCTATCAATTCTTCTAGTTCACTAAAATTAATATCCCTGTCCAACCAAGAATCATTAGTCTCTAAAATCTTGACCTTACTCCTACAACTTTCTTGCCATCTGTCAGAAATTTGATATTCAATTTCTTAAATTTTGTCCATTATTCACTATTCTAAAGTTTCTCTACAATGTTGTACGTCAAAACGATTCAGGACATGCAGGTACATTCTAATATTTTTTTCCTTTTTGTCCTATTTCATTGACAATACCTCAAAGAGACTTCTCTGTGGTAAGTAACTAGAAAGTAAAATTATGGTTAGAAATGCAGATGAATGCAACTCTTTTTTTCATAAAATGATAAAGTAGTAATAGGTAATTATAGTTCTTAAAACGACAAAACATGAGTCAACATGAATAAAGCTATACAGCTATAAGTACTGGTAGATATTTAGAAAATTGTAATTTTTATTTGGTTAAAAATGACACCTCTATAAAAAGTAGTAGAAGCTAAATGTTGGTGATTTTGTTTAAGAATAAAAAACTACATACCTTGTTGTACATTCTTAAATGACATAGAATAACTTCAACACAATACCACATTTAAAACACGTTTACTCAACAATGTCTAATCATAAACTGAACTTTACCTAACCTGCACCAGTCCGTAATCCCTTATAAACCGGTCATCATAAAAATATGAGAGAAGGGATAAGTACGATAAATTCTCAGAACTATTTAGTTTAGGGAATTTATTATTGAGATATGTTAATAACTCTTGTATTGGAATGGGTTCGAAATTTGGATTATGCCTTCCTAGATTAATAAAAATGACCACTGTGCAGCGCAGGCTTTCTAGGAAAAAATGTAATATCTTTTCGATAAAACTGTAAACCACAAAACATTTAATTAATGCAAAGCTTTTTAATAAAAAATGTAAAACTTATATAACTACTAATTATCCTCAATTCCATAATATATTGTGAATTATAGACTTAAACTGATTTCTATTTATCTATATATTTTTTCGCTAACCTATTTTATGCAACTGTTATAACATATCTAATATTCTAAATGTTAATTACTAACTTTTATTTGTTTGGCACATACAAATGATCAATCATTTAGGTGCCATATTTTTGCATATTTTTTCCTAAGTACTAAGTATTAAGTAACTGTATTTTCAATTGTATTTCAATTTTATATTAAACTATTAAACTATATTAAACTAGTATTGCATCATATTCCTGAGACATCTGTTATACTCATTACTCATCTTTGTTTTGGCTCATCCAATAACAAATTAGAAGACTTGGAATTGGACACATCGGTTTAAAAATGGTAACATGGAGTATCCAAATGTACTTACTATTGCTAGTGTCCACTATAATTCTAGTTTGGTATGTTCAATTCTTATGGAGCAGAAGAAAGTTATACATCCACTCTTGGAAAGTGCCAGGACCTTTCAGTTTTCCAATAATAGGAGCATGCTATATATTTTTAGGAGGTAATAGTGGTAAGTTCTCTATTTATATGGGATGTTACCTCAACAACTTTTTAACACTCTTCGATTACATTTACCTGCAACTTTGTAACTTTGCATGTAGAAAAACTTTGCAATTAAATCTCCACTCACTTCCAGATAACCATTGGAATTTGAAAAAAATTAGATTCTGAAGAACTTTTTCTAACAAGTTTTTTCGATATCTTCAACGCGAAGCAAAATATCGGGAATGGCCCATTTGGGGGGCTGCCGTTGTCTGAATTTTTTGCCATTCTTTGAGTTTAAGCCATGCAATTATTCTATGAAAATCGCAAGCCTCTTACCCGAGAGGGCGGGCACACAAAGTTTGCAAAAACTACTTTTTCGGCGATAACTCGGAGAATAATATCTGTATGAGAAAAAAGTATAATTCAAAGTTAAGGAAAATTGGAAAATACGTGATCTGAGCCAAGGTTTGTCCAAAAATATTAATTAGATCTTGAGTTACGTACAATTGAAAAATGCCTCTGGTTTCAAGTGTTAAACCGATGATTTTTCCAGGTAAGAAACCTGAAACTTTTAGCGGATGTAGGGAAAGCGTAAAGCTTAATTCTGGTTAAGGTGGGAGGTTCGTAGGGGAATTAGGGAGAGGGAAAGAGGGAAACGATAGATATTTTCAGAGCTATGTAACTTCACCCTTGATAAATCTCGAAATACTGATGGCTCTTTGCTCATTGTATATACAGTGTGTCTCATTTAAAATGAAGACACCCGGATACTTTCGTAACTTTTTGAAATCCAGATTTGAGCTTTGGTAAAATTGTAGTCCTATATAAGACATACACTTCGAGACTACCTACTTATTATGAAATTTCGCATTTTTAGTTTTTCAATATTTTCCCGCAAAGTCCACACACGGTTACAATTTTGGATTTCAATTTAATAGGATGCCATGGAATTGCAAAAAAGTTTATTGAACAAGTGTCGATTTGACAAAAAATACATTTTAGGAGAAAATAAAGCAAACAATTAACATTTGGTAACTGAAATAAATAAAAAAACAACGGTATAAAGTAACAATTAGTTTATGAAATAATTACTCATTACATTTATTTAACTGAAAATTTTAATTAATCATCAGATGTAGCCTTTCTCAACTAATCCTCCTTCAATTTGAATATATTTCTCAATTCTTTTACGGTTATGTTTGGCTATTCTTCTCAGCTCTGGAATGCTGATTTCGCGACAGGTTCGTCTTATTTTAGCACAAATTTCTTCTCTATTTCTGGGCTTTGTTTTGTTCACTGTTCCCGAGAAATAAAAATCCAATGGTGTAATATCGGGTGACCTAGGAGGCCAGAGTTCAAATGAACTACTACTTCTTCCTATCCAGCGCATTGAAAAATGTTCGTTCAACTACTGACGAACATTTATGGAATAATGTATTGACGCACCATCTAGCTGAGAAAACATCTGTCGCACATTAAAAGGAAGATTTTCAATTGCATAATTCCGTATCGAAGAAGTTAACTAAACGCTCACCATTTACCGAGTTATTAAAGAAAAACGGACCAATTATTCGGTCTCCTGAAATTCCACACCATACGTTTACTTTCTATAAATATTGGTTTTTAGAATTAACAACCCAATGAGGATTTTCTGTGGCCCAGTATCTATAGTTTTGAGAACTTACCACCCCATTAGTGACAAATGTAGCCTCATCAGTAAACAAAATTTTATTTAGAAATTTCTGGTCGTCTAAAAAATTTCCCTGGGCCCAATAGCAATAATAAATAGAAGGTTAGACCTTCTATTTTTATCACCTTCTTTCAAAGTGTGTAAAAATTTTGGTTTAAAAGGCTTGATTTTATGACGTATGAAACATCTTCTAAATTTTTCCTTGTCGATATTCAGTTGAGGCACTAAATTTCGTAGACTCGCTCTTGGATTCGCTCGATTTGCGGCTAAGATTACGTTATCTTCAGGATGCGGATGTATTCGACGGGGTTGGTCGTTCTGAGGCTTTTTAATAACACTGCCATTGAAATGAGCATTTATGGTGGCTGCAGTTCCATGAGTAATATCGACTAGTAAATGATGTCTTCGGTTACATTCGGTGGCTACTTCTCTGCTAGTGCGAACCTCATCACCAAATAACCTTATTATTTCAATTTTTTCCCTTAAATGAAGACGCATTTTATGATTGTACACTAGAACTTTACACTATAACTCAAAGTTTTGTCAGATTGACATTTATTTTAACCCATTAACGCCCAAGACAATTTTTTTGAATTTTGCAAAAATATTCGGGGCGTATGTTCAAAATGCTTGCAAATGACCGTAAAAAATAACAAAAAAAATATTCATCATGTGGTTTATCAAAAAACTGGTGATCTATAAATAGATCACTGGGCAGATGTAATATATATTTTAATATATAATAATTATTTTGCTTTACTTATAAGTATATGTAATAATATCACCATTAGAAGCTCAGTAAAATATCATTAAATTATAATAATAATGGCAAAATTTAACAGCTCTGTTTGGTGGTAAGGTAGGAAACAATTGGCACAAAGAGTAGCATTTGATGCAATAGGTTTTAGGTCTACTCTTGCAATCTTTTCTTTGGCATCTCTGACCATCACGATATTGCATAAAATGATTTAGGCCATCGAATCGAAGCTCTTCAGGGGCCACTGCAGCTTTGGTTTTCCTTTTAGCAGAGGATGTGAGTTTCATATATGGAACTGCAACTGCTCTACGGAATTCTAGACGCTGATAGCCTCACGACCATGCATAGAATCCAGGCATTCGTTAGTGCCACATCCAGAATAAGACTGAACATTGGCCAGGACAATTTTTTTCCACGAATCTAGATTCCATATTTACTAATGATCCAATCAAGGTTTCTTCCTTTATATAATCTACTATATCATCTGAAAGAAATATCTCAAAAATCTTCAACGGGGGCTCCATGTCCTTTTATCAGTGCCTCTATTTTCTCTTTTTCAATAGTAGCAAAGTCTGTATCGGTAAAGGTATATTTGGGATCGCACTTTTTCCATTTCGGTAGAGAATTAGAAAGTATCTGATTTTTCGAACCTTTTGCTCAGAGATGACACTGGTACTCTGGTCTTCAACAAGGTCTTCTGTATATTGATCTTCATGACCGTATTATACCTCCAATTAACCAGGAACATATTGAACCTCCGCTATGCCCAATTCGTCATCATTCACTTCGTCTTCATCTGTCACATAATCTGGAGTTAAAATAGCAATGTCTAGGGTAGCACTATCATCGTCAATATAAAAATTGCGATCGGCAATAATTTCTTCTATCTTCTATCATAGACAAGTGCCCTTTTTGGAATCCATGTCCTCTAAAAGTAAATTATTATTATCATTATTATTCAAACCATCACCATGTTTTAATTATTTATATTATGATTTTATCATATCTAATTTTCACTTACAAATGTTTGACTGTATCAACGCAAAAGAAAAAAAATCTTTACTTACCAATTATATTTTTCACCAATACCACGGAAACAGGTGATATTTTAGTGAAAATAGCACTGAAAGATTTTATCTCACACACTGACTAAGATTGACCGATAATAATAACAATAACAATAATAACAATGACCTAACACATCTGATGCGGATAAACTCTCAAAATTCCAGTTAGATATTATATGTGCCCAGTGATGTAAATATAGATCGGCCAAATAAAGTTGTTTACAATTATGCTGATAAAGAAAATATTGTAAAATAAGTTAAGGAATAATAAACTTTTATATTTCAGGCACTCATTATGACATATATCATATTTTCATATTCATTAGGTTTTTGTTTATAAACAAATAAATGTGTTAGTGTAAACGACAATTTTTTTCAAGATTTTAAAGAATTTAAAAAAAATACTTCCGATTTTATAAATTATTAGAAAATGGTCTTTTATTGTCGTAGTAATTA
Source organism: Stenurella melanura (assembly GCA_963583905.1). Classification (NCBI taxonomy): domain Eukaryota; kingdom Metazoa; phylum Arthropoda; class Insecta; order Coleoptera; family Cerambycidae; genus Stenurella; species Stenurella melanura. The sequence continues at coordinate 15,915,141 of OY757315.1, forward strand.
TAGATATTAATTTAAATCAGTTTCTACGAAATTAAATATGCTATTGTCATGTTAAAAAAAAATGTCTCTTGTGATCTATAAATAGATCACTAGGCGTTAATGGGTTTTAATCATAGTTCCTGTTTCCATGGTATCCTATTAAATTGAAAACCAAAATTGTAACCGTGTGTGGACTTTACGGGAAAATATTGAAAAAACTAAAAGTGCGAATTTCATAATGAAATTGGGTATTGGAGCTCAAAGATTCAACTTTTTCTAATAAGTTTTTTCGATATCTTCAACGCAAAGCGAAATATCGGGGATGGGCCCCATTTGGAGGGCTGCCGTTGTCTCAATTTGTTACTTAAATTTAAGTTGGTAGTCTCGAAATGTACGTCTTCCATAGGTGAAAACGATTTTTGACTTTTGAAGCTACACCCGAAAACCGATTTTGCGCTTTTTTCAAATCCCATTTTTTGCACGAAAGAAAGGTTATATTTAAATAATGTTTTTACACATAGAGGGACCTCTCTTTTTAATTTGACAAAATATCATGGTAACAGGATAAGAAGGACGGGAGTTAGAGCTGATATCGCTCTTGCCTCTGTGGAGGAGGAATAAAAAGGGTTATCGATTTCGGGCTAGGCTCATTTTTCGCGAATTCTTCAATTGCCTATGTATAACTCGGGATCTGATTAATATTTTTGGACAACCCTTGGCTCAGATAATGTATTTTCAAATTCTTTTTAATGTTCAATTGAAGCTTTCTTTCATAGAGGCATTATTTTCCGAGTTATCGCTAAAAAAGTTGTTTTTGCAAACTTTGTGTGCAAATATCTCTCCCCTCCACTCGAGTATGAGACTTGCGATTTTCAGAGAATGATTTCAAGACATATAAAGAATGGCAAAAAAAATCAAAATCCATTGTTGGCTTCCAAATCCAGATTCGTTCTACTAATCCTGCAAATTCGAGTATAAAGATTTGGCAGATTAACTCTAGGTCACCCTGTATCCCAAATAGAATACTTAAATTTCATGAGGGAAAAAAAATCAGACGGTTGATTTATTGAGAGTGGCTGGATTCAAAATTACTACTTGATGTAAAATAATGAGTTATTTTCTTTCAGATATTATGGATAAGCTATTGACAATACAACAGAGCTATGGTGGTCTGTGTAGAATGTGGGTCGGCCCACGGCTATATTATATATTACAAGACCCTGAACATATCGAGAAAGTTTTGACTAATCCAAAATGTTTGAAAAAAGACTATGTCTATAAGTATATGGCGTACGTTTTGGGTACAGGATTGATGACAGCACCAGGTATACTAAATTTATGTCTTTGTAGTTCTTAAGAAGAATTTTTGGTTTGACGCTAACTTTGAAGTGGTTTCTACAAATAGCAAAAACTTCGAACGCAACACTCGGATACTGTCACTCTACGTGTATTTCGTCAATTATGCAGTTGATTAAAATTAAAGTACCACTAAAAATGTAACAGCCACTTACTTTTGAAAAATTGCAATATGTACAAATGCTATGAATAGGACCTATGCCAAATAGTTCGCCGAATTGGTTGTTGTCTAGGATTGTTGAACCGCGTAATTGTTTGAATTCGCTCTACCAAGATATTATTTTAGTATGAACTTAGTCACAATTTTATTTAATACGTGATTTTAAACAGAGAATGGTTTGGACTAGCCTCGTGTATAGGTGTGCTGTAAGGCGCTTCCAAAAGAAAGCGTTAAAAAAGCGGTAAAAGCCACGTTAAACTAGATGAAATTTAAGCCACCGATGCATCAAGAAATTCTGCTCGAAGTGAAACACCATAATGGAAAAACAAAGTTCATACGGAATTAATAGTTGCGCGTAAAGTTTTTTAAATAATATATACTAAATAAAGCAAGTATAAGTGCCTAAGACGCTAAGATGCTAAGACGACTGACCTCTCTCAAGTGGTTAGTGCGATAACGTAAGCATCTGGGCAACATAATACAGCGTCAGTGAAAGGCAACGGCCTAGTTTCTAACGAGTGGAAGTAGTAACGCAAGCAAAGGATGAAAAGATAAATTTATTTTTATTGTTTTTTAAATTTATATTTAGTGGTTTATTAATCCTTACGTTACTCCCGTTTTCGCACTAACTAGGCCACTGTTTATTTATGCCTACTTAGACACCGAAATTGTCAGCAAATCACGTCACGCGTCAAATGTCCGATACTAACATGAAAATGGTCAAATTATCTACTGATCTCAGTCGGGAAGTAAAAAATCAATCACGACACCAGTTTCTTAAGGTTACTAAAACGTATTATTCTCCACGCGCCACACCATAGTACATAAAATCAAAAAAACTTACAGTTTCATTCCAGGACACATGAAGATCAATGGCCGGATGACACTTAAAGTAACTAATTCAGATTAATCACGCAATTATGCTGCTATTTAATACAGATTCATTCTATCATTTAATTGACTATTAAATATTTGCACTTTGTGATTTACACCTTACTCTGATGTACAATTTAACATTAAATGTAGCTGCAATACTCAAACACATAATCGTAACCATAAAAAGACTTTAAATTCTTCTAACAGTATACCATAAGGCGATGGCTCGACTCAAAAACTTAAAGTCGCAAACAATTCTTGCGTACATTCTAAACGACAGCTCATATTACATTTTTAATTACTGAGGGCGGTTAAATTCACTATCTTCCCTCGCAAATAACAACGTTGTTAAAATACACTTTATCATATTGGGGAGGTTCAATTCTCCTCTCCCTTGTATACCGGCTTGTAGCGGGAACTCGACTGCCTCAAACCAACGAAAATTTACCTGCATGAAGTAAACAACACCCCCTATCCCCGTCTGCAACGAGTTAAAGATCAAACCGTCTTACTACCTTCTAGAAGATAAAATTTTACGACCGTATAAAAACAATTTTGTAAATACACGAATTTTAAACTGTTATTTAATTTAAGGTACTGAGTGTTCTTCCAAAACGTGACCGTTACAAAATGAAAAATTGTATTTTGTGATAAAAGATACATAATTATTAATAAGTTAAAAAAATATCATCAGTAGATAAAAAACAAATTTGATGAATATAAAAATGTAAAATACTGTTACCAATTATTATCAAATAGAAATATGAAGCAATATTATCACTATTTCCAAAAATATGTATAGATTAATTAATTTATTGCTAAAAGAAAAGAAATACATTATGCAATAAAAGCTACACAATAAATGTTATACGTTAAATGTGACACCAAAAATCAGTGAAAATCCTCCAATCCTCCTGGCGATGGATATTGGACGAGGGCTCCTGGTGAGTTCTTCAAAGTATCTCTCTTTAATAAATTAAATCCGGTAATTCATATTTTCAAAATTAAGAATTAACGTCCCTCTGTCGCTCTGTAAAGCCCGCGAGCTAGAAAAAACACTGTTTACATTTTTAGAATAATTTGAAAAGCAAGACTTCGGATGCTGGAGAATATACACAAGCCACTCTCCCCTACCGATCGAATTTTTGGGAACGGCGAACAATTTGGAACGTCTAGAACGACTAGAACGCCTGGAGTCTTCGATTTTCGAACACTTCCAGAAGCTTTGATTTATCTTATATAAAGCGAGACGCGCTCAACACATTCAGTCGAGTAAAGAGAGTGGAGTAAGTAGAGTCAGTCAGTTCGGGATCCAGCCACGCGACAAAACAACAACAACCAAAGGCAAATTTCTCCTCTAAAGTGTTAATATTCAACATAATTAATTACATCAAACGTATTTAGTGATAAACAAATGTATTGTTAGAACGTGAATAGTAATATATCGTTATTTTGACTCCAGAAAATTTGACTTTTAATCATTCGTGTAAAATCGATACAGGGTGTTACTTTTTCGCCGAGCCAAGTAAAATAAATTCATTCAAAATTAAATTGTGCAGTGTTCTTGTGCGCGAATCTGACTAAAACGAAAGTCACGTTCGTGTTCAAGTTCTGGTAGTTTTTTCTAGCAGCTTCTCCGAACACATTGGATTTTGTCATTTAGGGGGTTTTATAACCTGTTAGGGGTTGACTTACCATAATGTGGGTATTAAGTGTAAAAAATAGCTTACCTGAAGTTACCCGGTTGCTGGGCATTTATTTTCTGTACTTTGACAAATTTTTAGAAACCTCCTTTTTCGACCCATTTTAGGACTATTTTTGAATCATAAAAATAACTGGTGAGTGTAGGCATAGTTCTGATGCTAGATTTGAATTCAGCGGCTCTAAATACATAAGTGTCTGGTAAAAAAGCTAGAAAAAAAATTGTGAGTCTGTGTGATTCATATTTACACCGTTTTTGTTTTTAGTTGAGAAATGGAAGAGGCATCGAAAAGCGATAATGCCATCGTTTAATCAGAAAATTATGGACTCGTTTGTTGAAATATTCGCAGAACAAAGTGTCGTTTTCTCAGACCAACTAATGAAGTATGTGGGAAAGAAAAACATTGATTTGTTTCTGCTTATTTCTAGATGTACCTTAGACATTATTTGCGGTGAGTATTATGCCTTTGTAGCGGAGTGACTGTCTTAATGTTCTCCATTTTAGAAACCGCAATGGGAGTCAAAATGAATACCCAAACTACTGATAGTGATTACGGGCCAAATTTGGATAAGTAAGTATGGTTACTTTAAATTCCGAAAAGTTCCAACTTACAGGGTCTTAAACAAGTAAAGGTACACCATTCGTCTGTATCAGAGATCAAACTATGACGACTAGGACCAAACATGTAGCAATGCACTGCTGGGCAAATAATATAAATTATATTCTTGCAATATCTATACGATTGGTTTTTCATTATAATGCAGTCGGCAGGTACTTTTTGCCTGAACACAATTTTGAACTTAAAGAAATTTTGAGATACTTTGTGGGGATGGTGTGTGTAATCTAAGTTTTCGACCTCGAGGAGCCTGTGGAAACTTGGAGGGGGGCAAAAAAACTCGAAATGTTCGGACTTCTTTCGGTATTTCGCTTATATCTTCTATACCATGCGCTTGTAGAGCAGTTGTAGAGCATTAAATTTCATTCACTTTTCGTTTTGTGCAAAATATTCTTTGATCCAATACTTACCGAGATACATAACTTTTATTTTTCAACATATATCTATGTATACTATACATACTATGTATATCCCTGAACCCCCCCCAACCCACTGACCCCCCTCTTCCTTCCTATTTATAATTATTTTCTTAGTTGTTTCAGAGTTGATATGGTGTCTCCTGCAGCGCATCTTTGTTTTATTTGGCGGAAAGTCTAACAGAACATGAAATAAGTGATGGCCTCTCTGAGCGGATTGGTTTGTGGGCAGCTGTAGGGATATCCTGTTCATGACGTATAGAGGCCAAAATCAACTCTTCGTCGTTGTACTTTTTCTGGCAAGCCTTGAGCATTGTTATTTCCTCCAATCCTTCAAGTAACTGTCGATTTTGAGGCTTGTTGCGTTTAATACTGGAAGTAATAAGCGTAGCAATCCCTCTCTTCTCAACAACAATTACTTGATTATGATAAACTTTCCTCGCAAATAAAACACAGATGCGTTGCGGGAGACACCATATCGAACTCGGTAACAGCGAAAAAAATAATTATAAATAGGAGGGAAGAGGGGAGGAGTCAGTGGGTTGGGGGGGTTCAGGGATATACATACTATGTATGGTGTACATAGATATGTAAAAATAAAAGTTATGAAGCAAAAACCTGAATTTTACTCGTTTTTTATTAGATTTTGAGAAGTTTGTTCTATCCTTGAACTGCTGTTTCTCGGTAAGTATTGGGTCAAAAAATATTTTTTATGACATGTGAAGGAAATTTAATGCTCTACAACTTTTATTTGGACGACTTCCTCGAAAAACGCATGGTTTAGAAGATATAAGTGAAGAGTCCTAACATTTCGAGGTTTCTTGCCCCCTCAAAGTTTCCACAGGCTCCTTGAGGTCGAAAACTTAGATTGCACACCCCACACCATCCCCAAACAATATCCCAAAATTTCATTAAGTTTGGAATTGTGTCTAAGTAGCTCCCCTCACATTTACCTGCCGATTGGACTATTATTAACTACTTATTTCCACATCCACATAGTGGATTGGAAGTACAGCAATCGCAAAAATATTTAAAAAAATATTTTTGTTTCAATGGGTTTAGAATGTCATGAAACGTAGAGAATTTGAGAACTTTGAGAGAAAAACATTTCTCTGCCTATCCATCAGTGTGTCTGTCAGTCTGTAACTTTTTTTATGCGTACGATTTTCCTAGAATTGTTTGATATATGGACTTGGAATTTGTTATACTTAACGAGATCTGGAACTAGATTATATTTTAACCCTACTCCAGTGAAGGATTGGCGGCTAAATAGGGGGTAAATTGTGAATAATAAACAATGTAAGCTGGTAAGAGTCCAGAAACTTGATGTATATACTACATACAATGTCCTCAAATTTATTATGGCATTTTCCACAGTCTCGTGCAGAGATCAGAACCTGTTTTGTGTATGGGGTTGTGGTATTAACATTCAAGTATCCGTAATTTCAGAGACATTTTGAGCAATGTGTCCATGAAGACCCCAAGACCCACAAAATACTGCAATATGAACAAAGGCCGAAACTCAATTTCCACAAAATTGCTGCGGGGTCTTTTATATTCTAGGAGCTAGTGTCGCAAATTGAAAAATGTATCAAACCACTAACCAAATTGTTTTGATAATAGTAATCTTCCAAACAAGCAAACTTGTCTCTTGTGAATATGGCTCTTAAGGGTCAGCAATTTATAATGCGGATCTGTGAAAAATTGAACGTATTTCATCGTAATCAAATCACTAGGTTCTTCGGTTTGACTGTAGTTGTAGGTGAAAGGATTGCATTGATACAGTCGGCGAGACTTTACTATCCAAAACATTTTACATATTTGTTCCAATCGCTATAGAAAAAATATTTCAGTTTTATTTATTAATTTAGGCGATAGCTTTTAGCTTGAATTTCTTGTTTGACGACAGTGTAAAACTTGATTTCATGCTCATAATTGCCCCAATAACTCTTCCTTCCCTCTTTCAAAATTCCCGTCAATTGTATTTCTTTAATTATTTGTACAATTGAAAACATTTGTCACAAACTTTGGCAGGTTTGATTACAATGCGATTCGGGTTTTGTAACATGCGGAATGCTCAATAGCATCCTTCGTTACACTGTTAATATTTATTAGAAAAATTATAAGTTATCGGAAATATTATTCCCACAAACATTAGTACTAATAGAGTGCCCTTACTCCTTAGACTATGATGAACATACGTCATCTGTCAGCAGTTAAAGTTCGCGAATACTAGATAGCGCACTAGGAATGATAATTCAACTAAATAACCCCGGGTGAAACTCTTTCTCGTTGAACCATTGAACTAGTTAGACGTATTTATAATTTTGTTTGACCTGTAATGGGGATGTTAGAATTTGAAAAACCTCGTGATGATCACATGGGGTAAGGTTTTAATTATTATACCGGTAAATGCCATCTAACATTTGAAATATTGTTTTAGGTTTTTCTTATATTCTTATAAATTAAGAGTTAATTTCTTAATAACAAAACTTATTCACGTCTAATGATTTTAACGTAGAAGTATTTCAACGTTATATTATTTGCTTTAAGCAAGATTTGAGATTATCTACATTCAATTAGCGATACCTACTACGTTTTCCACTAAGCAAACAATATTCATATGAAGTCAACTTTTCTATACTACATTTTGAATTGGGATATACGAAAACATTCCGAGCGATGAGATTTTCTTCATTTTGTCTTGGCGATAAATCTTGTACGGACGTTTTTACGATTTCATAACCTCAAAATGGAATTAAAGCAGCCACATGTGAAACAACTTTAAATCCATGATCATCGGAGAACAGGATCACATTTAGGAATTTCCTTAATCAGGATAACCAAATAAAAGATAAGTACTTTGATTACTACACGTAAAAGGGATTATTTTCACATGATTGTAGTTTTGGGTCATAAAAGCCAAGTGTCTAAATTTAAAATATGAGATTCAAGCTATAATTTTTTTGTTAGATTATATTTTAAATACGCTGTTATAATTAATCCGTTGTCGTACATTAATTCATAGTTACTTATATCTTAAATTCATTGTCGCACATATTTCATCGTAGTATTAATTTCGTGGTTAATTTTATCGTGATTCCTTACTGTAAATATTTTATCGTAGTATTGTAATGCATTTCTGTTGGCAACATAGTAAGTCGTGGTTCATTTTGATGGTAACGAGAGTGGTTAAGGTTTATGAACTTTGAGATAATGTTACGAGACATATTTGTTGTAATATAGTTATTTTGCCTCTCGTAGAGGATCTCAAGTTCCTAATTTTGTTGTAATATATGATTTTTAATTTTGAGATAAATTTACGAGACTTATCTTCTGTAATATAGTTATTTTGTCTCTCGTAAAGAATCTCAAGTATATCTAATTTGTGTAATATATGATTTTAGTATTGAGGTAAAAGTTACGAGACGTATCTTTTGTAATATATTTTTGGTTCTCGTATACGCCTCAAATTTATTTTGCTGTTGAGCAAATTGTAATATAGTGTATCTTGTAATATAGTATATTTTTGTAATATAGTTTCTTTTGTATATATTTCTGTCTGGTATTTTGCTATACAGTATCGTTGATGTTGTGATAGCTCATTTTTTTGTAATATAATATCTTTTAATATAGTTCTATTGTACATATGTAACATTTGTCTTTTGTTTATCTTTATGTTTATCTTTAATTTTCCTTGATTACACTCAGTAATCAATGGCGCCCAAGCCTTGAACTCGACGCCCTTTTGCTCTCCGTATCTTTACTGTGCTAGCCAGGTTACACCAGTGACGCTAACCACGTCGCTCGTAGGGTGGCCCACACTTGAACACTTGGGCAATATTTTAACATCGAGTGAAAACCTTCATTTCTTAGCCACAGTTTTTTTTTCTAAGTGCGCGCACTGCAACGCTCAATGTGAAAAGTCTCGCCAACTGTATCAATGCAATCCTTTCACCTACAGCTATAGTCAAACCGAAGAACCTAGTGGTTTGATTACGATGAAATGTATTTAATTTTTTACAATCCCGCACTATAAATTGTCAGCCCTTAAGACCCATATTCACAAGAGACAAGTTTGCTTGTTTGGACGAATACTATCATCAAACCACTTCGGTTAGTGGTTTGGTAAATTTTTCACTTTTCGACACTAGCTTCTAGAACAATAGAATGTCTTGTTTTTCAGAATAATGGAGATAACAGTACTAAGGATGTTTAAAATATGGCATCACTTGGATTTTGTGTGGAGACTGAATCCAATGAGCAAGGAGTTAGATAAACGTTCAAAGCGATTTTATGATGTTACCTCTGCAGTAAGTTTTATATACGTTACCTCCACTTTTACAGCATTTATTTCGTGTTTAGTTTTTAAGTTATCAGTTAATAGATCTTGTCAGAGTTTAAAGTATGATTATCAGCGTTTGTTGTAGCTTTTTAATGCTTCTACTTTAGTAATTGCCATCAGTACCCAGCATGAGAAGAGGTGCCGCGCGGTAGTATTTATGGGCCACTGAATTTTGTTATTTATACCCATGGTTAATTTTGCAAGAGTTGAACATTGTAATATACAAAGATATATTGAAAACCGTATGTTTAATATTAATGATGTACAAGAAGTTGACAAACGTATCAGTATTGATCTAAGAGCAGTATATGATTTTCTCTTTCACATAATTTAAAGCTGATGTACACAAAATATTTCTGAAACATTTCGAAATGTTATTAGCTGGCATTGAAAGTAATTTCATTATTAAACATAAAAGATAAATATCGAACAATAAAATCCTTTGATTCTGGCATATAATATATATTAGTCTTTAGTAACAGATATGGTTCTGCTTTGATGATATGTTTTAACTATAGGTCATTAAGAAGAAAATAAAAGAACAGGAGCGGAAAAGGCAAGCAGAAGGCTCATCATTCATAGCCGAAATTGACGATGGCAAGTAGAGTAATTTTCCTGTTAAAAAATAATTCTATGGTTAATTATTTTTAGGAACTGGAAAGAAGAGACTGGCGTTTTTGGATTTGATCTTAGCAAATGCAAACTTCAGCGAAGAAGAACTTGCAGAAGAGGTCAACATATTTTTAACCGCTGTAAGTATTTTATAACGATTTAAGAGCTTAGTGCTCTAGATGATATCCTGGTACTTATAACTCTAAACATGTTAAAATTATGCATCCAAATAATCTTAAAGCATATCACTCATATTATTAACTGCTGTCTTGAGCAGGGTTACTTTCCTACAGAATGGAAAGATGCAATTATTTGTCCAATACCAAAAACAGCAAATCCTGCAACCGCGGAGGATCTGAGGTCCATCAGCTTGTTACCAATTCTTTCCAAAATACTAGAAAGAATAATTCACGACCAGATTACCGAATATCTATTACTGCATAACTTATACCCATTACATCAATCGGGATTTTGTAAAGCACATAGCACCACTACTGCTTTGTTGAACCTTAGTGATAATATCATCAGCGCACTAGACGAACGTATGGCAACTATTCTTGTATCCCTACACTACTCCAAGGCATTTGACACCATTGATCACACGCTTCTTTGTGCAAAACTAAATTACTGTGGTTTCGACACGATATCCCTGCGGTTTTTCAATTCTTATTTGAGCGAGCGTCGCCAATGCGTATCAGTCGCAGGAAATATATGTGATCTGAAAATTATCTCGTCAGGTGTTCCTCAAGGATCCATTCCTGGTCCTCTTTTGTTTCTTGTATATACAGCAGATATATTTAATGTAGTAACTAGTTCCTATGTGCAAGAATGTGCTGATGATACCCAACTTCTTCATTGTTTTGAGCCATCTAATGCAGCTTTTGCCAGTAATTTGATCAACCAAGGTTTAGACAACATCTATCAATATTCGCATCAACTTAACCTTAAAATTAACCCTACCAAATCAGTTGTTATTCTATTCTGCTCAGAAAATACCCGAAATCATTTAAAGGCTTCTGTTCAACTAAATATTAATCAAGAAAATTTGTCATTTTCTACTCATGCCAAAAGTCTTGGGGTAATAACAGACGAACAAATACGTTTTCTGCAGCACATAAAAATTCTTTTACAAAAATTTTACTCTTGGCTAAAAGTACTGTATGAAAACAGGCATATCTTGAACTTTAAACAACGTAAAACAATTTGTGAAACTTTAGTCATGTCTGTATTCAATTATTGCAATTTTATGTATTTTTACTGCCTAGACCAAGCTACAAAAAATCGACTACAAGTTTTGCAAAACTGTTGTTGTCGTTTTATTTACAACTTAAGAAAATTTGATCATGATTCAAGCAAATTTGTTGGGTTGCGTTAGTTAAAGATGGAACAACTTGTTAAATTTCACTATGCAGTTTTCCTATCTTGTTTAATAAAATAATCTGTTCCAAGGTTTGAGAGACAAGTCAATTCCGCAGCCTTATATAACTCTATTGATCACATATATAAGTATCTGTCGACAGTTAATATTTTCTTTTAAAAAATCAAAACCTGGTTCATTAATTCCAACAAAAACTAGAATATATTCTTGGGCACCATTTGCACTGTGTTTATGATTGATTCTTTTATTTAGTTATTTTGAGTAATTAATTTTTTAGTGTTTTTATAAATATATTTTATAAAGTGTATACCGTCCCCCTATTACATTGGATTATTGTAATATTGTATTGTATTTTTGTATTTTAATGTTTTAATTTTAACGTAATTAGTTAGGTAAGTGATTTATAAGGTTAAGTGTAAGAATAGCCACATGGCTAAACTTCGCCTTGTAAATTGCTATTAGTAATGTACTTTTAAATGTACATCTACACTCTTTGGATAAAGCCATTTATTATTATTATTATCGAGTTCAAAATCCTAATTCCGTTATGTGGTATTTCGATCCTTTAAATGTATATTTGTTTTACTTTGTAGCAAATATTAAGATAAAAAATCTTTCAATTTGTGAAAACACAAATATAGCACGAGACAAAATGCTATGACAAAATATTTATGAACGCGAGTATATGGGGACCGTTTGAGCATAAATTAATTGACATGTGACAGATCTGTTGACCCGCTAGCTATGAAACGAAAGATCAAAGTCAAGGGTAAACATTCATCCAATAATAAACATTAATATTGTAAACCATAGTCGGCGGTGGCTTATACTTTGGGTTTTATAAATGTATATTAATGTGACCCTATGCTAAGAGTTCATACTATATGTGTCCCCCATGGCAATTGAAATATATTAAAAACTTTAGAGGTTTCATTTGTAATAAATTGTTTTATTCTTAGTGCATTCTTTTAATAGATTTCTATTTCTAATGAAAGCTCCTACAACCTATTAAAAACTAATTACTCATAATAAGTAGTAGGGAATTACGAGATATAATTTTTTTTATTTAATGAAATAACATTTTTTTGTGTGCCTCTGGCAGAGGTACACATAAGTGGCACAGAGTATAGAAAGTACAGTATTTGGCTCACTGGATGCCATATTGTCTCGGATGACATAAAAATTTCGTTTAAGCCATACCGAGATGAGTATCAAAGTAGAGGTCTCGATGAGGTGCTTACATAGATATTATGGTGGGTACACCTATCATTTCGTGATCGAGTTTTAGTTTTTAGTCTGCTTTTTTGTATTCCTTTAGCTAATATATAGTTTTCTGTTAGGGAACTGATACAACAGCCACTTCAATATGCTGCTTATTTCCCATCTTAGGATTGTTCCAGGACGTACAGGTATGTAAAAGCTGAGTTTTAGATCATCTCCACATTATGCCAACTTTATTGACGAGACACACGTGAAGTATATTCGCGTCTTTGTCTCTAAAGTTACTTCATCTTTAGTGCTATTTCGACGCTTTGGCACTCAGTAGCCTATGTTTTTAATTTATACATTGTGAACCTAAAGAAACGCACAAAATTCATATCTTTGGTATGTGTTATTTTTCAAAAAAATCCTCGAACAGGTCGATTTTAGTTTTGTAAATGCTACAGTTTGTCACTATACCAAAATTTATGACGTCATTGGTTTTTGAGTTATGACGCCATAATAATTTTTACTTCCCTCGCATACCGAAGGGAAGTATTGTATTCGAGAAAAAATCACCCTCCGAGATTTTTTCGGATTCTGACGTTTCAGAACACGTAGATTCCGAAAATATAGGTTTTCAATTCCGTCAGTTTGTCTGTCTGTCTGTCTGTCTGTTGGTGCAATTATTAAAAAAATACTTGACGAAGAGCAGTCAAATTTGGTAGGTAGTTGACGCTACTGTCAGCGAAGAAATGGTAGAAATTTCACTGGAAAATATACAGGGTGGACCGTCTAACGGGAATAAATAATGAAAAAAATTTTTTTTTGCTCAAATTTAAAATTTCCACGTTTCATGACACGCTTAACCTATTTCAGAAAAAAAAAAATTGAAAATTTTTTTCACCAACATTTTTGAAAAATTTTTTACCAAGATGAAAAATATTTTTTTTGCTCAAATTTAAAATTTCTACTTTTCATGGCATTCTAAGCCTGATTAAAAAAAAAAATTGAAAATTTTTTGAATTTTTTTTTTACCAACATTTTTGAAAAATTTTTTACCAAGATGGAAACATTTTTTTTGCTCAAATTTCAAATTTCTACGTTTCATGGAATTCTAAGCCTAATTCAAAAAAAAAATTAATTTTTTTTTACCATTTTTGAAAAAATTTTTTCTACTAAAATGAAAAAAAAATTTTCTTTCTTCAAATTTAAAATTTCCACGTTTCATGGCATTCTAAGCCTGATTAAAAAAAAAAAAATTAGAAAACTTTTAGAAATTTTTTTTTACCAACATTTTTGAAATTTTTTTTACCACTAAAATAGATGGAAATTTTTTTTATTTCTTCAAATTTAACATTTCCACGTTTCATAGCGTTCTAAATCTATTTAAAAGAAAAATTAGAAATTTTGTTAACTATTTAAAAAAAATTTACCACCAAGATGGATTTTTTTTTCTTTGTTCATATTTAAACTAATACACGTTTCCATGGCATTCTAAAACTATTCAAACAAATTTAAAAATGTTTTTGAAGAATTTTTAAAAAAATTTGAAAACATTTTTAATCTATTTATCACTACTATAGAATAGACGAAAAATTTGGTTTGCTCAAATTTAAAATTTCCACGTTTCATGACATTCCAAACCAATTTTGGAAAAAAAATTTTTGCAACATTTTGTTACCAGTTTGGAAAAAAATTAACACTAGAATAGATGGAAACTTTTTTGCTCAAATTTGAAAGTTTCACGTTTCAGGACATTTTAAACCTATTTAAAAAAAATACATAATTTCTAAATCTTAAACTTTTTTTACCACTAGTATAGAATAGAATAGACGAGGCCTGCCTTATGTGGCACCTGCTATTTAGTATTGAACTTTTGCTGTTGGATGAGCAATCTGTATATTTTTTTGACCAAAACTTATCAAGTTTTCTTTGTAATAATAGCAATAACTATAGTCCGATTATTATTCTCAATGTCATTTCGTAATTATTAATTTTTTAGAGTGACCGCCATGCACAAATAACGAGGGAAGTTCTGTGTAAATACCTTTACCGATTTTTTTTTAATGGAAACACACATTTTTGTTTACTATTTTTGGTGGTATATTCCTTTAGCTTCATGGTGATATCAAGAAAAATGATATTACCTGAGCCACTCTTTTGGAAAAATGACATTTTATGTAAAAATAGCTTACCTTTCACGAGTAATGTTCCACTTTCTTATGGACTGATAAGTCTTGTTGCCTACATTTTTATTTCAACTAGCATGAAAACATTTGACATAAAAATAAAACAAAGAAAATAATAGAAAAACAATCACCTTAACAACAGAGAGATACAGGCCTTTTTGTGTAAAGTATCGATAACTTTCTTATTCCTGGCACGTGTGGAACCTCAGTTTTGTGACACTTCTGAGACAGTGTAAAACTAGTGAATGCAATGCCACGTTTAACAGGAAGAGAAAGCGTAGAACTTTTGATGATGGTTGGATATGGTGATAGGCTGAGAACTCATCAGGAAGCATGTGATGTTTTCAATGCCAAGTATCCCGAAAAGCATATTTCTAGATCCATTGTAATTGGCTAGGTATGATGAATCTGGCAGTGTAGCTGACCTCCCTCGACCTGGTCGCCCTAGCACAAGCAACGAAACCAAATTAAATATTCTTCTAGAAAGTGAGGCAAACCACCATCTTTCGACAAGACAGCTGGCGTTTAATCATAACGTGAGTCAAACTTCTGTTGTACCTCTATTGAAAAAAGAAAATACCATCCATACAAAGTGCAATTAATTCACGAATTGAATGAGGACGATCGAGATCGGCGCTTACAGTTTTGTGAACAGTTGATGACCTTCTGCGATGAAAACCCACATTTTTTAAAGAACATTGTTTTTTCTGATGAAGCTACATTTTCGTTAAAGGGTGTACATCGGCATAACTGTAGGTATTGGTCATGCGAAAATTCTCATTGGACTCAAGAAGCCCATACACAGCGACGAGGCAAAGTAAACGTGTCGGCAAATACGATTCGTGATCGTTTATTAGGACCTTTTCTATTTTGAAGGAAATCTTACGGCCGCAAGATATTTACAGTTTTTGCGAGTTGAGTTAGTGCCCGCCTTAGCAGTTATGTTTCCGAACAATGAAGATGAAGATATTCCTGCTGAAAACGTCTGGCTTCAGCAAGATGGGGCCCCACCTCATTTTGGGATAGCAGTGCGTCAGTTTTTAGATGACGCTTTTACTGGAAGGTGGATAGCTCGTCGAGGTCCAATTGAGTGGCCTCCGCGTTCACCGGATTTAACCCCTTTAGACTTTTTCTTTGGGGTTACTTAAAGTCAAGGGTGTATTTTAACAGACCGGATACCACAGAAGAATAATTGAAAGTCAGAATTGGCTTGGAAATGAGACGAATTGCCCATGAGATGATTCAGAACAGTGTGCAAAGTGTCTACGTCCGTCTTGGTCAATGCCAAATGGTTGGAGGGTCGCAATTTGAGCAATGGAGATGATTTTTTTCTCACTATTACCAATGTAAGGTACCAATCAATAAAAATATTTTTTTTCAAAAGATTGCCTTGGGTAATTTTTTTTTTCATATTACCAGAAAGCTAAAGGAATATACCACCAAAAAGAGTAAACAAAAATGTCTGTTTCCATTAAAAAAATGTATGATGACGTTATAACTCAAAAACCAATGACGTCATAAATTTTGGTATAGTGACAAAATGTAGTATTTACAAAACTAAAATCTAGAAGAATTTTGTGCTTTTGTTTAAGTTCACACTGTGGTCATACAGTGCGTGCCCACGCATTGGGAAAGGTTATTATACGATATTACTTGAAATCAGAAACGGTCCGGCAAGCGGAATAAACTTACTGGATTCTAACTTTGAAAATTGTGAATTTCTTTCTCTATGCTCTCAATAATTCATAAATTTCACAGAGGAACTCGCATTTTCGAAGAAAAAAAAAATTATTGCAGAGGTTTTTTAGGTTGCTGATTACTAATACATTGTTAAACAATATGTTAAAACAATTTCTGAAAGTTATTTTGACTATTACCAGTATACGAATTATAAAAAAATTGTCTATAGAGTTTGCCAACATAACAAAAATATAATAAAAGAAACACAAATGAAATTTCAAAAAATACCAAGAAGATACGAAAAGAGAAATCATGTTTCAAGTTGTTAGAATTTAAAACTCCACACTAAAAGTTCATTTCATTGACTTTTGTTGTTATATATTCAAATATGTTTTATTATATTAAATACAAAAAAAAATCTTTTTATAAAATATCATTGGAACAATATGAATTGTCGGTATAAATTCATTGAGACACTAGGTACCCTGAAGTATCTACAAAATAACGATAATGACATAATCATTTTGGACGACTTTAATATCCCCAAATGTGTATCGTACCTAAAAGACTTACATGGCCAAATTAGAGCCTTGAATAATTTTCTATACACTAATCATTTATCTCAATACAACTCAATATATAATCACAATGACAATCAAATGATGAAGTTTGTGATTTTTTTCTTAAGATTGATTCACCGGATTTGAAAAAGCAATGGTCACATTGTCGAACTAGTAGCTAACTTCTTGTAAAAAAAAATATTAATGTGATACTTGTAAAAATAAAGCTGCTAGAGCTAAGCGCGTTTGCTATATTTCACGTATATTTCCGCATGCGAGGATTCCTCTTAACTAATGAAGATTTTTATCACCCTGCTCTGATCATATCAACTGAAATAAGTTCTATTAGGAACTTTAATAATTATTTTCCAATTAACCATGATGTTAGTTAAAATGTTGGTAAATGTGATTCCTCCAAATTGTATGAAAACCTTCTTAACATAGACTGGCCCTTCCTCTCTTCTTTTAACGACGTGAACGAAATGCGCACTTATCCTCCCAGGTATCCTCCCTGGTTTAATGGCAGTATCATAAAAGAAATAGCCTTAAAGAATGTCTTTGAAGACAGTATGCAAGAACTTGTGATCCATTTATACACATTAACCTTAAAAATATCAGAAAGGAAACAAAATATAATACCCATTTAACCTACTGCATTTAGCATGTGCCAACTATTTCGGTCATTCTTATAATGGATATCGAGGACCATCACATTGAGGCAGATATTCCGAACAACAACCCTACTGTTAGCATAAATTCTTTCAGTGAAGATGAGGCTAGTCGGGCTCTAAAGCGAGTTAAACCCAAAATGACACCGATCCTGATTCCATTCCAGATGTTTTATTAAAGGTGCACTATTATATTTGCGCATCCTCTAATTTGAATTTTTAACTTATCTTAAAAAACTGCCTATTTCCGACCTACGAAAATATTCCAAAGCATGCCCCATCTTTAAAAATGGAAACAAGCTAGATATTGAGAATTTTAGACCAATATTTGTATTTGTAACTTCTGTAAAGTTTTAGAAATATTATTGCATGATAGAATATATTATTCAATTAACACCAAAATCTCTGTTAACCAACATGGATTTATGAAGGGGCGTTCAACAGCAGGAAATTTATTCTGTGTAACTCAATATAATTTCGACTCCCTAGATAAACGTGGACAGGCAGATGTCATATATACCGATTTCTCCAAAGCGTTTGATAGGTTTCTCATATTCTTTGCTCCTTTTGTTTACATCTTTTACAATGAGTAGGAGTCAGTACGTTGCGCTAAATGGGTTTAAATGGGTTGAATTTGCTGCCACATCTTGAGTTCCCCAGGGATATATTCTGGGGCCCTTGTTTCTTAACATAGTTTTTAACGACATAGTCGACGAAATTGATTTGATTCAGCTTTTATGTGCCGACGATCTAAAAATTCTCACAGTAATTGATGAAATCGACTACTGTTTTCAACTTCAAACTTGCCTTGACAAAATAAACACCTGGTGCGTTTTAAATAAATTATTCATGAATCCTAGTAAATGTATCGCAATGTCCTTTTCTTTAAAAACATCACCTATTATATTTTATTACAGATTAGACAATGCCATACTTCAAAGGCCTATAACATTTCAGCGTAACTTTTGATAGTAAATTATTCTTCACTAATCATATCGAAACCATTGTTTCTGAACTTCCAAAGCACACAAATTCATCGTTCGTACTAGTGGCTTTATTGCATAAAACAACATGTTCTAAATACATTAAATACCTAATGATTATTTTTGCTTTTCTTAATCTACTTATAATTCGTAATTCGTATGATGCTTATATACATGTTAATATCTTTCTTTTATTTCACGTTCTTTCTGTTTTGTTGTATATCTTGTATTTTACTTAAATTGTGTTTTGCATGCCTTTATTCCCGTTCTGTAATTGGTTATCTTACCTGCTGAAGAGTTTATGCAATAAAGAAATAAATAACTTATTAAAAAATATAAATACTTGAGTCCGCAAGTCAGAATGTTTCTGATTTCAAGCAAACAAATAAAATAAACATTTGAAAAAAAAATCATCATAATCGGTACTGTTTCTCATACTTAAAGAAAGTATGATGTGGAATTTAAACATATATTTTTTTTATGCCGTACCTCATAACGTTTCTTGCTTCTTATCAATTTCCCATTTAAGCAAAAAGTTTACGAAGAAGTCGTGGAGGTCTTGGGAGAAGATCGTATTGCAGTAGCATCAGATCTGCCAAATTTTAAGTACACTGAAAGGGTCATAAAGGAAAGTTTACGCCTGTTTCCCGTTGTTGCTTTCTTCGCAAGGACCATTGGCGAAGATCTAGATCTTGGTAAGCCAAAAGCTACTTCTTGATTTTGTTGTAGCTCAACATTTATTCAATACATTAAATAGTTTTCATATTTATTTATCTCTTTATTTAATTATATGACAATTTATTAATTGGAAAATTAAATTATATGTAATATAGGTTTTAGTAAGTTAACGTTAAATTTCTTTATGTCATATTTAGATAACATGTTACAATATGTTCAGTATAATGGTGTTAAGTCAAATACTTACCTAGAAACATCTGGGGTACCCTAAGGTTCAAACTTGGGGCCACTTTTGTTTATTATATTTATAAGTAATTTATGTGATATGTTAGATTGCGAAAAACTTTTATTTGAGCCTAATTTAAAAATATTTAGTGAAATTGACAACATCGAGGACTGCCTAACTTTACAACAGCAAATACGCAAAATTGAATTATGGTGTACTTTCAACAAATTAGATATGAACGTATCAAAATGCAAGGTAGTAACGTACATGCGTAAAATCAGTTTTATAGAGTTTTTGTATACCTTCAATGACACGGACTGGTCAAGAGCTCAATCAACTAAGGAATTGGGTGTAATATTCGACTCTAAACTGGACTTTACAGAACATATAAACTCATCCAGAAATTCGGCACTAAAATTACTAGGCTTTATAATAAGAGAATGTAAACAATTCTCTAATGTAGATTCACTTAAAACATTGTATTTCTCAACGGTACGATCAAAACTTGAGTATGGTGTGATAATTTGCACCCAATTTATAATGTTCACACACAAGCAGTAGAGAAAATTCAACGAAAATTTATGAAGTACGTAGTTTTCAGAATTGATACGAACTATTCAGAGCAGGGATATTCAAATATATAGGGTATACTGTCAATATTACACATGAAATCATTAGAGAATAGAAGAATACTAATTACATTAGTATTTTTATATAAACTACTTAACCATTTAATGGACTGTCCAACACTATTATCAAAAATTAATTTCGGAATTCCAAGATTAGGAGCACGTGAAGATATTCTATTCTACTGTCCCAATAGCCGTACAAACATGCTCAAAAAGTCTCCCATTTACTCTATGAGGAACTATGTAACAAGCTTAGCAATGTGATAAATTTAGCACACGTTTAAGTCAATACATCAAGACCATTACAACAGTTTATTGAAACCATCAGTATTAGCTTGAATCTATTGTTATGTCTCTAACAATAATTTGATTGTTCTTTATAAGTTGTGCTATAGTGGCGTTATTGTTATTCTTTAGTATGTATTAGTTTCTGAATAGGCAGTATCAGTTCCTAGTATAGTCCTTAGCATTATCATGTGACGGACATTGTCCTGTAATTGGATTATTCTGCTGGGCAATAAATCTATTATTATTATTATTGGTGAAAAATCGTACCTATAATTCACTGTAGTGAATTATCGATTCATAATTCACTGCATCCGGCCAATCACAAATAAAAATTCAAAAATAATGATTTATTAAAACACTTATTTTGTTTCTACCACTGTATTCTATTGTAACTTAACGCTACTATAGTTTCGATACTTCAACGTATCATATTCAAAGCGACTCAAGTAAATGAATGAACACAAGAGAAAACCTAAGCTATTTATAATTTACATTATTTACCTATTTTTATTACTACGGGGTAGGGGAGTTAAAATTATCAGAACTAAAATTAACAGAAAGTAGTAAAGGGATTAGGGGATTATGAAGTAAATATATTAAAAAGGAGTATGTTATATAGGTCCAACTGGTCATTAAGTAGGTAATTACCTGGGGTTTTGTTTGATTTGAAAATTTCTAAAGATTCTAATAAATTTAATTTAAAACTTTTATCTTGTACATGTACATGTAATATATCAAAAGTATTTATATCTGGAAAATGGTGATTTGATTCTAACAAATGATTTGAAAAAGTGGATTCTGTGTTTTGGAGTCTGAAAGACCGTAAATGTTCTTTGTATCGTGCTTCAAAGGACCGACCAGTTTGACCTATATAGAAGGCATTACAGTCCGAACATGACAATTTATAAACTCCTAAGTGTCTGAATTTTCCTATTTTATCTTTTGCATTATATAATAAATGTGACACTTTTGTTTGTGGTTTAAAGGCAACCTTAAGATTATGATGTGACAAAATGCCTGCAATTTCCTGTGAAATGTTACCGTAATATGCCAAAGATATAAATTTACTCTCACATTCTTTAATAGGGGGATATATGCTGTTACAGGCTGATTTGTACTGCTTTTTATTAATTAAATTTTGTATTGTCTTTTCTTGGAACCCGTTGTTAATTGCTATTGTTTTTATGACTTTTATTTCTTCTGCTGCTGACAATCAACTCGCTGACAGTGACAACCAAGTGTATCATCATGTTGTTTGTTTGCGTTTTTCACTTTACCTATCAAAATTTAGTCTAATTTATTTGTTTAATAGGTGTAGAAAAAACATAGTATTGCATTCGCGAATATGACTATTATTCACTTAGAAGATTTTCGCCACTCGCCTACGGCTCGTGGGCTCAAACATCATTTTCGTGAATAATGTCTATCATAATCGCTCATATAATAATATACTATTTAACTTTATACAGAACGTCTTTTATCAATCCTTGGTTTTTGAGGTGATCCCCACAAACATGCAGTGAAATTTGAGTTTTAGAAAGGAGTAAACAATATTAAAGTTTAGAAAGTCATATCTTGGTTTACTTTTGATCAAATTGGACGAGATCAGTTTCAAATGTAAATGAAAGCTTATAAAATTAGCTTTCAAGTTGAACATTCAGCACTTTAAATTTCGTGATTCTGTTTTTAATCCCCTACCTCAAAAAAACACTGTATACGGTAGCCGAAATTTGTCGGCTTATTTTACAAGTTTAAGGGAACCTAAACTACAGTTTCCTGTAATAAAATTTCAAGTCGAATCAATTTCCAAGTCAAAATCTATTTATGTTTCTAGGAGATGCGATCCTACCAGCAGGGAGTTCTGCTTTCTTTGGCACGGTTCCTATTCACAGAAATCCCAAATACTGGCCTGACCCGTTAAAATTCGATCCAGATAGATTTCTTCCGGAAGAAATTGCGAAACGTCATCCCGGCACATACATACCTTTTTCCATGGGCATCCGAAATTGTATAGGTAAGATTCTTTATACAGGGTGTAATTAGTTTCATGTCATTAAAAAAAACTGGTGGTAGGAAACGACAAGACAAACAAAAAACCTTATATAACATGGGGTCTAAAGCTCATAGTTTTCGAGAAAAAAAAATAAACAAAAATTTCCAAAATACTTAATAACCTAGTTTGAGAACTGCTGGCATATTGGGGTAGGTTTTATTGCCTCACGTCTTGTCGCACGAGATAATCTGACATTCCTGCAAATAAGTATGCCGACAAAGCAGTTAAAAGCGACCGACAGAGGGCATCGTCATGTTTTTTGCTTCTTCGCGGCCAATTATCTTCTATTATATTATATATATATATTATATTATCTATTAGTCGTGCTCCCTTGTAATATTCTCAAGTAATAATTTCAGTTTTGTCCTTACTTGGTAAAGAACGCACGCATGACGCGAAGTACCCCTTCCTTGGTTTTGTCTGTTTTCTTTTTGAATTATGTGCCACTTATGTTAAGATTTATTTCACTGACTTACCGTTCAAGTCGTTAGTGCTTGGTTACGTAAGACACTACTTCTCGTTCGTGCTTTTTGTGTTACTTTTTGGATTTTGGATCAAGTTTTTCTTTTTGTTTTCTTAATTGATAACGTTAATTCACAGTTTAGTGTGGTGTTTTAAAACGCAAATTTTGGACATTATGGGAGATTACACTTATCCAGAGCTCGCGGATATGGACTTGGTACATGGAGAAAGTGGTGGAAATGCAGCTGGTGTGGAAGAGCTTTAGAACAATTGCAACGACGTATTTTAATTTGCATAGAAACCATAAAAAATGATCCTAATTTGTCAAATGTGTTGAACGGAGTAAGTATGTTATTAGTTCGTCGTACTGAATTGTGTATACGTGGAGATGGAGGTCATTTCGAACAATTTTTGTAAAAAAAATCAAAAGAATTGTTCAGTTATTGGGTGTTACCTATTGGGCATTAAAGGTGTGATTATTATTATTAGTATTCGTTGTCTTGTTTTTATCTGTTTATTATTATTTACATTGATTTTCGTAGAGACCAAAGACTTGGTTTTTAGTTTTCGACACCAGATTGGGAAAAATTATGCGCTCAATTCGTTAAAAAAATCAGATTTTTTCCTAAATTAAAATACACAACTATTTTCTGTTATCGTATCTCGGACGTCTAACTGTTCGTTTTCCAATTTCGTAAAACAATTACTAATTTTTTAAGCTTTTAACACAATGTTACAAATGTTAATAAACCACGTTTAAATTTTATAAATTCTTATAAACGACAATAAAAGCTACAATAGCTTTGTTCCAAATTAAAAAACACATGTAAACAAATCCTATTTAAACCCCAGCGGCCATGCTATGCTTGCGTTCTGCCGAAAGAGAAGGAATTATTTACATTTTCATAATTAGTGGTATAAAAAGTTCGATACAAATAATCCCATCAAAGTGCCGCACTTCTACCGACGGCAACACAAGTCGGGTATTACAGTTTTTTATTATTTCTAATATTCGGAACTGTAATATCCACTGACCCTGAAAAACAGTGGTTCTCAAATCTTTCCTACATAACATTAAAAATGTAAACCCAGGTCAGTTTTTTTCAAAGTGCCCCTTGAGAAAATGGTCATATAGGTTTTCTGTTTGTCTAGTCGATCCCTATTACCAGTTTTTTTTAATGACATGAAACTAATTACACCCTGTAAGCTTTTGTGTGCAAGTTCGCCATTCTATTAGCCTAAAATTAACCATGTATTTTTATTTTAGGTTCTCGGTATGCTATGATGAACTTGAAAACTATTTTGTCCACGTTTATAAGAAGATATAAGATTTTCACAGAATATAAAAGCATTGAGGAGATTGAATTAAAAACTAACATCGTTTTGAGAATGAGAGATGGACCAAAAGTGTCTCTAGAACTAAGATAATTTGTATTTTTAAATGAAAAGCATATAGTATTCAGCATAAATAATATAATTTTATCTAGCAATGGAATTTCACCCCTTCATTTCCTCTTGTAGTGTGTATGAACCAATTTCGATGCAGTCTTTTTCGCATCATGTAATATTTTTCTAGGAAGACTGTAAATTATTAACTTCGAGTAGCTAAGTAGTGACGTTAAAATGAAAATTATGTACCACGGAGTGAAGGTTGGCAGTTGGG
Organism: Stenurella melanura; assembly: GCA_963583905.1. NCBI lineage: Eukaryota > Metazoa > Arthropoda > Insecta > Coleoptera > Cerambycidae > Stenurella > Stenurella melanura. The sequence goes on from OY757315.1 coordinate 15,939,863, forward strand.
TAGAGTACGTGGAGAGGAAAACTATGCAACCGCTTCGGTTAACTATCTATTACCAACATAGAGAAACATATACAGACTGTCTATTTTACGAGGGCCACACCAAATATCTCGCTTAATATCTATTGTAGAAGAATAAAGTTTTAGAAACAGTTATCCCATTTTTTCTGAGCTATATTTCAGTAAAAAGAAATTTGAAATCCATAGCCTACTTTATGAGATATATTACAAAAACCTGAAAAATAGGAAAACCACAAACGGTTATAGCTTCCTTATTTGAGGAGATACGAAAAAAGTTAAAGGAATGAAAGTTGACGGCAAAGACAATAAGAATAATAACGTGTAACAAAAAAATCGAAAAATGCAGTTGGCTTTGACATACGCTATTGTGCAAAAATGAAAAATACATATCTCAAAGTAGGCCATGACGTCATTAATTCCGTTATTTTTTTCTCATTCCAACGATATAAAACATGTCACAGAAATTTTAACCGATAGTGTCAATATTTAATATTTTACGAATACCACAATTCATATAATTGAATCGTAAAAATCAGCCGTGCCATAATTAGTGAAAAACAATGTATACAGTTATTAATAAATTTGACAGATTGTCACTGTTGTATGTTGTATGTTGCGTTGTCGAGTTCTAAGACAAATTTTATATCAGTAATAATTATGGTGTACACCAATAATAACAAATTCGATATGATTAGCATTTATTGTCAGTGCAATTTTGACGAATTTTGAGATGGCAGTCACGGTTTACGGAGATAGATTTCCAGATGCTCCGCAGCCAAATCGAACTATGTTTAGGAAGTTAGTTCAAAATCTAAAAACGCACGGTTCATTTTCAAAAAAAGTAGTGAGGCGAGCGCATGTTGCGGATAATGTAAGAAAAGTGAATAGAGTAATGAATTATGTTAACCAAAATGAGGAAACCTCTTTGAGGCAAATTCAGAGAAACTGTCGCATAAAAAAAGACAGTGCAAGAAAAATATTGAAAAAAAACGGATTTCGATGCTACAAAATGAGGAAAGTTCAACATTTAAATGAGGGAGATAAGCCAAGGAGAGTAAGATTTTGTAGATGGTTATTAAATAAGAAAAGGAATGACGCGCTGATATGTAGCAAAATTCTTTGGTCGGACGAATCAAATTTTTCTAATAATGGATTTTTCAATAGAAATATGCATTATAAGTGGACACGAGAAAATACACATTGGTGCAGAGAGACTGCTTTCCAAGAAAGATTTTCTACGAATGTTTGGTTGGGTCTTTTAGGGACTAAAGTAATTGGACCTTATTTTTATGATGGCAAATTAACCGCTCGTATAGATACCTTAATTTCCTGCAAAACGAATTTCAAGATTTTCTTTATGAATTAACAGTGGCAGAAAGATTAAATTATTCATATTTTCAACAAGATGGGGCTCCACCTCACACTGCTGTAATATGTACAAATTATTTAAATCAAGTTATGCCAGATAGCTGGATAGACACCTATGGACCCATTCTATGGCCAGCTCGATCACCAGATATTACTCCCTTGGATTTTTTCGTCTGGGGTTACATTAAAGACAAGGTATTTCAAACTGCCCCTGAAAATATTGAGGACATCAAAACCAGAATTCGAAACGCATGTGAGGCAATTACTCCTGAAATGCTCCAAAATGCTCCAAATGCTCCAAAATGCGTGACGTGTCTCGTAGAGCACGTTTATGTGTCAGAATGCATGGTGCACAATTTGAGCATTTGTAGTTAGAAAAATAAATACACACAATTTCTTTTCAATATAGTAGTAGGTAGTACTTTTATACATAGTTTTTCGTTTTTTTCTTTGGATGTTCGTTTTGTACTTGTATTTTTATTTATGAGATATTTATTGGTTTGTATTAAATTGTAATAAATAATTACGGAATTATAATTACTTATTATAAAGTGAATTTTTACTATTATGGCACAGCTGATTGTTGCGATTCAATTATATGAATTGTGATATTCGTAAAATATTAAATATTGACACTATCGGTTAAAATTTCTGTGACATATTTTATTTCGTTGGAATGAGAAAAAAATAACGGAATTAATGGCGTCATGGCCTACTTTGAGATATGTATTTTTCATTTTTGCACAATAGCGTATGTCAAAGCCAACTGCATTTTTCGATTTTTTTGTTACACGTTATTACTCTTATTGTCTTTGCCGTCAACTTTCATTCCTTTAACTTTTTTCGTATCTCCTCAAATAAGGAAGCTATAACCGTTTGTGGTTTTCCTATTTTTCAGGTTTTTGTAATATATCTCATAAAGTAGGCTATGGATTTCAAATTTCTTTTTACTGAAATATAGCTCACAAAAAATGGGATAACTGTTTCTAAAACTTTATTCTTCTAAAATAGATATTAAGCGAGATATTTGGTGTGGCCCTCGTAAAATAGACAGTCTGTATGTAGCATTTTATACCAATTGTAATAAAATTAGATCCGTATTGGTCTTAAGAAATGACAGAAATAATCTGTGCAAATAAATAATACATGGTGTCCCATAAGTAATGGTGTATAGGGCAGCAGCAGATTCCTTACGGAAAACAATGTCCTTCAGTCAAACTTACCTTAGTTCAAAAGTTAACAGTAACCGAGATACAGGGTATCAAATTAATTTTTTTAAGACGTTTTTTAAAATAACTTCCCATAACATAGAACTCACTGGTAAATGTTACAAGGACGAATACCTTTCCAGTAATAATCTCCAATGAAAAGAGCAATTCGATGTTCTCGAGCACTTTAGGAATATAATTCACATTGGAACTTAATTAAGCGTATGTGTTTGCTAATATATTACTATTTTCTTTCAATGTTATCAAATATCTGGTCATACATATTCCTAAGGAATGGAAAACCAAAATCAAAAAGATACATACACATTTTGATAAATACAATGAAAAAAGAAAAATGATTCATTCCATGTTTAAAAAGATGCCCATAAAAATGGGAGGAATTTACACTTCACAAAATTTTGTAGTCGATCTAAAAATTTACAAACATATTTGTTTTGTTTAAGATTTGGAATGGATACTTTCTTACGCAGAACTATTGACAGATCAGGTTCCTAACCTGTTTCTCAATATTTCTGTTTCCAAATTTTTTAAAGCTGCAGTTTTGGTATTTTTGGTTAAATTAGTCCATTTTATTAAAAATAACTACTACTTGATGAGTGACGACATATATTATGATAGATAACGAGATAATTTGAAGGTTAAGTTCTTATTTTCCCACATGAAATCAGAATTCTACTAGAAATGACCAAGTAAAGTAATTCAGTTTACTAATAATTAAAAGAAAAGACAGTTTCGACCTATGGTTACTTTGCGTTATTTGTCGTTTTCCTTGAAGTCGTAGAAAAAATATTGAAACAGCACGTGCGAAAAGACTTATTTTCAAAACTTGTTGTTTAACATACTATTGTATATTGACATGCATTTTTACAAGTAGCAAGTAAAATACAGCTAAAAAGTAAAATAATAATAGTAGAGTTAAAAAAAGACCAAACTAGAGATAGGTCACTTAGAATGTAGTTGTTTTAATTAGTAAAATAACTGATAAAAAATTAACAGAAACCATAAGACATATAAAGAACTAAAAAAAGTCAGTGTTTATTTTAAAGAATTTATTAAAAGTACTATCACACTGCCAAAAAGACACAACATGTAAACAGAGGCAGCGGAGTTTGAAGTAAAATAAAATAATCGCTCACAAAATCATTGTAAAATCACAAAACTAGATTCAGGGCTCAAGTTCAATAAATTTGCTGCATAAGAATCCGAATTATAGGGCCTGAACGTGCTGGAAAAGAAAATGAAACGCCCTGATGGAACCCTGATGGATCCTCTGGGTAAAAATCGTGTGTCCAATATATTTTTTACACCCTTATTTCCCTTTTTGTTAACGGTGTTTTATTAAATCTACGTGGCTACTGGCAATTAGCTGAAAGCCATTAAAGAAAAAAAGCAAGAACTTCACTTCCTTCATTTTCAGTAATAACAAGATAACCATTATACTCTTCGCCAATTTACTGCACTATTTATATACCTAGTTGTTGCACATTCTATAGAATAAAGTAAACAGCGAAGATTATTCTATAGAATAATCTTCGCTGTTTACTCTAAATTATTATTAGTTTAACAGCCGATTAACTTCCAGTCAGAGTTAACTTTCAGGTTATTATAGAAATTGGGTTTTACAATAGCTGGTCATTTTCAATGTTGTATCTAATAGTTAACTTTACTAGCAGATGAGGTGTGGGTTAACTAGAAGTTGGCAGTTTACTGGCAAATTATAACCTACAAAATAATTGTTACAAAATATTTCTTCTTATGTTTCGCTTAAAAATGGATATGTATGAAGTAAATGCATGGTAGCAGTGATAAGGAGCCAAGGTAATCCGGTATAGACTTAACTTTTTTGACGAATATGAAGGATTTTTTAAATAGATTGAGACTAAATACTAAGAACTTACTTAATAATAGACCACTAACCCATAAATTGCTTCTGACATTTATACTTGATAGCAGGTAACGTAAACAAAAATTCATACATTTTATTTATATTACCAATTTTTCCAGTACCAACATTATAAATTTTACTGACAACCTCGTAGCTTAAGAGCCAATGTGCAAAATCGTATATTTTTCTGAGTGTTTAGTAGATCTGATCTGAAGAAAACTATACTTTGACTCTCCCTTGTGCAATAGTTAAGTTTCTGTGGGTGTTTCGTTATGTACACACGTCCAACCCGCAGTTCGCTGTTTGTGTATTTATGGTGAAGATTTATTTTATTGACTTTACCGTTCAAGTCGTTAAATTCTTGATTACGTACAGACACAACTTACTTGCTCGTTCGTTTTGTATCCGTTTTCAATTTTGGACCAAGTTTTTCTTTTATTTTCCTTTATTGACAACGTTAGTTGATAGTTTATTGTTTAGTGTTGAACGGAGTACGTATGTCCTTAATTCGATGTACCGAACTGTGCATTGATGTAGATGCAGATTTCGAATAATTTACTTAGGTAAGCTTTTAACCCAGGACACTCATTTATGTTACAAACGTTAATAAATCACATTTAAATATTCTAAATTATAAACATTAATCCAATATTTTGTTCCAAATTAAAAGACACACATGTAAAGAAATGCTCTGTTTAAATTTCTACGGCCATTATTTGCTTGCAGTTGTGCAGGAAAGGATAACGAATTATTTGCCTCTTTATAATTGCCTCAGTTCGGTTGAGGCGGTCCTCCAAAGGCGGTCGATGATCCAAGGCCTTTGCACTTTTTTAACTTCCAGTCAGAGTTAACTTTCAGGCTATTATAGAAATTGGGTTTTAGAATAGCTGGTCATTTTCAATGTTGTATCTAATAGTTAACTTTACTAGCAGATGAGGTGTGGGTTAACTAGAAGTTGGCAGTTTACTGACAAATTATAACCTACAAAATAATTGTTACAAAATATTTCTTTTTATGTTTCGCTTAAAAATGGATATGTATGAAGTAAATGCATGGTAGCAGTGATAAGGAGCGAAGGTAATCCGGTATAGACTTAACTTTTTTGACGAATATGAAGGATTTTTTAAATAGATTGAGACTAAATACTAAGAACTTACTTAATAATAGACCACTAACCCATATTGCTTCTGACATGTATACTTGTTAGCAGGTAACGTAAACAAAAATTCATACATTTTATTTATATTACCAATTTTTCCAGTACCAACATTATAAATTTTACTGACAACCTCGTAGCTTAAGAGCCAGTGTGCAAAATCGTATATTTTGAATACCTGCTAGCAACTGTGGTATGCGATAGTCTGTATCTGAGTTGATAAAAAAAAAGTTACAATTTCGCGGCAAATATATGGGTCATGATCCAGCCGAATGAATACCACTTCATCTTTGCGGCAAAACATTTGTTATGACTATTTGAGACCATGTACAAAAAGTTACAATTTTCCCTTGGTCCAAAAAAAAAATACAGGGCCATTTTAAACTCAGAATTAAACAAAAATTGATAATTTCAGGAAGCACCTATAAAATTGAAAGTTATCGACGGAAAACGCTAAAAATTGGCATATGCCTTCGGGATGTCATAAGAAATGACATACATAAAAGTTACACCTTTCTGCCTCCGGCACACGCTTCCAGGGGGCCCATAAATACGGACTCAAGAATAGATTTATGGGCCAAAATTTTAACAACTTTTTTGTTAAAAATTAAATAGCGTTCTTCCTCTAGCTAGCACGAACTTACTGTTCACATTTCAATACAATCGAACTTTTCATTCTTAAGTTATCGTGCTAATAAGAAACGTGACGGACGGACGGACGAACGGGCAGACGGACGAACGGACAGACAGACAGACAAACGTACGGATATTTTGAAAGTTCAAAATTGGATCACTAATACAGTGATATGAAATTCTTTTCTTCCCAAGCGATATTACCGATTTTAGAAACGTACCGATAAAATGCAACATACTCTTCGTTTTGTAAATATACATATCGTCTGTAAAAATTGAAAGAAGTTGAAATCTCCCAACACTATACTATGATTGCTTTAAAGTAACTATTTCCATGAAGAACCAGCGTTTAACAATTTTATGACTCCAGCTACGTAAAAACATTTTCTATTATAAATTAAAATTACTATTTCTCAACAGAAGTAATTGTTACAATTTATTGTTGGCTTTGTTGAATTCTTTACCTACATAACCTGCTATTAAACCATAAAAATGAAAGAAGGAGGGGTGGATTTCTTAACAACATTAAAGACGCAGTTGACATCAATCTTGAAAAATATTTAGTGTGCTTAGTTCTCTAACTAGAACTTCTGTATTTGGTATTAGATTTGCATAAGAGTTGCTTGCATTTGTGTCAATGGCTCAGTGAATATTAAACAAATTTTATGGTAAGTAACATATATATTTTATTATATTCGCCCATTTTTACTTACAGTGTAATGTTCGATTATTATTTATTTCATTTTTATTTTTATTTTTATACTCTTCGCAAATACAAAACAAAGAGTATATTGTATCGGCACATTTCTAAAACCGGTAACATTGCTCGTAGAGAAAAATTTTCATATCGCTGTTTTGATGATCGAATTATGAACAACTTTCAACATGTCCGTCCGTTCGTCCGTCTGTCTGTGTTTCTTGTAAGCATGATAACTTAAGAACGAAAAGCCCGATTGTGTTTAAACTTGGACAATGAGTTAGTGTTAGCTAGAGGAAGAACCCCCATTTATTAACAAAATACAAAAACAATCGACAAAATCGATTAATAAATAAAAAAGTTATTAATTTTTTAAATTTGAAAAATACATTTTATTTTATTTTTTGTAATTAAACAAAAATTGTCTAAAACTGATATTATTTACAAAAAGAAAAAAACTGCGACGAGTATCCTATAGAATGTGCAACAATTATATAAAAGTGCAGTAAGTTGGCGAAGAGTGTAATGCTTACTCTAGTTTATTTATGTACTCAAAATATCTACAGGATAGAATCCCAAATGATGTTATATAACCCATTAACGCCCAAGACAATTTTTTTTTGAATTTTGCAAAAATATTCGATATGTATGTTCAAAATGTCTCCAAATGGCCGTAAAAAATAACAAAAAAAATATTCATCATGTGGTTTATCAAAAAACTGGTGATCTACAAATAGATCACTGGGCAGATGTAATATATATTTTAATATATAATAATTATTTTACTTTACTTATATATGTAATAATATCACCATTAGAACCTCAGTAAAATGTCATTAAATTATAATAATAATGGCCAAATTTAACAGCTATATTTGGTGGTAAGGTAGGAAACAATTGGCACAAAGAGTAACATTTGATGCAATAGGTTTTAGGTCTACTCTTGCAATCTTTTCTTTGGCATCTCTGACCATCACGATACTGCATAAAATAATTTAGGCCATCGAATCGAAAGTCTTCAGGGGCCACCGCAGCTTTTATTTTCTTTTTAGCAGAGGAAGTGAGTTTCTTATATGGAACTGCAACTGCTCTACGGAAGTCTAGACGCTGATAGCCTCACGACCATGCATGGTGCGATATAGAATCCAGGTATTTGTTAGTGCCACATCCAGAATAAGAATGAACATGGGCCAGGATAATTTTTTTCCACGAATCTAGATTCCATATTTACCAATGATCCAATCAAAGTTTCTTCCTTTATATAATCTACTATATCATCTGAAAGAAATATTTCAAAAATCTTCAACGGGGTGAGGGCTCCATGTCCTTTGGTCAGTGCCTCTATTCTCTCTTTCTCAATAGTAACAAAGTCTGTATCGGTAAAGGTATACTTGGGATCGCACTTTTTCCATTTCGGTAGAGAATTAGAAAGTATCTGCTTTTTCGAACCTTTTTGCTCAGAGATGACACTGGTACTCTGGTCTTCAACAATGTGGTCTGTATCTTGATCTTCATGACCATATTATACCTCCAACTAACCAGGAACATATTGTAGCTCCGCTATGCCCAATTCGTCATCATCCATTTCGTCTTCATCTGTCCCATAATCTGGTTTTGGAGGCAAAACAACAATATCTAGAGTAGCACTATCATCGTCAATACAAAAATTGCTATCGGCAATAATTTCTTCTATCTTCTACCATAGACAAGCGCCCTTTTTGGAATCCATGTCCTCTAAAAGTAAATTATTATTATTATTATTATTATTCAAACCATCACCATGTTTTAATTATATTATAATTTTATCATATCTAATTTATACTTACAAATAATGTTTGACTATCAACGCAAAAAGAAAAAAGCTTTACTTACCAATTATATTTTTCACCAATACCACAGAAACAGGTGATATTTTAGTGAAAATAGCACTGAAAGATTTTATCTCACACACTGACTAAGATTGGCCGATAATAATAACAATGACAATAATAACAATGACCTAACACATCTGATGCGGATAAACTCTCTATGTTCCAGTTAAATATTATATGTGCCCAGTGGTATAAATATAGATCAGCTAAATAAAGTTGTTTACAATTAGGTATGCTGATAAAGAAAACATTGTAAAATGAGTTATGGAATAATAAACTTTAATATTTCAGGGACTCATTATGACATATAGCATATTTTCATATTCTTTAGGTTTTTTGTTTATAAATAAATACAATTGTTAGTGTAAACGATAATTTTTTTCAAGATTTTAAAGAATTTTAAAAAAATACTTCCAATTTGATAAATTATTAGAAAATGGTCTTCTACTGTTGTAGTAATTATAGATATTAATTTAAATCAGTTTTTACGAAATTAAATATGCTATTGTCATGTTAAAAATAAATTGTCTCTTGTGATCTATAAATAGATCACTGGGCGCTAATGGGATCATATGATATTATATACAGATGGAAAAAATAAGGTAGACATTATATATATTAAAATAAAACACATGAATTAAAAATGGTTAATATTGTTGTAAACGAACTAGAGTGATTAATATTTGCTGGTAAATTATTAATAGCCGACGCGATTTTGCAACAGGACAATGACTATTGTAATTTGAATTAGAATTACAAAAATAATAAAAATCAAACATTATTTCTTGTATTAAATGTAGGCAACAGATCTAGAAACTATTATTTTTCCTCAGATTATTGGCCTTACATGCAACTCTCGCCTAAAGTTGCATACTTTTTACGCATGCACTGTTAATGTTACATTCGCTGCCTGTACACTATGCGATCTAGCTACTTTCAGTGCATTACATATTCTCAACAATATTCGACAAATTCCAGTATATTACGCCAATATACAAGCCGTTAAAAGAAATTTTAGCTATAAAAATATTAATTTCCAATGTTTGGATTCTTTTGATAACCTGCATACTGGTGGTCAGGCTAGAAATTAAAGAATTTAAAAATAAATTTATCTATAAAATACCTATCTATTCAATAAAAACTGAAAATTAAATTAAATTATCAATTTTAGCCATTGTTTCAGATTCATTTAAAAAAATAGAAAATGGGAGAAACTGTCTCGTCGTACGTTAAATTCCACAGAAACTTAATTTCGAAGACCCACTCATGGACAGCATATGAGTTACTATCGATAGCTTTCGTTTCCACCTTTTTAGTTTGGTCCGTCCAGTTTGTATGGAGCAGAAGAAAATTGTACAAACACTCCAATAAAATGCAAGGCCCGTTTGCATTTCCTTTAATAGGATGTGCATTATATTTTATAGGAAGCCCATATGGTAAGACAATTTTTTTTAAAAATTTATATAAATTATTGAAACTAAATGCATTGAGAGTAATAGTGGAGTGTAGTATGGCCGAGAAGTGTAGTCAATAGAGCCAGAGGCGTGAGGATTTACGAATTTTGTAAATTCGCACGTACGTAATTGGAAGAAATTAAAGTACTTGGATTGTGTTAATTATATGCATGAGCTACCATATACCTTAAATTAAAAACATTATGCTTAAAGCTGGCAACGATATCTCTGCGTATTATAGCATCGCAGCAGCAAATGTTTGTCCGTTGCTTTGAAACGGTTACTATTGTAAATACATATATGCGGTGCCACTGAATGAACTAGGTTAGCCTCGTAAAGTTCGTTTATCAGAGCTCCGCCAATTTAACAGCATTTGAACAAATTATTTTATTTTTTTATTGAATTGCCTTGTTTATTTTAACGTCCTATTTTTTAAAATATGCAATAAAATTTGGAACAGTCAATTAAAGAATGTAATAAAAGAACTAAATATCTGTGTTATTTTTTTCATGATTAATAAGCACATAATCCTACACAGAGAGAGATAGAGAGAGAGAGAGAGAGAGAGAGAGAGAGAGGAATAGTTTCGTTTGTTTTTTGCCAAAAATAGAACTTGAGAGTTGAAAATTTTGAAAAATTGGGCCAAATTTCGACCATTTTTGGCCCCCAAGGCTTGGAGGAGGTGACCGATAAGGTTTTAATGGCTGTGAATGATCCATATCACCCCAGGAATCGAATGCAAAAAAAACTTTTCTATTCGGATCTTTTTTATTTTATTTTCCAGTTCGTTGCCTGGACTATAGGTGGGATTACACAGGGTGTAATTAGTTTCATGTCATTAAAAAAACTGGCGGTAAGGAACGACAAGACAAACAAAAAAACCTTATATAACATGGGGTCTAAAGCTCATAGTTTTGGAGAAAAAAAATAAACAAAAACTTCACAAATTTTCAATAAAGTCTTTTGAGAACTGCTGGAATGTTGAGGTAGGTTTAGATCATCGCGCGTGTCTTTGCCTATGATACTCAATATTTGTGTAGATAGCTATAAAATGTCGGCGATCTTTAGCGGTGCGGTAAATAAGATGAAAGACGTCGACGTTTTTTGAGTGTTTAATAGATCTGATCTGAAGAAAACTATACTCTGACTCTCCCTTGTGCAATATTTTAGTTTTTGTGGGTGTTTCGTTATGTACACACGTCCAACCCGCAGTTCGCTGTTTTCGTTATTTTTGAATTTCGGGTCGCTGTGTATTTATAGTGAAGATTTATTTTATTGACTTTACCGTTCAAGTCGTTAAATTCTTGATTACGTACAGACACAACTTACTTGTTCGTTCTTTTTGTATTCCGTTTTGGATTCTGGACCAAGTTTTTCTTTTATTTTTCTTTATTGACAACATTAGTTGATAGTTTATTGTTTAGTGTTGAACGGAGTACGTATGTCCTTAATTCGACGTACCGAACTGTGTATTGATGCAGATGCAGATTTCGAATAATTTACTTAGGTAAGCTTTTAACCCAGGACACTCATTTATGTTACAAACGTTAATAAACCTCATTCAAATATTCTAAATTATAAACATTAATCCAATATTTTGTTCCAAATTAAAGGACACACATGTAAAGAAATGCTCTGTTTAAACTTCTACGGCCATTATTTGTTTGCAGTTGTGCAGGAAAGGATAACGAATTATTCACCTCTTTATAATTGCCTCAGTTCGGTTAAGGCGGTCCTTCAAAGGCGGTCGATGATCCAAGGCCTTTGCACTTTTTTATGGCAATTTAAAAGTTGTATAATTGGGAACTACAAGTTCATTGACCAAGAAAAGCAGTGGTTCTCAATTATTTTCTACATTAATATTAAAAAATATTAAAAAGGTCGACCTTGGTCAGTTTTTTTCAAAGTGCCCCTAGAGGGAAAAGTCATAAAGGTTTTTTGTTTGTCTAGTCGGTCCCCATTATAAGTTTTTTTAATGACATGAAACTGATTACACCCTGTATAGTAGAACGAGGTGCCGCTTAAGTATTACATCACAGCTACTATCGTTTGACAGAAATGCCGCTGATTTTTTGCTCCACTAACTACGCTTTTTGGCCGTACTTTAGTATAATGTGAAAGAACTTCTACATCATTTTCTCGGACTCAACGCTTTTAGTTTTAGTAATCTATATAATTTTTTTTAAAATTTTTGTAAGATCAGAAAGAAATTTTAGATTCTTTTTAGTGCTTTTATTAAAGCGTTTATTTTAAAAGCTTCGTTTTAATATATTTTTTTAATTACTTTGCGATTCCATTGCAGAAATATTTTCGAATATTATGATGATGTTTAACAAGTACCCAAAAATATTTAGGGTATGGTTTGGGCCTAGATTATTCTACGCTGTGTCCGAGCCAAAATATTTTGAAATATTGCTCCAGAAGTGTTTAAGGAAAGAGCATTTGTACCATCATGCCGAATGTGTCGTGGGTCATGGATTATTTACCGCACCAGGTAAGTTAAATCAAAGCCAAGTCACCGGCATGCTATCATAGAGAAATACTCTAATTATATTTACAATTTTTACGCACTGTGCTTTTGCACTTTAAAACAAAGGTTGAACAAAGGTCAAGCTGTAAGGTAAACCTGTTTAATCTAATAATAATCTGAAAATATATAAACAGGAATAAAGGAACGCATAACAAAGAAATTAGCTTTACTGTTGACAATGTAGGATCCCGCAAGCATAAGAAATATATTTAATTTTAGCAGTATTCCTAAGCTTTTATTAAGGGACATGAATCACCAATATAAAGCATTAGAAGTGAATAAAAACAATTATACAATTTTTCCAAACGAATTGATGAACTCAAAATATACTATAAGAGATTATAAAAATTCGTCAATAACAGCAGTGTTAATAGTATTTGGCCTATTTCTGTTTGAAGTTCATTCTCCAATGTTCTAGTAACGCTATCTATTGCTACTGGATTACTGGATTGTTATTCTAGACAGTAATAAGTCCATGAATGATGCAAGAGTTACTACCAAGAAGCTTTTAGCTCAAGAAGTTTAAAATTAAGTTCAGGTTATTTGGTTATGCAGAAAGCACTTACCTGACTACCTGACTGTACACAAATATTTGAGAATTATAGTAATCTTCCAAGTTGGTTTGTTGTATTCCAGTGTAATGTATTTGTAATGTAGATGCGACAAAGATTAACCAGATAAACTTTTAGTATTATTTTTTTTTACGTTTGTTTTTATCTGTTGGTTTTACATTCTTATATTTCTACATTTCGTTCACACATTTGTAAATACTCGTTATTTCTTGTCCACTAATTGTAACGCTCTGTTGGTTACTGTATTAAGAAATATATAAATAAATATATGCTTTCTAGTTACAACATGGAAGAGACATCGAAAAATAATAATGCCGACATTCAACCAAAAGATTTTGGACAGTTTTGTGGAAGTTTTCTCTCAACAAGCTAACGTTCTAGTACAACAACTGAAGAAACGTTCAGGCAAAGAGGAATTCGATATTTTTCACATGGTTTCCAAATGCACATTGGATATTATATGTGGTGAGAACAACTTTAGACTTTTTTTTTTTTAATTATAAAACTGATTTTAGAATGTGGGTTTGATTATTATTATTTTTATTAATCGAAACATCCTCGGTCTATTAATTGGATGGTTGCATACTTCTTGATTTTGATGATTACTCATGTTTTTGCTTTGCCACTTGTTTATAAAGCAGGAATTATTGTAAATGTTGATCTGGCGAACATTAGATCTATTATTAAAATTAGAATGTTCTTCTAGAGACAGCCATGGGAGTTAAGGTAAATGCACAAACAACTGACGTTCCTTATTCCAAATGGGTAGACAGGTAAGATTTTATTTGTTTACTAATAATAAGAATAAATACATTTGTGATTCCCTAAATGTACAAGTTTTATTACATTAATTGATTACAAATTTTGGTTAGATATAACTTGACTAGCTGACTACAACTAAGTCATAACACCTACCCTTCTATTCAAAGTTTGTTGCTTCTTTCCTGCCTATCCTTTATACTCATTCCATGCGTCACATAAGAACTTAAGAACGAAAAGTCGGATTGTAGTGTTAGGTAGAGGAAGAACCCTATTGTTTTTGAACAAAATCGATGAATAAATAAAAAAGTTAATTATAAATTTTTTTTTATTTATTTTATTTTAATTTTTTTTATTTATACACCATCTAACAGTACAAGACGATTTACAAGATGGGAAACAACACATACATCGTACAAAAATTACTTAAATTTACTAGCGTACATTTCAGTAAAGATATATAACAAAAGAAAATATAAATATTAAAGATAATAAAGAGTTGAATTTATTTACAATAAAAAGAGAGAATAAAAAATACATATATGATTTAGACAGAACCTCCTATTTATTAAAGATGTCGATATCACGCTGACTGTGGTTATAGCTAGAGCACATGCTGTAGATTGGTGAAAACTTTAAAGTATTAGTCCGGGCTACAGGAAGGTAGAAAGTTTGGTTTTGCCTTGAATTTATTCGCGGAATATGGAAATTAAGTCTCTGGAGTATCTCACTACAGTCAATATCATAATGAATCACCTTTTTTAAGAAATTTCTGGAAAATTCGTTGCGTCTTTCAGATAGGCTACGCATTGAAAACATTTGAAGTAAATCACTTTGTGGAAAACCAATTGGTGGATATATACCATGAGATTTTAGATGTAGAAATTTAAGAAAGTGGCGTTGCACGTTTTCTAATTTAAGACTATGAGTGTTATAGCAGGGCTGCCAAACAAGAGACGCATACTCTAGTTTAGATCGCAAAAAAGAAAAATATGATAGTTTTAACGTTGAAATATTAGAGATATCACGCCCATTGCGTATAATAAAACCAAGTGTTCTATTTACGTCGCAAATTAACGTGTCTATATGATTGACAAAGCTGAGTTTTTTGTCAAAAATTACTCCAAGGTCTTTAAACGAGGACGGTCGAGTTAATGGTTCGTTTTCTAGACAGTAGTTAAATGTAAAATTAACATCCTTTGTGGAAAATGTCATTACGTTACATTCTTGCACATTTAATGTGAGACTGTTCTCGACACACCAAGCGCTGAGTTTAGATATATTATTTTGTAAATTACTGTCATTTATGTTAGAGATTCTATGTAGTAGCTTGAGGTCATCTGCGTACATTAAAAAATGAACATCTAGTTCATATGTTATATCATTGATGAATATATTAAACAAGAGTGGCCCAAGGACAGACCCCTGAGGTACACCAGAATAAGATAAGTAATCAGTAGACCTCAATCCATTAAACGCGACGTACTGTTTCCTATCTGACAAGTATGATTTTAAAAAGTGTGTAAGATTCAGTGACATTCCAATGCTGGACAGTTTTTTAATAAGAATGTTAAGATTAAGCCTGTCGAATGCTTTTGTGAAATAGAAATATATTACATCTGTTTGAACTTGCATCTCAATGGACTCAGATATATATTGGGTAGCACATATTAAATTGGTGGTTGTAGATCGACCTTTCATAAATCCATGCTGCTGAGAGGATATACTGTTTTTGACATGCGGATATATGCAATTATGCAACAAAATTTCAAAAGCTTTGCCAAAGTTACAAATGATAGTGATTGGTCGGAAATTTGTTATATCATTTTTGTTGCCCTTTTTATAAACTGGACAGACTTTAGAATACTTCCAGATCAGGAAAAGAACAGCATTTTATAGCCAATAATTTATATTATGTGTAGTTGAAAACATGACTTAAAAATTTTGTTTTCTCTAAGGCCATGAGTCATGATGCGTATCCATGGGTTCTAAAAAGCTTTATTTTATATTTTTTCTAACTCATCTGGTACTCCCGATGAAGACATGATAATAAATTAAAAAACTTATTGTTTGCACCACAGGTATTTTGCGAAATTTATTAGTCTCGTTGTTGCCAATAAGCCCCCATTCAATGACTACTGAGAGGATTATTTCTCATTTCAATAAAATAAAAACTCCAGGGAGAATTTCAGTCAATGAAGACACAATGAATGATCGCCTCTTAGTGTCATTGAACGGAGTTGGAACAGTTCATTTTGATCCTAGAGCAGCAGGCGCGGAGTTTTTAAAGAAAAGAGAACGTCGTTTTGGAAAATCAATCTTCGAAATTTATAAAACTATCAGTACATATTTTAGAAATTAATCAATAATGTAATGAGTTCCTTTTGTTTTGTTTTATTTAATATTTACATGCAGGTACCTACAGTAGGTAGGTATTTATATTTTATTTTGTCGACTTAAATACCAAAAAGTTGTCTAGTCATATTACCAGATTACTCTTAGTCTTAGCATATTTTGTTTGTTGTTTCTTTGTTTATTGTATTAGAAAGAGAGCTGTGTTTATTTTTATATCGATTGTGCTCTATCGTTCTGTAGTTTCTGTCGAATTAAATATTTATAATTTACGTTGCTTTGATTCCTTTTCTTTTGTATTATTGCATTTTTAGGTATCACTGGTAACAGTTTTAAATTCCTAAGTAGTTATTACAAAGTGTCGAGGTCCAAATTTCATGTTAACTGGGTGTCCAGCTAGATGGCCTATGTATCTAAATGAATACACAAGGGTACGTTAAAAGATGCCTTGACATCGGCTTATTAAAAAAAATTGTGCAAATTTTTTATGGCGCTTTTAAGATGGCTGTAATTCTTTTGTTGTCAGGTACCAAAAATCTAATAATGTTTTACGTTAGAGTCATTTCAGATGTTTTTACAGAATAAGAAATGAAAACAAAAGTAGTAGGTAAACTAATTAAAAACAAGTTTTATTAGTTTGTGTCAAGGCAGTCTTTGATGTAATGTACGTTTCACCGCAAGTACCTATAAAATATAATGCGAGGCAAAAATAAACAATATGAGTGACATAAAACATTAATAATTAATTATATATAGTACTACGAGATAATCAAGCAAAGGGCACTTAGTACAGAAAAGATTAATGATATAGTAACTAGAGGTTTCAATTAGAAAGATTACCAAATTGATTTTCCTACAATCTAGTATAAAACCAATTGAAGAAACGTTTCTATATAATGCGCGGCTTGCTAGTTAAAAGGGGATGCCACACCCCTCTTAAGGTGGTGAAAGAGAATTAAATTTTGAAATAAAACGTTCAACCGCGACCCATGGCGCAATACTGTTAGACGTGCCATACAGCAAGGGAAGGCTGAATAGAATAACGACTGGATAACGAAAGATTTGCATTCTAACTAAGAAGATGAATGTACTGGAAAGTCTAATCGTTATCAGAAATGCCTCTCCTTAATATAAAAGTTGTAGCTATATGACTGAGTGATATTGTATGTAGGATATGATTAAGACATTTATTTTTATTACTAATCTACCTACTTTCTTGCGAAAAGAATACCCAATTTAAAATTAAAACACGTTTATCTTAAATCTAGTGTGACGCATTTCAGTAAACTAGATGTTCTTATTTTTATTCTGTTAACTTTATGTGAAAAAACAATAAAATTTACATAATATACCCATAACTATTTGTTGCATCCATTGTGATTAAGTAATACGCATGTGACCCACATAATACACAGGAATTTACATTTACTATTGTATATACTTTATTTATATTTTAAATAAGTACATGGACAACAGCACATAAAGTAAATAAAGGCTATTAGAATGATTCTGATGAACTGAACAATCCAATAATAATTATGTATTAACCGGGATGTCTGGAATATACTTACAAATATTCTACATACACAATGATATATTGCCTAAAAGAAGTAAGAAATTCTTACACCTTTTTTATCTAATTTTAACTACAGCCTATTTTTGGATTAAAATGGTTCAGGAAACATTTTCAGATTAGATACTACAACTATAGAAGAATGAAGAGATAAAAAATAGCACATTCGCTTGACATGCCATTGACACTACATAATACCCATATTGTCTTTACGTCTAACTGCAATAACTGAATTTTAATGATGTCCGTTGTTTCTTTAATATAATCTGAATTTGTTTAACATTCAGTCATTAAATTAATAACGGTTAATTGAATTTCGACAACATTTAATTCATCATCTCCTTCATAATATCTAGTTTTAATATTTTTATCAGTAAATTTACTTTCAAATAGGAGAAATCAAACACATCATAGCCATGGTAAAAAACGTAAGACCAAGAAAGTTTTATTTGAATCAACGGCGCTAACAGCAGGGGTATTGTTTTAAAAGACGACAGCAGTATTCAAACAGATCGAGTGATAATTATCTGGTGTTTCTTGTAAAGGTTTATTTTTTATTTTTGTTGGAATGACTATTATAAAAAGGGAGTTGTATATCAGAAAAGTACCTTGAGCCTGGCTTAGTTTGACACGCGTTATAGTCCGTAGCACGGCGACCAGTGGTTCTAAAAGTATTGGGCCCAAAAATTACCAATTTCGGACAAAAAATGGTCAATTCTAAAATTATTTAGGTATATGTTTTGGACCGCTGAAATTCTGATGTTGCAAGTCAAAGATCATGATAAAATATGATATTGATGGACTTCCAAGGAGTTAAACAGGAAATAACATTGTCTTGGTTCTGCTTGTGCAGGGTTATCACATTTTTTTACAGGTCCTTGACAGCTGTCATGTGTCAAAATAAAGCTGGATTGCAATATTCGCAGTTCTTCGTTAAACAGTCCAGTCGATGAAGTAAAAAATACACCATAAGCTCGCAAAAAATGTTATCTGAGATTTTTCTTCAGTAACTGTTAGTGGGAGGATTAAAGATCACAAAACCTCAAAAATCAGTTCTGGGGGTGCCGCGAAACCCCCCCAGAAAACCACCCCTTCGGTGAAAAAAGCCTTATTTTACTGATAACTCGTTAACCATTGAAGATATAAAAAAATTGCTCATCATAAAAAAGAAAGATTGACTAATTGCCCAAGAAAAATTTTGTTGTTATTTTCTTGTATATGCCATGGTTTTCGATAAAATCGATATTGACAAAAATTGCAAAATCTGTATTTTTAATGCAAGCGAATTTTCGGTTATTTGAAATTTTTTGCGCGCGGTAATAGAAAAAATGGAATTGCTCGAAAACCAAACAAGCTAGGTAGAAAACTCAAAATAGGTTTTAAAGGGGATATAAAATACTCTCTTGTGTTGTGTTGCCATTTTTGATGGTTGTTGATATTTATTAGTATATAAAAATAACAATATAATATAGTTATCTCTTGATTATTTGTACACCTAACTAGTTCACAGGCCCATAAAAAATAACTGATTTTAACATAAGTTATAAATCCATTATCTTTTAGTTCAAGGTAGTACTTCAATGCAGAAAAGTTAGGAATAAAAATATTCTCATTTACAAAACCAGCATGTTGAAGTTAGTCAAAAGAAATTAAAAAATGGCTGCATATTCAATTTTTTGTGATATTCCTTTATGCAGTTTTTTAACTATTAAATGATTAGAAACAATAGTTATATGATACGTAAACTCAAGAAAAAAAATTTTTGAGCTAAATTTTCCATATACTTATTTGGGTCTTTCTTTTATTTTTAGGAAACAATAAAAAATTGGCCAAAATAACTGAAGAATTATAATTTTCCGAAAATTTGTTAGAATATCTAACTTAATAAAAGAAATATCGCCCAATACGAATAAAAGATTAACTGCAACTTGTAGTATTTTTTGATAAAGCTATTACTTACATATTTTAAAATTTATGTTTATTTTATTTTTTAGGATAATGGAAATTGTGTTCCTGAGGATATTCATATTCTGGTACCACTTTGATTCAATTTTTGACCTCACACCTCTAGGAAGAGAGACATCCGTTTTGGTGAAGAAACTTCATCAATTCTCTGGAGTTGTAAGTAACGTTTTAAATTCAAATATAAAACTAGCCGTAGACCAAAGAAACAAATACATTAGTGGAGTGTAACACGCATCGATTTTGTTAATTAATAGTGTATCATGGTCCGTTGAAAACAAGATTTTGCCCAAGTAAATACATGAATAATTTAGTTTACTGTAGTCTCATCGAGCCCTTCAATTGCCACGGAGCTCCTTTGTCGTGGATGTTTAGCTAATTCAGGATGCGTGCATTAAAAATGTGCTGTATATTTTCTTCTTCCTTCTTCTTTTTTACAACGTCCTTGCAAACTATATGTGATTTATGCAATATTTTAGTTGGTCTCAATTTGCTGCATAGTATATCTGACAGCCTTTGGTTACCCGTCAGTTCTTTGGTTACATCCGCTCTACGTATTGGAGGTCGTAATTTTCACCTCTCGTTATCTGAGGGCTCTAAGGTAAACCATCTTGTTTACTACCTCACAATCACATATCCTTAACGGGTCTGGGTAGTTTCTATCTACTTGGTGTACAATCTTAATTTTAATTTTGTTGTAATTCGCACTCGAACCGTACTCAGAACTTATCGTTTACAGCTGTGTGAACGCATCCTCACTTACTGCAACTACAGTAGTATCATCTGCAAAGTTCAAATAAAAAATCTCGGTTGCGCATATAAATACTAAATTCGTTTAAAAAATCAAATTTTCTTCAAATTTAAAATACACAACTATTTTCTGCTATCGTATCTCGGACGTCAACTGTTCGTTTTCCACTTTCATGAAATAATTCCTGTTTTTTTAAGCTTTTAGCACAATGTTACAAATATTAATAAACCACCTTTAAATTTTATACATTTTTATAAACGGCAATAAAAGCTACAATAACTTTGTTCCAAATTTAAAAAAATAATAAAAAACACATGTAAACAAATCCTATTTAAACCCCTGTGGCCATGCTATGCTTACGTTGTGCCGAAAGAGAAGGAATTATTTACATTTTCATAATTAGTGGTATAAAAAGTTCGGTACAAGTAATCCCATCAAAGGTACGCACTTCTTCCGGCGGGAACACAAGTCGGGTATTACAGTTTTTTATTATTTCTAATATTCGGAACTACAACATCCATTGACCCTGAGAAACAGTAGTTCCCAAATGTTTCCTACCTTAATATTCGAATTTTAAACCTAGGTCAGTTTTTTAAAAGTGTCCCTAGAGAAAAAATCATATAGGTTTTTTGTTTGTCTAGTCGGTCCCTATTACCAGTTCTTTTAATGACATGAAACTAATTACACTCTGTATAGACTAGTCACGAAGTACTAAAATGACCAAGATCTCTAATTTGAGTGCTAATGAGTGGACCTTGATGAAACTTTGTGCAATGTGTTCGTAATGACGTTAGGTCTTAATTAACATATTATTGAAAAATATTACGATATTTGTGTTCCTCTTGTCGAGCTACCTCAAATTAAATACAAAAGGATTTTTTTAGGTACACCAGAAGCCAAAATATAGACGATTTTGCAAGCGCGAACGATTTAAAATGCGCGAACCAACTTTTCGGTGTAGAGAGACACCGCTACTGAAGGCTCTCCTCCCACTCTGCTTTTGCACGCTGGCTCGAGTAGCTGGTGCGAGCGCCCACTTCAACATGAACTATGTTATAAAAAAAAAACCGTGAAATAATTGATTTTATTTTTCTATCGAAAGTTGAAGTATTCAAGCGCAATACCTGCAAATCTCGGCGCTGTAATTTAAAAAATAAGTGCTCCGGAATAAGAAAACAATCTCGAGTCCTGAAGGTCGGAGGGACTTCAATTTTTTAAAATTCGTATAAAAATACCAGCTACGCGAATATTCCCTTTACATTTCGATACACCAACAATAGGCGGGTTCGGTAATTTTCAATTTTTTCTTAAATCGATAGAAACTATAGAAAAAACAACCATATAAAATTTAAGAATTAAGTGTCCAAAAATAAAGATTTTATTGGTGCTTGAAAATCTTCCCATCGCCGCGAGGCTAGAAACGTACTTGTGCGTGAGGCTACTGCGGTGACGTCAGTGGCCCGACAGCGCTGAGCGCTCTCCTTAATCTTATCTTCCTGATCTGTAAAAAGTGGGTACGCAGTGTAAATTTATTTGCAATTATTCAAAGGGCTTTTGCAGCTCACACTATATAATATATAATATACCTACTGTTAGCAATTAATGCTTTTCATATAAGTTTAAAGTTTGAAATCGGTATAGTTTACCTCATATTTACTTGTCATAAAAAATTCCCCATCAATGGAGTCCCTGCGACGCCGGCGGTTCCATTAAATCTGCTTTGTACATGCGGCGTTTTTTATTTTTATATCTAGTAAATACAAGGTAAACTTATAGACGTCGGAGCGTGAAAGCGTCGACGTATATTTGTCAGTTGCTTGTACCTTTGCCTATTTTCATTCTAACAAATATAAATAAATACATAAATAAATAAATAAATAATAGTAATTTATTGCCAGGAACCAAAATAGTTTACAGACAAACGGTGAAAGTTACCTGTCTAGCAGATTGTTTGTTTTATATCCGTATTCAAACGTTAGTTTGTTTAAACTTTGTCGAAACTTCACTAAATAATAAATACAAATACAATACAAATAAAAAATATGCCAAAATCTGCACATTTAAATGTGGTAAGTTTCGAGAAACGGCTTTCTGGTACCCCCGGTTGCATTGTACGACTAGGACTTTAAGAAACACCACCGATAAATGTCACAAAATTTAAATATTATAGTGATTCGCTGCTTGCGCTATGCGGGATACGTGCGCGTATGGTGGAGCCGGAGCTTTTATCAGGCCACTGACGTCAATCCCGTTGTGGGCTCTACCATTATCACGGAATTTTAATTTGTCAATTGCAGGCGCTGCAATTTTTTTTTCTCATTTTTTTTTGCACATACGTGTTTTGTTGATTATTTAACTTCACATCTGCCAAGAAACATGTTTTTTTCTTTTATGACCGAACCCGCCTATTGACAAAGTTATTAAGTACATTTGTCTATGCCGACGAAATATGCATAATTTTCAAAGGCGTCTTTAAGCCACTTGATTGAAATATTTGTTTTCGGTTTAGAGCTCAGTGACAGTACAACTCATGAAGAGTAAAAAGCTTTTGTAAAATTAAAATCGGACCGCCTCCTTTTGGGAAATTCAAATTTAACTAAAATCACTTTTTTAATAAACAATTGAATTTCTCAAACTATTCAGATTGTCAATACCATAAATTTGTAGGTTTTTTAAATACCTGCAACTATTGTTTGAAACTATTTTCGATGAAAAATTTACATTCACAGATAAACGAGAGAAACCGATTTTTTCACATTTTCTCGTTCGTAAAACGTCCGACATCTTGTTCCTGCAATTTTGTTTTGGATGTACTGGCTTGAAAATTGATATTTCACATGTACTGAATATAATCCTAGTTTTCTTTTTCCTTCTTCAATTCTTTGGGACTTCCTGCCACATGCATGTTTTCTTTTTAAGCGGTGCTAGGGGAATCTACAAAATATGTCACAGTTAACCAGTATGATACTGGTAAATAACCTCTACGCCTGTGACGTTTACGTCAAAGGTTCAGTTAGAGGCTGGTTCTTTTTATAAACAACACAAATAAGTATAAAAACTTGAAATCAAATATTTCGCCGACGTTTCGGAAATCTAATCTGTTTCCTTTTTCAAGGCTTTTTTGAAATATTTGATTTCAAGTTTTTATACTTATTTGTGTTGTTTATTTAAAAATAACCGGCCTCTAACTGATCCTTTGACGTATGTACAAAATGAGACCACCGATGGGACATTAAAAGTTAGTCTGGACTTCCAGCTAACTACTTCACAAATATGGTTTCATAATTTTGAAAGGTTTGCGAGATACAAATTTGTTCGTAAACTACTACAGCGGCAATTTTTTTCAAAAAATTGGACATATGTCAAAAATTGTAATAGATAAGTTAACATAACTTAGGATCTCTAAACTCAGAATTAGAAGACCAATCGAACCATGTAAAGAAAAATATAGGTTTCCATTTAAAATAAGAAAGTTGGTACCAATTTTTGGCACACCCTGTATAGTTGTAGGACTGAAAATTTTAAATAGAACGGGCATGATCGATTATGGCCGCATACCAAATTTCAAGTTTCTAATCCAACTGCAAGTTGAAAAACTTCTAATGAATGGCCTACGTGAATCACCCTGTATATAAAAAAAAATAATAAAAAAAAATTGTTGTGAATATTTTAACCACTACTATAGAACAGATGATGAAAAAATATTTTACCACTGGATTACATGAAAAAAAAATTGTTTGCTTTTAAAACTTCCACGCTTCATAACAAAAACTAGTATATTTCCACTCTACTAAGTACGTGAATATGGAACTGAAAATATGACAGATGCCAATAATATTTGGCATATGCACCTATTACAGTTTTATTGGAAAATGTACAGGGTGGTCATCCCAAGAAATAATTCAACCATAGTGGACTTTTGTAAAGGTATTTGTGCAAGCCTTCCATATTTGGCACCTGTTATTTAATATTGAATTTTTGCTGTCGGATAACCATTCTGTATATTTTTTTGAATAAAAGTTATCAGGTTTTCTTTGTAATAATAATGATAACTATATTCCGATTATTATTCTCAATGTCATTTCGTAATTAATAATTTTTTAGAGCGGCCGCCATGTACAAATAAAGAGGGAAGTTCTGTGTAAATACCTTTACCGATTTTTTTTCCAATGGGAATTACCATTAGAAATTTTCCTACTTTCATTGGTCTAATATTAGAGTTCATACAAAATACATAACATGATAACTCATCAAAATATCACACAGCATCAAAATATCGGAGTACAAATAAATCTGTGGAACTGTCACATCTAGTGTTATCATTTTCAGGTCGTGAGAGAGAAAAAAAAGGCCTACGAGGAAAAAATGAAGCAGCTCAGTGAATATCCATATGCAAACTTGGAGGATGGTTGTATATTTCACGTACAGTACCATTTTTCTTCTAATAAATAATAATTTTAGAACCTAGGAGGAAAGCATTTTTAGATTATTTAATTGAACTTACTAGCCACCAAGATTCTAAGTTAACAGAGCAGGAACTAAGAGAAGAAGTTGACACATTCGTAATAGCAGTAAGTAACAAATCAATTATTTTTACCCTGAGGAAGGATTAAAATTAGAAATAAATATCAATTCAACACAACATTGTCAATAATGAACCGAAATTGTTTTTATACATCAAAACATTCAACCCATTTTGGATTTCCAAAATGTTTAATTTTACGTGTAGCTTGAATTTCTAGAATTATTTAATGTAAATCTCTAAATAAGTCACCGGACATCTTTATTTCTGACCGTTGAATTTTAATAAAATTCTGCTGGGTTAAAACTTGGTAAACCAGGTGGCTAAGCATATGAAACAATAGACCTACCAAGACGTGTACTGCTTTTAAAATCAATTTGATAATATTTAATTATTTTGTGTGATACACAAGCCTGTTGCAAAATATTTTGTGTTTTAGGGCTCGGACACAACAGCCTCCACAAACTCTTTTGTCTTTATTATGCTAGGCCTTCACCAAGACTTGCAGGTTTGCTTTTGAATTAATGAATAAACGATTGCAATCAAGAGAAGTATTATTATTTTTTGTAGCAAAAGGTGTACAAGGAAGTGATTGAAGTCGTAGGATCGGAACGCCCTGTGGAGCCAGCGGACCTACCAAAACTAAGGTATATGGAGATGTTTGTAAAGGAAACTCTTAGATTGTTTCCAGTGGCACCTATCATTGTACGATCTATTGATGAAGATGTTGACATCGGTAAGACAAACATTTTAAGATGTTTTTACAACTCTGGTAGGTGCTTACAACTAAAAATCGTAAAAGTTAATTTTGCCAATTTGATTCTGTTTGTTGCTTGAAAATATGTGTTTCCCCATAAATCTGATTTATCTCCATATATTTAAAAAAAGACTAAGTTACTGATTTACTAATTGAAAAAAATCTGCGCCAATTCTCTTGTAGCGTGTCTTAATTTTGCTACATAATATATCATACATCACCTTGTAGTGAGGAAATATCACTAAAAAGAAAAAATGGGAAAGCACGACTTTTAAATATTTGGGCATTCGAGACGGATTTTGTGAATTTCAAACCTACAATGACAATTTCAAATTGGGGAGCGGTAAATTACTTTAATTAGATCAAGGCACTTAATGAAAAATATAAAACTTCAGATGTCTTTTTGATAATATAATTAAATCATTCTAGGAGATCACATATTACCGGGAGGTACTTCGGTAGTTTTTGGTATTTTAAGTACTCACACCAACGAAAAGTATTGGCCAGATCCTTACAAGTTTGACCCAGATCGATTTTTACCCGAAGAAGTTGCTAAAAGACATGCCTGTGCTTATATCCCTTTTTCCTATGGATCAAGAAATTGTATTGGTACGTAAATTTTTCCATTTCAGATCTTATACTCCTTATACTACTTTGCGCCAAAGAGGAATAATAATTCCGAAAGAGTGTTATCTGTGCTGGTTTACTATTGTACTCAGCTTTATAGAGTAAGAATATTTACATAAAAATAAGATTAGCAAGTTACTTTTTCTATTCTGAAATTCTGTGTTATTTTTTAGGTACAAAATATGCAATGATGGCCATGAAATCCCTGTTAGCAACAGTTTTAAGGAAATATAAAATATCCACATCGTACAAACATGTTACCGATATTAAACTGAAGACGAATTTAGTTTTGAGGCCAAAGGATGGGTATAAAGTTTCTGTTGAACTTAGATAATAAACTAGGTAGATTTTCACACTTTTATCGTGCACTTTGTATGGCTAATAAAGTATTTCCTATGGACTTTCTGTTTAATTTTTAAAGGTTCGTTTAAAAATAACTGATACGTCTACAGCGTAGATTGAATATATAATGTAGTATTACTATTATTAGTAATTCAGTCAAGTAAGTATATAGGATGTCGCAAATTCTAAAACTATCAATGAGAATCTTAATGTTTACGATTCTGGTAATTTGTTTAAATCCGTTATGCAAACGCTTTATAGGCCAAACGCCAGGTAGATTAACATCGTTTTAAATAGGGCAGAAGATTTTACTATTGAAGCCGGCCCACTATAGGCCTCTTTTAGACATATTGATTTTCCCCCTCCCCCTCCCTTCTCGTAATACCACTAACTTTGAGGCAATATTGCTCAAAAATTATTTCTTTGCCAATACCTGGGTTCTGAATGGCCCTACGAAAAAAAAGATAGTTATCAAAATTAAAGATAAGTAAATTCTCTACCGAAACAGTTCAAACACACTTTTACGTGGTATTAATATTCTTGGAGTTATAGAAGGAGGTAGTCAATCATCGTATTGGCTCTGTATATCGACACTTTTCTATATTTCCATGCTTTCTACTTGCTATTACGTTTAATTTTCACTTTAAGTTTAAGTAAATATATTTATTATCAATTTTGAAATTACAAATATCTACAGCTATCGACGGTTACTAAAATTATACGCTCGCTCCCATACCACCTCGCGGTAGAGCGTTTGGAGCGTTTTTTTAAGTGGTGACCCAATAGGCCTAATCCACTTTTTGTTTATTCGGTTAACTTACTTCTAATGGTTTTATTCTCTACTGCCAATGCTATCCTCTACTGCATTACATTAGTTTGGATTTTTTTGAAGTTGAAGATCCAAAACGAACCCTTGCTGCAATAGAACTGCGATTGTTGGTTTCATTATCGTCTGCATCGTCTTTGTCAGATTCAGCCTCCTCGTGTTTGTCGTGTTACAAAACAGCTAATACCTTATCTCTGAATTCTTCGACATAATCTACATATATTCCGCCGTTTGTATACGATTGTCCTTGACACTCAGAACAAATAACGGAATATCTTAGTCCAGTTTTAACATTGGAAATGTTGGAGATCTTTATGTGAATCTGATATGAGTTGCATGTATCACAGGGGATCAAGTTACCAGTTTTCATCTAAGGTCGAAATACAGCGGTGTCGAAATCGAGAGTGGATGAATTTTTCTACAAGTACGTGCAGTTTTGCAGCCTTTTGTACACTTGCGGCTTATTGTTTTCAATAGTTCTTGTGGAGCAGCTTCCTTTTTGGTAGCAATAGGAAACAAACCAATTTTTTTTTCATCCAACTTCAATCTTGAAGACTTTTAATATTGCCATACCACTGCTGAATTTGATAGTACGTTCTAAAAGTGTTTGTGTGCAGCAGACTCAGTAGGAGGTATTGACGCAAGGTTGCATGTACTTCTTGACACTGATTTAATAAAGCTTTTGTACCTGAATCCATTTAAAGAATATTGATCGGGTTCTGCTCCGTAATGGGCCAAGATAACTTTTTGGCCCGCTATATCTATAACATCAGAGTGAGAATTGTAACAATTTAACGAATTTTGCTTTGCCTTGCCAAAAAAATGCAGAATTTGTGTCACATCCGTTGAATGCGTGGAGGAATAATATGTTATCCGCAACTTCTATTGGACATTTAAAGAAGTTCGAAAATTAGTATGTCCTAAAGAGGCCTATAATGAACTGGTTCCAACAGTAAAATTTTGTTGCCGATTTAAAACGGTATTTACATATCCTGAACTCCCCGACTCCTGCGCCTGGCCCATTATAATTCCTTCGCTTTTATATCAAGAACTAATGTATTTTTTAACCCGCTTTTGTTACCTTAACTAGTAATTTTGTAACTTTATATGTAAATAAATGTTGCAACTCAATTTTTTGTTTGAAGTTGACCAGTTTTGATAGTAACGAAATGGTTTTGAAAATGATCATATTATAGCGCGCGAATTCTGCATTGGTCGAAATGGATCTAGCTGACTTTCATTTTAATGGATGATGGGATTTAGCGGAGTTTGGAAATAATTATTGTGATTTTTGTATGCGATTTTAAGAGGATGTAACGGGATTTGGCATACATGGTTATGCTAGCAATTAAAATTCTAAAATCAATTTGTATTTCTTATTGGACAATTCTCATTCTAACACTAGTTTCTACACAGTCCCCTACGGCTATGCAGAATAAATCAGTATCCACATACCCAGTACGGCTATGAAGATTCAGTTAAAATAAATCGGATTCAGCGAATACATGGGTCTGCTTCGCTGGTCTGGTTTTTTCTTGTAGGGCTCTGTTATATTTACTAATTTCAAAAAATATTTTTATAATTACTTGCTGCATTTTAATGAATAAATATGGCCAAGGGGCGAAAATACTCTATTGAATGCCACTATTTCCCGCCTGTCTTGTATATAATTTCTTGCACGCTAAAAAGTACATCTCGAAATTCATTGGTTCTAAAAATTAGATAATACTTCGTTAAAAGATTCATTTTCTAAAAAAATGTTCAGAAATTTTTCGTAGCTCTTAATTTTTTATTTTTTTTCAACAAATGATTCATATTTACAATCTACTTCTATATACAGAGTATCATGTAAATTCGATGAATGGGTGTAGTTTGAAAGGCAAGGTACCATTGTAGTTTCTCCCCATTGCTTATTTTCTCATGATTGTAGTAGATCTCGAGGCCATGTCTTTCTTAGTCTCCGATTGTCTGGTCCGTTATTGTAAAGTTGTTGAATTAAAGCGTTTTCGATATCTGTTATCCGGTTACTGTCCGATTCAGCAAATCTTTTGACTTCGTCCTTGATCGTATTCCAAAATCTTTGTGAATTGTCTGGTTACTGACATGCCATGGAGCTCCAACTATAGCTCTCAGCAAATCTTTGGCGTCGTCCTTGATCGTATTCCAAGATCTCTGTGAATTATCTGGTTACCGACATTCCATGGAGCTCCAATTATAGCTCTCAGCAAATCTCTTGACTTCATCCTTGATAGTATTCCAAGATCTTTGCGAATTGTTTGGTTACTGACATTTCATAGAGTTCCAACTATAGCTCTGGGGGTTTTTGATTGAAATCGTTGCATGACTTTTAATTTAGTTGGCTTTGCACATCCCCACAATTGAAGCCCGTTTGTCCATATTGGTTTTAACATCTCTTTGTATAATAGGATTTTGTTAGACAGTGAGAGTTTAGATGTTTTGCCGATAAGCCAGTACATTTGACGATATTTGATGTTCGGTTGCCTTCGCTTAGCCTGAATACGCGAGTTCCAAGTGAGGCGTTGATGGAGGTGTAGACCAAGGTATTTGGTTTCTGTTTTGACTGGTATGGCTTCGTTGTTCATTGTTACAGGGGGACAGATACTATGCCGGGCTAGTAGTGGTGAATGTGACTTGTACAGACTTAGATTGCTTTTCTTTAGTTTTCCATTTATTGTATCAGTTGCATGGTAAATCCAGATGGTATTGGAGGTTCTCTGAAGCCGTTGCTGAATTATCGTTTATGGATAAAAGTGCTACATCGTCAGCGAAAGATGCAATTGTGGTATTGGCTGTTTCATTCATGTCTGCGGTGTTGATTAGGTAGAGCAGTGGCTCAAGAACGCTACCTTGGGGGACGCCAGATTTCATAGGGTAGAAGTTAGATTGACAGTAATTATGTGTCACAGAAAAGTTTTTATCGTGTAGGTAGGATTAAATTACGACGGAATAGTAGGAAGATAAGACTTCTTTGAGTTTGAACAGAAGACTACGATGCCAAACTTTGTCAAAAGCCTGTGATATGTCAAAGCTCTTCAAATAACGGAGGTATATGGCTTAGACTTATTTCGCATTTTAGAGATATTCTGTCATAACACTTAAAATCCATAACATGGGTTTCTGTAGCACGTAAAAATCGACACAATTTTTGTATAATGATAAATTCTTTTAGTAAGAGTAAGAGTGACATATTTGTGACCAGTCTGTAGATTTGCCGGACAAACGAAGTAAGCCAATCACCACTTCATGTCTAGCCTGTCTAATAGATGTAACGCGCAAAATAAAATAGAATGGTCCATTATTACTGAGGGGAGGAAAGTGATTTGACATTTTTGAATAATTTGGACGTTGTCAAATCAAGTTAAGTAATAACTGTGCCAAAAATGATGAATTTGGTTAGTGAAGATGAAGCATTATGTTAATATATATATCGTTATAATCATAGATAAAGTATAGCATTCAACTTGCGATAATGGTAATAATACACTCGATGATTTTCAGCACTCGCCTACGACTCGCGCTGCAAACATCATCTGCGTGAGTTATTATCTACATTACCGCACATTAAATAATATGTTACCTCCGCTGCTAATGGTAAAACACAGCCGTCTAAAATGTCAAACTTTAATATCCTGAAATGAGTTAAGTAATGTCATGTTTTTATGATGTTTGAAGAAACACTTTTTTTGTGCTGGATTGATATTAAGCGAGAAACTTCATGTAACAGTGGTAGTGTATTATTGTAGGTCCTGAGTTTTACAAAAAACTTAACTAATATTATTTGTAAATTGTAACTCCTTCTTCTTTTATTCCAACTAGTTCTTCAGTTTTGTTCCACAATTCCCTTCTGGTAGTTTCACTTCTTGCATTTAAGTAATCTGGTACGGCTTTACAGTCATCAAAATGTCTTCCACTCAAATGTTCGATTCCATTTTCTACTGACACATAGATTTGAGTCTGTGCTCCCTCTTCAGGGCTCTAAAATTATGTTACTAATCTAAATGTGTTTTATTAACTGAAGAGTGATACAACTTTACATAAAAATTACTCATTAACATGCAACTGTCCCTACCAATATGTTAATTTTGCAGACTTAGCAACATATCTACAAAAAAATTAGGTAAGCAACTTTGGAATAGTAGAGATACTGCAAAATTAACATATTATTAAAGATATTTTTGATAATGTAATTACATTTTTTCCAGCACTCATTTTTCATGTCATTGAATGATAATTCGTTTTACGTTAGAAAATCAACCGTTAATTTATGGTTTGAAAAACTTTCAAAATGCAAAATAAAATTATGACACTCTTTTGAGACCGTTGAATTCACACTATTTAAAGTGTTTCAAATAATGCTTTTTTACTTTTCTATTAAACTTTCATGAGACGTCCACATCAACTGATAGTGCAATGAAATAAGTGATCAGCTTCGGAATCCTTTGTAACATGGCGGACTTTTTTCCATTCTCTTATAAATTGTATCAATAATATTTGATAAAAAGTCCGCTTTCTCAAAAGTACCACTGTAACAGTTATAAAACAAAATAGGTGTAAAATTACGGTTTTTCGCCAATAACTTTCAAAATT
Source organism: Stenurella melanura (assembly GCA_963583905.1). Classification (NCBI taxonomy): domain Eukaryota; kingdom Metazoa; phylum Arthropoda; class Insecta; order Coleoptera; family Cerambycidae; genus Stenurella; species Stenurella melanura. Next base: position 15,972,355 of record OY757315.1, read on the forward strand.
TAATTCTAACGAAAAAAACTACTTGCGCCAATTGAAAGAGGAGGAAGTTTTACGTAAATAATGTGTAAGAAAATTTTCTGTACGATAAAATCCCTTGGAGATGTGAATTTGTGAATTATTAAGGTTTAATATATGGCTGCGTAGTATGTGCGTATGAGCCAAATATGAGGCGTGCACCATACAAAAATGGCTAACTCCTTATTGAATAAGAATACTTCATTTACTCGGTCCATGTACTCAAATGATCAAAAACATATGCAATTATTATTAACTAATAATTAGCATACAATCACTTATTTCGGTAAATTGTTAAAAAATATATTCTTAAATTGAAATTGTGGATTGGTTTCCTGAACTGTATGTATTAAAAACAAACAAAAAAATGTTCAATACGCACCTTTTATTTCACGAACTTCGGAAAAACTACATTTTATTTTTTCCATGCGTAATTTCAATCAATAATAACAATAAGCGTAAAATACTTATTGATATTCACTAGGTGGTAATTTACAGTTGAAAACCCATACCTTACGGTAGACTAATTTATTTTTTAAAAAAATTAAAATTTCAATAATTTATTTATGAGATACTTCTAAAAAAAAATGATTAATCCTTGATAATATTAATTGTTTTAGTGCAATTAACCGTTTGTCTGTTATCAAACAAAAAAACTTTTATTAATGTTCTAGATACATAGAGATTGCAGCTGAGATCTATATCTTTCAATATGTGCTTTTCTAGGTTTGTTAAATCATTTTTTTAACCATTGTTCATAACATTATCTTGTAAAAAAATGTGGATTTCTTTGAACATCATGTAAAATAGAGCATAATTTACGTGTAAGCACATAAGAAATTATCAATAATATGACAATTGTTCAATCATTCCGCCATTTTGAATTTTAAACATCATATTCGTAATCAGCGATCTCGAAGACCACCTACTAGCACTAGCATTATTTCCGGCTTCATTCTCTTGAATTTAGTACACAATACAATTTATCATTTAATTTTGCAATAATTGTTTATAATCCAGACAATAAGAAAGCAGTAGCATTTTTTAATGGGTGGACTTTTATGCGTAGCGCATTTATAACAATTTTATAAAAGTTTGGAGACGATACGACTTACTACAAGGAATTCCGAGGTTCAGCCAGTTTTCTGTCTTATTCTACTGCATTATGAATGAATGAATGAATTCCTTGAGGTCAAGCAAATACGTCTTTATAACGTTTTCGACTTACTTAAATTATTAGTATATGCAACACGAATCGTAAACGACTTTCAGTAAATAAATACTTCTCAATACAACTCAATTTTTAAAAATTTAAGATTAAAAATAAGAACTTTACAGGGTTTAGTAAAAGAGACAATTTTTTCTACAATATCTCAAAACTCAAGAGTAGCATTATTTTTGAAAATATACTAGGAATAGTCATAAAACGCGCTACTTAACGATCATTCTATATTCAATAGTAACCGGGACGGTGGACACGAAGGGACCCAAGAGAATCGTTAGTGAAACGTTGAACACACGTCTATGAAACGCTAAAACTGTAACACGTAAAGACCCAGAAAGGTTAGAAAAACACGTTTCTTAATCTTTCGTTTCCAGATTTATTTTACGTTAACTAAAAATTCTAATCAAATATTATTTTCAAAGGTAAAAATGTAAGCATACTAATAAGCAAAAATGATGATTTCACATTTACTATACTTTTATACTTTCATCATCTGAAAGCGTAAAACCGTATTTTTAGAATGACTGTACATAAAAGACAGTTTCTTCAAATGATGTTTGGAAATTCGAACATATAATAATAATAATAATAATAATAATAATAATAATAATGATTTTATTGTTAGGATTAGTTACATAGAAAAATTTACACTATAATATATGAATTGTATCACTGAAATATTCCTAACAAATGGCAGAGTTCAAACAAGCTGTCCGAGGGACAGGGGTTTGCTCTTCCACTCAACCATAAATGTGTGTTTACTGCGTTTACTTCATAACAAAGGAATACTAGGAGTCAATAAGCTACTCTGTTTTGTGTAAAATTCATTGATAAATATAAAGATGCTTAGTAAAGGTGTGGCAAGTCTGTTGTGTACCATAATAGGTTTGTTCCAGCAACAATCACGAACTAGTTACTTACAAACTATTCAGCGCCAATCAGCTCTTTATAATATGGTCAGGTGATCAATTAGGGACTGTTGTCAACCAATCACAATCCTTCTCAGTAGTTCTTGATTGTTGCTGGAACAAACCTAAAATATCTGTTAAGGCCAATCCTATATATTTGCAGATGTATTAAATTTTACAGATGTAACTCGCCAATGTTTTATACAGGGTGTAATCAGTTTCATGTCATTAAATAAACTGGTAATGGGGACCAACTAGACAAACAAAAAACCTTTATGACTTTTCCCTCTAGGGGCACTTAGAAAAACACTGATCTAGGTTAACCTATTTAATATTATGGTAGACAACTATTGAGAACCACTGCTTTTCTTGGTCGATGGACTTGTAGTTCCCAATTATACAACTTTTAAATTGTCATAAAAAAATTCGGGCCGGCACACGCGGTGTCAAAGGATCATCTCTGCATCTGTATCAATACACAGTTCGGTACGTCGAATTAAGTACATACGCACTTCGTTCAACACTAAACACTAAACTATCAACTAACGTTGTCAAAAAAGAAAAATAAAATAAAAACTTGGTACAAAAGCCAAAAAGAACGAACAAGTAAGTTGTGTCTGTACGTAATCAAGAATTTGACAACTTGAGCGGTAAGTCAATAAAATAAATCTTAACTATAAATACACAATGACGTGAAATTCAAAAATTACAAAAACAACGAACGGCGGGCGGGTTGGACGTGTGTACATAACGAAGCACCGACAGTAACTAAAATATTGCACAAGGGAGAGTTAGAGTATAGTTTTCTTCAGATCAGATCTAGATCTAAACCTACCTCAATATTCCAGCAGTTTTATTGAAAATTTGCGAAATTTTTGTTTATTTTTTTTCTCCAAAACTAGCGAGCTTTAGACCCCATGTTATATAAGGTTTGTTTTTGCTTGTCTTGTCGTTCCCTGCCACCAATTTTTTTTAATGTCATGAAACTAATTACACCCTGTATATTGCTGCGGTGCGTTTAGTAGAACATATAATGAAATATGTGAATTATCATCTTCAAGCATTTTTAGTACGACATGCAAAATTCTATTAAACAAAAAATATCCCAAAGTGGGGCGTTAATCGCATCGAATAAACTAAAACAAAAAAACATACCCTGAACAACTGATCAACGAGAACTCCAAGAATACTAGAGAACTTGTAGAAAAATTTCGTATTAACGACACCAGGATGGACAGAATAAGTGGTAACACCTGTCTTAACGAGTCTCCTTGCCAACTCTTGGGTGAAATATATGTTACACAACTTTGTTTTTGCGTACACCATCAGCTCGTATTTATTGATGTCCTCAATTATGAACGGAAACAGATATCCTCCACCCGCTATCGATGCTACGTTGACGATCCGACTTGGTGCAGACTGTTTAAGCAAATCTAAAATGTAAACATCTTTGAAAAAATTATACCACTTTAAAAAAAACGGTAGCCAAAAATCATGAGAGACAATTTTTCCATCGTTTACTTAATTTTTGTTAATGTAGTAACGCAGCACAATTTGTCTCATTGACAATTCATCTTCTGCTGTGACAATAATAATAATGATAACAATATAATAATATGAATACTTATCTACCATCTCCAATGATACAATCTGTATATATGGCAAATCAAAAAATAGGTAGAGAAAAAGTGTATATGTAAATAATGACATAATAACAACAATAAAAATTACACTGAAAATGAAAATAAATACAAGAAATATAAAAAATGAATACAAGAAAAACAAACAAATTTATTGTCACCACCAAATAAACATTACTGTCTTTTGTTAACCTAAAAACTCTTGGATGCTATGGAGTGCCCTTTCTGTAAGTAATTTATTTACTTCAATCATATATTTTGATAGGGGAAGATTTTTGAATTCCTCAGAGAGACTATTATACAGTATTATACATCTGTAATGGAGAGATTTTTTGAATTTGGCTGTTCTGTGTTGTGGAATTGATAAGAGCTCTCCGTGTCTCGTTTTGTATGCGTGATTATCATTGAGTGTTTTAAACTCCTGCAGGTTAGCTTTAACGTATACTAAACATTTAAATATGAAAATACAGGGTGCAGTTAGAGTTTTCTTTGCAGTAAAAGTGTCAGTACAGCTTTCTCGATAATCAAGGTTCAACATCAGTCTTATAATTCCTTTTTGTATTAATTCTATACATTTGGCTTGATGTTCAACAAACATAGATTGTTGAGTGATAAATAAGAGTAAGCCAGGGAATAGTAAACATCAATAGTTCCCTTGTCACTTTGAGTCCCTTTTAGTTGCAATATAGCAAAGTATGCTTTGTTTAATTTATTGCATACATGATTGCCGTGAGGTTCCCAGGATAATGAGTGGTCTATATATGTACCTAAGAATTTTGAGCAGTTCTTTTTGAGTAAAGAATTAAACGATAATTGTTTTCTTAGACTGAAATTCAGAAATACCACTTTTTTGTCATTTAGAATTAATTTATATCGATTGTATCAACAGTTCATTTCATCAACAATTGCAGCAGCAATAGTTGCGTCATCTGCGTACGTAACAGACATTCCGTTACATGGCAAGGAAGATTATTTATAAGTATGGCAAATAATAGGGGCCTCAGAATTGACCCTAGGGGGACACCTAGAACTACATCATGTACATCAGATACCGCCTCATTATGTCACTATAAATTTTCTGCAGCTTTACCATATTTGCTTAAGAGGAATGCCCTTAGTAGTTCCCCTGCGAAGTTTCAAGGATTACCGTTTAGTTTACCCCCGGCAACACCATTTGTAGGAGAAATAACTTTACATTTTATTTGCTAGTGAAGAGAGAACGGATACGTCTCCTCTTTCAACCGCAGGCGCAGTGAGAAGAGGGCAAGAGATTTATTTCATAACATTATTACCTGAGAACCTATAATTTATATGATACGGATCACATTTGAAGTGAAAACCGTGTAAACAGATAAGTACTGGACATGAACAGGTGGTGGGTCTGATGTAGCATCAGACTTTCAATCGCGGGGTTCTGGGTTCAAAAGCTAGTGCCTTCTGCTTCTTTTCTTATTTGTTTGTAGAAAAGTTATAGGCATTTATATATAAAAAAAAACATTATGGGTATTTATGCAAGATATAAAATACTATAAAGAATTTTTTTAGTAAATTTGACGAAAGTTTACCGTATTGCCAGATACTAACTTTTATATTTTATTCAGTATCCTGAAATACATCATTCTATAAATATTTGTTTGTTTTATACCTATTATTGAACAAAAACCAGAATTGAGTGGCATTCCCCCATTTAAATATTTTATTGCATGAATATCAAAATTTTTACAAATTACCCGGAAATTTGCTTTTATAGTTATGAAAAAGAATGTTAACATTTTCCTACCAACATATTATACAGTTATACACCTACCAGGACAGGTGGCAGCAAAAACAGGGACGTCCTCACTTATGCATTTATTTTTTAAGAAATTACGTACAGGACGTATTTGATTTAAACATTAATTTTTTCGTAATCTTGTTAAAAAAAAGTGTAATATGTACTTAGCAAATGTCCAGTATTTTTATCCCAAATGTATTTTTAAATTCTTTTTACCCAAAACAAATGTCAGTTTTCGCAATTTAATTAATTTATTACCGTTTTCTTAAATGTTTTTTATATTTCAAATAAGCCGCAGGACATTACTTAAATTGCCAAAGCTCACATTTGCATTTAGTGGAAAATATTAAAAAATATCTCTCAAAAAAAAAATACTGCCTTAACATATTTTATTCAATAATTAAAATATACAACATTGCCGGAGCCAACCGCACAACCACGTCGCGCAGCGTCGTAGTGTTAGTGCGGTTGGGCGGTTGACTAATTATATTCCATTGCATTTTTCTAAGGTTATTTCTAGTTTAATTTTCATTAAAATAAAAGTATTGGTAAATCAAACAAGGTAGTCTTGTTGTCACATGGTATTTAATATATCCATACCTATTGTTATTAAAATTAGAATATTACAGAAACAACGCTAGACGTCGGTCGACGTCGAAACGAAAAAATGAAAGAATATGATTCTCAGTATTAAAATTTATCAAATTCAGAAGGTTCACAACAATGACGTTAGGCGTCGGTCGGCGCTGAGACGTAAAAATGCAAGAAAATGAATCTAGGAATCAAAATTTGTCAAATACACGAGTTTTACAAAAACGACGCTAGGCGTTGGTCGGTGTCGAGACGTAAAAATGCAAGAACATAGATTTAGATACACAAGTTTTACAACAACGACGTTAGGCATCAGTCAGCGTCGAGACGTAAGAATATGAATGTAGGAATTAAAATTTATCAAATACACGAGTTTTACAAAAATGACGCTAGGGGTCGGTCGGCGTCGAGGCGTAAAAATGCGAGAACATAGATTTAGATATCAGATGAAAAATATTATAAAGAAATCTGAGGGCTTGGCTTCCCGTATAGGTGAGCACCAAACCTCAAGTATTTATACTCTACACAGCTTGCTTTTACACATTTTCCCCTATTCATATACCTATACTTACATCGCCACCCCTTCAACGGAATCATCTCAAAATATGATTTAGTTCCAATTGTCGTTATAATACAGATGTACCAAATTTCAAGCGAATATCTCAATTTTATTGTATCAACCTCTTTAATAATGGAGTAGGGCGGGTGGGGGGTTAAAAAATATTATAAAAAAATCTCAGGCTTTGGCTCCAAATACATACACCGTACTTCAAGTTTCTGTACTCTTATCAGCTTGCTTTAATTATTTTCCCCTATTTACCCCTATTTAACCCCCAACCCTTCAACGGAATAAACTAAAAATATAATTTAGTTCCAGATGTCATTATAATATATACATGTACCAAATTTCAAGTGAATAAGTCAATTTTATTTTATCAACCCCTTTAATAATGGAGTAGGGGTGGTGGGGGGGTTGAAATTTGTTATTAAAAAATCTGAGGCCTCGGCTTCTAAATATAAAAAATTGGAGGCCTTGGCTGCTAGTATACATACACCAAATTTCAAGTTTCTGTACTCTTACCAGCTTGCTTTACCTATTTCCCCCCATTTATCCCTAATTACCCCCAACCCTTCATCGGATATGTTCAAAAAACAATCCAGTCCAGATCTCGTTATAATATATAGGTGTACAAAATTTCAAGACAATGTCTTAAACCGTTCCGGAGAAAATGTGCTGACAAAAAAAAAATTACAGACAGACAGACCGACAAACAGAAATTTTTTTTTCGCTGCAATTTAAAATCTCGACGTTTCATGAAGTTCTAAACCTATTTCAAGAAATAAAATTTGATTTTTTTTATGATTGCTGTACTTCCAATCCGCTACGTGGATGTGGAAGTAATTCCTCTTTTTTTTCTTGTACCATATTGATACACTTTGCGCCTTTAACTATTGTTTATACCCATTACGCGATTGAATGTGTTCCGGTAAAAATTGAATTAAAATAGGTACGCAACAAGCTCAGTTTATATATTTCTCTACTGTAGTAAGAGTCAAAGCCTAGAGAATGAGAAGTCTCAAGTTAGACAAAGAGCCAATGCGTATACGATCCGCCTCTCTGGCTAGGTGGATCCCCCTCCAACCCTCCTATCATCCAAAATTCCCTTCCCCCCGCTGACATCTCTATCATCGTGGAGCACACGACACACTTAGAAACCACAATTTTATCGATTGACTTTTGTTTTGCTTTCCCTATATACTTGTAATATAGAAACCACGTACTCGTATTAAAATTTAATTACTGTTTAATCTCCACAATAAACTCTGGTTTAAGAAATATAAATAAAATACACTGGTACTTTGAAGGATGTGTAATGGCGTTTATAATTGTAACAAAAAGGGATTATTCTACAGCCTACCACCGGCACCCTGACCCATATATACTTTCCCAGTATAATGGTTAGGGTAATATATATGAATTGGTAAATGAATATATATATTTAGATAATGAAATACCTTTTTGAAATGTGACCATATTTAAATAAAATAAAGAAATATTTTAATGGTAATGGTAATGGCTAGGTGGAGATGGAAAACATGCCTAAACAATTATTAAATTACATGCGTAATTGCCCTGAAGTATAACTCATTAAAAAATTGACATTTTTGAATTATTTTTAAACGAATGTGTAAACAAAAGATGATAGAATTATCTGACCGATGCTTTTTTGAGAATGATATCTAGAAGTATGTGAAAATTAAATAAATATCAGACAATCAAATGATAAAGTTTGTGATTTTTTTTCTTAAGATTGGTTCACCGGATTTGAAAAAGCATTGGTCACATTATAGAACTAGTAGCTAACTTCTTCTAAAAAAAAAATGAGTGTGATACTTGTAAAAATAAAGCTGCTAGAGCTCAGCGCGTTTGTTATATTTCACGTATATTTCCCGCATGCGAGGATTCCTCTTAAAAATAAAACATATAATAGTGATAATATCTGTTTTATTTCGGCTACTCATTACATATTCAAATAAAGATAGATTTACACTGGAAAAAAAAGTTGCCCTATTATTTAATGTCTACGACAGTACATGTAAGAAAACGCCAACTGTTGTTTCTTCATATCGAAGTGCATCGATTCACTTTAATTTGAATTGGATTATTAATTGTGCTTGAAAATCAATTAAATATGTATAAGATACATGAGCGTTGAAGGTTATATTATTATTTTAGCAAGGAATTCTTACAATTTTTCAATTATTAGTTTATACATAAGTAAGTAGAATATATCTATGTAAATGAAATATTGTAACATGCCGAATGCTTAAAAGCATATTTCGTTACATTTCTAATAATTATTAAAAAAATTACTATTAATTATCGAACATTTTATTCTCCTATGCTCTGGTACTATTACGAACTATTCCTATGACAGACGAAAATTTATCAGTAGCTTGCGTTTACGCCTCAGGATAATAGATAGCGCACGCTCTATAATATTCAAATTAAATTAAATAAATAAATAAACCTAATTTTAAAATGAAGTTGAGTAGATTAAATTATAATTATAATAAAGTCTGTTAGCCACATGAGAATGTAGAATTATTAACACAAATATAGATCCTTTATTTAATTTAATATTCTCTTAATAAAAGAGAACTACTTTTTGTCAACGTGACTACCGTTCCGGAAAATATTTAACGATACGCCGTGCTGGGTTAAATTCCTTCTCTTTGACTCGAGTCGCCAATCGAGATGGGCGTATTTGAAATTTTGTTAAACCTCTAAGGGGGATATTAAGATGGAGAAACCTTATAGACGTTTAAGGAAATAGTTTTAAATAATTACATATCGTTAAATACCATATAACGATTAAAAGTATTGTTTTAGGTTTTCCTTTAAACCAACAAATTTCCTTTTAGCGTCGAAGTAATCTCAACGTTACACTTTTTGCTTTATGAAAATTTAGCTACTTTCAACTTTTCTTAATAATTAGTAACAAAATTCTACAATAATACTCTATCACGGAATTTTTCGACACCACACATATTTAAGATTTTGCTACTAAGCAAATGATATTCATATGAAGTGAAGTTCTTAATAGTACGTTTCGCATTAACGTTTCGCATATCCTACTGGGTGAAGAGATTTTCTTAATTTTGCTTGGTGATAAATTATTTTGTTCGGGCATACGTTTCAGAATGGAATTAAAGCCACCACGTGCGAACAAATTCAAGGTAGCAAAATGGAGGTCCCAAACATCGAACTACATAAAATTTAAATCCGTAATCATCGCAGAACAGGGGCATACTTAGGAATTTCTCTCACCAGGATTTTTAAAACAAAAAATAAGTACCTTAGATTATTACCTCATATAAAAGAGATTATTTTCACATGTTGGTTGGGTTAGCAAAAGCCAAGTTGTTTAAAATCCACAGTACCTCTAAGATTCAAGCGAGATCTATTGTCTTTTGTAAGGTTTTGTTCTTTTATTCGTTTAATATATTGATTCATAGTTATCTTGATTCGTTGTTGTAAATATTTCATCGTATTGTATATGCACTATTGTTTGGTTGTATATGGTAATAGTCGTGGTGCATTTTGTTGTAACGAGTGTATATGAAATTTATGAATTTTGAGCTAATTTACGAGACGTATTTTTTGTAACATAGTTCTTTTTTCTCTCGTAAAAGTCTCAAGTTTACCTCGAAGGTGGGTAATGGTAAAGCCCCAGGCATCTTATTGTAATATATGATATTTCATGATTGAGGCAACGTTACGAGACGTATCTTTGGTAATATATTTTTTTTATCCCTCGTAAACGCCTCAAATTTACCGTACTGTTGAGCAAATTGTAATAAAATGTATCGTCTTGTAATATGGTATATTTTGTAAATATTTCTTTCTATTTGATGACGTGTTTTGATGTGCAGTATCATTGATGCTGTGATAGTTCAATTTTTTTGTAATATGATACTTTGTAATATAGTACTATTGTATATATGTAATATGTGTCTTTTGTTTATCTCTAGCTTTTCTTTTCCTTGATTACATTAGTTAACCATGGCGTCCAAGCTTTAAACTCACTGCCCTATTTGTTCTCCGTATCTTTACTGTGCTAGCCAGGTTAAATCAGTGTCGCTCACCATGTCGCTCGTAAGGTGGCCCACACTAGAATAAATTGGACGTAATAAAATCTTTTCTTCAACGCCACAATATTTCGCCCTTACATTAAAACATTAATCATATATTATACATGAGAATCATCATTGTCAAACTTTACATTAAAGTGGATTCTTAATGCAATGAGTTTAGGAACTTTGCTTCATTCATCTATAAAAATATTTAATTAATCATTGATGATTAATAAATGATTACAGTAAAACATAAACTAATTTTCATATTATAATATAAAAATATCAAGAAGGGGCTATTTTGTCGACGAATTTTATTCTTTGAAAAATCTACTAGGTACCATTAAATTTATTAAATCTAAAATACGAGGTCCCTCAAGGATCCACTTTAGGCCTAATGTTAAAGTGATTTGCAGAAATATTCTATGATGAATTATTGTAATCCGCTCTTACCTAGCAATAAGTGTGTCAACAAAAACGGCGAAAAATAGTTCACAGCCATTCCCAAGAGCAACCCATCCTCAGTGTATCTTTTTGGTAAATCGGCTGCACCTGCATTGTTGACCAAAATATTCAGCCGGTCCTCCGTAGAGTTTATGTCTAGTGCGAACTCCCGCACAGACGTTAGAGTTTCTAAATTCAATGCTTTAACAACGACATTTTGGTTCCCGGTAATGTTAATAATCTTGCCACAAGCTTCTTTGGCAGCTTTGATATTTCTGCAAGCCATAATCACTCTACCTCCGCGCTTGGCGAAATCCAAGGCAGTTTCGTACCCAAGCCCTTGAAGAAAATATACTAGCTCGTTAAAAAATATTACAGATAGTCTAGGAAATGACGTGCAAATTCGACAACGAAAAGTTACCGTCTGCCAATTGGTAATCAAAGAGAGCATATAACTGCGAAACTTATTTTTCTCTGGAAATTTTTGGTATGATGGCGGATATGGAGGGGGGCATTATTTTTAATCAAATAGTTACTGATATATTTCCGCATAGGTACCCAAGTAACAATTGTAGTTTTAAATGATCTGTAAGTTATCCTAAAAACTTACTTCCAAGACTACTTATAAACGTAAATAGTTTAGAAGGAGTCTATGAAACCGATTTAAAACCGTTATAAGGCGAAAAATGGACAAAAAATTGAAATTGTCACAAATATAGCTAAAATTAAGAAACTTCTACCAGGCCAGCTCGTGGTTCAGAAGGCACTAAAGAACCCTAATCTCGGCTGGCAGGCGCTTTTTCCAATTTTTGAGAACGAAGTGAATTAAGATTATTAACTATAACTCAGAAACTATGCACTTTTAGTACATACACATAATAAGATGTTTTGTAGAGAATAAAATTTCCTATTGAAATGGTACTTTATAAAGTCTTTTTTTTTTCAACAAAATAAATTAAAAAAATCCATTTAAAAAGACGAAAAATTTCAATTGTTTTCTTTTCAAATTTTTGTGTATAACATTTTTCTGAGTGGATTTTTTTCTTTGTTCAAATTTAAAATTTCCACGTTTCGTGGCATTCTAAACCCATTTCAGAAAAAAAAAATTGAAAAATTCTTTTACCAACATTTGAAAAAATTTTTACCACTAAAATAGATGAAAAAAATATTTTTTTCTTTATTCAAATTTAAAATTTCCACGTTTCATGCTATTCTAAACCCATTTAAAAAAAAAATTTAGAATTTTTTTTTACAATTTTTGAAAAAATTTTACGACTAAAATAGATGGAACATTTTTTTTCTTTGTTCAAATTTAAAATGTTCATGTTTCCATGGCATTCTAAACCTATTCAAACAAATTTAGAAATTTTGAAATTTTTTTTACCGACATTTTTGAAAAATTTAAAAAAATATATATATTTTTTAACCACCACTATACTTCCACTCCACTACTTGAATGTGGAATTGAAAATGTGACAGATGGCAATAATATTTGGCATATGCTATCATACTTTTATTGAAAAATGTACAGGGTGGTCATACCAAGAAATAATTCAGTCATGGTGGACATTTGTAAAGGTATTTGCGCTGGCCTTCCATATTTGGCACCTGTCATTTAATAACGAACTTTTGTTGTTGGATGAGCACTCTGTATATTTTTTTGACCAAAACTTATCAGGTTTTCTTTGTAATAATAGTGATAACTATATTCCGATTATTATTTTAAATGTCATTTCGTAATTATTAATTTTTTAGAGTGACCGCCATACACAATAACGAGGGAAGTTTTGTGTAAATACCTTTACCGATTTTTTCAAATAGTGTTTTTGACTATAATTTTGTTGAAAAAAAATATATTTTTTTGACTTTACAGAGTGCCATTTCGACTGGAAATTTGATTCTCTACAAAACATCGAATTATGTGTATATACTAAAAATGCATAGTTTCTGAGTTGTACTTAAAACTCTTAAGGGTGGATTAATTCACTCCGTTCTAAAATTTTCATATCACATTCGTTGTTTGCCTCGCTCTGAAGAATAGGATTAATAATGTCTATATTTCGTTTTTAAACCAGGAGGAGCGTTTCAAATTTATCACGCTAAATCATACATCTCTGATTGGATACGCCTTCGCCAGTTTTGCACAAGGTAATAGTCGTAAATTTTCACATATTGTAAAAATTTTAATTTCATGTCATAAATTATTTTCGTTCGATTTCTAGTTTATCGTTTGCATATTATATATGAGTTTTTAATCCCTTTTGTATAAATCTGAAGGTAAAAGTGGCTAATTACTTGGTATCTTTATATTGCGTAAAAGGTATGGATGCTGTTTAAAATACATAGAGGTCAAATAGAGGTCGATACATTATATAATGTAATAAAATACACACGAATACATTGTAGCCGTGTATTGTTGGTTGCCCAAAACGCTAAAAAGTTTATAGTGTATTTTCTGATTAATTTTATGGTGTAAATGGGACTTCCATGTTTACTCCTCCTAGTTTAAAAACAGACTATAGGCGATACAAATGTGTGAGGTAATTGCAAATTGGCTGCTGTGCTATCGTCGTTTAAACAAACTCCATCATTCTTAATGAGAGTAAATACAAATGCACGACAGTATTCTTCAGTAGCCTTAACCTCCTGAAAATGTTCAGATTATCTAAATTATTAAAATGGTCACACATTTCACATATTTTTCTAGGGATTCGATCTCTATTATCTTAATTATATCTAAATAGTCATTGAGGATAATAAACTAAGATTCATTTTAAACGTACTTTAAGTTACCAACTTTGGTGATTTAAATTAAACTTGGTTTAAGCCGATTTAATCAAAGATCAACGAGGGGTGCAAAGGAAATTTTGTATTTGACGAGGGTTTAATCTTAATCTTCTCATAAATAGCACTATGCCAACGGCTGTAAATGTTTCAATTTATGATATTTTTATTCAACATGTAACCTCCTACTTCTATGCTCTTTTGTGAATCATCTTTTAAATTCATCATAAACAGAACAATTATACTTTCGTATAAAATTTCTATATTATGGGCTAAATCTTTACAAACTTGTTCTCTTAATAATACTCAAGGAAATTAACCGCATACGTTTAGATCAGGAGACCGAGCCGGTCAGTGAACGGCACCAAATCTATGTATCCATTTTTGATGAAAAAGTCCAATTTCGAATCTGCAACGACGAATGCGCAGGACGTCCATCCGTCCAAGATAGGTTTTGAGTCTATATTTTTTTTGTCAAATTCTGAACAAAAATAGGTATTCAGCACTTCTGAGTATGAATTTTGATTAAAATCTTGCTCAAGGAAGTGTGGACCAATAATTTAATTATCTATAATTGCATACCATACATTTACTTCTTTCGATTTTTGACTACTTGTAAGTAGTTACTGTAAAATTTGGATTATCATTTTCATTTTAATTGTCAATTTTGGAATAATACTACAGATCTTTCCCTGATATTCAGACAAAAGTCTAAACGACGTGCATCATACCTTCCTCCAGAGTATGATTTTTTTTAAGTTTGTAAGCTTGTAACATATTTTCTTTTAAAACTCTATGAATTTTAAATTAGCTTCAGAGGTAAGAAAATATGATAATTTTCATTCAAGGATACACATCAGGTTCTTTTGATATCTACGGTTAAGATAAATAAACACTTCTGTATGTAACTAGGCACAGTAAAGTGATTTTCTATGAATGTTTCTAAAAATCTATTAATGTAAAGACAATTATAATTTCTTAAGTATACCTGCGTTAGCTCCAGTAACAATAGCTGTCTTTCCAATTAAACTCGTTTGGCTTTTGCAAAATCTCACCATTCTGATCAATGCAATATCTGTTTTCCTTCGACCGCAGTTATTTCTGCTTAAAACCTTACTAAAGTATATTCTGCAATTTGCAAGGTAGTTGGCAAGTAGATATTCATTAAACAGTCATAAGATGTAGATATAATCGAGTATCATATCTATTATTAGAGAGTAAATGGGTAGAAAGTCAACTTCAAAGGTTATATGTTATTTCTTGCACGATCAAATCGACAATCGATATAGTTTTAAATATTTATTCTTCTCGGAAACGCCGTATACTTTACCTGAGATTTATTGGCTCTTAATTTATTTCGCTATTATATACGACATGGTCTTAACCATCAGGCCCGGCGCCTCCACCATATGCCACGATGGTAAAGTGAACTTCATATTTCTTAGTCAAGTAAAAAATTCCCGACAAAGGAGTGAACACGGCGCGAGACACCCAAAAAAAGCCATAAAACTCGGCCATAAAAGTGTCAAAGCCGACGTAATTTATTGCAACTCAGGACCGTACTTAAAATTATTGTGCCGTGAGTTACAATCTGATTAATTTAATGTATGGTTGATAAATAAATTATTTGTTACAGCGATAATGATACATTTAAAAAATTATTCTGTTTTACTTGTGTTAAGATAGGAATAATATTTTATATATTGGGCATTGATGAATTTTATTAGTCTAAATTAAAATTATACCAAATATTCTTTTGTTGCTCAGTTTCGCCAATAATAATTTAATATACCTATCGAATTATTATTGTTGCCCAGCAAGGGCCACGAGGAGGTACGAGCAATCCCTTGCCAAAAAATGTGGGTTCAGAGTTAAGGTTATCGATATTATTAAAATAGGTCAAAGAAATAAAGTAAATTTTTAAATTCATTAAATAAAGAAAATATTGAATTTATGCCAATAACCCGTAATCTAATTAATCCAGATTAAATAAATAAACAAAATTCTAGAAAACAAACAAATAACTATAAAATAAATAAATAAATTCAGTTCTGAAAAAGAAACAAATAAATAATTACCAAATAAAATATGTATACATATAATATAATAAATAAAAAACACGTTATATTGCATTTGGGCGTATGTAAAACACTAATGAAACGATAAATTCACAATGTACACTAAATAAAATCACATATAACATTTTATTTAAAACTCTAATCACTACACTCACTCAATACTTCACAACCACTTTCAAAATCGGTATCATCGTCGGTATCTGAATCTACAGATATTATTAAACGGTCTTGATTAGGGCTGATGCTTTTTTCTAACTTAATAAATTCAGCTGACTCCATATTAGTTCCATCGGATTAAAAATGCAAAAATATGGGGGTAACCGTAAAACTGTATGTCCTTGAGCTTTAGCCATGCTATCAATCACATATTGTTTTGGGAAGTTTTGCTTCTTAACAATTTCCAAAAGATCTTTCTTCCTAAAATTTTCTTCAAATTCCAAATTATGTTTTCGGAGAAATTCTTGAATATCTTTTTTCTTTGTTCCCGTATTTGGTATTTTCTTAATTTGTCGCGAATGATACGAAGCATTGTCTAAAACAATTACGCTGTTTTCTTCTATATTTGGTAGCAATGAAGTCTGAAACCATGCTTCAAAAATATCCGCAGTCATGTTTTGGTGATAGTCAACGTTTGATTCTTCAATTTTTTTTTTACTTAATTTGAGACCATTATGCACCCATCCATTTTCTGATTCACAATGTACAATTACTAATCTGGTTATTTTATTTGCAGGCATATCAACTTTACATTTCTTTGAATCATCTATGCAGCCTTTTTTCACTGTATCATGGGTATCATAGCAAGTTTCATCTAAATAATAAATAAATCGTTGTTCATTTCGATTTTTTTTTATATTTTCCAAATATTCATTACGCCACTGCACAATTCTGAAGCTTTCCATAATACCTGCCCGTTTATTAATAATCTTGAACCTAAATCCTATCTTTATTATCCAGCGCCGAAGCCGTTGCTTGACTAATTGACACTGCACCATTTGTTTTCAGTTCCATACGTATTGATTCCACCGTTGGTACCTCATATACTTGCTATACATTAAATCTCTTGACAATTTCACGATAGACGAGTCTAATGCTCGTGCTGCTCCTTTATCCGATCTAACTTTTCGATTAGGTACCACATCCTTAATTATTCTATAGATAGACCGTTCTGAAATTTCTGTTAAGTAGGCCGTTTTTTCCACGGCTCCTTTTTCACCTTCACTTTCTTTTATATTTTTATAAACGTTTAAAACTACATTTTTAGTATATTCGCATAAATATTGTCTAGAAGTTTTCTCTGTAATTTGCGAGCCATTACCATTTCCCATCTCTTCGTTAAATTATCTGCTGGTGCTAGGTTGAGGATCTTCCCAAGGCCTGAACATTGTCATAATATTATTTTACCACAGCCACTAAAAAGCGGAAAACACTCGAATATTTCACCATCCGCCGGAATATTTTTACACAACTACATAAAATACGCTTAAACAAAGAGCAATTTCACTTATCTGTTAAAGTATTATACATTCTAGGAACTCACAATCAAAATAAAATGTAAACACTGAACCACACACTGTATTATTGTATGAAGCACATAACCTATATATTCTAAATATAACACAACTCGATCGAAATATCGCGGAAGACTGTGGTCCGTCTCTGCTTAATACCTGTGCCGTTCTGCTTGCCCTTTTACAGCATTATGTATGTGTGTAAAAAATTAACTAAAGAATTTCGTCAACATTGTTCTTGTTCGTTAATAATAATTTGTTGGTGTTGTGTGTAATTAAATAAGAATCCATATTTTTCTTTAAAAATTATTACAACTGTCTTTTGTTTCCATGGCATACTTGATGAAGTAAGGAATCTGTCGGCAAGATAAGGTATTTCTTGATTTTTATTGAATAACTCGATATGGGGTGAAGTTAGGTATAGGGAATGCTTAAGTAACTCACCCTAAAATTCAATTTTCTTTCGAATGGTGTGAAAAAAAATAGTAGGTGCCATTTGAAAAAATTGACTTTTTGACAATTTTTGATTGCGATATTTCAAAATCGACTGCGCCCATAAGGTACAAAATGGGACCACCGATGGGACATCAAAAGTTAGCCTGGACTTTCAGCTAACTGCTTCACAAATTTGGTTTCATAATTTTGAGAGGTTTGCGAGATACAAATTTGTTCGTAAACTACTACAGCGGCAATTTTTTTAAAAAAATTGGACATATGTCAAAAATTGTAATAGATAAGTTAACATAATTTAGGTTCCCTAAACTCAGAATTAGAAGACCAATCGAACCATGTAAAGAAAAATATAGGTTTCCATTTAAAATAAGAAAGTTGGTACCAATTTTTGGCACACCCTGTATAGTTGGAGGACTGAAAATATTTTAGATAGAACGGGCATGATCGATTATGGCTGCATACCAAATTTCAAGTTTCTAATCCAACTGCAAGTTGAAAAACTTGCCTACGTGAATCACCCTGTATAGATGGGGACATAACAGACGGTCAGCGACAACAGTAACACTATGAAAATTTAATGAACATTTAATAACTACCCAGCGGGAACGAAGGTAGGCGCCATATGTCACATACCTACGATCAAAGAACTAAATCTAGGCGATACTAGAATTTCTACAAACAAAAATGGTCATACAAGCTCCTCCTGTATAGACCAAATCGCTATAACTATCCCTAATCCTTTTTTTGTTTGCGAATTAATGGATCCAACCATTGCCGATCATTTCACACATATTTTAAGTTGAAAATGTTAAACATACAGCAACACAATGTTATCAAGAAATCAGTAAGTAAAAGATCATTAAGTAAAAACAACATGAATTAATATCGTACCAGGCTGCTTCAAGTAAACTGGTCCAATTTATTTAATTTAAACATGAATAATGCATTTTCTTATTTTGCCGAAAATATCTCCTGGTGCTTTAACCTATCGTGCCCTTATGTTAGTAGAATAAATACACAGAATCAGTATCGAGACTGGATCACCAACGATATCAGAAAAGAAGGAGTAAACCTAAAAAATATGTTTTGGTTATTGTCAAATTCCAACAGTGTAGAATTAAGAAGTATGTACAATATTAAAAAGAGAGAACACAAATTTAATATTAAATTAACCAAAGCAAAATTTTATATTAACAAAATTAATTCCGCTTCCAATGAAACAAAAGAGACCTGGAATATTATCAATTCTAAACTAGGCAGAACTACTTGTAAAAATGACATATGTTTAATTCATAACTCACTAGAAATAAAAAATAAAGAAAACTTTTCTAAAGTTTTTTGGTAAGTGTTTTTGTCTTTAGTTGTTTTTTGGTTTTGTTGAACAGGATAATTTAAAATTAAAATTAACATTATTGTGACAGTTACCTGTACGTAATGTACATATTTCTTTCTTTTAAATCAATGTTGTTCGTGGCATATAGCCAGCAAAGTATTTTGTTTAGAAAAATATATGTTTTTGTATTTATGATAAGTCTTTAGTAAGAGTTTGAAATAATTACGAGTATTTTTGCTAGTAATATATTCATTTCCTCAATTCTAAGATATGGTGGTCTTAAATAGACTTTGGTGACCTCTATCTTTTAAGATCAGTTTGATGCAAAGCGGAAAAAACAAAATTATTATTATACTGTTACAGTCTTAAGTGAGACACACTGCACATATAAGACTTTTTTTCTTGTACTAACCTATACTCACGATACAAGTGTTTTGGAATTGAAAATCGCGTTATTTATGATTTGTTTCTTATGACGATTTCGCTAAAAACTTAAATTTAAACCAGGTTTTAAAAACTTGTATAAAAATTAGTAAAACACCTAAGAAACCATTGGCCTAGAAAAGAAACCCTAAAGGCATTAGACCTCGAAGTATATGATCAAAGACGTGTCACGTAAAAGTAATGTATAATTATAAGTATATAGCAGCCTATGATTTACTCGCCTGTCTGCAGTTTACGAGTATTGAAATCGCTTTTCCCGGTGCATCTGGGGTTTAACTCGCCTATCTGTGGTTTTACGAGAATTGCAAAAAGGCCCCGCTCAATAATTAGCCAGAGGCCCCACAAAGTCTTAATCAGGCCCTGCCTATTGGTATTGAAAACCTTTGACTCGATTGGCGTAATTGTCACACTTGCTATTTTTTCCGGAGGAATTTCGGATTTCGTCAGATTTGCCGTAGACAATTTAATGCTCTTTCAAAATATTTGCGGGCAGTTGCCTGCCCTTTTCGCCCATGCAAAGAATTAGGAAAAGTTGAAACTATATTCTTGTCCTTTTTAGATGGTTTTACTATCTAAATTAATTTTAAAAGACTCCCGATATCACGTTTTCATTTGGAGTCGGTTCTGGAGGCGTGGACACAAAATAAGACACTAACACACTATAACTGGACAATTAGACTTTAAGAATGCCACAGTCAACACTGGATTACAAGAAAGAAAATATGAATGTGTTATCCAATGTTGATAGTGACATGTAGCCAGTAAAGGGGTAGAAGAAAAAAAGGTGTATGTTTTCTATGTACATTTCTTGTCAAAGCAGTAAATAAGTACCAGAATTCCCAGAAAAGTAGTTTTAATTTCAAGCAGTTTCAGACAATAACAATAAATGCAGAATAAATTAAATATGTTTAACCACATTAATAGGGAAGATCCGCCTCTGCGTTACTTATAAAAAGAACCAGCATCAGTTAATATTTCGAAACTGTATTCAGTGCCATTTGATTTTGACCAGAGAACATAATTGCCTCGTTTTCTATATAAAATTCGCAACAAAAACATCTTATGTAGTTACAGTCTGGTCGGAAACATTTTAGTGTAAATTTTGGAAGGAAAGGTTCCTGTAAAATAAAAATGTTAATTAGAAAAATTAGAAAATAAGCAAACATTAATGATCATTGATCTTATAAACTAAAGTGACGTCATTTAGTATGATAGTCGAACGGAAACATTTAACCCAACCTGGTTTTACTTTCAGTTTTTTTCTATTGCTGTTTCAGGTTAAGGTATGTATATTTAAGAAAATATGCAGGTACCACATGGATATTTTAGGGTAACTCGTAGAACTAAGATGGAGACCCCTGCCTCCAAAAGAACTGAAATTTTGTTGATGAACTATACTTCCACCCCACTACGTGAATGTAATAATAAACACTGTAACAAGTATTATAACAGAATGTGTTAATTGTAATGAATATGTTTTTATTGCATTTTTAGCTAGTATTCGTTAAAACTAAAGATGTAAGATTAATCGTCTCTAGATATATTGGAGGCGGCTATCTTGAGTTTTTGCATTTGAGTAAATAGCAGAATAAAAAAGATAGATCATCCTCATATCCCAAGAGCCAGCGACAATCAAAAGTTTCTTGTATGTCAATAATTAATAGTCAGTTTTATAAGCTGATTCAGAAAGGTATCGAGATACTCTGTAGAAAATTATAGTGTTCCCTATCAGCGTTTCCTTGTAGTATGGATTATTTAAAAGTCTACTATTCATACAAGCTGCAACCGATAGGAACCTGTGAAATATCTTTAAGTGAGAAAATATAAGGGTTTGTCAACTAGCCCCCCCCCCCCTCAGTTACTGCCTCTTCTTCAGTTTGCTAGCACACAATGTTTAGACCTAGCACGCCCTAGAACAACCATTTTTAAAGCTAGTACACCCCGCGCAAATAATAAATAGGGGGTTGTTTTCGGGGGGGGGGGGGCAAGTTGACGCTAGCCCCCCCCCAGTTATTTCTTGTCTTGAATTTGCTAGCACATAATGCTTACACCTAGCACACGCTAGCACAACCACTTTCGAAGCTAGCACAGCTACAGAGGCGGTAATATTCAGGGTGTAACTTTTGTCGTCAGCGCCCCCCTCCCCCCACTTAAATTTTGGTCTTAAATTTGCTAACACGCAATGCTTTTTCTCAAATTTGATAACAAAAAATGTTAACACCTAAACAACTAAACAACTAAATAATTAAATAAATAAATTAGATTTTATTTCATAAATAATTTTTACAATCATTTTAGTGTTATAGTAACACACCACAATAATAATAATGACATACTTCAAACACAATATATAGTGGTTTTCAAAAAGTTCTCAAAATTTTTATTATTGTTTCCATGGAAAGTTTAATTATGTCAATTACTTTTGTCTATCTTGGAACAAAAAAGAAACACGTGAAAAAAAATTGTTACGTGGCAGTCGTCACCTGTCAAATATTACAATTATGCAAAAAAAAATTAAAAGTCGCCTTGTATTTCGTGTTTTTTCGTACTTCAGTTTAAGGGATGACCGCCATTTTCTAAGACGGCGGCCGTAGCATAATATGCACGAATGTTATTAATGACGCTATTACTGGACACTAGTAGGTACTACTATGCAATGTTTCGAATTATTTCCAGGGAAGAATTTTTTTCCTAATATGATTGTGCCAAAAGTTGACCAAGTAAATTAAGTGAACAATGTATAGGCCAGTAGAATTAGGAAAAAAAACAGGATTTTTTGGGACCTTTTTACATAGAAATGTAGATTCCGTCCTCTTAATATGTTGTCAGACGGCGACAAAGTTTTACGTGGGGAAGTATGTTTTATATACATGAGTATATAATTTTGACCTAAAACCGAGGACATCTCGAAACCTGTGCATGCTATCAAAAAATTCTAAATAAATAAAATCAAATTGAATTTTTTACAAATTTTGTCTGAAAATAATTTTCAATTTTCCCAACAGGTTTCGAGATGTCCTCGGTTTTAGACCATTATATACTCATGTATATAAAACATATTTCCCCCACCTAAAACTTTGTCACCGCCTGATAATATGTTCGAAGTTCGAAACCTACATTTCTATGTAAAAAAGTACTGTCTCTCGTCTTTTCTCAAAAACCCTATTAATTGTTCCTAATTCTGCTGGCTTATACAGGGTGTAATCAGTTTCATGCCATTAAAAAAGCTGGTGGTAGGGAACGACAAACAAAAAAACCTTATTTTACATGGGGTCTAAAGCTCATAGTATTGGAGAAAAAAAAAGAAAAAAAAATTCCAAAATACTTAATAACCTAGTTTGAGAACTGCTGGCATATTGGGGTAGGTTTTATTGCCTCGCGTCTTGTCGCACGAGATACCTGACATTCCTGCAAATAAGTATGCCGACAAAGCAGTTAAAAGCGACCGACAGAGGACATCGTCATGTTTTTTGCTTCTTCGCGGCCAATTATCCTATTAGGCGTGCTATACTCTCCCTTGTAATATTCTCAAGTAATAATTTCAGTTTTGTCCTTACTTGGTAAAGAACGTACGCATGACGCGACGTACCCGTTCCTTGGTTTTGTCTGTTGCTTTTTTTTTGAATTTTGTGCCACTTATGTAAAGATTTATTTTATTGACTTATCGTTCAAGTCGTTAGTACTTGGTTACGTAAGACACTACTTCTCGTTCGTGCTTTTTGTGTTACTTTTTGGATTTTGGACCAGGTCTTTCTTTTTGTTTTCTTTATTAATAACGTTAATTCACTGTTTAGTGTGGTGTTTTAAAACGCAGATTTTGGACATTATGGGAGATTACACTTATCCAGAGCTCGCGGATATGGACTTGGTACATGGAGAATGTGGTGGAAATGCAGCCGGTGCAGAAGAGCTTTAGAACAATTGCAACGACGTATTTTAATGTGCATAGAAACCATAAATAATTATCCTAATTTACCAAATGTGTCGAACAGAGTAAGTATGTTATTATTTCGACGTACCGAAATGTGTATACGAAAAATTTTTGTAAAAAATTCAAAAGAATTGTTCAGTTATTGGGTGTTACCTATTGGGCATTAAAGGTATGATTATTATTATTAGTATTCGTTGTCTTGTTTTTATCTGTTTATTACTATTTACATTGATTTTCATCGATACCTGACTGGGAAAAATTATGCGCTCAATTCGTAAATCAGATTTTTTACTAACTTAAAATACACAACTATTTTCTGTTATCGTATCTAGGACGTCTAACTGTTCGTTTTTCAATTTCATAAAACAATTACTAATTTTTTAAGCTTTTAACACAATGTTACAAATGTTGATGAACCAGTTTTAAATTTTATAAATTCTTATAAACGACAATAAAAGCTACAATAGCTTTGTTCCAAATTAAAAAAACACATGTAAACAAATCCTATTTAAACCCCTGCGGCCATGCTATGCTTGCGTTGTGCCGAAAGAGAAGGAATTATTTACATTTTCATAATTAGTGGTATAAAAAGTTCTATACAAATAATCCCATCAAAGTGCCGCACTTCTACCGACGGGAAGACAAGTCGGGCCGTACAGTTTTTTGTTATTTCTAATATTCGGAACTATAACATCCATTGACCCTGGAAAACAGTGGTTCTCAAATCTTTCCTACCTTAACATTAAAAATGTAAACCCAGGTCAGTTTTTTCAAAGTGCCCCTAGAGAAAAAGGTCATATAGGTTTTCTGTTTCGGTCCCTATTACCAGTTTTTTTTAGTGACATGGAACTAATTACACCCTGTATATATTTTTCATTTAATTTACTTGGTCAACTTTTAGCACAATCATATAAGACAAAAAAACCCTACCTACTAGTGTCCAGCAATAGCGTATCATTAATAACATTCGTGCATATTATGCTACAGCCGCCATCTTACAAAATAGCTACTGTCTCTTAAACTGAAGTACGAAAAAACACGAAACACAAGGCGATTCTTAATGACTTTTTTCTCATAAATGTAAAATTTGACAATTGACGACTGTCCAACATGAGAACTTTTTGAAAACCACTAAGTATATATTATATTTTAAGTATGTCATTATTATTATTGTGGTGTGTTATTACTAAAATGATTGTAAAAACTATTATTCGTGAAATAAAGTATAATTTATTTACTAACTCGTTTAGTTGTCTAGGTGTTAACATTGTGTGTTATCAAATTTGAGAAAAAAAGTACAATTTCAACCTTGTATTATATATGTGATCATTTTTAGTAAGGTAATCTGAGTAATAATAGAAAATGTAATATATCTGTGGGCGGGACAAAATTTCTACCCTGTATATTATCGACTCTGTAGGAGCGCTAGCTTGGAAAAGTGGTTGTGCTTCGGTGTGCTAGGTATAAGCATTACGTGTTAGCAAATTCAAGACAAAACAAAATAACTGGAGGGGGCTGAGGAAAAAATGGATACCCTGTATATTACCGCCTATATAGGAATTTCGGCACAATTTCCTGCTTGCTATACAGGAGTGATTCCATGTAAAAGACGAAGAGAAAGTTAAAAATTATGTCACACCCCTACCACTTGAAATTGGTGTCATTTTGTCGGATTTATTATCCTCTTACGCCAAATCAAGCGCCTGCTCGATCGGTTAACTCTTTGTTTATTTATTCAACTTTTTATACGATAAATTTTTTTTTTTAAAAGATCCGTTCCAAGAAGAAGACACTTGTTACAATTTATGCCTTATTCTTTTTTATGTTAAGGTATGGCAGCATGGTCAAGTACCAGATAATGGAAGAGTTTCTACTAGAAAGTCGTACCTGTTCTAATTGATTTTAATTGATTCAGTACATCCACTGCCTTTCTCAGGCAGAGTGGTGGATTACGAGACTGAAATGAATCGCTTTGGTAGAAAAATCTGTTTGCCACGAATAGTTACGTTATGGAATTCATTACATTCTTAAGTTGCACCTAAGCGATTTAATTGGTATTGTTAGGTTTCACTGGCTTCTTTAGAAACAATCATAATTGTTCTGTTATACTAGCTGCAAAGGGATTTGCCTTAATTTAGTTATATCATCTTCCCTTTACTTACCACTTTATTCATAAATTCTTACATAAATCGAATGTCTCCGTTTGCAACAGAACACGCTCTTGAAGGACTGCCTCAGGGAGCACTCCGGACATTTGGCACACGAACATATCGGATTTATATACGTGCAATGTAAATGTTGGCCGGAAAATGGGCAGAATGCTCTGTAACGGATGCACCGTCCAAAGTATATAACTGAAAATGAAGTTTCTTATTTAAAATTATTAATGTAATAGACCAAACACCAGAGAATTTCTTGCGTCAAATTGAGATAGAGGCTGCACTTTTCCTTAATTTTTAGATATAGTTGAAATCAGCAATCATGTTCACGTCATCAATTTATGTACTTATCAAGGACGAGATTGTTCTATGAGTTCAGATACTCGCATATTGTAACGTAAATAACAGAAAGTCACGTTTGATGGGGCTACGCCAGACGTTCCAGACGTAACGATGCGTTTTAGTTTAGAAAAATAAAACCGCTTGTTATAGCCGCAACCAACGTTCAGCATTCTGTCAGTTCAGTAGCGCGCAATTGGCGCATTTGTCTTTAATGATTTTCTATTTCCTCTAGTTATTTATATAAGTTTGTAGTGTGTTTGACTGTGATGTTCTAAATTTTCTGTAATTATGTAAATTGTTGCGTAAACTGTTTGTGAGTGCTTTAGTTTTACTGTTTGTAAAGAAACTAACCTCAAAATGCACGGCAAAGACTGAATGCGGTAGCCAGAGATATGTTGGTAAAATTAGTTGAGTACTTTAATCGGGAAAAATACCTTTACCTTTGAAAGCAGTCCATGAGGTGAATAGCAAATTTAAATGTGGTAGACGTTTATTAAGTAAATTTTCTCATAGCGTACTTCTAATACATCGGGTATTTATATGCGGACGGTGCAATGGATTTGTAAGGAAACTCTAATGAGACATTCATAAATTCATGACACATTACTAGATTTCCGTTTACCAAGCATTTTAGCACACGTTCCCAATAATTTGCACACGCCACCAATGGGTTACATGTGTGTAGGATTTCGGATATAAAAACCAGACCAAATTCAAGACAAATCGGTGCTATTCTGGCATTGGCTTTCAGCGTGCTGGGCTGAGTCGATTACAGTTAGTGCTCTATTACGACGTATTACGAGTGAATATAAGTTGACCGGTAGACTCCTTCAGCGGGCTGCGCTGGGACCTACCTGAGTTACTTGTTATTTAACCGACGTCGTTGCATGGTCAAAAGGTACGCATGTTATCGCCGACGCCGACGCCGCAACGTTGCCAACATTACACTTTCGCCGTTTCAAAAACATTTACGAAATTATTAAATGTCCGTAAAAGATACGAAAACACATATGTTATGTAACACTGACATGATCTACCTGTTATTGAGAGAATACACTGTTTATTTGAAATTGGACTATTTATTTACTAACCGAACTCTGGATTAACATCGCCAAATCAGCTACCCAAGAAAAACACGTTACATAATTTGGAGCCCGAGCAGGTCCATTTTGAAGAACGTTACACTCGTGAGGAGCAGGATGCCCCAAATACTACTGTGGCAAAATATTGACTCTGAAAGACAAATGAAACTAAGAACTTGATGGAGGCAAGAAGATGAATATGAGGGATACAATTTATAATATGTATTCCGAAAGTAATGTAACCAATGTAAGACAGGGGTCAAAGAAGTTAAAATTATTTACATGAAATAACGCGATGTTTGGAAAAAGTGGCATCCTACCTAAAAAAACATGTCGTAAGACATTGGCACAATGCAATATTAGAGGACTTAAAAAAGCGTAAGCAAACTTGCATTTTACAATTTAACAGGAAATATTTTATTACCATTTAGGGGCCTTTCATAAACTCATAAACTCCAAAGGCATGAGAAAGTTCGCGTGGGTCAACGTCTTTGTCATATCGTTTTATTGGAAATGCCAAATCGCGAGATTAATGACACAATTAACCGAAAACATGATTAAACAATCGAATGATTCAATTAGTTAGGGTGCCGTAGAACTATAAATGCGATGATTGGTCCGAATTTTCCCCAAACCTTGCTGTACGTTAGATTGGAAATGCAAGTCGGTTTTTCTCTTAATTGAAAAAAATCAGAATGAATCTAGACAAAAAAAGAGTTTGTTCACCGACTGGGAAAAATTAGCTAGCTTATGGCCGTATTCACCATTATCTATTAAATTAGTATCAGGGAGTTAAGTCTCAAACAGTCTGATAAAGTCACTATTCGGTATTCACCATAGATGATTAGGGCTTAACAGTCAGTTAAATCCTCTGATAAGTTAACAGGAGAAATTCGAGCTGTTAAACCCTAACAGACTAATATCGAAACGTCATCAATTTTTTTTTAAATAAAAATGGAAAGAATTAATACAGTAATATGTTGATATTTTTGAACAAGAGAGGTTATTAGTTCTTTTTCACAATCAGTAGAATTTGGAGATCGCCTATATTTTTCTTTTTCCATCTGTATTGAATTTCTATAACAAAAATTAAACATAAATTGTCTAATAGATCGCTGGTCCTAAAAATTAATACTTACTATTTAAAATGTTTAATAATTTGGATACAAGAGCACACACATATGTTTATTTACGACCATAGATAAATATTTCCTAGCACTGCGAGCGAAAAGAGAGAATTGTGACAGCTTTTTTAGGTTATATAATAATGGTGACATTGGCTACAACAAAAAACTACCAACATATTTCTGGTAACTTTCATTTAACTGCCCGTTTACTATCAGCGGTCTGAAATGTCATGGTAAATAGGGTATTTCTTTGTCAGGCTGTTAATCTTTATCTCTCTGTTTGTTACCAAACTGTTAAGTTGAAAATGGTGAATATGGCTGTTAGATATAGGATAGTTTAAGTTGTAATTAAAAGGATGTTTTATATTATTTAGGGAAAGCCTTTGGACATCTTTACTGCAGATGGCGGTAATTGCCAGGCGAATACTATTTCGCTAGATAATTTCTACTATAGATGACACCACCCTCCGGATGGCCCGAGGGTTCTAAAAATGAGCGGACTTTCATTCGTTGGTCTATGTTTCTTTAAGGTGGATAACTCCCACCCAACTTAAAAATTGACCAGGATAATCCCGTCAAGAAAGAAAAACACTTTCCGATCAGCTACTGGTGGTGTGACATTGTCCTACTTTTATCGTGATAATTTTAGTGTTACCGGGTATAGGTATTTGTGTTTTTGAGCTTTTGTTCTAAAATTGTAACTTCATGTCATCAGATTTCAAATTAAACGTTACCTTATTCAAATCGTCGCTGGCAACTGGCATTTTCTGCACTGGTTTATAAAGTATAGCTTTCAGAAACAATTAACTTAATGTTCGTTAGGGTGTTATATTTTTTTGACCTTTCTGGCAATCAGTTTGAATTTGAGTGTAAACGATTTTCTCGAACGAAGTAATTTTTATTGCCTAAGTTCGAGACTGTGGTCCATATTTCTTATTTGTTAACTGTTCAGTTACATTTTCTTTTGTTTTAACTTAAGTATTAACTATTGTCGTTGTATTATCTAAGCCGATTAATTTCGTGTTCTTTTGTAAAATATAACTTAAGTAAAGATTAGGGAATTGACAAGATAGGACAGCCGGCGGAAAACCTTTTAATTTTTAGCAATGGCGCCATTGACCTCGACATTTCATTGGAGTACTCGCGCAGTTGCCACAATGTGACAATCAGACAGAGAAGGTAATATTAGAGAGGCCAACAGTGAAAAATGGACAACACTGTCCTGATAGAACAACCGAACTCAGTTGACTGTCAGTAGCCAAGGTCACTAAAAAACAGGTTGCTTTAAAATATATGTCACATGAAGCATTTCAATGTTTATATGTAAGGTATCTATTTGGTTAGGATAGAATTGTACATTAAAAGAATAATTTTGAATTTTTTTTCTATAAAATGAAGAAAAAACAGCCACACGCAGTTGTCATCGAGGTCTGTACGTGACGTAGCACTTGTCGATTTTAATGAGCTAACCTATCTTTTAGTAAGCTTGGTCAAATTCGTTTAATGCGTAACCGACAAATCCCGAAACCGTTTCCACTGGATGTCGTGTCCCTTTAAATTGGAGTACACAACTGTCTTCGTCTATTTCGTCTTCTCCGTCTGACTGTCCTATCTTGTTAGTTCTCTAATATTTGCTTCAAGTGTCGTTGAAAATGTGTGGTGTTTCATTTACTTGCTGAAATAGTGGAAAACAGAAAAAATGGGGTAAGTTTTTGAACTATATCCATTCAAATGTACACACACTGTCCACGCATAACACGAAATTAATACATCTAGATCTACGTGGCCCACTGTGCAGGGGTAGTGTGAGAATAGACGTAAAGATAGGCCCGACGTTGATGAATGAGTATTCCTTGGTAGTCGAACATAGTGTAAAATTGGTCTCAGTTGAAAGGGGTACATTAATTTTCGTATATAATCAATAAACATAATAACCCTCCAAAGTAGTGTAAACAGAGTAGAGGGGTTTATTACAGTAAGTTTGTGGCGTAGTTGTTGTGGTAGTTTTTGTAGTTAGTCTATGAGATCGCTGAAGTAGTGTTGTCGCTTGACGAGAATGGTATATTATAATATTAAAATTTTAATAAAATTAAAATTTTTTACAGGAAACTCCTTTCAAATGGTACGCCCATGCGTGCCATTCTGTGTGACTTTGAGTCGATTGTATTAGGAAATTTAAAGATGATGACGTGACGACAAGATTCATGATTTCAACTATAAGCACTGAGTTACTGATATGGTTGATTGGTGGGTTTTTATCGCTCCCGCCAGAAATTTAAGTACACGTGCTTTCAAATCTTTCGCGTACACATTAAAAATTAAGTAACAACAATTTTGCAATAGTTTAGTTGTATAAACGGATAAGTTTGAGGTTAGGTTAAAGATGACATTGACACTTAATTAAAATTCAATTAAAATGAAGATAAAAATAAATACAAATATATTAAAACAGGTTTTGATATTTTGTCTTGGACCCATTAGCCTCTAGCACCGCATTCAATCTTCTGGGCATAGATTCTATAAGATTTCGCCAGTAATTTTGGTCTTCGTTCAACTCTTCCCACGCATTTTGAATAACTTCTCACAATTCTTCAGCATTTGCAGGTCTAAAGTTAAATTTATATTTATTATCTTGATAACTAAACCCCAAACATTTTCTATGGGGTTCATATCAGGACTACAGGACGGTCATGGTAATATTTCAATATTGTTATTTTGATCCGACTGTGTTATTATTCGAGAGGTGTGGATAGGGTAATTATCCTGTTGAAATATGAATTCAATGGGATATAATTATTCCACAGAAGGAACCATAACATTTTGCAAGATGTTAAGGTAAGCTACTACATTAAACCGACCATTAAATCGCCAGGTTATCCCTAGACCGAGAATACTTCCAAGCCCAAACAGAGAATCGTCCAGACCTGTTTCCTGGTGAAACATATCGTTCAAAAAATCATAAATTTATCGGTCGATACACCCGTAAACGACCATCATTGCACGATTTAAATATTTTTTCATTAGAAAATATTACAGTGGTCCAAAAATTTATAGGTCGGTATATATAATTCAGGAAAAATGTTATCCGGGACTGCTTATTTTCTTCTGTTAATATATTTTTCTTTGCACTTGCGAAATTTATAATATCTGAATCTTTCACACGACGACACGCTGTCACCCACAATCCTGGAAAGTTGGTCTCAAAGACGGTTTGTCTGGTCGTATTGAAAGGGTTTTCCCTTAAATGATTCAAACGGGCTTCGTCCTACTCCGCGTTTGAAATTTTGGATCTTCCCGAACACGGCCTTCTAGTCACGGTCCCTTCTTATGCCCACCTCTTCTTTACTCGAAGAACAGTGCTTTTAACTAGCTCATAATGAGTAGCAACCCTTTTTATGAACCTCCCCTCTTCTAATTTAGAAAGCACCCAAAACTATATCTTCCTATGCCAATCGAGACACTTTAACTGTTGAAAAGTTCAAATGTCAGAGTTGAATAATTACAACCCTGATTTAATACGGCGAAAAATAAGTGTACGCGAAAGTTTTGAAAGCAAGTGTGTAACATGCACCAAAATAGCCTGTTTAAGCATTTGCTGATAAATCTTAAGGTAAAGTAAATGCTTTGATTTTATCCATTAACGTCCATCGGAACAATACGCTTTCTTGCTGATTTTAATTTCAAACTATCAACATGTAACGGGGTTATAAAAACCCGCAGCTCAAATAGTCAGCATTAACGATAGATAGGATATTTTCACTCACCTAAAATTAAAGCAGCAACATAAATTAAAATCCCATAAAGTATTAATTCAGAAAAATTCAAACCATAATATATATTAGATTTAGGAGTCATATTTGTTATTTTACATCTGAAAATATCTTGATTTTGACATGAATATAACTGTCAAAGTACTAATTAGGATGTTTAGGAAGTTTAAAGTCTAGGAATAACAGAGGCAATCAGGACTATACCAACGGCTGTAACAGAGACTATCTAGGATTCACTTCCTTGCATCTTGAATGAACTGAGAACCAGGAAAGCAGCTGGGTAGCTATTCTGTATCGGTGTGATGTGATGTGAGCACATGTTTTCATGAGAAAGTGGGCAGAGTTCTCTTGAAAACCAAAATAGCGTATTCTGTAACTGTGGGAGCGGTCACATCACGCCAAAAATTGGGGTACTTGCTTCTCTTGGTAAATTGTAGGGAACGGGACCGTTCGCGCGTGAGAGGATGAAAGTATAACCTCACTTTTTCAAACTGTCATTTTATTTGGATGTCGGTGGCATGATATTTGTTTATTTGAAGTTATTTAACAAAAATATATTTCAAGGCACTGTTCATCGGGTTGAAGCGGATTTTTGATGTTGTTTTTCCTAGCCTAACAGAAAATCATGTCACTTTTACAAAATAATAGATACTGCACTCATTTTGAATGCCAGAAGCTCGCATTTTGACGAGATGCATTTCCCATCATGCAACGCACAACCTTCGATCATGGCGTTGTGACAATTCTATTCGTTCAAATGTAGGAGCAACTATTGGCAACGCTGGAAGGATTACTTCACGTCCCCATGTAGTCACTGTAGTTACAGAATAGCATTTTTGTTTCCGTGGAAGGGGATCGTGATATGAGCTCATAGCTACCTCTGATAGACTGTTCAAAGGTGGACGGGCCAGAGCACACCAAACCTCTAACTCTACCTGTAATGAACAGGTCATTTAGGCCACTGTCTTCCTATCTATAAGTTCACTATTCCACATATAGTCTTCTTCCCTAACAGAGTTAGTCAGTTGTAATTACGAAAATTGATATTGACAAATAAATATGCAGTCCTATTTTAAATAGAAATGTATTTTAAACATAATATTTTGAATAAAAATTTAATACACGAATAAACAAACTACAACATAAATAATAGCAACTAATACCTTCTGAAAGTCACGACGTTAATTCCATTGAGAATGTTTGGGAATTATGGTGAAGCATATAAATAAATTAAATTTTTGTCCTCAAAATTTGGAACAATTTCGTGACATGATAAATATGAATGAAAAATTTTATGTAATACCCAAATTGCAGAAAATTTAGTTTTATCAATGCCTAGGAGGCTACAAGCAATTTTAGATGAGGATGGAGAAATGGCAGCTCTTCCACATTATTATCCCGGAGTCATTGCTTTGCATTGCGCGCAATATGTATGGGGAGCAATTATCCTATGGGAAGATAAAATTATCATCTGGATATGGTTCCCTTACTGACGGCAACATAAAGTTTTCAAATATCTCAATATATTTAGTGGAATTAAGATGACTACCAACAAACCAATACATTCCAATTCCTCTTTGACTAATCCATGTCCATGTATTAACCGACAAATGTCTGTGATCGAATGTAATATTTTGATTGTATCTTTCCCCAAGAGGCCTATAAACGCAAACATGTATGTCCATCATGACATGACTGGAAAACTTTTTCATCAGAAAATATTGACTTTTGAAGTCTTCATTGTTCAACATATGGCTTAGTGCAAAAATGATCCGTTCCTGTTGTTTTTCCGTCAATTTGTAATTTTTAGCAGCAGAACTAGACTTCAAAATGCTATTTTTAATTCCCCTACAGGCAGTAGATCTTGAGGTAAGAACATTTGTTTCAAAACTGCATTAACTGAGGTCTTAAAAGAATTTTCTTGAAGTTAATACAAAGGCTTCATCTTGTTGGTCATTACTTCGTTTAGACCTAACAGATCCATGCTTGCGAGATATAGTTCTTTCATTTTACCATCTTCTTTAACTTTCATTATACTGCATTTATTTATGTTATATTCACAAGCAATTGGTCTTATAGACTATCCATTTTCCAATTTGGAAACAGTTGTAATCTTCTGAATTTCTGTTAGTTGTCTAATAATTTCTAAACATTGGCAAATATTTAAAATGTTCGAGCATGGTTCCTTAATCATACATGTGTATAAATAAACTTCAATTTGAAAGACATTGTGACAGTTGACGTTTAGATAATGACATCAATATTGTTAAAAAAAAGTGTACTACTGTTTTTTCAAGCAAGTGTATGCACGGATGCAAACCAAGGGTTGACATATCGGCGCCACTTGACAAGTATCCTAATACAGAGTGTCTCGCTTAAATGTGGAACAAGCCTGTAATTCCTTTGTTTACTGAACGATTTGAATAAGATGACTAATATGAATACAAATATAACACATGAATATAAATATAAAAACTAGCACAAGAAATTATATATTTTAAATCGAACAATAAAATAAAAAGGGAACAGGAGCAATATTTCAGTTTTACGTGTAGGAAATATTAGGTACTCCTGCTCATTATTTTATTTTCTTATTCGATTTGAAACGTATAATTTCTTGTGCTGGTTTTTATATTTATATTCATGTGTGTTTGATGTAATATTAGTTATCGTTTGTTTATATTCACTATGGAAAAAAATAAAATGGTATTAGAAGTTACTTATTTAGGTTTTATTTCATGAATAAGTTTTATTCTTAAAAAAATTAATAAAATCTAAATGCAGCCATCGATTTATATGAAACTTTAAAGAACAAAGTTTAGAGAAACGGTGAAAAAGAGTATGCAATCAGTTTTTGAAAAAAAAATAGCTGACACGAATGACTGATTCGTGAGCTTGAAAATATGTCGCAGTAGGTCAGTTTTGAGTTTCAGAAATCATTCGTGTTATTTAAGAATAGAGTTTATGTAGCACTATATTACAAAAAATTATTCAAATCGGTCAGTAAACAAAGGAATTACAGGCTTGTTCCACATTTAAGCGAGACACCCTGTATATTCCAAGCAGAGGTATATGCCATTTTACTGCGTGTAAGCGAAAATCTTAGAAAAGATTTTGCTCACAAGCATATTTTATATTTAATCGACAGACAGGCAGGCGAATTTGAGGTCTCTAACATCAAACAATGTGACTTTTATGCTAGTGCTGAACTATCGGAGCAGATCAGCGCAGATCGTTTTGGTAGAACAAGTAGCAAAAACTCCTTTCTTTGGTCTTGAATCAACCTTCAGTTTCCCAAGAAGTTTGGTTCAATCAGAGCTATGAGACTAGGTCCATTACACAGTTCAACAATTATTGGGCTTAAGGCAGTCAAGGCTCTATGAAAGGGACCTTCAAATTGATTCCACTGCAGTGGAAGTGGTTGGGCGGGCTCAATAGAGAAAGAATGAGACACAGTCCGCTGAACAAACACCTTCATACAATGAGGTTGAGGAATGATCCTATTTGTCGGATGTGTGTAGTAATGGATAGAACCATCACTAATATTCTATGTAATTGTGCACCACCAAGAACGTCAAGGACGGGTACATCTAAAGCCAAATACAGCCAGAGGAATTACGGGATCTACTTTGCTATCTGTAAACAGCATTGACCTTTTCGTGAGATCCTTCCCTGTAATAACGAATCTGTTGGCAAAATTGTTCAATAGCCAAAAGTCACTGACTGAATACCATTCCAGTCAGTGACTCTTGGATAGTCGACTTCACGGAGTATTTGTATACGAATAAGATTGTACGGAAATAGTTTCAAGTCTTTCTTCAAAACAGTATGGTGTGTGTCAATTGATATGTCAAAAGGTTGTACATGAGTTCTAGGAAAATGTCATAATATCTCTTACATTTTGAGTTCAGCTGTATGGTTGTTTAGCTTGTCACTACGTTCCTGTCGTTTCACAGTCTCAAGGAAGAGTTTAACAGAATAGTTCGTAGTATTGAGGTAGCATTTCAATGATAGGAGCGATTTAAATAACATAACGATTCAAACTCTAGTTGTTTTTTGTATGGACAACTTGATGTCGTTAGCTGCTATTACGCTCATTCATTCATTCATTCATTTATATTATACATGGTGTTTCAGGTATGCAATCATTAATTTCCAGGGGTGATTTTACATACAAAAAATATGAAAAAAGTTCATATGGGTCCGGAAATTTACTATTCTCTAGAATAAACTAAGGAAATATCACAAATTATTACTATATTAAAGGACTCAACAGGTTTTAAAGATTAACAAATTAAATTGAATGTTCAAAATGGGCGCCATTCATTTCCACATAAGCTACTAGACGACGATTCATTGAAGAAAAGACCCGTTGAAAAATTCCTGACATGTTCCTGATAATTTCACACCCCATTGCTGCACGTTCACGTAACTCTTCAAGATTTGACAAAGAAGTTGAGTAGACAAAGCCTTTCAAACAACTCCAGACATAGTAGTCAAGAGGACTTAGGTCGGAGGATCCAGGAGGTCAAACTATCGGCCCGTTTCTGCCAATCCATCTATTGGGATAAGCTGCATTTAAATAATTTGTGCCACCATCGTGCATGAACCACATTGTCCTTGTGGTCTCATGCGGCACATCCTCCGAGAGATCTCTTGAATTGAACACGAACTTTTTTTCATATTTTTTTAATGTAGAAATTAATGGCAGCATACCTGAAACACCCTGTATATTACACTTAATAGCTAGAAATAAAATCATAATTTGATGAATTAGTTTTATTTAAAAATAGAACAAATGTAAAATTAATAAATACAAATGAAAAGGATATGATTTGGTTACATCAGATGGGGATTTGCTACAACATAGGCTAAATTTTTAAAGAAATTCGTTTCATAATAAGACACAATTTGTAACAAAATTGCTGAAATTTCTCTAAAAACCTCAAAATAAAATAATTCTTATAAAGAAAATTAATAAGTATTATTCTTAAACAGTAAAAAAGGTAATAAAAATGACTAAATATTTTTTTCTAATTTTAATTTTTTTATATATAAACTTTATTACAATTCAAAATTGCAACTTTTATAAAATGAAATGTCCATTCCACCTTTTCGTTTGATAAATTGAGCTTTCTGCACTAGTATAAATAAACAATCTAATTGTTGCAAAACAGGTATCTAAAATTGCTACATGTAAAACATTTCATAAAGGATTTTGATATTTACCAAAGAATCACGATATATACATAAAAGTTAAGGCTACAAAATAGCTACTAACATACTGGTAAACGTTAAATAAATACCAATAACACATTAATAATACCTTACAATTAGAAAATAGCACCTTACATGGTAATAAAATTAATAAAATTATTTTAAAATGTACTTATAATGGTAGATACACCCGTAACATAAATAAAAACACTGGGAAAGGGCATTTTGAGGACTGCAAAACGACGACCATTTAAAGCATAACGATTAGTGCTCAATGCTGGCAACACTTACAGATCGACAACATAACAACACACAATAAAGATTTGGTCATGTATTAATGAACAGTGGTCCAATTTGTTCCCTGTCATCAAAATTTCTCCTGAATAAAAAAAATTTCAAAATTGCATAAATAACTAAATAAAACCCACTACTATGTTTGCTACTACTATGTATTTATAAAAATTGCCGCTGCAGTTTCGACTTACAAAGTTATTGTCAAGCAGTGAATCAAAAATAACTGATTTACATGTGTACAGATATGTTATATATGGATAATTCTGGGTGGATTAGTTAATGTTAATAGGTACTATAAAGGCTTGGACAGGTAGATGACAATAATAAACAGATCTATGAATATTAAATCAAGGATCTTCCGGCTGTAAATAAGGGTGAATATATAAGACCTAAGTGATCATTTAACAAATGATAATCCTTGATATTATTGTGTTTGTGAATTTCTAGAGAATCTGGAATAGTTAGTTTAAACCCTTTTGTTAAGAAATGTATAATTTCCATATCGTCTAATTACGGAAAACTATGGCTGTTGCAACCTATATGATCCAAAATGTTCTTGATACCGTGTTTTAAAATTTCTACCGCTTTGCCCCATACAGATTACAACCTGTACATTTTAACTT
The DNA here is from genome assembly GCA_963583905.1 of Stenurella melanura. Taxonomy (NCBI): domain Eukaryota; kingdom Metazoa; phylum Arthropoda; class Insecta; order Coleoptera; family Cerambycidae; genus Stenurella; species Stenurella melanura. Next base: position 16,010,738 of record OY757315.1, read on the forward strand.
ATAAACTCCAGACTTGTTAAATTTACGTCTTGTCTAAAGGACCCCGCAGTTTTTGATTGGGAAATGGGTTTCAGCTGATTGTTCTGAAATTTAGGAAAAATGTTCTCCTGGGCCCCCTGATTAAAATTCTCCTTGGCCACCGAATTCGATTTTTTGATCTATAAAGGATTGAAACTGTGAAAATCTGCGAAGGTCTGCTTAAATGTTCGAAGAAAATTCTGCAAATATTCAGATATTTAGACAAAAATAAGCATATTTTGTCTCTTCGTGTTTTTTTCCAGCGTGCTTCTTTCTCCCGCAAAAAAATATATTTTTTTGTAATTTCTTTACGGGAAAAGGAAGCACTTTGAAGAAAAAGTTGGAGGGGGGGGGAGCAAAAGTTGATTATTTTTTCCGAAATGATATACCTGAATATTTTGGGATCTACCTGAAGTAGAAAAAAATAAAAATCTAGGGAAATTCTTGGCCGAAATTATTTTTGTCTAAAAAATTCTGAAAACCGGCAGGCGCGTTCTTTGAACAAAAATGAACAACTTTTGCCCCCCCCCCTCAACTTATTCTTCAAAGTGCTTCCATTTACCGTAAAAAAACACAAAATAATTAAAAAATTTTGTTTATTTTTTTCCGGGAGAAGGAAGCACTTTGGAAAAAAACACCAAGAGACAAAAGATGCTTTTACATACATACATTTTCCCGAAGTTTCAGAACAAGCGATTGAAACCCATTTTCTTATAAAACACTGTGGGATTCTTTATGTCCTTACCTATTTTTTCAGACAAATGACCATATAGGTAATTATTGTGTAAGTAAATTTTGCATAATTTTTAAAAACAATTTTACAAATTTTTACAAAATTCACAAACACAACAATTACTTACTGTGGCCATTTGTCTGAAAAAATAACTAATATTCTCTTTAAGCACAATCTAAAAATAGCTTCTACATCGCAGAGTAAATTATCAAACATATATAATGCAAATGATAGAACACATACATTTAACAAGTTAAAATGCACAGATTATAACAGCATCTATTTACGGCAAAGCGGTAGAAGTTTCAAAACACGACATTAAGAACATTCTGGTCATGTAGGTTACAAAAAACGGATTCATCATTCGCGAATCACTGCCTCGAAAACAACCATAGTTTTCCGGAATTAGATGACATGGAAATTAAACATTTGTCAACAAAAAGCTTTAAATGAACTATTCTAAAATCTCTAGATTCACAAAAACAATAATATCAAGGATTATAATTTGTTAAATGATTAATTAGATCTTACATATTTAGCTTTATTTACAGTCGGAAGACCCTTGATGCCTTGATTCAATATTCATAGATCTGTTTATTATTCTCATCTACCTGCCTAAGCCTTTATATAACCTATAAACTAATCCACCCAGAATTGTCCATATATATCATTTCTGTGCACTTGTAAATCATTTTTTATTCACTGCTTGACAATGACTTTATAAATCGAATCTGCAGTCGCAATTTTCGTAAATGGTAGAAAACGTAGTAGTGTTAAGACACTTTAGTTATTTGTGTAAGATGAGTAACTACCACAGAGTGACAACGGCTCCTTCAAATAACCGTTTAAAATGTCAAAAATCGGTTAAATACGGTTTTTGTAAGAGAAAATGACATAGTTACCTGAAAAATTCTTCATTGCAGGAGTGAGCGTGTTTATGGAACATATTTCGGTCTGCTGTACTCGAATCTATGGCCACAATTTCAAATGATCACGTCAAAAGGTTTTTTAATCGCAAAAAGTTGAGAAAAAATCGAAAACTCAGCGCTTTGGCTATAGTAATTAGTGTACAAATGCATCTGCATTGTGTTTATATGCATTATTATCATTGTTGTGTTATATTTGTCTCCTGAATTCGAGTAGGTGATCGAGAGAGAACCAGCCAATAGCAGTTGATTTCCAAACTCAAAAAACAAAAGTTTCCAGAATGCAAATAAATAAGCTCTCTAGGTTATTTATCTTAGAATATTTATTTTTGATTTACTTTGATATTTAGATTGCGAAATGCAATTCTTGCATTCGAGAATAAAAAAAAATTCGCAACCGAGTATCAAACAATATTTTTTCGAAAACTGTCTCCCACAGTCCAAAAATTACTAATAATGTGAAGAGAAAATTTTGACATTTACAATTAATTTACTTTTGACGTGTATATTGTCATCTATAATTTGCTGCACATATTTTAATATCAAATATTATTTGGCGCTGCTGTAACGAAGGCAACGCAACAAACAAGCTTTAGTAAACAATTAACAATTCTATTGAAACACATACTTTATAGGATTTTGCAAAGAGCAGAAAAAATAACTATGAGGATTAAAAGAAAAACAATGTGAGAAAATATTAAAGAATGAGAATTTTCAAATAAGCAATGATACAAATTCATTTTAGGATTTTAATTTGCTAGCATAACCAGAATTCAAGTTACCGAAAGAATGCAAAGATTTCATTAATATTTTTACACACAGTTTTTCTTTTACTTCTCATAGATAGTTATTTTTCTGCTGTTCATACAAAGAATGTGTTTCAATACAATTATAAGCAAACAAATAATAATTCACTTAAAAAAAATCAACAATTCTATTAAGAAAGCACGGGTTTTTTAACTCCTGAAATGGAGGCAGTTTATTCAATAATTTTATCATTGAAATTGGATAAAACATAAAACATGTTATCAGAAAGTGATGAAGATCCACCATGTGAAGTGTCTGAAGCAGCGAAAACTGCAATTTCTGGACTTATTCCCAGCAAATAGATCATGCTTACAAAGACTTTATGGAATGGTATGATTCTAATAAATTTAAAAATGTGTCTGAAAGTATGATATTGGTATATTCTGAATATAAAATTAAGAGAGTGCAGCCGACAACATTATGGTCTATATATTAATGCTGAAGAGAACACTGAACGTTAAACAAAATATAGATATAGAGAAATATTCCAGGTTAGCACCATATTTGAAAAATAAATGTGTAAGATATCGTCCCAAAGAGTCAAAAGTTTTAACACAAGCAGAAATTGAGAAATTCTTACAAGAGGCACCAGATGAACGCTTCTTATTAATGAAGGTGAGTCATTTTAATTCATTATTACCTACATATTTTTATAGATTTGTTGATAAAGCGATATTTTTTCAGGATATTTTAATATTGGGCATATATGGGTCATGTAGAAACGAACTATTGAATTTAACAATAAATGATATTGAGGATAAGGATACAACTATTATTATAAAAATCTAAGATTCAAAAAATCGCACTCGAAGAACATTCATCATTTCAAATTTGACCTGTATTAAATTATATCGTAAATATTATACCTTCTATTAGATTTATGAACGGAAAATGTTATTAATATTATTAAAATAAGATATACTCCAAAAAAAATTGCAACATATTTAAAATTATCGGAAGCTGGTCATTGCTTACGAAGATCATCTGCTACACTGCAAGCTGATTCTGGAGCTGATTTCGCCAGTCTTAAAAGATATGGGGGCTGGCGATCTTCAATGGTAGCAGAAAGATACATTGATGTGTGAAGAAAATTGTAATTTCTGATGGTATCTTATCTGCTCCCAAATCTGGTGCTTCTTTAACAATTACCCAGTGATTTAATCAAGAAACTATTGCAGTGAGCGACTTGCCATCCTCGAGTGGAGTCAGTTTTCACAATTATCCAATTACGACTTTGAATTTAAACGGTAAAAAAACGAATTAACTATTACATTGTTTGTTAATTAAATTTAGTATTGATGATCGATTGTTAACATTTATGTTTTTGTGAATAATAATAAATAAACTGGTTAACTGATTCTGTCGTCTATAATTTCATTGATTGTTGTAGGTGGATGTAAAAGTCTTTTACATCCTGGATGTAAAAGACTTTTACATTCCGGAGACAAAAACTGTCGTTTTGACATTTAATAAATATGTAAAATTTGACTTTTTCGAAAAAACCTTTGGCGCGATCACTCGGAATTCTAGCCTCAGATTCGAATACCGCTGGTCGAAATACGTGTAAAGAATACACTCACTCCTGCTGCGAAGGCCTTTTCCGATAGCCATGTCACTTTCTCTCATCGCATTTTCTTCTAATTTTGTCAATTTTATTGAGTTTGCGAAAAGTTTCGATGACGTGGAGCAAATTGGAATTCCATTTCAGAGGGTCAAAATACATAGGAATATGGAGCTCTGTTCATTAGTACACGACAATTTTTATTCTGTGGCTGTGTCTTGGATAATTCAAATAGTAATCCAGTTATCAAGTTGTTGACATAGAGAACGTGGGAAATTAACTCAGGATTTACATTTTTGCTTAAACTACTGAGATGTAACAAAGACCCCGAGTTTTTGAATTCTAACGCGGTCGATATAATAAAATGAACAAATTCTGGCATAGGTTTATCCAATTTTTTTTTCCCATACCACATTACCTTTACGTAATGCGAACCAGAACAATTTTGTGATTTCTTACGCCTTTTCAAAAAAAATATCTGAATTCCTCAGTTACAATTCAAAAATCAGCTATCGAAGAGAAAAATATCCTGAGGTATTTTCCTGCAAAAGAACATAAACACTGGAGTTTAGTCTACGAGACTGTAGGCGTTTCAAACTCTGCAGAACTATTCGAATTTAAGCGAAAAGAAAACGTCATGTTGCCAAACAATGAGCATATTACACATAATTTTCTGCAAGCTAATTGTTGAGATTATGGTGCATAATTAGAATAACTATTGAGTCTATTATACTTTATTGTTTATCCATTAGTTTCAAAAAGTAGACAAAATACTAGCTCATCTTCTAAAAGGCTATATACTCGTTTAAAAAATACCCTGACGTGATAATTTCGACTATTTCTATTATTTTTTTTCCTAATAATAGAATTATTGTTACGCCTAATTCTAAATTTTAATAAAAAGTTAAAAAGTAAATAGCACCGAATGTCTAATGTTATTCAGGACTGAATTTAAGAGTGTTGAATGTTATTGGCATTTCAGATTAAGAATGCTGTCGACAGACTATATAATGGTAAAAAAATGTTAATACTTTACGTGGTGTGTCAAATCAGTTAATATAGGGCCGAAAAAGAAATGTCAAGAAGGTTTGGATGGATTTTATCCAAAGCTTCATCTAGATGCTCCAACAATGTCAGGTCGTCTCTCTCGTAGGCAAATAATGTGCAGACTAATCTAGGGAACATGGTCAAAAATTGATGGCGTTTCGTACGACGCACATTGTCCTAAAATTTTCTAACGATATTTTTGATTTCCACTTATTGAAAAAATATATGTCTCAATATGTTATACCTACGTATTCTGGATTGTTGTTATCTGAGTCACTCAAATAAATGAAAAACAAATCGTAGGCAGTTTCTTAAACTCTATTAATATCGTGACATTTTTCGATAGTTTCTATAATTTTACTGTTGTTCACAAACAATAAAATTGACTACTATCGACTATGCAGTTTCAATTGTAGTCATGGGTTTTAACTAATATGTATGTTTCGTGACCTTTCCCTGACGTCTGTCTATCAGTCTATAAGTCACTGTGTGCTTCCACTATACCTCAAAAAATACTGATGGTAATTTAATAGAATTTTTAAGGACACTTCGTTAATTCACAGATCGCGCTAAATGTTAGAGTTTCGTAGAAGGAAGGCGACATTATCTTTTCTTGTTATAAAACTGATCTTTGAACGCTTTTACCACTAGTCAGTATTATTTTTAATTAGAAATTAAGGTATTTTCCGTTTAATCAAAACCTCTACATTATTAACATTCTTTTCTTCAGTCTAAAATCACAGTATAGTCGCAATAGTAATGTTACCAAACAAATGGAAATGCATGATTTTTGTCAGCAGAAATATCTTAAATGCCTCGAAAAAAATCTAATAGCTGAAATTTGCAGAATATTACCTTTACATTATTAGTTTGTCGAAAAAATGTTCGCTTTCTTTTGCTTTTTATAGATTAAGTAATATTACAAACCTGAAGTTGATGTTGTCATTTCATCATGCAGAATGTATGTCAAGTGTAAGCTATTGAATAATTTTATAGGGTTCCTCGAGGTATTTTAACAGAATTTTCATATTTCCAAAAAAATTGTAAAAGATATTGTGGGTGCCTCGAACTACCTGTCATACCGTCCTATTTTGCCTCTTGTTTGTATGTATATTACTGAACTAGTATTAAACGTAAGGTCTATTGAAAACAATTTTGTTAGAAATCTAGATATTCATAGTTACAATACAAGAAATAATACTGAAAAATAACCACACCTTTTCACAAGAGTGCTCTTTTTGAAGAAAATCCTAATTATATAAGTATTGAATATTACAACAAGTTGCCTTCCAAAGATGTTCAGAACTTAAGAAAATTTAAGGATAAGTTACAAACATTCTTGTTAGGAAAAAAACTGTATACTATTACAGAGTATGTGGATTCTTAATAATTTCTCATGTTAGATACTTTAAAACAGCTTACTTTACTTTACTTTATTTTACTTCACCCTTAATGATGGTGCAGTTACTCCATTTTTTGTTCATGCATCTGAAACTACGAATTTTAGACCGAAATATCTAGATAAGCAATAAGGGCAGGTAAATTATATTTTCTAACGGTGTATAATATAATATACTTACTATAACTATTACATGGATAATTCGCCCTAAATCTACCATCATTATAACATCACCTATTTTAATATTTTCGTCTAAAACTCTTACTTTCAAAGTTATGAAAAAAAAGCTGAAAAAGTGTCTTATTAAGGATATGTTTAGGGCGGCGCCTCTGTGTTAGGGCTGGTGGGTTTTGACGTTACTAATCACATAATGACACATCCTGAACATTTTAACTCTATGCATTAGATAATTTGGTATTAGTTACCCAATAAAGAGAATGACTCTTCGATAAGCCAATCAAAATCGTGACCTCTCACATCTCCATTTGTTTGATACCTCAAGTACAGCTCAATTGTTTTAACACATCAACAGTATCTCTTAAATTCATGCCTGAAAGGGGTTTCGTCTTCAAATCTAAGCCTTAGAGAACGACATAGGCGCGGGTATTCTAGAAATGTTATTTTCAGGCCTAGAGTCCTTTCTAGGACTCCTGTAGGACATACGATCACCGGAATTTCTAGTAAACTTGCTTGGCTGGAAGTCCTGTTCGTCGTTTAAGGTGTTTAGACTGCCATATTTCTTTAACAGTTCTTGTACTTGTTGGGCTATTATGGCGTCATCCTCGGACTGTTTGACTGCTTGCAGAAGCTCTTGCCTTAGCCTTCCCTTCGTCGGAGATGTGTTGGCGGACGATGAACGCCTATCGTAGTTGGCTGCCGAGATACTTCTTCTGCCTGAAATAACGAAATTTGAGTTATAGAGAGGCAAATGTCTGTAGATAGAGTAATTGTAAAAAAAATGTTAAAATGTGTTTTTGTTGAAATAGGTTTAGAGTGTTACGAAACGTCAAGATTTCAAATTTGAGTGAAGAAAATTCGGTCTCTCGGTCTGGTCTGTCTGATAAATTTGTTGAGGGTACGTTTTCTCTAAAATGGTTTAAGACATTGACTTGAAATTTGGTACACTAATGTATTGCAACGAGATCTGGAACTGGATTATATTTTGAGCTTACTGTTGGGGGGAAAATAGGTGTAAATAGGGGAAAATAAGTAATACAAGCTGATAGGAGCTCACGTAGAAACTTGGAATTTGCTATACAGATTCGGAAAATGCAGTTTAGGGTGTAGGAATAACGATGTAATTGACCACGCCCCGCTAGTTCCATAAACCGTGAAAAGAGAGGCACATAATGAATTGAATTTAGCACGGCATGAACTAAGGATGGGTGCGGACGTAGGTAATAATTTCTAATACGAAACGAGACAATATCTCTTCGTCAAAAGCGAAGAAGTTATTTGTCACATTTTTGACAAATAATTTCTTCTATTGAAAGCATTTCTGCAGTTTCTTTTTTAGCCGTAAATGCTATGGGAATAAAATAACAATTCTTATTAAAACCGAAATGAAAATAGAACATTAAAATAAAATTAAATAACTCGGAAACTAAAATCAACTAATAATTATCAAAAAATAAATTATTCTTATTAAATTACAAAAATAGAACATTAAAATAAAATTAAATAACCCTCAGATACTAAAATCAACTAATAATTATTATCAAACAATAAATTAATGAAGTAAGAATTCAAACAAACCACCTTCTTGCGCCAAATAATTGCCAAACCAATTATACAATGAATCTCTCATATCATTGAGTTGATTTGGAGTAATACTTGTACAAAGTTGGATAAGTTTTTCCCGTAATTCAACTAAATTATTGGCTTGTTCAAACGCATGTTTGTACGCGGTTTCCTTTAAAAAGCCCCACAGAAAGAAATCATGGGGTGCTAGATCAGGTGACCTGGCGGGCCATTTTATCATTCCCCTCGTAGCTATTAAACGATTGGGAAATGTTCTTTCCAGAAAATTAATAACAGTTAAGGTATTGTGACTTGGGAAGCCGTCTTGTTGAAACCAAATGTCGTCAAAGTTGACAGGAAGATTTTGAACTGCAGGAATTATTTGGTTTTGTAAAAGCTCTAAATATTTATTGCCATTTAAATTGCCATCGATTAGCAGTGGGCCTATAATATGATTGTCTAAAATTACCGTCCAAACGTTCAACTTTTGAGGATACTGAGTTCGCACAGCAACACTCAAATGTTTATTTTTCCGAGACCAATATCGTACTACGAATGGATTGTGTTTCCTATGTAATGAGAAGGATGATTCATCTGTAAACAATATATTTTTTAAGAAGTTTTCATTCTCATTAATTTTATTTATCATAATTTCACAAAATCCCATCCGTTTGAAATTGTCCTCGGGAAATATCTCTTGCGTTGTTTGAACTTTAAAACAATTGTACCCATTTCTTTTCAAAATAATTCTTACAGTTCTTTCCTTCATGTCAACTTCATCAGCAATTTGCCTGCTAGAACAAGGTTCACTAGTTTCAACAAGTGCACAGACATTAGTTTCGCGAATTTCACGTTCTGCACTCATTTGCTGAGGACGGGGTTCTGGTTAACAGCATTTTTTACAATAATTCACGACACACCCGAAATTCTCAAATTTTTTAATTAATAATGTATCAACTCGACGCGGTCAAGCGATGGCGCTATTGTTTTATACCAATGCCCTGCATTGTTCTATGGCAAGGCGTGGTTTATCTGCGCAGAAACCAGTTTACGTACCTTAAACTAAATTTGCTGAATCTGTATATACTAGAAACAAAGGTCTATTTTTTTATAATATTTGCCAACCCCCCACCACATTATTAAAGGGCGACAGTTTCAGGCTTTTTGCCTTCGTTAGTATGGACCAGGTAGTAAGTAACGAGAGGAAATTATATATTTGTAAGGGCACTTACTACCTAGTCTGTACCTGATGAATACCGAAAGCCTGCAACTGGTATAACATACGCCACGCTGTTTATCCGATTATATCACTATTAAATTCTAATTTCCCTGCACTATTACTATACTTCCCCATTCAACTACGTAGACGCGTAAGTAAAATTTTGACTTATGTAAATGTATTTTACCTGTTGTGTTTCTGGCAAAGGGCGAAACATACGTGTCCGTGGTAATACTAGGCCTTGCGGTTTTGGGACGTCCATTCCAAGTATTAATTTTCGAATCTGTTTTCTTAACTGGTGCTGCCTGTCTCTTAGGACTTTTATGAACTTCGATGCTTCTCTCTGTGCTATTAGCTCTACTTAGCGATTTTTCCTTTTGCTGTGTGAGGGGATTGTCATTTTGCTTCGTGAATGAGTTTTCCTTTTGTTTCGTGAACGAGTTTTCTTTCTGTAGTGTGAAAGACTTCTCTTCTTTTATCGTTTTCGGTGACTTACTTGGAGATTCCGTTAGTTTTTCCATGGACTGAATGTTCCTTTCTAGTTTAGCTCTGATGTCGTTTTCGTATATCCGTTGGGAGAACTGAGTCTTCCTTAGACCGAAATCATTTAGGTCGTCTTCTGTGTAAACCTGGTGATGCTCTAAAAATAAAGAACGCATGAGACAAGAACGAATATTTTACAAGTTTTAAACAGCTCTAGAGAATGATTAAGTGGGCTTTTCTTGAATATTCAAGTTATACATTCATATAAAGGGTGAGGCATTTAAATGGAGACAAGTAAATATTCCAAAAAATAATGGGATTAGAAAAAAAAATTGTTGTTGGAGATGTGTGTTTGTGTGAATAAACTTGAAGTGACTTTAGACTCTAGATTTTTCAAAAGAAGTTCATGAGTAGGAATGTTCCTTTCATAGCATTTGAGATAAAAAAATGTATGGCTTTGGTACCTTTCCTCAGATTGCATATTTAAAATCTAATAATAACGGAGATAAACATCATTCCTATATAGCTATTAGTAACAACACCAGTTTATCATTAATAGTATTTTATGAAATGTAGGCAGTTAAATTGATAAAAAAACAAACCCAAATTTACTAAAGGACCAGACAACATTTCTGCATTTATCGTCAAAGATTGAATTCAATGAATTAAGAAGCTTAATTTATATTAGAATATAATATTTGCTACTATTCTACTGTAGTAATGTCACTATATTGCTGCACTATAATGTTATCAATTCCGTAATTGTTTCTTTTAATAAGGAGGTGTAACTTTACAGGAAGACCTATTTAAAAAAAATTGCAAGAACAATCCCTCTCAATCTTCACAAAACACCCTGTATATTAAATTTAAGCAGCTGAAGGCAGTAATTAGTAATAAATAATACCACGACAAGTAATTTATAACAATGATATGCAATATCCAATATTTAAGCATATTGTTTTGCGATATTGTCTCGTACTTACCATTCTCTTCTGCATCCTCGGCGGAATTCTGGCTGTACAATGAAGATCGTTGTTTGTTTTTATCTTGAACTATGCCTAGGCTCCTGTAACCCTCGTCCGACATCTCCGAAGTGGTGTCACTGTGATCTGTGTCTGTCACTTGGAGGATAGCTTCTGATTTCATCACCTACACACATGCCGTTCTTTTTAGTGTCAGTATCATTAACATACATATTATACAAATTATATTATTAATATTTGCCATGCGTTGCTGACAGGAAATGCGATATGGAGAGAGCAAGTTTTCGACAAAGCATATGAATATGCTACGTCATAATTATTATTATGATTATTGAATCTGAATTTGTTCAGTTTACGTATTATTCTTTGATTTGAAATTATCTAATATGCCTTAGAACTTAACACAATAATGAAACGTTACTATTTTGGTTTGACTTCGAATTAGAACTAGGTAAAAAACTAAATTTTGTTGCTGACACGCAAACAGACAAACAAGTAGACTGAAATTAGGAAAAATAGAGGAAAGAAGCGTTTGCGAGCCGGGAATGAGAGTTTCACTCTTGACAATTGCCCCTAGCACGCCACGGGGTGATTTCTCACATTTTTCCGTGAAATAAATGGCTCTACAGAAAATTTTATACTCACCGAAAAAACTAAGAAATTTTCTACAAATAAGACTTTATGCATATTGCAAACAGACGCAATGGATTTTGAGCAATGGATGGTCAAACTAGGTGTTGGTCCCCGATCAACGCTCGCTTTCATTGACTTTAGAAAACATAGAAGAAATAAATTATAACGTTTTGCCTTTTAGGAATAATTCGGCCAGATGATTACTAGTAATTTTGCCCTTAAAAATCATCCCTAACAAACCAAGCCACAGTTTTTCGCATTTTTTTCACATTTCCTTGCATTTCCTCGCGAAGTTATTGGTCACTGAAAATATTGTCCATAAAATTTACCGCAAATAAGGTCCCATGCATCTTGATGATAGGCACAATGGCAGAATATTTTCCGCGGGTATAGAATGTTCTGGAGGACCAATTATTTCGAGAAGAAATGAGAAAAATGCGAAAACCGCGACGTGGCCTTTTTGATATGGGTCTGGAGGATGAAGCGGTCACTTGCAACCTGAGGACTCTTGCTTCTGAAAACTAACCATCTTGCGCAAATTATTTCCAAACGGCAAAACATTATAATTTATTTCTCCTGTTTCCTGTCGTCAATGAACGCAAAGCGCGTGTCGATCGTAGACCAACCCCCTAGTTTGATCGGTCATTGTTCGAAAACCATTGAGTCTATTAGTGCATGCAAAAGTTGCAAAAAATGCGCAAAACGCAATAGTATTGAAAATACAGTGCAAGACATCTCCCATCATCGTATTCCCAACACTCTAAAAAGGGGGGGAACACGATGGCAACAATATTTCTTTTCCTACCACTACCACTAAATCGGAAAAACCACTCTTTTTCGATATTTCCGTACTAGACTTGCGAGGACTTGCCGGATCGGGTTCTTGTCAGGAAATATGGATGAATTGAGTAACCCTTGACAGGGGAGTCTCAAAGAACTGCCGGAGGTTGAAATGACCCCCTGCCCCTCCCTAATTACAAGACATTTAAAAAACACTACCGATGTTCTGAAAAACGTTCCTCCCCGTTTCGAAGGCGGGGAAAACAAAGATGACAACATTGGAATCTCTACCCTTCTCTAACTACCCCCAAAATTGAAAACCACCACCTTTTTAGCTTTACTGTACTAGGCTTGTAAGGTCTTGCCGAATTGGGTGCTTTTCCGTAAAGATGGGTGATATCTCGGTTACTATTAACTTTCGAACGAATGTGAAATACTCTTAAACATTACAATTTTTTGCCTAAAAATAGGTAAAACATACATAAATAACAACCCTCCAGTCTTTATGGATTCGAAGATATGGAACATGATTTTTATTGCAAAATAGAAAGCGGAACCCTGTTTCTTTTAGTTTTCTTAAATATTTTGTGAAATAAACCTCTAATCGTCTCGAGATGTACTAACCAAATTTCTTCCTAAGAAAATTTCCTACAAGGATAGGTTATTGCGAAAATTCGAAAAAAATGTCAACTATTGTAAAATTAGCAACAAATTAGCAAACAAGAAAGGAAGAATTTTCAAATTGCAATAACTAAAGTAATTGTCTTCGATACTTGATGAAATTTTAGGAAAGATAGCCCTTGTGATGTTTAAAAAGTGTGCGCAACCCCGATCTTCCAATCCAAAATGGCGGACTCTTGCAAATTTCCAAAATGGAACATTGGAAGTGCTGCCGCTTCGATAAAAAAAACGGATCGTCATGAAACCAATTGGAATCAATTGAATTTAACAGTATTTTCGAATGTACCAAAATTCAGATTTTTTATTAGCAAATAAATTTTTTGTTTATAAACATCGAAATCTCCACGAATTTTTAGTTCAAATATTTGCAACCAAGTGCATTGAATTGCGCTTAAGAAAACATGAATTAAAAAAAATTCTAGGACCAAAGGAAGCCGAGATACGCCACTTTTATGTTTCTATCGATAACGGCTGTTCTAATCAATATTTTTACTTGGAACTTGGCATGATGCAATTAGAATGCTTTATTTATAAATACAATTTTTTCGATCAATTTTGATCAATTCTTCATTGAGAAACTATCGATTAATGAGCGCGCACAACGTACGGTGCGAGAGATGGCCGAGCGGCGGAAATAGAATGGCGCTATGACGTCATGCCGCGCCGTCGCCGCAGCCGCGCTCGGCTCTCGTAGACTTTTAGTTGCAAATTAGATTACTAGTCCGCTTAGAAAACACCTACAAAAAATTTCTTTTGAAATACCGTGTTCTTTTCTTAACTTTCCGATGGTGTAAACGAAATTTTGACAAAGTCGCTACCGGCTTCAATAATTAGCAACTTTATAATTAATTTTCACTTTTTTCATAATGTATGCATTTTCTTGATACTTTCAACAACAGATCGATATTAATTGCAAATACAGGGTTATAAATAATTGATCAATGTCACATTAAAACGAAAAGTTTACTATTTTTCTATTTTATTATAAAAAAAATCATCCTATATACAGGGTGATTCACGTAGGCCATTCATTAGAAGTTTTTCAACTTGCAGTTGGATTAGAAACTTGAAATTTGGTATGCAGCCATAATCGATCATGCCCGTTCTATCTAAGATATTTTCAGTCCTCCAACTATACAGGGTGTGCCAAAAATTGGTACCAATTTTCTTATTTTAAATGGAAACCTATATTTTTCTTTACATGGTTCAGTTGGTCTTCTAATTCTGTTAGAGAACCTAAGTTATGTTAACTTATCTATTACAATTTTTGACATATGTCCAATTTTTTGAAAAAAATTGCCGCTGTAGTAGTTCACGAATAAATTTGTATCTCGCAAACCTTTCAAAATTATGAAACCAAATTTGTGAAGCAATTAGCTGGAAGTCCAGGCTAACTTTTAATGTCCCATCGGTGGTCCCATTTTGTACCATATGGGCGCAGTCGATTTTCAAATGTCGCAATCAAAAATTGACAAAAAGTCAATTTTTTCAAATGGCACCTACTATTTTTTTTCACACCATTCGAAAGAAAATTGAATTTTAGGGTGAGTTACTTAAGCATTCCCTATACCTAACTTCACCCCATATCGAGTTATTCAATAAAAATCAAGAAATACCTTATCTTGCCGAGAGATTCCTTACTTCATCAAGTATGCCATGGACACAAAAGACAGTTGTAATAATTTTTAAAGAAAAATATGGATTCTTATTTAATTACACAAAACACCAACAAATTATTATTAACGAACAAGAACAATGTTGACGAAATTCTGACGTAAATGTTCAATGTGACGACCTATTTTTCTATTATTCTACTTTCAACAGATTGTGTAGCACATCTTTGCGCCTGCCATTTCTGACGCCAGAAGTCAATGCCAAATTGAATTTTAGGGCCACTTTTATTAACATTGTGTTTGTCTATCTACAGTCGTTTTTGAGTTATTGGCATTTTTTAAAAAATATATTGTTTTTTTTTTCTCAAGGGTAGTAGTCTTTGGAAACAATCATCTCATTTTAATTTTTATTCTAAAATCGTATTGCAATAATAAATAATAACAACAAATAAACAGATTAACAAAATAATTCTTTCAATACAAATGCTCAATGTGTGCACCGTTTTCACTGACAGAATTTCGTCAACATTGTTCTTGTTCGATAATAATAATTTGTTGGTGTTGTGTGTAATTAAATAAGAATCCATATTGTTCTTTAAAAAATATTACAACTGTCTTTTGTTTCCATGGCATACTTGATGAAGTAAGGAATCTCTCGGCAAGATAAGGTATTTCTTGATTTCTATTGAATAACTCGATATGGGGTGAAGTTAGGTATAGGGAATGCTTAAGTAACTCACCCTAAAATTCAATTTTCTTTCGAATGGTATGAAAAAAAATAGTAGGTGCCATTTGAAAAAATTGACTTTTTGACAATTTTTGATTGCGACATTTGAAAATCGATTGCGCCCATATGATACAAAATGGGACCACCGATGGGACATCAAAAGTTAGCCTGGACTTCTAGCTAACTGCTTCACAAATTTGGTTTCATAATTTTAAAAGGTTTGCGAGATACAAATTTGTTCATAAACTACTACAGCGGCAATTTTTTTCAAGAAATTGGACATATGTCAAAAATTTTAATAGATAAGTTAACATAACTTAGGTTCTCTAAACTCAGAATTAGAAGACCAATCGAACCATGTAAAGAAAAATATAGATTTCCATTTAAAATAAGAAAGTTGGTACCAATTTTTGGCACACCCTGTATAGTTGGAGGACTGAAAATATTTTATATAGAACGGGCATGATCGATTATGGCGGCATACCAAATTTCAAGTTTCTAATCCAACTGCAAGTTGGAAAATTTCTAATGAATGGCCTACGTGAATCACCCTGTATACAATGTGTGAATAAAACAAAATCATTTCTCTTTTTGCAGTTTAATAATTCGAATTTATTGACAATTTGGAACGTTGTAATATATTTCGACGTATTTAAGTATTTGATTTGAATAAGTATTATTAACGTAAGGAGTTATACTATTTATTAACTTTGATTTATATACTTCATTAAATATTATTTATTTACTTACTTTAATTTAGTTGCTTTATTGAAATAACACTAAAAATTCAGTTGCAAGAGTGTGGATGTTATAAGAAGTAAAATTTAGTGACATATTTTCATTCTTTTTGACGTCCCAACGGCCTTTTTCCTGGGCTGCTTGACCGTCTCTCTCACCATACGTTTTTACGAACTTATTATTCGATACTTTCATAACGAATAATTGATCAAAATGGATCGAAAAAAAATGTACTTATAAATTAAGCAACGAAAAGTGCCAAGTAAATATTCGGGAGAGCATGAGCAGTTTGAAGTTTTAACTCTCTGATTAAAATAGTGTATTAGATATAGGTTTTTTTTTTCGTATTAGTGTTCTTTAAGGATGTTTTTAAAGATAAACTTAACAATTTGCAATTTGTTGGTAGAAATAGCTTTGGAGTATAATGGTCAAAATATGCTAAATAATTTCATTTACTTCAACAACATACAAATGTAAAGAATGATATAGATTTAGAAACTATATAAAAAAATAATATAAAACTACTCTTTATAAATCAATTATTTGAAAAATAAAAGTTAATGGTCGTCAGAATCAGCACTGGACTCTGCAATATCTGGTTCTGGCAAGCGGTCTGCTATATTGTGGTTGGAGGGCAATAATTTAAACATTCCTGATATTCCACTGGAATTATATTTTTAATACACAGTTTTAAAAGGCTTTTCTTTTTTTTTCGGATATAGGTAACTGATTTGAATAAAGAGCTTCTAGTACAATTTTACTTTAGCTCTATCTCTACTTTTTTAAGTTTTTGCAGAGACCAGTGTTGATTCTGACGACGATTGGCTTCTATTTTTCAAATAATTCATTTATAAAGGGTAGTTTTGTAATATATTTTATATAGCTTCTAAATCTAAATCATTCTTTACATTTGTATGTAGTTGAAGTAAATAAAATGATTTAGCATATTATGACCATTATCCTCCAAAGATATTTTTAAAACAAATAAAAATGACCAAATCCAATTTATTCAGTTTTACTTGTATAAATTAATTTCTATAGGACTTAGGTCATTATCTGTATAATTGGTTGTATACTATTAAGCCATAATGACAAATTAGACACTTTTACCAGTCATGACATGATTTGGTCATATTTTCTCATTTTCAACGATTTTTGGACTTTTCGTTGTATACCTTCGTATTAATTAGAACGGTTGTTATCGATAAAAACGTAAAAATGCGTATCTCGGCTCCCGTTGGTTCTAGAAGCAATTAAATGCAATTTGTTGCAAATCTTTAAACTAAAAATTCGCGGAGATACGATTCCTGGCAACAGTAATTTTACCATTCTTTGTAAATAAAAAATTTATTGGTTACCTTTGGTATATTCGAAGATATTGTTAAATTCAACTGATTCAAATTAGTTTCATGTCGATCCGTTTTTTGTCGAAGTGGCAGGCACTTCCAATTTTTAACCTTGGAAATTTGCAATAGGCCGCCATTTTGAATTGGAGGGTCGGGCACACTTCTTAGGCATTCCAAATGCTATCGCTTCCCAAAATTTCATCGCGTCTCGAAGAATTAGTTTAGTTACCGCAATTCGAAAACTTTTCATTTTTTCAACTTTTTCGCTAATTTTGCAATAGTAAATAATTTTTTCGAAGTTTTGCAATAGCCTATCCTACAGGATATTTGATTAACCTTGAGTCGATCAGAGGCTTATTTCACGAGATATTTAAGAAAAACCAAAAAAATATGTATTTTGCAATAAAAAACCATGTTCCGTATCTTCCAATCTATAAAGACTTGAGGGTTGTTATTTATGTATTTTTTACCTATTTTTAAGCAAAACATTATAATGTTTAAAATGATTTTAGATTCGCCCCGCCTATTACTGATTGGTCACTCTGTATAGGCTTATATCTAGAAAAATTTGAATAGTGACAGTTTATTACAGTTTACACTTACTTTACTATCCACTGGTATCTGTATACTACTGATATGTTTCGACTTTGGGGAGGTAGGGATGATAGGTAAAGACTGTGGGCCATAATTCTTATGCTGTGGGCTCCTGTTCGTCGTCAGCTTCGTCAAATGCGTCGATGTGAAGTTGGGCGTTGGACTTCTCGACCTGCTGGGCGGTGGAACCAGGGATTTTCTTGGGAAATTGGGACTTACGGACCTTCTAGAATCTGTATAGGATAAGTGCGAGGGTGAGCGAGATCGAGAACGGTTCAGGGAGTTCATAGGGGGGCCGAGGGAGTGGGGACTATTAGAAGTGCTGTGTAAGTTGGATGTGAGGGCTGGATTGGTGGCTGGAGATCTGAAAAAAACGTATATTTATTTTTATGGACATTAAGCTTATATTATTATTAACTTCTTGAAATAATTGAAATATTCGAAATAAGACATGACCTAGCGACGATTAGAAGAGCTTCTTCCGCCTCCAGTTAATACAAACTTTAGAGGCGAAACCTCGTTAATTGTATGTTTAATGTAAAGAATTACAAGACAGATGCCTATAGTGTGATTTACTTAAGATGAAAACACTCATATATTTAATTTACCTTTAGAAGTAGAGATTTGAATTTTGGTACAGAGATAGAACTTCAGAAGCTGCATTTCGTAGAGTACTCAACTCAAATGTCAGATGTAGTCCCAGCCTACTGCCACCTCGTGAATAGGACAGATTCTCAATACTTTGCGTCGCGTTGGAGATATCGAAAAAAGTTAGTAGAGAAAGTTGTCCAGAATTTTATATTAGCCTTGGATACTGAGTTTTGAGATAAAGATCGAATTTTAAAGTTCGAGTTTTTTATCAGTATTTACTAGCAAGCCATGAAAACAATTAAAATTGTTAATCCTCGGACTTTTCACTTTGGCGGAAATAACTCCCCGGAAGATATCGTGCCCCACATCATAGGATTGGAAATTTAATTTACAATCGATCAAGAACAAAAAGAGTTTCGGTCAATTTTGTCTAGAAATTTCCAATTCTGACCTCGGACTAGGATTCAGCAGTCAAAATTACATGGGAGTACATAGGTGAGTGTTCTGTAACAAAACTCTTTTTGTGTGTGTGCCGGTGTAATTTATCGTGACCTTTCCTTAATACTGACAATTTCAATTGTTTCCATGGCTTGCTAGTGAAAACTGATAACAAATTCGAACTTCCAAGTGAAAATGACAAGCAATTTCAGAATTGGAATTTGGTCTCGAAACTCGGTATCCAAGGCTTAAATAAGATTCTGAATAACAAGGTATTGCGTATACTACATTAGATTTGTCTAAAATATTTGTTTCTTCTATTAGTGTTGATTGATTGATTGATTGATTTGCCAGCGTAAGGTGGGCATTGCTGCCAATTCCGGTGCAGGGAGATTTGTTCCACCACGCAGCCCGATCGCCCACCGATCATCTCACCGTGTGCCAGAACAAACCCCCAGTGCTTTTATATACCGCCGGACCAGCTGCATACGCTGGATTGGACATTGGACATGCTTGTTGTCAGCAGCGAGAGCCGCATGACGCATGTAGTGTTGAAAATAAATTACTAACAGTTTTAATTTAGTACAGGCAATGAAGGCAAAATGTTGTAAAAACCTCGCAAAAATTAATAAAAGAATCATCTCTGAGATTTAAGTAGTTAGTAACCTGTGGAATGGAATGATGTATTCTTTGCACTTCCAAGTTCCGGGAAAATTCAAAAAAATTTGGAAAAACTTTTTGATTTTCGGTGTTTTTGCTCTAACGCCTAAAATAATGAAAATACAGAAAGAAGTTTTAAACAAAATTTGTAGCTCGTCTCTTTCTCTACAAAATAGGTATTTACCAATTTTTGTCTTACTTAAGCCGTTTAGAAGAATAATCCAGTTTTCCACTTATAGTTTTGAGCCGCTCCGAAATGCGCGGAAAACGAGAATTCTCTGGGAGTTTCGTACGACGGGACATATCGATCGATAATTATTACTATTCAGAGCCGCTGAAAAAAATGAAAGCAACGTAAAATGTAGAGAAAAGGCTCAGCTTTAATGTGAAACTAATCATAAAATTGATACAAATTTTTATCATAGAGAAAAAAGTGTTAGAAGATGGCTTAGTAAACTTTATATAGTTGATTTATTCACATTGTTGAGATTTATGCATCCTGCCTATGTCTCCCGTAACAATGGATGCTTTTTCACAGTATGGATTCGATTCCACGCACTTTAATCTGCATTTCGTGAAAATTTCATTGAAGAATGTTAAGAAACAAATAAGTTGTATATGTTTTATTATATAATTGTGCATTTTCTGAACGTGTATGAATAATGTAAACAAATTCAAAAAGTACTGCGCGCATTTAAAAAACTCTAAAGTGTTTCGAAAGAATATGTTTTGTTGTACTTTTGATCAAAAAATTAAGACTGTGCTATTATTATTACTTAAGATATAGCGAATTGAAGTCCAAAATTTGGAGGTGATTGATCGATGAGAAATATACCCTCTACTTTGATCGCAAGGCATATTTTTCCAACAAAAGTAATTACAATAAAACGTTAATTAGATTAATATATCATTATATAAGAATATAGAAGCAAAATGAATTATCATTCTAACGACTCCCGGCAAAGATATGAATAAATCTGTGAATCAACTGTACAAAGTTCACTAATCCATCTTCTGACACTTCCTCTCCTAGATACATTTTTTTACGAATTTTGTGATTAGTTCCACATTAAAGCTGAGACTTTTCTCTACATTTTATGTCATTTTTATTTTTTTTAGGGGCTCTGAATAGTAAGAATTATCGATCGGTAAGCCCGGTCGTACGAAACTCCTGGAGAATTCTCATTTCTCGCGCATTTCGAAGCTGCTTAAAACTGTAAGTGGAAAGCTCGATTTATGTACTAAACGGCTTAAGTAAGACAAAAATTTGTAAAGACCTTTTTTGTAGAGAAAAAGACGAGCTACAACTTTTGTTGGGAACTTCTTTCTCTATTTTCTTTATTTTGGCCGCTAGAGCAAAAACACCGAAAATCAAAAAGTTTTTCCAAATTTTTTTGAATTTTCCCGGAACTTGGAAGTGCAAAGAATAGATGATATATTCTTTGCACTTCCAAGTTCTCCAGGTTATTTTCTACATAAATCCCAGAGATGATCCTTTTATTAATTTTTGTTACCCTAAATTGTTAATTTGCCTGTACTAATTGGATAGGTTATACTTTTACTATTATCAAATTTTAAATGATTAATCAATTGATTTCTTAATCTCCCGATCAGAGGACTTTTGAAATATTTTATAGGTGTATTTTTTTGAGTTCCTAGGGTAGGTAAATTTATTCTTAGAAATGTTATTTTTTTTTTTTTAAATTTTTCTTTACCTAATTAAATCAATCTATATTTTGGGAAAATTGTTGCTATCCATTTCTTGTGAAATGGCTAGATTTTTGTTTTTCTTTAGGTTCATTTTTGACGGAGATGTGGCACTTTTTAGGATGTGCTGTGAAATTAATAATTTTAGCTCCCCCCGCAAGAGAAAAGTTATTAAATTAGAGCATACTTTCATTTCATTTTACTCAAAAACTACCCATCTTACGAAAAAAATCACAAAGCATTTTTTTGGTAAATATCCTGACCCTAAAGACACAATTCTTCAAACATGTTTTTATATACACTATGTGAAACACCCTAAAGATTTTAAAATAATTTTGTCATTGACCGTCCACACACTAGTAACTCATCCCGTATACATAATATACTTTGAAAATATTGGATACCAAATGCCAGCGTTAATTTTCTTTCTTCTTTTTCGATGCCAAACCTTCGGTCCCGACTCAGTTATAATAGTTGGTTTATCACAATTATAAAATATGTAAAAATTCACTAAAATAAATAAATAAATAAAAAAGTCATTTATTAGTATTATTATTTTTATTAAGTCGCCTGTGACCGTCTTGAAATCAGGTATCATGTGTACGAGTTACCCCCCACATCTCATTCTCGTCAAAATGTAAGCCGTAAATGTTTCCTATTTCAATTGCGAAATAAAAATCTTATTACACCCCTGCATACAGTAATTTACTTACTTTAACTATCTATAAATCCTTCATAATAATTATTTCAAAAATATATAGTTAACCCATAATAGCCTATTACTGATATAATACTATTGCTATAATATTAATACGCGGAATAATATCAACTATGCTATGCATTACTGTCAATTTCAAAACATCAAATCATAGCGTTCTGTTATGAAAAGTAACAAAAACTTAGTAGGCTGTCTTCCCTCCACACCGCACCGCGCTGCTGCATGAAAACAGAACAAAAATGAATCAGTAAACGATCTTTCTGACGTAGACTCGTTTTGTGCACAAGTTAAAATAAAAACGTGTAATAAAATCTAAATAAAAATCCTTGTTAGTTGTAATATGTAAATAATAAGTGTGGTTGTGTTATGTTATGGGACAAGATGCCAATGAAATATGCTCAAGAGTGAAGCCTAGGTAAGTGATTAAAAAAGGCCATGCGATGTTGATTTTATTATTTACAGGTTACGTAGAATATTAGTGTTTGTTATCAGGCATTAATAATAAAAATGATGGTGGTATAATAAATTTACAAATATTAAATGAAATAATAATGTAGGGTATTTTCATATAAAGCCAAAACTATATAATTTCGAAATTGTAAGTAAAATTAACTTATCAAATTATGCCCAGTGTAAATGAGTTACTTTTCAGATGTTTCTTCAGTAATTTTCGTAGTAAGTAAATACCAGACAGCTTGAATACTTGAATCATAAATATACTTACTTTTTTATATAGAGTTAATGCTATTTATAATAATAAATAAATATAACTAGGTATTACAGTCAAGTGGCTATACAGTTATTGTTTTTACTCATTTATTTCTTTAGTAAATTATCTCGCGAATTATAGGTATTGTACCTATATAATTCATTTTCAAGTTTAAGGTGTCAAATAGTAAGCCACGAGAAGTTGACCACGCATATTGTATAGGTAGAAACTTTCAAGGTCATTCGAAAATTGCAGCTAATTCATTTCCGCAAGCTATTTCAAAGCATTCTTTATAAGCTATTGAATATGTTCAAAACCGCTGCCTTAGGAATCACTACTTCCACTTCCAGATTTTCCATCCAAGTCTCGTGAAAGGAAAACATTTTAACCATATTTGCACTCTAGTATGTGGAAATTATTGGTCATACAATTTTAATAATATTTCAGACATACCTACGCCCTAAAAAAATTTGAGGTATTTGTTTCTAGCATATAAGGCAAAAATGAAGTTTCTGGACTCTACCTACTTTTCGTAATTTACAGCCCCCTTCCTTTAACGGAATCATCTCAATAAGATGTTATTACAATACATATGTGCACCAAATTTCAAGTGAATATTTCACTTTTATTTTATAAACCACAATAATAGTGGAGTGGAGTTGGTGGGGGGGGGTGAGTCCTTGGCTTCTACTATTCGCTAAATTTCAACTTTCAGCTGGCTTTACTCATTTTATTTTATTTACCTCTACTTAGTACTCTTACTAGCTTGCTTCACTTATTTTCCTATATTCACCCCTATTAAACACCCAACGACCCAACGCTTCAACGGAATCATCGCTAAATATAACCTAATTCCAGGTGTCGTTATAATATATACGTAAGTATACCGAATTTCAAGTGAATATCTCAATTCTATTTTATCAACCCCTTTAAAATGGATTGAGGATGGTAGGGGAGTTGAAAAATGTTATACAAAAATCTGAGGCCTGTCTTCTAGTATGTACATTATACACCTTATTCCAAGTTTCTGTACTCTTACCAGCTTACTTATTTTCTAATATTTACCCCTATACCGGGTGGCCACGAGTCAATGTACGCCCCCAATATTTGGGTTGTTTTAGTATTTAAAAATTTGGCTTTTGGTACACATAAATTATACAATAATAGGCTACTTTAAGACTAACAGGAATGTTGATGTCACTTTCGGTTCAACCGGAGAGATACGAACAATTTTTTAATTTTTTCAAAATGGCCGCGTCAGATGAATGCGATGTAAGAAAATTACTAAGTAGGTTATGGAAATTATTAGTAAGGTTGTAGACGTGTCTGTAAAGCAGAAAATAGTTGTTTGAATTACTGATAGGTACCAGTATTACTTCCACATCCACGTAGTGGATTGGAAGTATAGTAATCGCAAAAAAATTTTCAAAAATTTTTTTATTCGTGAAATAGGTTTAGAATGTCATGAAACGTCGAGGTTTTAAATTTGAGCGAAAAAAAAATTTCTGTCTGTCGGTCTGTCTGTCTGACTGTAACTTTTTTTTGTCCGCACGTTTTCTCCGGAACGGTTTAAGATACTGGCTTGAAATTTTGTACACGTATATATTATAACGAGATCTGGAACTGAATTGTTTTTTGAGGATATCCGGTGAAGGGTTGGGGGTTAAATAGGGGTAAATATGGAAAAATAAGTAAAGCAAGCTTGTAAGAGTACAGAAACTTGAAATTCGGTGTATGTACTAGAAGTTAAGGACTCAGATTTTTTTATAATATTTTTCAACCCCCCACCACCCCTACCCCATTAATGGGGTTGATAAAATAAAGTTGAGATATTCATTTGAAATTTCATACACGTATGTATTATAACGACGTCTGGAATTAGATTATATTTTGAGATGATTCCGTTGAATGGTTGGGGGTTAATTTGGGACAAATAGGGGAATATAAGTAAAACAAGTTGGTAAGCGTACAGAAACATGAAATTCGGTGTATGTACTGGAAGCCAAAGCGTCAGATTTTTTTATAATATTTTTCAACCCCCACCACCCCTACTCCAATATGAAAAGGGTTGATAAAATAAAATTGAGATATTCATTTGAAATTTGGTACACATATGTATTATAACGACACCTGGAACTAGATTATAATTTGAGATGATTCCGTTGAAGGGTTGGGGGTTAAATAGGGGTAAATAAGGGAAAATAAGTAAAGCAAGCTGGTAAGACTACAGAAACTTGAAATTCGGTGTATGTACTAGAAGCCAAAGCGTCAGATTTTTTTATAATTTTATTCAACCCCCCCCCACCCCTACTCCAATATGAAAAGGGTTGATAAATTAAAATTGAGCTATTCATTTGAAATTTGGAACACGTATGTATTATAACGATATCTGGAACTAGATTATATTTTGAGATGATTCCGTTGAAGGGTTGGGGTTACATAGGGGTAAATATGGGAAAATAAGTAAAGCAAGCTGGTAAGACTACAGAAACTTGAAATTCGGTGTATGTACTAGAAGCCAAGGTCTCAGATTATTTATTTTATTTTTCAACCCCCACCACTCCTATTTCATTATTAAAAGGGTTGATAAAATAAAATTGAAATATTCATTTGAAATTTGGTACACGTATGAATTAAAACGACGTCTGGAACTAGATTGTATTTTGAGATGACTCCGTTGAAGGGTTTGGGGGTTATTTAGGGGTAAATAGGGGGAAATAAGTAAAACAAGCTGGTATGAGTACAGAAACTTGAAATTCGGTGTATGTACTAGAAGCCAAGGCCTCAGATTTTTTAATAATATATTTCAGCCCCCCACCACCCCTACTCCAATATGAAAAGGGTTGATAAATTAAAATTGAGATATTCAGTTGAAATTTAGTACGCATATGTATTATAACGACATCTGGAACTAGATTATAGTTTGGGATGATTCCGTAGAAGGGTTGGGGTTAATAGGAGTAGGGAAAAATAAGTAAATCAAGCTGGTAAGAGTACAGAAATTTGGGATTCGGTGTATATACTAGAAACCAAGGCCTCAGATTTCTTTCTAATATTTTTCAAACTCCACCACCTCCGCTTCATTATTAATGGGATTGATAACATCAAATTGAGATATTCACTTGAAAGTTAGTACACGTATGTATTGTAGTGACATCCGATTGAGATGACTCCATTGAAGGGGTGGGAGGTGGTAGATTGCGAATAGTGGAAAATAAGTAGGGTAAACTAGAAACTTCATTTTTAACGAATATGGTAGAAACCAACCCCTCAAACTTTTCTATGACGTCTGCCCCAAATATTATTAAAATTCTATGACCAATAATTTTCACATACTAGAGTGCAAATATAGTCAAGATATTTCCTTTAAAGTGACTTGGATGAAGAATCTGGATGTGAATGTAGTGATTCCTTAGGCAGCGGTTTTTTTAGTTTTTTTTTTTTTTAACGGAATTTCGTTTTCATTTTCATTTCCGTAGGGGTCCTATGGATTTGTTTTTAATGGAACTGCGCTATTTCTTTTATTAATCAGAAATAATTATTCATAAACTATAGTGTTTTCGCCATTAATCATTTCTAAACGATATCCTTCGTAATAATAGAAGTATTTTTAAAAAGTAAACACAATTAAACAAGAAATAGTTTTAATAGGTATAACTTTACAACCATGAATAAATTACCAAGAATAACAAAACTATTTAAAACCTAAATTATAATAAACCATTATAAAAATTGTTCAAACTGTTCACCGTTATGATTAATACAGAGCAGCGCGAGTTATCGTTGCACGTCTAACAATCTGTAATTGTTGAGGTGTTATTTGTGCAATTTTATGTCGAACTCTTTCTTCCAGATCTTGCCTTGTGGTTGGAGCAGTCATGTAGACTCTATTTTTCAAATGCGCCCAAATAAAAAAATCGAGTGGGGTTAAGTCAGGCGACCTTGCAGGCCATCTGACTGGACCATGGGTCCCAATCCAACGATCTGGAAATAATTGATTTAAGTAATCCCTAACGATAATAGCATTGATAATAGCATATTGGTATTGGAAATTTGATTAATCTGTGGAACTATTATATTTTGGAGAAATTCTAGATATCTTGGTCCAGTTAGAGTTTCGTTAAAAATTATTGGACCTATGATATGGTCGCCCAGTACGCCTAACCAAACATTGAAGCCAAATCGCTCCTGAAACCGCCCCTGTCTCATAATGTGAGGATTATCAATTGCCCAATATCGAGTGTTGTTTCGATTAAATAAGTAACCCAAGGTTTGTAAATCTCGATTCATCAGTGAACAAAATGTTTTTGACAAAATTCTCATTTCTTAATTGGCGTACCTGTAACCAATTACAAAAGGTTATTCTTCGTTGATAATAATCATTCTCATACAAAAATTGATGCAATTGATATTTATAAGAACGATAGCCGTGTTTCTTTAAAATTTTTCTGGCTGATTCTTTGGAAACTGGCAATACATGTTCAATTTGTCTTATCGAAATGGTTGGGTCAACATGCACTAAGGCTAATACATTAATTTCCGTTTCTTCATCCACAATAAATCTTTCTTCAATTTCTACATTAGGTTCAGTTTTAAATTGTTGCTCCAACCGGCCGAAATAATTTCTCGGAGCTTGACTTCTTTCTGGATATCTCCGTCTATACAGACTTTGTGCTCTAGTTGCATTACGTCGAGTCTCTCCATAAATAATGATCATGTCAACTTTTTCATCTCTTGAATAATTTTCAGCCATTTTATATTAATTTTCTTGTTTATAACAACTTTAATACACTTGCTTCAGAAAATTAGTGAGTAAGTCAAGACTAATTCAATTGTTGCGAATGTCTGTCATTTTCATGGTTATCTGCAATTTTGGATTTAAATGTAGATAGGTACCTTATTAAAATGATTTGTTGGCGCTTGCTTTTTAAAAATACTTCTATTATTACGAAGGATATCGTTAAGAAATGATTAATGGCGAAAAAATTGTAGTTTATGAATCAATATTTCTGATTAATAAAAGAAATAGCACAGTTCCATTAAAAAAATTCCATAGGACCCCTACGGAAATGAAAATGAAAATGGAATTCCGTTTTTTTTTGAGAAAAAACTAAAAATACTGGTACCTATCAGTAATTCAAACAACTATTTTCTTCTTTACAGACAAGTCTACAACCTTACTAATAATTTACATACCCTACTTAGTAATTTTCTTACATCGCATTCATCTGACGCGGCCATTTTGGAAAAATTAAAAAATTGTTCGTATCTCACTTATTTTTTTGGAATTTTTTACATCTGAAAAAACTGTTGCACTTAGATATTTATGCTTAATGAGAAACCATAAAAAAAGTATAGTCATTCTATTTAAGAAAAAAAAGTTGATGTCACTTCCGGTTCAACCGGAAGTGATATTTTCATTCCTGTTAGTCTAAAAGTAGCTTATTATTGTGTAATTTATATGTACCAAAAACCAAATTTTAAATACAAAAACAACCAAAATATTGGGGGCGTACATTGACTCATGGCTACCCGCTATAACCCCCAACCTTACCACGGAATCGTCTCAAATTATAATCAGTTCCTGTTGTCGTTATAATATGTACGTGTACCAAATTTCAAGTGAATATCTCAATTTTATTTTATCAACCCCTTTAACAATAGAGTGGGGGTGGTACTGGGTGGACAGAAATATTATAAAAAAATCTGAGACCTCCTCTTCCGGTATATACACTAAATCCCAAACTTTTGTACTCTTACCAGCTTTCTTTATTTATTTTCTCTTATTTACTCCTAGTTACCCCCAACCCTTCACCGGATAAGCTCAAAAAACAATCCAGTTGCAGATCTCATAATAGTACATACGTGTATAAAATTTCAAGTCAATATCTTAAACCGTTCCAGAGATATCGTGCGCACAAAAAAAAAGTTACAGAGCGACAGACAGACCGACCAACAGACAGACCGACAGACACACCGACAGATAGACATTTTTTTGCTCAAATTTAAAATATTGACGTTTCGTGACATTCTAAACCTATTTCAACAAAAAAAAAATTGATTCTTTTATTACGATTGCTATATTTCCTCTTCACTATGTGGATGTGGAAGTAAAATAAAGGGGTAGAACGGAACAATTGCGTTAAAGAGTTTTTATTATTTAACATGTTAGTTTGACACCTAAAAACGATAAAACCAAAAAATGCTACTAAATTCCGATGTGACTTTTTGAGAGCCAACCAAAAAAGTCCATTTTCTAGTTTTTTCAAAATAACTCAACAACAATGCTAATCTGGAGATTTTTACAAGAATGCGTTTTTGTGGAAAATTAAATTTCCCATCCAGATGCGTTGCTAAAATCTTTTCTCTATTTTTAGTATTAAAAATAATTGAAGAACTAAATTAAAAATTTACGAAAATTCATTCATTTCTTTTCAGTAATTCGTCCATAATATTTTTTCGGCATCTTAGTATATACTTATAAACGTTCAAGGAAAAGAAAGTTCTTGAAAAAACAAAGAAATTGCTTTTATATTTCTGCACTGTACGACCAGCGGTGATCGAGATATCGCCATTCAAGAATTCGTAAGTTTTTTTATAAAAAATTTCACAAAGTAAGAAAAGCATGCGAAAGTTTTTTTGACAGATAATGAAAAAGGGGAAGAAATCGGTGCTGCAAGTGAATCCATTTCAGCTTTACTATATCACTCAAAAACGAATGGTAAGTGCCTAGCTAAATGTCACTTACAATTATTTAACCAATTATCGAAGAATGCGACGTTTACACCATCACAGTTACCTCCAACAGCTGATACTGCTAGATTGCACGGACAGCGAACATATTTACAGATCCGACAATGAAAAGAAAATATGTTAAATCCCCTCCAATGGGGTTGGAATAAAACAAACAATGGATTGATGCCAATTGCTATGACTCTGTCTTCTGCACCGCAATCTTTACTTGAAAAAATATCATGTGGCTGTTTAAAGGGCTATCATGGAAATTGTGGTTGCAGAAAGCTTGGCACCAAATGCTCCATATTTTGCAAGCATTTTTCTATACGTCATTCCGAATCCAATGAGCTATCGCTCTTATTTTTAAGAGCTATTTCAAGAATTAACACCTTTTTGAACTTATGAATTAGACTACATTAATTGTTTGCAATATTTCTTTTTCGTAAAAACGTAATATTTATTTTAGAACGTTAAACAAACATTTGTATTATTATTGAACAGATTGGGCCGTTACTTGATGAAAATTCATGATAATAATTGGGAAGAAAACTATATTAGTTTTTGATTTTCACTTTATTTCTTGTCAACATGACAATTGTTTCGCCACACAGTGGCTTCTTCAGATATTGAGTACTGGTATACCAGTACTCAATATCTGAAGAAGCCACTGTGTGGCGAAACAATTGTCATGTTGACAAGAAATAAAGTGAAAATCAAAAACTAATATAGTTTTCTTCCCAATTATTTGTATTATTATTAAATTATCTAAAAATTGTTGTTTTATTTCTCAAAAATTAATTGATTTACAGAAAATTAAAAGAAAAAATGTATGAGAGCAAATACGGTAAAATATGACAAAAAATGGTCAACTTCGAGTGGCGATATCTCGGTCATCCGTCGTACGGGGCAAGAAGAAAAATCAATTTCTTTGTGTTTTCAAGACCTCCTTTTTCACTGAACAGTTGTGAAAAACGCCGTCAACGTCTATTTCGCGATTAACTTCTATGTTCCCCACTGGGGACTTAATTTATTTTTTTAATAAAGCTAAGGAACCCACCCTTCGATTAAAATGGGTCCAAAAAGGGCCAGGTTACAATTTTCTTAATACGTGTTTTACCTGAAAAATACGCATTGGTCGTCAAAACTAATAGCCTGCTTATTGCTCTTGGGTCATAATTTGTTGGTAATAATGTTGATATTATCATTACCTATGAATATGTACGTATTCAAAAATGCAAACAAATTTTTTTTTTGCTGCTAGTTTCGCTGTTAAAATCAGCCTCGTAAAAGGGTACCATTATTTTTGTTATTTGCAACATAACATATATGTATACAAAATTATACAAGTTTAAATTCGAACCATTTAGACTGTTATGAACAATGAATTTGTAAACATGGCAAGCTAGTTTGACTATTTTAAGAGTTTTATAGTCCCTTTCTGTTTGTCGAGATCATTAAATTTGAATATACCAGTTAAGTTAAATTTAGGTAAATTTTATTACCAAGTTCATAAAAAGAATACTTCAAATTTGTGCACATATGTTACCCAACTACCTCCCGTCAGTTTAGTTAGGATGTTTATCTTAGACAAACAAGATTTACAACGCCTGAAAATAAGACATAGAGGAAATATTGTTTCAATATTTAATTGGAATAAATAAAATGTTGCATAAGAATGCAGGGACGCATAAAGTGTAAACAATACATTTTTATAACATTATATAGTATGTGGTATATGTAGTGAAGTGCAAGTAGATTTTTACCTCGAAATAGCTAAGTTTTTGGGAGAGTAATTGCATAGCTCGCTAGGTGTGTGCACTACACTCAGTTACAATACGCAGTTACGTTGATGAAAATCATTTTTATTTGATTAAATCTGCAAGAAATCAATTTTCGGTACAGCTATTTGAAAAGGGAAAACTCTATCCTAAAAATGGTAATATTTTTAGATTTTAGATTTTACTTCCCTCGCATACCGAAGGGAAGTATTGTATTCGAGAAAAAATCACCCACCGAGATTTTTTCGGATTCTGACGTTTCAAATTACGGAGATTACGAAAATATAGGTTTTTCAATTCTTTCAGTCTGTCTGTGTCTGTCTGTCTGTCTGTCTGTTGGTGCATTTACTAAAAAACTACTTGACGGAGAGCAGTCAAATTTGGTAGGTAGTTGACGCTACTGTAAGTGAAGAAATGGTAGAAATTTCACTGGAAAATATACAGGGTGGACCGTCTAAAGGGAATACTTAAATAATGAAAAACAATTTTTTTGCTCAAATTTAAAATTTCCACGTTTCATGACACGCTTAACCTATTTCAGAAAAAAAAAAATTGAAAATTTTTTTCACCAACATTTTTGAAAATTTTTTTACCAAGATGAACATTTTTTTATTTTTGCTCAAATTTAAAATTTCTACGTTTCATGACACGCTTAACCTATTTCAGGGAAAAAAAATTGAAAATTTTTTTCACACAATAAAAATTTTTTGCCCGGTTTAAAACGGTATCCTGAACTCCCTGACATAACGGCTGGTCTATAAATAGAGAAATATATTTAAAAATCGACCGATCCCAGTTATATTTTACCACTTGCATTATAACAATTTTGTCGAACTTGTCGCTTTCATAGTGAACTCAATGTATGATATTCTTTCAACTCGCCTTCAATTTCGACCATTCACCACCTCTCACCTTTTCATTCCTAATTCTTTGGGATCGACGTACCTGTCATAATAAACGTGAGATCCATGTAGATCGGCTGCTCCCGGTTTATTGACAAGTCTGGCGCTCTGTGTTGTCCTATGCTGACTCCGGCATCTGCATGGGTCGTGCTTGTCCAGGTAATGGGACAAGGTGTCCCAACCTCCACCCACTCTGACCATCACATGGTTGCGGAGAATCTAAAGCCAAGGTTAAGTATTGAGTTGAGACAAGGACATCTAATTTTATATACTGAAGCACAATAACAAATCGAAAGAAATGCATGATGATTTTAGTATATAGGTACAGGGTGTCCACGGATGGAGTTACCTATACCACATATATGGACCTATATTTAAATTTTTTACAAACAGCCACTCTTTGTACATAATTTTGTATGTAGTAGATAGGCCGCTAGTCGTAACTTTTTTTGGTCAAAAATTGGAAACAGCATTTTATTGACTATTCTCATAGGAAAAATTGCGCTGAATACGATGCTGACGTTGAAAACATTATAAAACACAGGCTTCATTGTTAAAAACAATGTTTTTTCGCCAACATTTTAATTTTGTGATGTTTTTTGTCTTTTTAAGGAAAACGGTGCGTCGGACAAAAAAAGTTCAAACATAAAAAATTTTATCAATACGCGTCGTTTGAGGTTATTAAAAAAGGAAAATTTTGAGCCTAGACAGACCTCGATCCGTTAACTAGAACCGGAGATATAGACCATTTTGCGTTCTTAGGACCGTTAATTGTTTATTAATAAATTTTTTGAAAAATCTTATGATAACATCAAGTTAATATATTAAACTAACCAGTTTTCAATTCTCACAATAATTCATTGGATTTTCATACATTTTATGCTTTTATAACAATTAATTTATGAACGCCGTACAACATTTATCAGTGTTTACGCTCCAGGTGACTTGCGCAGTAAGTTTAATTATTTTTGTGTACCGGATGTTGTTGATGATGCTCATACTTCAGGGTGTAATTCCTTAGGTCATTTTATGAAGAAAAGTTCATATGAACATATGTCTGCAACGGCTTAAATTTTTGGTCCGGTATGTTGGAAATTTTTCTTTTAAATCGTTATTTTTAATATTTATGAAAGTACTTTAAATATTATTTTCAATTTTGGTATGTATTAATAGGATATAAAACTGCATATTTTGATTAGAAAAGTTATTTTATTACTCCACCAGTGGATGGTGTCCCTGCGAGCATGTCCTCTGATATTTTTTACCAAAAAAGTAGTGCGCCACTGACATCTTTTCATGTGGATATTTTTCCTGATTAGCCTGATCAATTCTACATGAAAACGGTCTCTTGCACGTTTCTCGTCAGATGCACAGTTCTTGATTGAAACAATTAAATTCAAATTTAATCTAACTACACAGAACACACGGAGCGTAAAACTTAAAAACATTGTACGGCATTCATAAATTAATTGTTATAAAAGCATAAAATGTATGAAAAACCAATGGATTTGTGTGAGGATTGAAAACTAGTTAGTTTAATATATTATCTTTATTTTTTACGTTTTGTTAGGTATTTTGCCACAGAAAAATATAAAAAAATTTTAATGAAAAAACCTCTGCGCCAAACGGATCAGACAAAGGTTAGTAGTTGAATACTTGACTGTATCAAAAAGTCTCACA
Organism: Stenurella melanura; assembly: GCA_963583905.1. Classification (NCBI taxonomy): domain Eukaryota; kingdom Metazoa; phylum Arthropoda; class Insecta; order Coleoptera; family Cerambycidae; genus Stenurella; species Stenurella melanura. The sequence continues at coordinate 16,044,684 of OY757315.1, forward strand.
TCTAAAAATATATAAACTAGAACAATGGTATAAAAAAGAGAAGAGGGGCAAAACCACACAGAAATGGTAGTTTTTATCAATATTTATCGATTGCCGGGGGTGGAGAGTGCAAAAAATATAAAAATCGCAAATCGTTAATAAACAAATTAGCTCATTTGTTTCAACAATTACAAAATGCGCGAGATACAGAAAAAAAATATTTTATGAACAAAATGCAACATTTTGACTACAATAAAATATCCGTATGCCCTTTCGTTGAACAGGAAGAAAATTATTAATTCAGGTCCCTTAATTTTATTTATAACAATTGAATGGTCAAAGATAAAATGTTGCAACGACACATATTAATAAAATATTCATTTTTTTATGTTTGAACTTTTTTATCCGATGTACCGTTTCGTCAAAAAGTCAAAAAACATAAAAAAATGAGAATTCTCGCTAAAAACCATTGTTTTTAACAATGAAACGTGTGTTTTATATTATTTTTAATGTTACTATCTTCTACAGCGCAATTTTTTCTATAAGGATAGACTATAAAATTGCTGTTTTATATTTTTGACCAAAATCGATGATTTTGACTGCACCGACTGGCCTAAGAGTGAAAAAGGGACATTGATATGCAGAGTTTTATAACGGCAAAATTATAATTTCATGTCTTTTGGGGTATCACCAGCATGTATCTGAGTTTTGAACTTCCAAATCCTATTGCGTTTTTTTTTATAACAATTGAGGTTTTCGAACAACGTCTCTTTAGGTAAGAACGTGAATATCTTCGGTTTTAGAGGTCCGATCTGGACAAACAAAATACCAAAATCTTCGTAATTAATATTCCAACAAATCTGCGTTAGTTTAGGGTCATTTGAGTACGTATAAACCATAAAGAAGTGGACAAACTGGCTAAAAAGCGTTTTTCTTTTTCTTTTAACGCCCAGGGACGTTAAGAGTTCCGATAATCTTCAAACTTTCAGAAGATATACCTTTTGTTGAAAACAGGACACCCTGAAAAGTTGGTGCTCAAATACTGAACCCTGTGAACACAATTGAATTTGTTATCTAATATTTGAATTGACTGCCATTTTATGCCATTAAGTCCAAAATGGATCTTTTTTTTCAACATGTAGATCTCGATGCCAACTTTCCGGCATCTTAAACCGTAAACCGTAAAACTCAAGCACAAAAAACAGACCGACCGACAAACACGCAGAAGTTTTTTTTCCTCGCTCAAATTTAAAATCTTGACGTTTCATAGTAACTAATATCATTTCAATACTCATCGTGATCGAATTAATTAATATCCTATTCGTCACTATCGAGTGTTATGTCATCAGTTGATAACAATGGGGTATTAATTTATGATTTTCTACAATTCAACCACTATCCTTAACAAAAATTGAATGCAACTTACGTTTATTGCATTTTGCCATATTAAGTTGGCATAAATAGTCCGCAAAATTTTTAGGTTCGACGGTGGTAGAATCAGAGTAGAATTAAAGTTCTTCATTTCTCTCAAAAAATGTCCATCAATCATTAACATTGACAACCATTTATTATACCGGGTGGCCACGAGTCAATGTACGCCACCAATATTTTGGTTGTTTTTGTGTTTAAAAATTTGGTTTTTGGTACAGATAAATTAGACAGTAATAGGCTACGAACAGGAATGAAAATATCACTTTCGGTTGAACCGCAAGTGACATCAACTTTTTTTTTCTTAAATGGAATGACTATATTTTTTTGATTTTTTCTCATTAAGCATAAATTTCTAAGTGCAACAGTTTTTTCAGATGAAAAAAATTCCAAAAAATAAATGAGATACGAACAATTTTTTAATTTTTTCAAAATGGCCGCGTCAGATGAATGCGATGTGAGAAAATTACTAAGTAGGCTATGGAAATTATTAGTAAGGTTGTAGACTTGTCTGTAAAGCAGAAAATAGTTGTTTGAATTACTGATAGGTACCAGTATTTTTAGTCTTTTTTCAAAAAAACGGAATTTCATTTTCATTTCCGTAGGGGTCCTATGGATTTTTTTTTAATGGAACTGTGCTATTTCTTTTATTAATCAGAAATAATGATTCATAAACTATAATTTTTTTCGCCATTAATCATTTCTTAACGATATCCTTCGTAATAATAGCAGTATTTTTAAAAAGTAAACACAAATTAAACAAGAAATAATAATTTTAATAGGTATAACGTTACAACCATGAATAAATTACCAAGAATAACAAAACTATTTAAAACCTAAATTATAATAAACCATTATAAAAATTGTTCAAACTGTTCACCGTTATGATTAATACACAGAGTAGCGCGACTTATCGTTGCACGTCTAACATTCTGTAATTGTTGAGGCGTTATTTGTGCAATTTCGTGTCGAAATCTTTTTTCCAGATCTTGCCTTGTGGTTGGAGCAATCATGTAGACTCTATTTTTCAAATGCGCCCAAATAAAAAAAACGAGCAGGGTTAAGTCAGGCGCCCTTGCAGGCCATCTGACTGGACCATGGGTCCCAATCCAACGATCTGGAAATAATTGATTTAAGTAATCTCTAACGATAATAGCATTGTGTGGTCTAGCCCCGCCTTGTTGGAAGTAAACCTCGTCAATATTGGTATTGGGAATTTGATTAATCTGTGGAACTATTATATTTTGGAGAAATTCTAGATATCTTGGTCCAGTTAGAGTTTCGTTAAAAATTATTGAACCTATGATATGGTAGCCCAGTACGCCGAACTAAACATTGAAGCCAAACCGCTCCAGAAACCGCCCCTGTCTCATAATGTGAGGATTATCAATTGCCCAATATCGAGTGTTGTTTCGATTAAATAACCCAAGGTTTGTAAATCTCGATTCATCAGTGAACAAAATGTTTTTGATAAAATTCTCATTTCTTAATTGGCGTAACTGTAACCAATTACAAAAGGTTATTCTTCGTTGATAATAATTCTCATACAAACATTGATGCAATTGATATTTATAAGAACGATAGCTGTGTTTCTTTAAAATTTTTCTGACTGATTCTTTGGAAACTGGTAATTCATGTTCAATTTGTCTTATCGAAATGGTTGGGTCAACATGCACTAAAGCTAATACATTAATTTCCATTTCTTCGTCCACAATAAATCTTTCTTCAATTTCTACATTAGGTTCAGTTCTAAATTGTTGCTCCAACCGGGCGAAATAGTTTCTTGGAGGTTGTCTTCTTTCTGGATATCTCCGTCCATACAGACTTTGTGCTCTAGTTGCATTACGTCGAGTCTCTCCATAAATAATAATCATGTCAATTTTTTCATCTGTTGAATAATTTTCAGCCATTTTATATTAATTTTCTTATTTATAACAACGTTAATACACTTGCTTCAGAAAATTAGTGAGTAAGTCAAGACTAATTCAATTGTTGCGAATGTCTGTCATTTTCATGGCTACCTACAATTTTGGATTTGAATGTAGATAGGTACCTTATTAAAATGATTTGTTGGCGCTTACTTTTTAAAAATACTTCTATTATTACGAAGGGTATCGTTAAGAAATGATTAATGGCGAAAAAAATATAGTTTATGAATCATTATTTCTGATTAATAAAAGAAATAGCACAGTTCCATTAAAAAGGACCATAGGACCCCTACGGAAATGAAAATGAAAATTAAATTCCGTTTTTTTGAAAAAAAAAACTAAAAATACTGGTACCTATCAGTAATTCAAACAACTGTTTTCTTCTTTACAGACAAGTCTACAACCTTACTAATAATTTCCAGAGCAGCCTACTTAGTAATTTTCTTACATCGCATTCATCTGACGCGGCCATTTTGAAGAAATTAAAAAATTGTTCGTATCTCGCTTATTTTTTGGAATTTTTTACATCTGAAAACACTGTTGCACTTAAAAATTTATGCTTAATGAGAAACCGTAAAAAAATATAGTCATTCCATTTAAGAAAAAAGAGTTGATGTCACTTCCGGTTCAACCGGAAGTGATATTTTCATTCTTGTTAGTCCAAAAGTAGCTTATTATTGTCTAATTTATGTGTACCAAAAACCAAATTTTTAAATACAAAAACAACCGAATTATTGGGGGCGTACATTGAGTCGTGGCCACCCGGTATACTAAATGAAATGAAAAGAAAATGGTTTCCTTGAAAACAGTATCCAAGAAAACAGCAAAAACAATTTTGTTTCTGTACATTTGGCTCATTCTGTATATATGCACAAAGATGCACATATTTAATGAAATCTGACAGGCGATTACGCTTTCTTATTGCCCGTCCTTTTGGTTTTGTTCAAATATTTGCTTTGTAGACAAAATGTTTCATTTCTAGTTGGAGTGCCTAGCCATATGTCAAGAATGCCTTCAATGTTTGCTTTTAGTAAAACCAAGAAATATAAACACGCTGTCATGCACCCAATTCATTTACTTTGTGAAAGTCGTTGAAATACCAAATATTTGGGATTATTCAGTTTGAGGAACTGAAAGACATATAAACACATCACCATTTACAATTAAAGACAGAAAATGCATTAGGTTTTCCTACGATTTCATTACTAGTAAAATTGCGCCGAATGTATATGCTACTTTTTCTTCGAAGAATAGATTTTTCAAATTACTTTACAATAAAAACATGTTTTTAAGTGAAAATATAGAATATAATGTAATTATTATAATCATGTCGTGTATGATAACAAAAATTGTTATACCTAGCTCTTCGTGTTCAATGCTTTTTGTTTTTCTGAATATAACACACAATTTTATCAATTTTAGAACCAAATTAAGACAAAATAAAAAGCGTGCACTTAGTGAATAGAGGCTTGGAGAACTTTGGACTTGTCGAACAATGGTTTGTTTTTTGAAGGAAATTGAGATATTTGCATACTATTAAATTACCTATTTTTAATTAGGTACTTCTTCTTGTTTTCTAGTAAGTGAAAAAGTTTGTTAAACAAAAACTGATGGGTATTGTCTTGATTTGTATACACTGCTTTGCTTTTACATCGTGTCTGTTAATTTTCTTGTACACGGCTAAAATCGAGGTTGTTCAAGTAATAAACAAATTATTATTTATCCTCGTATAAACAAATCAAAATACTTGATCATATTCTGTCATTGATATGTACCAATAATTTTTAACATCTTGTATGATGTAACTTACCCTCACGAATATAAGTACTTTTGTGTCTCCTATCCTGTATTTTCCTTCTGAAACTCGGATCATGGGGAATTGAGTAGGACACGTGCATTTTTCTACTAAGTCTCTAACCTGCAATTAAAAATAAAAGTATGTGTTAATAAATTAATGTTACTTTATAAGAAACAGATTCTTAGTAAGAAAACGAGGAGGAAAATTCTGTTTCGATGGAAAATGAATATTTTTCACTAAAAGTATAGTAAGATTCTTCCCTGCTAATTGTGGTAACTACATATTATTATCCTCTGACACATATATGGCCCTTTCTAAGGGCAACTACCCTATATATTTGTTACTTGAGACTCAAACAACGACTTCTCACAAAGTTTCATTTGGTTAATTTTTTACTCGTTTTTATGATTTTGTTAATTTGAGCTGAATTTAATAATAATAATACTAATAATAATAATAATAATACCTAATAATAATAATAATAATAATAATAATAAAAATCTCTGTTTGATGTTTGTCTCGGCAGGTGCCGAGAACTCGACGACATACATCACCTTGGTCTGGTGATCGAGGAGGACTATGTCAGGCTTGTTGGCTTGAATCAGCCTGACGGCCGGGAACGAGTAGTTTCAATAAATTCGGCACTTCTCGTTCTCGACAACGGACTCAATCTCTCCGGGAACATAAGGCAGCACTGGTGTTCGGTCTACCTCGTACGAGTGCCGAAGATGGTAATACAGCACTCGTAAAGCCGCGTTATGTCTATGGATGTAGGCCGAAGTCGCGTAAATCGGACATGCAGATAGTAAATGCATAAGCGACTCCGGCGCCTGATGGCAGGTGCTACAATTTAGGTCGGGGACCTCTACTCCCATAACACGACTGCGGTAGTCCAAGGTGTTAATAACACCATCTTGGCAGGCCACAATGAATCCCTCGGTCTCCGACTTTAGCCCTGCTGACCTCAAGAATGCGAAGGTCAGCTTTGTCGATAAACCCAGTGTCTCTATGTTGTTGTAGAACACTCCATGCATGGGTTTATCGACGTGTTGCCTGAACAGATTTCTCTGCTCGGCAGCTTCAATTTGGGTTGTCAGGCGGTTTGGCGGAAGCTCAGTTACCGACTGTGCATCAGCACCTCGCCTGCCTCTTCGCCTGAAGTCGAAAAGGAGACCGAGATCATCTGCGGCCCTGCGTGCTGCCTTAAATAAAAATCCGCCCACTCCTACGGTTTCATGATCTCTCACTAACCGCAGGAGTGGATCTGAGCTCCTCAAGATGTTACATGCCATACTCAGCGCTACTCTGCCATGCATGCACTTCAGGCTCAAGAGTCCTCTGCCCCCCGTTGACGTGGGAGGTACACTCGAGGAACGGACGATCTAGGATGAATGCTTCTGTGAATATGCATCATCTTGCGGGTATCCCTATCCAATTGACGCGGCTCATCTACTGTCCACTTGACTACTCCAAATGAGTAGAGCAGAATCGGAACGGCAAGTGTATTAGTCGCAGACACCTTGTTCTTTCCCGAAAGTTCGGAAGACCAAATCTTTCGGAGTCAGTGTCTGTACTTGCCGCGGAGAGTATCCTTAATTTGTTTTACGTCCTGGATATGATGATGTTGCACACCCAAGTACGTGTAGGTCTCTCCGGCATCCAGATGTCTTAGGATGCTTCCGTCTGCCAGCTGCGCATCTTCAGGGAATAGCCCGCATCGTCCTCTCTTGAGGTGGACGACTGCACATTTGTCCAACCCAAATTCCATGCCAATAGCCCGCGTGTACTCTTGGACCACCCTAAGAGAGTTTTGGAGTTCGCCCTCTCCGGAGGCATACAGTTTTAGGTCATCCATATAGAATAAATGGGTGACCTTGTACCTCCGGTTGCTGGGTGATCCACATTGGTATCCGCGGGTTTGACGTAGTTCTACAGACAACGGCAGCAGTGAGATGCAGAATAGGAGAAGACTGAGGGAGTCGCCCTGGAAAACTTCTCTCGTAAATGATACCGGCTCTGTCGAAATCCGCTGAGCACCAGATGTTACGGTGAAGCGGGTTCTCCTCGGCACCTGCCGAGACAAACATCACCTTGAAGGAGGAGGAGAAACGGACTAAATACCGAGATCTCCGGTATGAGCTCCGAGCGCTATACCCAGACTACTCGGTCAAAATGGTCATCCTGATAATCGGCGTTCTCGGTGGGATAAGGCCTACGCTGTTCTCAGCATTGAAGACCATACCAGCCTGCCAAAAATCAGCCGAATGGTTGGCAGGCCAAATGCAGAAGGCAGTCGTCTTGGGGTCCCTGCGTCTACTTAGGGCACACGATTCTGGAATCTACAACCACTAACCCTGCGGGATGTGGGGAGTGGTTGTAGATAATTCGCTGGCGCTTCCCCCGTGAGAATATCGGAGACACGGGAGAACTGTCCAGCATCGCTAACGCGTAAAAAAAAAAAATAACAAAAAAAAATCTCTGTTGTCTATAATAAATGACCACAAAAATGTAGGACATGTAGGACTAGTCAAAGTATAATTTGCGAGAAACTACCTCGCCACAAAGACATTTAAAAAACAAAATCTAAGCTACTAAACGCATAATAATAAAATGTCTTAAAAAAATGGGTCAGTTAAAAACTCAGTATATTATAATAACACTTCTGTAAAAGAAATTGACTAACTTTTTAAACAACTTTAAATTAACAACACATTTAAGTTCATCTGGGAGGCGATTATTCCCATATATCTGGGACACTCCTCATATTTTGTTAGGTAATGTAGTGGGATACGCATCTGGACGATTTCTAGTATTGTAACTATGATAAAAATCATTGGCTTCAAAGAAATCTTGGTTAGATTCAACATAGTACACTATTTCTAGTGGATGCACGCTAAGAGCAACAGTTTTAATTCTTGAAATGAATTCCGACAGGGCGTATTTTTTGTCACTCCCATCATATTTCAAACAGCTCTTTTTTGAATTTTAAAAAGTCTTTCAAAATTGTGAGATGCTTCCCAGAACATTATACCAAACTTAGCTCTAGACACAAAGTTCACATGATAGTATGACATTACAGTCGACATATTGGAAATGTTTTTTAACCTATACAACATAAAACAGATCGATGACAGCTATCGTGATAATAAAGTTACATGTTCGTTCCAACTTTGCCCACAATCAATGTGTACTCCTAGAAATTTAGTACTTCTGATTTGCTCAATTGACTTACCATCTACATTTATTAAATAACTATTATTAAAATAGGTGAATCTAGGTGTGAAATTGGTTTTGGAAATGATTAAGAATAACTTGTAATTATTATACCAATCGGTGCATGTTGTGTCATATTTTGAGCCGTTACTAATAATTCCTGTACAGTGCTCTCAGATACAATTAGAGAATTGTCATCAGCAAACATTGTTAAGGCATTTTGAGGTAGATCATTGATATATAGCAAAAATAGTAAGGGCCCAAGATAGGGCCTTGAGGTACCCTAATTTCAATATCAAGTTCTTCGGATCTAATACCATATACTTTAACCAGTCGTTCTCTATAGATATGAAATAATCAGGTTACAAGTTTTCTTTCTTAATCCATATTTTTGAAGTTTTTCTATGAGCAAGGCATGATTTATTAAATGGAATACCTTGCCGAGATCTATAAAAGTCCGTTGGGCGTATTCGACGGACGACCAAGGTGCGTGTTGGAACGAATCTTCATGGATGCCCGGAATCGGCAGCAATGCCCACCTTACACTGGCAAATCAATCAATCAATCAAATTAATTCGTTACCAGCGTCCGCGTCTTGGAAAGCGAAAGCGGTATTGAGGAATAATTATGGGATTATTTCATTAGTAGGAACTACTAATAAAATAATCCCATAATATCTAAATGACATTGTCACTATACGTGTTCTCTGAGCGGGTGGGGCTGTGTGGTGTCACAACTCTATATCCTATCGTTTTTGAGAGCGCCGACCTCAATATTTTTTTTTGTACATGACGAAGCAGTCAGAAAATTTCAATTCCTGGCATAGTTATTATGATGTATAAGATAAACCGGTTCCTAACTTAGGGCTATGCAATGAGTACATTATGATCCAGTTGGCATACAGCATGTGGAAGAGAAGAGCGTTGCGGTGGAAACCAGGCAACATGATTAATCTTGAAATCGAAACGCTACGAAGGTGGTACAAGATATGAAAAGAAGTAAATAGGGATTACAAGAAAATTAATTGAGAACATCTGATCAGATCGTGTCTATAATATTGACTAAGTCCATAACGGCTGTCGAACTAAATCAAGTTCAAGATCCTTTTGCGACCTAAATTTGCATTTCCACTTAATACATCATCACTTTTACCGACACGTTGAGCTTAGCTCAGCTCATATACATCTACTCAAAGAGTTTAATAAATACAGAAGACAAGCCGTCGATTTGCCGGGAGTTGCGATTTGGTTGCCTTGGAGACGGTAGGCTCTTCGTCCTTGTCGCACACCTCGTACCCTCTCTCTCCACTCTGTTTTACAAAGCAACACAGCCTTACCCGGCGCGCTTTGATTTCACAAATACCGTCAATTTTGAAACTTTGTTTTGAATAGAGTTCTGCTTTATTTACAATTACACGTGTTTTCTCAAATTTTTCTTCTGTTTATAACCTTTAATCTGTTTATCACGTTTAATTTGTATATTAATTAATTAATTTTTTGTGATAATGGATTATACTTGTAAAGTTTGTAGAAAAACTAAGTCACCCAGAAGTCCTAGGTAGGTATACACCTATTGTCATCTATCATACTGTCATTGTATTGCAATCGTCACCTTCCCTCATGTACTGTGCGACAAAGAGAGAACGAACTGTGTGAGAAGGATGATCATAAGCCTACAGCCTACCGCTGCTTATACATTACGCTTATGGAGCTTGTCTCCTCTATTTGTTAAACTCTTTGCGTCTACTGGCGTACAGAAAGCAAAGGTTCTCAAACTGTTTAAGGAAGGGTTCAAATTGTTGACTTAGGTCAGTCTGTGCTCAAATTGCCCATAAAGAAAAAAGTTACATAGGTTTCTTGATTGTCGGGTCATTCCACATTACCAGTTTTTAGTGGTACGAAAGTAATTATATCCAGTATATAGCTTATACTACTATTTTCATACGATTAATCATAGAGGTATACTATAGCGCATAGCATTATGCTATTTTATATACAAAATAATTTTAACAAAAAGTGATGACACATGTATATAGAGCCTTACAGATTCAAGGTCAGATTTATTTTTTTACTGCTAATCTTGGCCTAAATGTGAAAACAAACCAAAAAACAACGTTTACACCACATTAATTAATCACATTATAAATAGAGTAATTACCATCATTGGCATCAATTAACAAATTATCGTGTACCAGGTATTATTAATTATATTAACTATACAATTAAATATGTATACTTCTGTTATGAGGCTTATTAGAAAGTACCTCACAAACATTTAAGCAGATGATTTAATTTAATCTGTTGATTTATGTCGTGCTAACAATCACATAATATTTTAAACGAAGCTAAGTGAATTAATATGACATTAGACTTATTTGATGTCGGTTAATATTGATTTTTTATATCGCTTGGTTTAATTCGGCTAATGGTCCAGCATAGGCGTAGTCAAGCAATCTACGTTGTGCAATATAAAGGGAATATTCCAACTAGAATTATACATTTCAGAAGAAATTGTTTAATTGTGATTTAGACTCAATAATAATAAAAAAATTTTTCGTTTTTTTGCAATAACTCAGCAGCCTCTTGACTGATCATCGCCACATCTGCTAGAGGAACTTTTTTTATTCTAAGAAACAATAATTTATGTATTACTTCACGCTAGATCATAGAGGGCGCCGCAGGACCTGCATCTGATGATGAATTTTTTTCATATTTTTTTTTGGACGAAACGTTGTGGTACTTCTGACCAGAAAATCTGATGAGGGCGTCATTTCCACGTATAAAATGTACACTTGGTAGAACTTGATAACTCCAACCGTTTTCGAGGAAATTGCCGTTAAACATTTGAGTAACTTTTTGAAAGACAAATTCAAATTTAATGAAGTGTATTTATTAAAAAGTGTGCTTTGGTTACGTTTTAGTTCTGTCATGTACGTCATTTAATCATTTTATGTTGTTCTTGCGTTCCTCGAGCTAATTTCTTTAACTTCTTTATTTAAAATAATTTCTCAAATAGGGAAATGAGGAGGGATATGATATGATATGTGTTTATGTACACAAAAAATTTAGCGGACGTGCTGCAGCGAGGAGAGACTCATTTCAATATCTAAAGTGAAATGGTATACCGAATACTCACACGTGCAAGGATATCTTTATAGAAAATAAAATTTTTACCTTGCGTAGCATATATATTTTCGAAGTTTGTATGTATGTTTTTAAAAACAGAAATAGTTTCATTTTAAATAGTGACTACCATAAAGTCAATACAGGACAAAAACCGCTGCCTAAGGAATCACTACTTCCACATCCAGATTATTCGTCCAAGTCACTTTAAAGGAAACATCTTGACTATATTTGCACTCTAGTATGTGGAAATTATTGGTCATAGAATTTTAATAATATTTGGGGTAGATGTCATAGAAAAGTTTGAGGAGTTGGTTTCTACCATATACGTTAAAAATTAAGTTTCTAGTTTACCGTACTTATTTTCCACTATTTACAACCTACCACCTCAATGGAGTCATCTCAATCAGATGTCACTACAATACATACGTGTACTAACTTTCAAGTGAATATCTCAATTTGATGTTATCAATTCCATTAATAATGAAGCGGAGGTGGTAGAGTTTGAAAAATATTAAAAAGAAATCTGAGGCCTTGGTTTCTACTATATACACCGAATCCCAAATTTCTGTAGTCTTACCAGCTTACTTTACTTATTTTCCCCTATTTGCCCCTATTTAACCCCCAACTCTTTAACGGCATCATCTCAAATTCTGATCTAGTTTCAGACGTCGTTATAATACATACGTGTACCAAATTTCAAATGAATATCTCAATTTTATTTTATCAACCCTTTTCATATTGGAGTAGGGGTGGTTGGGTTGAAAAATATTATAAGAAAATCTGACGCTGTGGCTTCTAGTACATACACCGAATTTCAAGTTTCTGTAGTCTTACCAACGTTTTACTTATATTCCTCTATTTACCCCAAATTAGCCCCCAACCCTTCAACGGAATCATCTCAAAATATAAACTAATTCCAGACGTCGTTATAATACATACGTGTACGAAATTTCAAATGAATATCTCAACTTTATTTTGTCAACCCCATTAATGGGGTAGGGGTGGTGGGGGGGTTGAAAAATATTATAAAAAAATCTGAGGCCTTAACTTCTTGTACATACACCGAATTTCAAGTTTCTGTACTCATACCAGCTTGCTTTACTTATTTCCCCCTATTGACCCCTAAATAACCCCCAACCCTTCAACGGAATCATCTCAAAGTATAATCTAGTTCCAGATGTCGTTATAATTCATACGTGTACCAAATTTCAAATGAATATCTCGATTTTATTTTATCAACCCTTTTAATAATGAAGTAGGGGTGGTGGGGGTTGAAAACTATTATAAATAATCTGAGACCTTGGCTTCTAGTTACACCGAATTTCAAGTTTCTGTAGTCTTACCAGCTTGCTTTATTTATTTTCCCCTATTTACCCCTATTTAACCCCCAACCCTTCAACGGAATTATCTCAAAATATAATCTAGTTCCAGATGTCGTTATAATACATGCGTGTAGAAAATTTCAAATGAATATCTCAATTTTATTTTATCAACCCTTTTCAAATTGGAGTAGGGGTGGTGGGGGTTGAAAAATATTATTAAAAAATGTGACGCTTTGGCTTCTAGTACATACACCGAATTTCAAGTTTCTGTACTCTTACCAACTTGTTTTACTTATATTCCTCTATTTACCCCAAATTAACCCCCAACCCTTCAACGGAATCATCCCAAAATATAATCTAATTCTAGACATCGTTATAATACATACGTGTACGAAATTTCAAATGAATATCTCAACTTTATTTTATCAACCCCTTTAATGGGGTAGGGGTGGTGGGGGGTTGAAAAATATTATAAAAAAATCTGAGGCCTTAACTTCTAGTACATACACCGAATTTCAAGTTTCTGTACTCTTACAAGCTTGCTTTACTTATTTCCCCCTATTTACCCCTATTTAACCCCCAACCCTTCACTGGATTTCCTCAAAAAACAATCCAGTTCCAGATCTCGTTATAATATATACGTGTACAAAATTTCAGGTCAATATCTTAAACCGTTCCGGAGAAAGCATGCGGACAAAAAAAGTTACAGACAGACCGACAGACAGAAAATTTTTTTTCGCTCATATTTAAAATCTCGACGTTTCATGACATTCTAAACCTATTTCACGAATAAAAATTTTTGAAAATTTTTTTGCGATTACTATACTTCCAATCGACTACGTGGATGTGGAAGTAAAAATAAACTTCATGAACCTTGTGCCAGATTAAAAATCACAAGTGAGTCTCCAAGATTTATAGGACCGAAATTATTTAACCGTCTACCGGATGACATAAAACACCAGGAAAGACAGAATTTATTAAAAAAAAACTAAAGGTGTTTTTATCAGACAAATGCTATTATTCTGTATCCGAGTTTTTCTGCATTTAAAGTATACTAATACACAGCAAGTTAACATTTTTTTCTCTCATTTTACTCTTGTTTACTAATTTTGTTTTGTGCTGTACAATTTTCAGTGTTCTGTGTCCTCGTCTTATACAACTGTGTGTTTTACACTATATTCGACTCTTAGTATAAGCTTATATTATGTTATATTATATTACTTAACTAGTGTGACTTGTCTTATACCATGTACATGATCAAAAAAGACCAATAAATATTTGAATTTTGAAATACAGCCATACCATAAGATTTTCAAAGATCTGTTTCGTCGTTTGGGAGAAACGGATTCATTTCGCCATAAAAATGTTGTAGGACGACCGAAACGACATACTCCAGATCAAGAACTAGAAATTTTAGTTCTTGTGGATGAAAATCCTCAAGTCAGCTCAAGTCGTTTATTAGCGGCAACAGGGGTGAGTAAACAATCTGTTCCAAGAGTCTTACGCAAAGAACGCTTCTACCCATATGACTTCACTCCTGTACAAAACTTACTTCGAAGGGATCTTCCGCAAAGGCTACAATTTTGTAAATTTGTTCTAAATAAACATAACAGGGATCGAAATTTTGTTAAGAACATTTTATTTCCCGACGAAGCAACTTTTACTCGCCGAGGCGTTTTTAACTGGAGAAATACCCATTACTAGGAAGTATAAAATCCTCATGCCGTTAAAGAAAGGCATTCTCAGCACGAATTTAAGATTAACGTTTGGTGTGATATTGTCGGCGATCAGTTATTGGGACAATTTGTCCTTCCTCCAAATTTAAATGGACAGTCTTATCTGTTTCTTCTTCAAAATACTCTTGCTGATATATTACATGCTTTCATGCTAGACATACGGAGCAGAATGTGGTTTATGCAAAATGCAGCTCCCCCTCATTTCTTCATGGAAGTCAGGAATCATCTTGATGGGACTTTACCACGCAGATGGATCGGTGGAGGAAGTAAGTTTGCTTGGGCACCAAGAAGTCCTGATTATAATCCTTTGGATTATTATGTGTGGGGACATATGGAATCCTTAGTCTATGCAAATACTATCAATGCAAGAGAAGAACTGTGGGACAAAATACAAAACTCAGCCAATTTTATTAGAGGGCAGGAAAATGTATTTTTCAATGTAAGAATCTCTTATGAAAAGAATTAGAAAAGGAATAGAAGTAGGTGGAGACCATATCGAAAATTGACTCTAAGTTGCTGCATGGGGGGGGGGAGTTTATACAGTAAATACTAATGTAATTAAGTCAACTTGTATGTTATTTTTTGGTCTTCTAATAAGGTTAGATCCTTATTTTACACAATATTTTGATTTATGTATCTATCTCAATACCATGAAAATACTCCATTAGTTCATAAGAAAGTGAGAAAGAGTTTACGCTGCTATTACGATTTTGTTTTCTCTTACGTTTTGTACTTTTTTCAGTAAATACGCTTTCTCGTTAAAAGACAAAAATCGGTTTATCACCCTGTATCATAGAAATTAAGAACGACAGGAAAATTATTTCAATGGCCGTTCTTGAATACACAAGTGGTCCTCTACCGCTCCTGGAAGAATGTGCAGTGAAACACCCTGTAGAGGAAAAGTGATCGCTATGAGGTATTTAAATTAATAATCGTCAATTCCATTTTTTGAAACGAGAAATTGATGATTTTTTAATTTTTAAAAATTAGTAACATTAAAAATATCAACTAAAAAAAAACGATCTAACGTTTTTTGTTGGAAATATCTCAAAAGATGCCGTTTGTTCGATTGTTGTAGCAGAAATGATTTAGTTATCTCTAGAAATGATGAAAATAAAAGGATGTGTTCATATTAAGTGCGACACATTGTTTATACCACATCTGGCCATACACCACATTATAGAGACTAACGCCAATTCCAGGTTTAGTGGGTCGCCTTATTATCTACGACATATATGCATTGTTATATGCAGTAGGTACCCTGTACATATACAGTATATCAGTTCCATAATCAATAATTAAATTTCCCACGTCTTTTTACCGTTTTTTTTTTTCATAAACAGTAATGCACGACGTCGCAGTTAAAATAGCCGATAGAAAGTCAAAGATTGCCATGGAACAACATTCGATTGTCTTAAAACAATAGTGTAACTGTTCCTTATTACATTATGATATTATGAATTATTGTTACAGTAGGCTTTGAAGTAAATACGTTTTGTTTGTTTATAAGGATAATTGGATACAATTGTTGGTTTTTTTGTTTTTTAATGTCGCCTTAATTAGTAATATGGTCCGATGTTGTTACCTAACCTAATTTGGTAAAACTCGTAACAGATGTGGGTCAGTATCTATGTATGTATACGTAATTTTCTTTTAAAATAGCATTATTATGACAAATTTGTACAGGATTATGGTAAACGAGTAGCAGTTGCAGTCGGGCGTGACCGACTACGAATACGTATTTAACATTTTGCTCGAATGTGAAAGAATGCGATGCTGTGATGCTGCTGTGATTAAGTACAGAGCTCATTTTTTTTATTGTTCTAATAGTGATTTTGAGCAACTTTTCAAATAACTTTCTTCGAAGTCACCATTGCAAAGCGACATATCATGATTTCGACCTCTTTAAACGGTCGTAGAAGGTCCTGTTTGGATACTCAGTGTATTCATAGGAAGTGCAACACACCATTATTATTTAAACAGATTCTGCTTCTTCTAATCACATATTGGAGAGTGAACATAACTTCCCAGATATTAATAATATGGAAATCCTACACTATGCTAGCAAAAGTTTGAAAGTTAATTTGTTAGAAGCATTGGAAATATACAAATACAATAATAAGGATGAATTAATTTTGTTAAATGATCAATTAGATATTATGTATTCGCCTCTTTTTACTGCTACCAAAATGTAATTAATATTTCTGAGAAACCCCACCCTTTGATGGTTAGGATATCATAAACTACCTGTGTACTTTCATAATTCTCTAATTTGTTTAATTCTAGAAACATATTTAAATAGGGACCAAATCTTTGCACTTCATTCTTAGTTCAATCATCGTATGAAAATGAGCTAAAGGGTTGAAACTGCAGTCACGTTCTGTGCAAATATAGTGGTAAAAAACAAAGTAGTGTTTTACTCAATTTCATTATAATTATGGATTACCACGGAGTAACGGCTTCCTCAACCAATTTCTTGATTCATAAAAATTTTCCCAAAATACTGTTGCGTATTTCCACCTCTTAGGAAACACCCTGTATGAATCCGTGGGTTTTAAAATAATTTCAACAAGAGATAAACACTTTATTTAATAATTTACTGATTACACAATGACAATACTTCTAACCTCACTTTCATTACCGAACGTCACTTTTATAGAACTTCTCCTTCTGCGCCGGTAATCGCGCCTTATATACTCTTAAATTGCCTCTAGATTCATCCAGAATCTTCTCCCACCATACTCTAGAAAACTCTATCTCTTTCTACAAGTTTCCAGTCACTATTAGGCATAGGCGTATCAATCTCCAGTTCCAAGGGGGTGTAATACATAACAATACATTATTCTCAATTCTATTTGCTCCATACTATCCCATTATTATGATTTTCAGATCGAAGCCGGTACTTTACTCCCACAAACTTTTCTTAATTTGATACATAGACTAGAATAGATTAGAGTGATTTATTGATGTTAAATACACAAAACGCCTTCACATGTCAAAATATAAATGATAGAATGATTTATAGAGAAAAAAAACTAAATATCTATAGTGCCCTAGGTTAAAATATGTTTAAATAAATTATACGTTTAAATAGATTTAAAAAAATATCGGGTCTGTTATATTTTTGCTTAACGGAATCTCTGTACTTTTTGAAATCAAATTTTTGGAATACTACTCGTTTTGGCCACAGTTGGGGATTGTAGACATCTTCTTTAAATCGGAAACTTGCTCCTGTCACCAAACTTTTAAGTTTACTGATATCTCTTACAACAAAATCTTCATTCTCATCTAGCTTTTTCTTTAGGTACTTCGTAATACGTTCTATTGTTACCGCTTGTATAACTATCTGTACATCCGCACTCTGGGTTCTTCTCCTGTAAATACATCGTCCACTGCCTGTCCTATATTTCTGGCTTGTCTGATTTTTTATATCTTTTTTTCTTTCTTTGGACTAGCTGAAAATTTTGCTCTTCATTTACTTCACTTTCGTCAGTTCTTGGGGCAAGTATTTTGCTAAATGATAAATTTAGATTTGGTTAGTTGGTCATAATTTTACTTTGACTTGTAATTTCAGTATTATTTTTATTGAAGTTGCTTTGCTTCTTTCGTTGGTTGGTTTGAGTTTCTATTACTGCATGGTTGGTATTTTTTAAATATTTTCTTAAAATGTTTTCTTAACCACTCCTCAAGTCACCGAGGTAACTCCTTGAAAATCCAGAATGATTTTGTGTTAGGTAAAGAGAAACGAGGCCTTACAGTAGAGTCCGAACCACTTCTTGGGGATAATTTTATAATTAAAATTATATCGCAGTGAACAGGGATTGAACCTGCTTCAGGTATGTCAGTTTGCAAGCTAGACGCGCTAAACCACTGAGCTACCGTCCCCGACGGTTCTGTTATTTCGGCAAATCCTGTATTCCTTTTAGTGTTTAGACTGTCAGTATCTTTGGTGTTTTTTTCCGGTCCCTATTTGTTTACAGAATTATAAGTTCTATTTGTGTTTTTTATACCTGTATTTTTGTCTTTATCTGCTTCTTTTTTATATTTTTCAATTTTGTCTTTCAACACATTATTGTTATTTAGTAACAAATCATTATTTTCTTCCAATAGGACTTTATTTTCTAGCAATAATTTATGTTTTTCTTCATTCTCAGTAGTTTCTTTTGCATTTCATTTTTAAGCTTTATATTTTTTATTTCCAACTCTGTTTTGGAATCGTTTGAGGTTACGTTGCAATATGTTACTCTTCCATCTAATTTTTCGGTCACCATGTTAGGATAATCCCTTTTGAGACAAGACCTATGGTAGATATTTCCACAGTTCACACAGATTACACTTGATCTAGATTTTGTGTTACAACATTTAAAAGGCTTATTCTTAGGAGCTTCCAGTGATTCACGCTCCTCCTTGTCAGCCATACCCTAAACACCAGTTAAAAACAAAATAAATTGTTTAGCTAATTAATTCAGTTTCGATGAATTTTATTCTGCGAAAAATGTACTATTATATACAATTACAACAATAATCGTCTATTTTTATAAATTATGCTCTTCACGTATCAAAGATGTGACTTCAGTCGACGAATGCTTAATAAGTAATACCGAAAAGTTCGACAAAATGTGGGATGTGGGTAGAATTAAATTATATTTTTCAGAACGTACCATTGTGAAATGGTAATGTTAACGTCAGCGCAGAGATTTTTATCATTCGGCGAGGCATATCATAATCCGCATTGTTTTTGGTTATAATGTGTAACCCGTGAAACATATATGCTTCTACAGATATGTTAATAATATATCTTTAACGCGTAGGTGTTTTATTACTTATTAAATATGGAGCGTCCAGATAATAATTTCGTTTTTTATTGTCTTCATCTTTATTTAGGGGTCCTACAATGTCATGAACATCTGTTGGTAACTCTGACCAAAAGTGGCTTTTTGCAGGAGAAAACATGATTTCTTTCACCCACTGCTGAGGAATGTATCGATACATATTCGTACTACAGGGTCCTCGTTCAAAGTGAATAATAATAATAATAATATTAGAAAAAATCGGTAAAGGTATTTACACAGAACTTCCCTCGTTCATGGCAGTCACTCTAAAAAAATAATAATTACGAAGTGACATTGAGAATAATAATCGTAATAGAGTTATTGCTATTATTACAAAGAAAACTTGATAAGTTTTGGTCAAAAAAATATACAGATTGCTCATCCAACAGCAAAAGTTCAATACTAAATAGCAGGTGCCACATATGGCAGGCTTGCGCAAATACCTTTACAAATGTCCACCATGACTGAATTATTTCTTGGGATGACCACCCTGTACATTTTTCAATAAAAGTATAATAGGTGCATATGCCAGATATTATTGCCGTCTGTCACATTTTCAATCCAACATTCACGTAATGGAGTGGAAGTATAGTGGTGGTTAAAAGATTTCATTTTTTTTTAAATTTTTCAAAAGGTGTTGGTAAAATAATTTTCAAATTTTTTTCTTCTGAAATAGGTTTAAAATGTCAAACGTAGAAATTTTAAATTAGAGCAAAAAGGAAAGTTTCCTTCTGTTCTATAGTAGTGCTAAAAAAAGTTTAAAAATTAAAAATTATGTATTTTTAAAAATAGGTTTAGAATGCTATGAAACGTGAAAATTTTAAATTTGAGCAAATAAAAAAAAATTCGATCTATTTTAGTGATAAAAATGTTGGTGAAAAAAAGTTTCAACAATTTTTTTCTGAAATACCTAGGTTTAGAATGTCATTTAAATTTAAGCATTCGACTGTTAAATTTTTTTCCAAACTGGTAACAAAATGTTGCAAATTTTTTTTTCCGAAATTGGTTTGGAATATCCTGAAACGTGGAAATTTTAAATTTGAGCAAAAAAAAATTTCATGGAAACGTGGATAGTTAAAATCTGAACAAAGAAAGAAAAATTCTCTGTGATAAAATTTCAAAAAACTTTATTTTTTTAATCAGGCTTAGAATGCCATGAAACGTGAAAATTTTAAATTTGAAGAAAGAAAAAAAAAATTAATTTTAGTAGTAAAAATTTTTTCAAAAATATTGGTGAAAAAAATTTTTTTTCCTGAAAGAGGTTAAGCGTGTCATGAAACGTAGAAATTTTAAATTTGAGCAAAAACAAATTTTTTTCATCTTGGTAAAAATTTTTTTAAAAATGAAAATGTTCAAAATTTTTTTTTCCTGAAATAGGTTTAACGCGTCATGAAACGTGGAAATTTTAAATTTGAGCAAAAATAAATTTTTTTCAACTTGGTAAAAATTTTTTCAAAAATGTTTGAAAAAAATTTTCAAAAAATTTTTTTTCCTGAAATAGGTTTAGCGCGTCATGAAACGTGGAAATTTTAAATTTGAGCAAAAAAAAATTTTTTTCATCTTGGTAAAAAATTTTTCAAAAATGTTTGAAAAAAAATTTCAAAATTTTTTTTTTCCTGAAACAGGTTTAACGCGTCATGAAACGTGGAAATTTTAAATTTGAGCAAAAAAAAATTTTTTTCACTATTTCCGTTTAGACGGTCCACCCTGTATATTTTTCAGTGAAAATTCTACCAGTTCTTCGCTGACAGTAGGGTTAACTACCTACCAAATTTGACTGCTCTTCGTCAAGTAGTTTTTTAGTAAATACACCAACAGACAGACAGACAGACAGACAGACAGACAGACCGACAGACAGACAGACAGACAGACTGACGGAATTGAAAAACCTATATTTTCGGAATCTACGTGTTCTGAAACGTCAGAATCCGAAAAAATCTCGGAGGGTGATTTTTTCTCGAATACAATACTTCCCTTCGGTATGCGAGGGAAGTAAAAAGAAATACAATTTCTTAATCTGAAGTTTAGTTCAACAATTATTCCACCACTTATACCCATAAAAACATGAGAACAAGATACTTGTACTAAGTAGATACTTATATAAAACTAATAGATCTCTTTCAAGTAACAAGACAAAAATAATAATTATAAAGTGTGAGTAGGAATAATTAATTGACGCTGAATTACATGAACAAAACAAATCGTGAAAATAAGCAATTGAAAATAAATACATATAGTTTACAGGGTTTTACACATATTATGTGTTATGTTGGCTAAATAATAATTTTTTAATTTTACACTTACACGTACTTATGGACAAATTTTTCAAAAAAAATTTGAAGCAGATTATAATTGGATATAGCGTTGTAGGAGAAAGAGTGCAGAAAATGGCAGTACTATTACATGGTCAAAATATCAGTAGATCTTATATTTACATTATGGACACTTCTTCGATTTACAAGTTTCTGCTTAAGATAATCCGACATTAAAGTAGTAAGATCTCAAGGAACAAACATCAGCGGGTGATATTTGTAGGTATTTTCAAGATTAAACCATCCAAGTTGCAAAAGTTTCTATGAGACATGTTGATATTTCTTTAGTCCAAAAATATAACGAATACAGGTATTATGAATTTTTTGTTACCGATTTATTGTCTTTTGTCGAGACATCAAAAATACTCAATAATACCACAACTAAGAATAAATGAAACTAAAAATTCACACAGTTTTTTCCTTAGTTTATAATTAATTATATGTATATTGGCATAAAGTAGTTCCAGCACAACGTATGTTTATTGAACCAATTTGTTAACATGTGCTACAAACCTCAGTTTTGATTCAAAAGATGATAGGTACCTACTTTTTTTATATTTCTGCTCTTGGAAGCCTACTATTATCTAATAAAATATTTATATTTTCACACAGCATTTGGTGATACATATAATATTTTGACCAAGGGCCGGTTTTTCAATGTCAAGTTAAATAGCTTAACTGTCAGATACAATTTATCTGGCAGATAAACTTTTTTTCAATGTGCAAGTAAAATTTACCGGAGGGTTAAACTCACTATCTGAAAGTAAATTTAGCAGAGAGTTGAAAGTGCCAGTTAAGGATTTATTCTACTGTTAGTGGCTTTGCACATGCGCATTTGGTTCAATTTCTGACAATTCTAAAACATTCTAACCTAAAAACCAATGTGATTGATATATTCGTCTTTAATTTGTGATTTATATTAAATATATTATTGCCAATAATAGATAATAATAATATTCTGGATATGAGTGATTATGACGATGATATTATACAATATATAAAGTTTGAAAGGAGACCCTATACCATAAGGGAATGATAAAATAATTTTGAGAATTATGATGATAAATATTTTATAATAAGATTCCGACTGCGTAAAGAAACTGTTTGTCATATCGTTGAGATGACAGAGGAAGTTGCATCACTTAAAGTGTAGTTAGCACCTTTTTTCCTTTTTACTCTCTCTGTTGCAATTATTGCTGATACACAAACTCACAAAATTAAGAATAGAACATCAATCAATACGCTAACAACGCAATAAATTTTGAGGTTAAATTAGATAAATTGTCACTAAAACACGCGCGCAATTTGAATTAAACCTACAGGTAGAATCAGTAGTGCCAACATAGCTAAGAAATAATTCAACTCATATATACGTAGCTGGCAGTTAAATTACTGTTGATAAACATTACCATAGATATTGTCTAAAGGTTATTACCATAGATATAATGATGCCTTAATGATGCAAAAATACAAACGTCTTAAAAATTAACAAACCAACACAAATCCGCAAAACCAACAGACCACCAGAGAAAACTAACTTAACTACTACAATGCTACTTTAGCTGTCAGTTTTTCTTAGTGAAGTTTGAAACTCTACGCTATACTGCGCATGCGAAAACATGCACGTCACGACTATTGGCGGGAACTAATATTTTCAAATTACAAACCGAATTTAAAAACACGTAGCCGCAAAAAAAAGTTTCTCAGATATATTGAGTTCTTAAGTGTTCCTGATTGCACATTCAACATAAACCTAAATTGTGAAATAACCCCATTAAACTATTCGCACCAACAATTTTCTTATGGTTATTAAATTCTGATAATATGACAAAGTATAATACAGCATTTGAAATCGCTCATCTCTTTGTTTTACATGAACATATTGTTATCCGTTATATTGAAAGTTCTTCAAAAGTACTTTTCTAAAGCGGATATTAAAACTGTTTGAGGATACCGGAAGCGTGCGGAACTTAAATTCGACGTATAGAGAAAAACCGAACATTCAAGTAACATTGAGGAGAATCCCGGCTAGTATGCGGATACCGCTTAGAAAACGTGAAATGTCAAAGGATTGGATTGACGCAATTATGTAATGATACATACTAAAAAATATTAGATTCATTCAAAATAATAACATATACAATTAATTATAAGATTTGATTGTAGGATTAGATTATACTTTTAAAATAGAATTTTAATTGAACGAAATCAAAACGAAACTGACTTTGCAATTAATATTATTCTTTCTTCGAACATTTGAAAGTTTTTAGCCGACCCGCGACGCCGACCACTTCCACACGTTGCTTGAAAATGGCCAAACCACTTCTTGAAACTTTCAAAAAATGATTTGTAAGTTTTCCACTTGGAATTAGGACATGATTTAATCCCTGAATTGGATCAGTTAAAAGGATGATTACGTAATTTTCATTAATCTTGTACACTAGCGCATTCGCCAAATTTAAAAAGAATGGGATGTTATCTGAGAGTCAGGTACCATAATATCACTTTTCTCTAACACTATTTTAGAAATTACAAATTCCACAACTAAAAATTGTTATGTGTCGGAACAAGTATCATTCCAACACAGTGTTATGGTATAACGCACGGCTTTCGACAAATCAGAAGCCGTTAAGCCATACATAATGGCTCGGTTGCTATGGTTACGTCTAGCTTCGCATTTGACGTTTCATACTATTTTGAAGTTTTTTTGCGTAATTTCTAAAATCTTGTTAGAGAAAGTATAGTCTACAACAGGTTTGGAATGGCATATCCCACCCTCACGAACCGTAGTCTCTAACACTATTTCAAAAACTACAATTCATCAACTAAAAATTATTTATTAAGAGTGAGAGCTTCTGAACTCGAGATCCTCAAAAAAGCAAAATATTTACCTAGGAACTATAATACACGATTAATTATGTCAGACCTTTTATAGTAATTTCAAATCAGTGATAATTAAAAAGAAAATGAGTCGTGTCTTGCACAACTTTTCCTTATGCATCTTTTGTTCCTGCCATCTGGTCGGGCGAAAATAAAGGGCCTTGTAAGTTATTTAATAGCAGACCAATTCAGAACCGGTCTACATGCGACAGGGCCGGCGCCACTATGGGTGCATTCGGCGCATTTGCGTTGGATGTCAGTAGAAAAGCTACAAGATTTCCATGACAATAATACATGTATTTTGAAAGCTTTTATTTAACTAGCTTTGTTATCTGTCTATCTGCTAAGGATCTTACAATCAAAATTTCGACTAGTTCTAATAAAGTTAAAGCTTTGTAATTTCTTGGAAACGTATGGAGCTCCGGTGACAATGCAATAAATTATATCTAATATCGTTATAAATCCAATATGGCGGACGTCCCAAGATAGCGGATTACCTCTTTCTTTACAATTTTATCTCTTGACATGGGTATCAAATGAAAGGGTTTTGTCTCTTTGTCTATATGCCTGTCTGCGTGTAAAATAAGTAAAGACAACAAAGTAAAAAATAAAATTATTTATAAAAGAATATTTTTAAAACAAGGCGCTTTCATTTATGATAGTTAAATCGCGAGATGTGCGATATCTGCTACCGAATCGATAAACTTGAGACGCGCGCGTGCGAGAGAGAGAGAGAGAGAGTAGGGAAAGATTTGGCAACGCCGCATATAGCTTCTGACGCCAACTGATCGACTTGTTACTAATGTCAATATATTTTTACTTCTTTTAATGAATTAATGGAAAATGTATTATTATACATACAATAAATAAAATCATAATGAAAATTTGTAAATCTTCTACTATTTTATATGATACTGCATTTAAAATAAATGCAAATTGTTTTCAAATATCCGCGCCAAGGATTAGAAATAGTGCGACGTTCACTACTCACGTCCTCCATTCAATAATTTGAACAATTTTCGGGTAGCTGCCACTATGTTATTTTACGGTGAATCATCTCGATATTTATACACGTGCTTTGTCAGGAATTAATTTTTTGCCTCGTTTTTTATATCATTCTGAAATAATCTTAAATGTCGATAATAACTGCAAAATTTGACCGATTGAATCTCGCATACGGAACGGTAAATCGAGATCATATTTTACCAGAAAGTTTATTGATATGTGTATTAAATTTTCAGCAAGTTTCGCCACTTTTTTTATACATAATAATTTATAAAATAACACCTCTTGACATTAAATCATATCCGTCATATAGAGTATTATTAAAACGCTATGATTTTTCTAATGATACTGTCCTCAAGCGGAAGATGATTTGGGTTTTTCTATTAAATTCGTGAGCAGCTACTCTTGAAAGTAGCATTAACAAATTGCATGTTACAGATATATTTTTGATAGTTTGTAGCAAATTAACGGTGCCTTTTATTAATTTTGGACGTCAAAATGCTTAACGCCGGTCCTGATATGCAACCATGTATTATTGGACCTCAATGATTATTCAATATTTTGAAAGGGAACAACTTACTATCTGATATAAATTATAGATAACATATGGCCTAATGTTAATTTTCTAATTTATTTTATGCTGGTATTTGTTTCTCTGTTATTTCGTAATATTTCATTAATCACTTCCATGCTTGTGTCCATCCTATCCTGTCGGTTAATATTGACAATATCTGGCATTAAACTAAATTTGTTGCTTTTCATCGAATCGATGGGGAAAGTAATTAATCAAGACCTACATTTCTGCAGATCATGACGTCTTAGATCCTTAAAGACTTTGCGGCAGCTATTTTGAATTTAAATGGAATACCTCTCTCAATTGTTATATCTGTTTCATTCAACCAAATTGTATTGTATTTAGACAAGGTATCAAGAAACCTATAATGTTGGTGAAAAGCGGTTTTTGTGGCGTTTCGTAAACAGCAGAGAAAATAATCTATGAGAAATCAAAGAAAAGTTAAGGGCAAGCGATGGTATAACCTACAACTAAATAACATAAAGCCGGAAAACATATGAAATGTATCCTTGAGTTGCCGACGCTGACAACGGTGACATTTTTATTAAAGATAGCTAGCAACAGCATAGTAAGTGTCGGGTCACACTTACCTAGTGGTTTTTTACATTCCTTATTTTTCTTTATAGATTTAAAAGTGAATTTTTTTCTGGTTATTTGCATGTAATTATAATAAACAATAAAACGGGAGCTGTAGGTCGAAAATGGACCTTGAACTTATTCCAAATTGGCCAGCGTGACTGACCAAGTCAATTTCATAAGGTCTGAAAATATAGTAGTTTTAGAAAATATTTAATTGAAAGAAAAAGCTGTTGAAGTAAAGCCAAAAAATATAATTTTTTTGCTTCTTTTAGGCCAGTGTATTTTCGATACACCAGACATCCTGTATACTAACAAAATGCCTTAATATAAAAGTGAAATTTTAGTAGGTGCGGAAAATATGAATCTTTCTCCAAGGCGCTTTTATTAGCGCATAATTAGAAAAGCGCATTGTTTTTCTCTTTTTCTAATCTCACAGCAGCCTCAAAGTAATCCACGATAATTTGCTGAAGCATCGTGTTTTTTGGGACGGATCATAGCTGTTTCCGGGCGAGGCGAAGCCGAGTCCGGAATAAGTTTATTTATTTATTTTGATACACTATTCAACAGGTTAAAAAACCTAATTACAGAATAGGAGATAAAAACTAAAATTAAAAATAGTAACTTGTGAAAAATACAAAAAGATATACATTTACACACATATATACATAAATGTATGTGAATTAATCCAGAAGACAACTAACTAAACTAAACTTATATAATACATTTTAGTATAAATACACATATACAATATACATACATAAAAAATATACAGCGTATGCAAGAAGTATAGTATACGGTGAGGCTATTTGTGCCAACAAAAAGGAAGAAAAAACAAAATTTAAGTTAGAGACTGATTCTTTGTCTGTGAGACTACAAGTGAATATATCTAATCGATTATTCAAATTATTGTACATACTGCTGGATCTGCTTGTATGTATCTGCTTGTACGTTTGTCCTTAAGAAAGGCAAGTGAAATAAATTGTTGTATCTAGATGCCGGTCTAGGAATTTGAAAATTAAACATAATTAAAATATCTCCACAGTCGATGTTATTGTGTAAAATAATATATAAAAAAGTTAATTGCGATCGGTGTCTACGGATCTCTAGACAATCTTGGCAAAACCTAGAGAGCAATTCTTCATTCATCAGTTCCGTCAGCCTTGAAAGTCACATGTTTTAGGAAACGGCGTTGAATTCTTTCCAAATTTTGTATGTGTACATTATAGGTTGGACACCATATTATTGAAGCATATTCAAGATGATGTCTAACAAAAGTAGTGTAGAGTTGCTTTAATGTGCGTACATTTTCAAAATGTGCGGAGTTTCTAATAACAAAACCCGCATTCTATAACTTTTAGTGACAGCAAGTTCGATGTGGTTTACAAACATTAGTTTTTTATCAAATGTCACACCCAAGTCCCGAAAATTGTCTGGCCGGAAAAGTATATGATTGTCTAATTTGTAATCGTGCAGGATAATATTTTGTTTTGTTGTAAATGTCATAACGTTACATTTTGTTTCATTCAAGGGCAATTTGTTTATCACACACCATGTATTAATACGATCAATATTGTTTTGAAGTTCATAGCAATCTTTAAGTTAACACTTAGATTATCTACTATATCATTTACAAACAAGTTAAAGAAAAGTGGACCTAAGTTTGAACCTTGAGGGACTCCTGACGTAGCTAAAACCTCAATAGATCTAACACCTTGGTATACAACATATTGCTTTCTATCAGTTAGATAGAAATTAAAAAGCTCAATAAGGCTGTCTGAGAAGCCATAACATTCAAATTTTTGTAAGAGGATACCGTGATTCAGTCTATCGAAAGCTTTGGAAAAATCAGTGTATATAACGTCTGTTTGTACACTCCTGTGTTATGTATGGTGTTGTCATTTATGTATGTATGCCCAGATGGTTGCAAGGATTGGGAAATGTGTGAATTTTTTATAAAAAGGAGTGATATGATCACGCCTAGGTATCACTACAGAGAAATGTAAGCACGAGAATTACAACTTTTGCAGTCTATATTGTTCTGCAGCAGTAATACACGGTCCATAAATGACGTTTCCTTACCCAAGTTGAGTATAAGGGACTCTGATAATTGACTCTTAGTTGTTGTTCGTAAGATATATTTAAAAGCATATAACGATTTATCAAACATAAGAACACTAATAGTATGGGGCCCCAGATTGACCCTTGGGACACCCCTGATATGACAAAGCTGTCCTGAGACATCAGTGGTTTTCCGAGCAATATAATTTCACCTGTAGAGTTTTTCTGGATAAATAACTTCCGTACCAATTTACCGACTCAATTCCTAAATAGGCAAGTTTACTCAATAGCTGTTCGTGATATAAACAGTCAAAAGCCCTTATGTAATCCATGAGAGAATTAAAAATATGAAGCATGAAGGGAAATTTTCTTTTGAAATTTTTTTCTAAGTTCAGTAGTTTTAGACACAATCGTATTTGAAAAACATTGTCCAATGAATTAATGTTACTCACATAGTACTAGATAAAACAATATGCGGAGTGTGCTCTTTTGATTTTGCCAACGATATTTGCTATGTTTGGGCTCCAAACGTTTAGTTAGGGATCTGGTGGCAATTTCGATATATATGATTTCATCGTCGTTGATGGTAATGTGTAATGTAGTTTACAACTATGTGAATTAGACAAAATTAGAGCTGATCTTAGATGGCGTTAATTTATTCTGAACATGAATTTTGAAATTGAAAAGAAATAAACTGTTTTAAATTATATTATCGTGTTTGCCATTGATATAATGTATTAGGGGCGTTATAAAGATAATTTTGCGAAAGGCAGACGTCCAGATTGTTGCATTTTGTAGAATAATAATTACAAACATGCAAAGGAAAAATTATTAAATCATTTCTTCGTCTTTTTTATTGATATTTTTGGTCTCATTTCTACAATAGTATAAAAAATGAGACAGACAAAGATTTCTGATTCAAGTTGCAATTCTATAAATAAATATTTAAATTTTCTATTTTCAACAGTATTACTTTATTGGTTTTCTCTCTTTACCTTTTTTGATTTACTAAGGTTTCCGGACGAACACTTTTGGAGCGTCTATTTCGTTCTCTCTCTAACTTTGACTTACCTACCAACAAACCAACTTAATACAATTCAACAGCATTCACACAAGTTATATTAGTGAGTGTGAATTTGTAAGCATCGAATTTCGTATCTGCATTCGAGGTATACACAGGTGTACAGAGTCACAACAGGAGAGAAAAATTCAGCTATAATTAAAGAAAATAAAGAATAAAGGCAAGAACATATTTTTGGCTCATTATCTGTCTGCCTTCGAATAATCAGCACTGACATTGTCTGCCTTTTCTATTTCTGTGTTTTTTTATAATTAATAATACAATTAAGTTTGAAGGCAGACACGATGAAATGATTTTATATGTATGTTTTTTTTAAACAAATTTGTAAAATTTAAGTTTTCTAATGGAATGCTATCTAAGTGGCGGAAGTGACTTTTCTTTCTTTTTATAAAGTAATTTGAATAATTAACACAATCTGCCTGACGATGGAATAATCTTCATTTAAATATATCATAATTATTGAAAAATAAATCAATTATTCTTAAACGCAACAGGATAAACTTATGTCACTCGCATTTCCTTTTTTTGAGTTTATTTTACCAATTTTTTGCTTTTATCAACATCTGCCAAATGAAGGATTCATTCAAAAAATTACTACCACTAGCTCCCTAACTACAGTGTGGCCCATTTTGAATGGAAACACCCCCGTAAAAAATGTGTCTCTTATCTGATTTTAACGGGGCTTTTTTCATAAGATAGGCCATCGAAAGCTCTACTTTATAACAAAAATTTAGAGATAAATTTCAATTTTCAAGACCTGCTATGATTTTTTTTCAATATAAAAAATGGACGAATTTGATTAGCGATTTTTTTCACTTGAGTGTGGCGCTGTGACAAGGCGTATTATAAGAACGAATAATGTACAAAGAAGACCCAGGTATGAGCAGAGCGCTTTAAATCATTTTAACAACAATCCAAACGCCAGTGTAAGAGTAGCTAGCTTAGATTTGAATTTACCTAGAGGAATTATTCGCCGATACCTTAAAAATAATTTAAAGGAAACATCTTGACTATATTTGCACTCTAGTATGTGGAAATTATTGGTCATAGAATTTTAATAATATTTGGGGCAGATGTCATAGAAAAGTTTGAGGAGTTGGTTTCTACCATATACGTTAAAAATGAAGTTTTTAGTTCACCCTACTTATTTTCTACTATTCACCTCCCACCCCTTCAATGGAGGCATCTCAATCAGATGTCACTACAATACATACGTGTACTAATCTCAAGTGAATATCTCAATTTGATGTTATTAATCCCATTAATAATGAAGCGGAGGTGGTGGAGTTTGAAAAATATTAGAAAGAAATCTGAGGCCTTGGTTTCTAGTATATACACCGAATCCCAAATTTCTGTAGTCTTACCAGCTTGCTTTACTTATTTTCCCCTATTTGCCCCTATTTAACCCCCAACCCTTCAACGACATCATCTCAAAGTATGATCTAGTTTCAGACGTCGTTATAATACATACGTGTACCAAATTTCAAATGAATATCTCAATTTTATTTTATCAACCCTTTTCATATTGGAGTAGGGGTGGTTGGGTTGAAAAATATTATAAGAAAATCTGACGCTGTGGCTTCTAGTACATACACCGAATTTCAAGTTTCTGTAGTCTTACCAACGTTTTACTTATATTCCTCTAATTACCCCAAATTAACCCCCAACCCTTCAACGGAATCATCTCAAAATATAAACTAATTCCAGACGTCGTTATAATACATACGTGTACGAAATTTCAAATGAATATCTCAACTTTATTTTGTCAAACCCATTAATGGGGTAGGGGTGGTGGGGGGGTTGAAAAATATTATAAAAAAATCTGAGGCCTTAACTTCTTGTACATACACCGAATTTCAAGTTTCTGTACTCATACCAGCTTGCTTTACTTATTTCCCCCTATTGACCCCTAAATAACCCCCAACCCTTCAACGGAATCATCTCAAAGTATAATCTAGTTCCAGATGTCGTTATAATTCATACGTGTACCAAATTTCAAATGAATATCTCGATTTTATTTTATCAACCCTTTTAATAATGAAGTAGGGGTGGTGGGGGTTGAAAAATATTATAAATAATCTGAGACCTTGGCTTCTAGTACATACACCGAATTTCAAGTTTCTGTAGTCTTACCAGCTTGCTTTATTTATTTTCCCCTATTTACCCCTATTTAACCCCCAACCCTTCAACGGAATTATCTCAAAATATAATCTAGTTCCAGATGTCGTTATAATACATACGTGTAGAAAATTTCAAATGAATATCTCAATTTTATTTTATCAACCCTTTTCAAATTGGAGTAGGGGTGGTGGGGGTTGAAAAATATTATTAAAAAATCTGATGCTTTGGCTTCTAGTACATACACCGAATTTCAAGTTTCTGTACTCTTACCAACTTGTTTTACTTATATTCCTCTATTTACTCCAAATTAACCCCCAACCCTTCAACGGAATCATCCCAAAATATAATCTAATTCTAGACATCGTGATAATACATAAGTGTACGAAATTTCAAATGAATATCTCAACTTTATTTTATCAACCCCTTTAATGGGGTAGGGGTGGTGGGGGGTTGAAAAATATTATAAAAAAATCTGAGGCCTTAACTTCTAGTACATACACCGAATTTCAAGTTTCTGTACTCTTACAAGCTTGCTTTACTTATTTCCCCCTATTTACCCCTATTTAACCCCCAACCCTTCACCGGATTTCCTCAAAAAACAATCCAGTTCCAGATCTCGTTATAATATATACGTGTACAAAATTTCAGGTCAATATCTTAAACCGTTCCGGAGAAAGCGTGCGGACAAAAAAAGTTACAGACAGACCGACAGACAGACAGAAAATTTTTTTTCGCTCAAATTTAAAATCTCGACGTTTCATGACATTCTAAACCTATTTCACGAATAAAAATTTTTGAAAATTTTTTTGCGATTACTATACTTCCAATCCACTACGTGGATGTGGAAGTAATAAGGCAACGCCATTCAAACCTAACTTTTTACATACGTTGGAACTTGATGATGAAACACGGATGGAATTTGGCTTGTGGGCTCAAGGCAGTATCTTAATATCAGAATTTTTTTTAAAACTGCTTTATTCAGCGACGAGGCAACTTTTACCATAATTGGGGTGGTATCGTCACAAAATTGTAGGTTTTGGGCTACAGAAAACGCAGAGTGGGTCATTAATTGTAAAAGACAATATTACCAAAAAGTTAATGTTTGGTGTGGGCTACTCAATGAAACAATCATTGGTCCTTTCTTTCTTGAAGGTAATATGAATAGCATGCAGTTTTTACAGTTCCTAAGAAACGAATTTTGGAATATGCTACATGAACTTTCAATACAAGAAGGAGTAAATCTACACTTTCAATTAGATGGCAGCCCTCTCCATAATGCCAAAGTGGTTACCAGATGGCCTAATGCTAGCTTTCCTAATCGATGGAGAGGTCGAGGTAGCCCGTTAATTGGATAGCCACCCCGATCCCCGGACTTATCACCGATGGTCTTCTTTTTATGGGGTTTAATAAAATCTAAAGTTTACAGTTCTCGCCCGAGTAGTAGAGGAGGTTTGTGTACAAAAATAAGACAAGCTTGTGCAGAAATTACCCGATAACAATTACAGAATGCCGTAAAGAATATTAAAAAATGATTCGACAAGTGCATCGAAATAAACGGCGGCCTTGTAGGGACTTAGTTTTAGTGTAATGTTGTAATGTGTTGTTATTTTGTTTATTAAATACCTAATTATTATTACTTTCAATTGTTCATATGTTTTTAAGCCAAATATGATTAAGTTTGTTTAAAAGACAATATTTATTAAAACCTTCCACTTAATTTATCTTGCTATTGTTGATTTTTCATGGGCTACTTCGATTTTTAGAAAAAATCATGTAAAACTTATAAAATATTACCTACATTAGTTTTGTCATAAATCTGTCATTATTTAATATTTATTCACGAAACTCTGGATTTACCCATTTGAGATGTTTCTGAATCCAGTGGTATAGTTAGATTTTATAAAAAAAATCGTTAATAAAATTTGTCCATTTTTGACATTGAAAAAAATCATAGTAGGTCTTGAAAATTGAAATTTATCTCTAAATTTTTGTCATAAAGTAGAGCTTTCGATGGGCTATCTTTTAAATAAGGCCCCTTTAAAATCAGACAATAGACACATTTTTTACAGGGGTGTTTCCATTCAAAACGGGTCACACTGTATATTTTCGTCATAATCTGGAATTTGTTTTAATGGGAATTGTCAATACTGAATAGAACGTAAAATTTCTTCAATGGCTATAGCCATTATAAAATACATCCGCTAACGCCTAAATAATATAAGACACCAGTTTCCGACGTTTTGAGTGATTTCTCAAACACCATTAGTGCCCAACTAGAGACAGAATGTCATTAACGTTATTTAAAGTCAAACTAAATCAACTCGACCTGTGCTTTACTGCTCCTTAGATACGTAAAACTTAATAACGGGGGACATAAATAAAGAAAAGTCATTATAATTGGAAAAGGAGATTTTTCACGACACCAAATATAGCAAAAGATACCTGAATATGTTTCCTTATTGTTCGCAAATGCTAGATTTTATCTTATTTTGAATTAATAAAACACATTTAATGATGTGCACGATTTTAGTGAAAGTGACTTTTAATTTATGAAACTGTTATACCGGCTATGAATATGGATTGGAATTGTGCATGGGAATATATAAAATTATGCAGAATGCATTTTTGCAACTTGCTATACATGCCGTATGCCTTTTAGCATTATTAAATAATTATGTGGCTTAATCCCTACATGATTTTGCGTTGTATACTAGATAGTTGACTTGTGAAACAGTTGTCTTTGTTTTTAAAATTCTAATTAGTATTTCATTGCAATTAGTAGTTACAACAGAGTATAAACTAATCAGATCAAGATAGGTATATCATTCCTTGGAATAGCTGTGTGGCGGTATAGCAATCCTAAAGAAAATTATTATTTTTTTAACACCCGATGCATCGGTTCCGTTTGAGTTGTTGTATTTAATATTTTGACTAAAGACTAGTCGAAATTTACGATAAACTTAATATGAACGAGCGCAAGAGGAAGCGAATACCAATTTCATTATTTTGTTCGATTACGATCCAATTACTTTTACGTGGTGTAACTGAGATTAAGTACACGGTCAATATCTTTACAAGCATAGTATTTTAGCCACGAACAAATAACTCCCTATGATAAGACAAAAATAAACCGAATTTGCGGATATAAAAAATTACGCGTGTATACGTAAATATAGAAAAACCAAAGTACACGTTTCAGAGACCTAATTATGCATTATAACTTTAATAAATTTGTCACTAGCATCACGGGCCTTACTATACTATCCCGAACACCTTGTACCTTTGACTAGCACATAATTTATCGAAGATTATGTCTTAACGTAATGATTAGGTAGGCGGACAGTAAATAACTCAAATGAACATGATATAATTACTAAGCTTTATAAGTTTTGTAATGATTAATTTAAAAAAATCATTAATCCGTCTAGCTAGCGACACGTTCAAGTCTGTCCTCTTTCAAAATCGACACATGCATCTAAATCTGTAACGAAGTGTAAGGTGATTAAAATTTAAACGTGCTGTTAAAAATTTAATTCCAGTAATTTTCTTCCTACGTGGTTTTTTAAATAATGATTTTATCTGGTATCGATATATGTAGGTATTAAGTATGTTCGACAAGGTTATACACTGTAAAGTCTACCACATAATAAGTGGTTGCGTCTAAAAATTATTATGTTACAAACAAAACAATGATTCGATTTATAACAAGTAGTCTCCAAAGTAAAAAAAAGTGTTTTTATAGGATCTTAGCTGGTTTGATTGGAAAAGAGAGGCAGCTGAGGATATGTCTTTAACCGCAAGTTAAGCATCTTTAATTTAACGTTAAATTTTGTTGTTATTTTTTTGTTTAAACTTTTAAGAGACTGTGTTCGTGTTTCATGTAGCCGTATTGACCCAGACGAGTTAAAAGTATGATGAACTTAAATGATATAGTCATGTGAGAGTTGAAATTAACACTAAACAATAAATTTCCTTTTTTTTTGTATTTGGAAATATAATGAAATAATAATATTGTTACGGATTTCCACCTTTTTGGAAACACCCTGTATGAATCCGTGGGTTCTAAATAATTTTAACAAGAGATTAAACACTACTAACACTTTATTTAACTATTTACTGACTACAATACTTCAAATTCACTTTATTTACTATCTATCTAACCTCACTTTTCACTTTTCTACTTGTTCACTTTTATAAACTGCCTTCATAATAAACTTCTTCTTCCGCGCCTGCAATCGCGCCTTATATACTCCGAAATTAGCTCTAGATCAATCCAGAATCTTCTCCAACCACAATCCAGAAAAGTCCTTGGCTCTTTCTAGAGCCTTTCCAGTCACCATCAGAGGCATAGGCGTACCATCTCCTTTTCCAAGGGGGTGTAATTCATAACAATATAATACAAACTTAGAGTAATAATTTCTTGTCAACACAATAATTTTTGTTACTTAACATTCTTATTTTGAATTGGGTACATATGAATGAGATATAGAGAGTAATAAGCATTTGCTCATGTATTATTGCTTTAAACATTTTTTTGCCATCTTAGGGGAAATACATGATTTAGAAACATTTTATAAAACATAGCTGAAATAAATTAAAAATGTTAAAAACCTCCAACACTATGAAACGGTATACCCGATTTCCATCAAACATGGCGAAGAACCATCTCTGAAATACCAGCTTTTGAGACAAAAGAACCTCTTTAAAATCGGTCCGGCCGTCTTGGAGGTCTTGGGGGTTAAGAAAGAAGATTTATATTGCATGCCCACTCTAGAAAACTATCTAGTGATCGTTTAGCGTATAATGATAATAATAATAATAATAATAAACGGCTTTATTAGAGTGTAGATGTACATTTACAAGTACATTACAAATAGCAATTTACAAGGCGAAGTTTAGCCATGTGGCTATTCTTACACTTAACCTTATAAATCACTTACCTAACTAATTAAGCTAAAAATAAAATACAAAAATACAACACAATATTACAATAGTCCAATGTAATAGGGAGGCATTATACACTTTATAAAATATCTTTATAGAAATACTAAAAAATTATTTACTCAAAATAACTAAATAAAAGAATCAATCATAAACACAGTGCAAAATGGTGCCCAAGAATATATATTCTAGTTTTTGTTGGAATTAATGAACCAGGCTTTGATTTTTTTACGGAAGATATTAACTGTCGATAGATTTTTATATATGGGATCAATAGAGTTATATAAGGCTGTGGATGTGTAAGAAAAGCTACGTTGGAAGAGGGCTGTACGATGTTGTGGCACTGTTAGCACGTACCGATGTCTGATGTTTACAGTATGTACTGATGATCTGAAAATTAACTTGTCTCTCAAGTATCTTGGAATAGAATATTTTATTAAAGAAAATAAGAAAACTGCATAGTGAAATTTAACGAGTTGTTCCATTTTTAACCAACGCAACTCAACATATTTGCTTGAAACATGATCAAATTTTCTTAAGTTGTAAATAAAACGACAACAACAGTTTTGCAAAACTTGTAGTCGATTTTTTGTAGCTTGATCCAGGCAGTAAAAACACATTAAATTGCAATAATTGAATACAGGCATGACTAAAGTTTCACAAAGTTTTTTACGTTGTTTAAAGTTCAAGATATGCCTGTTTGCATACAGTACTTTTAGCCGGGAGTAAAATTTTTGTAAACGAATTTTTATGTGCTGCATAAAACGTAATTTTTCGTCTATTATTACCCCAAGATTTTTAGCATGAGTAGAAAATGACAAATTTTCTTGATTAATATTTAGTTGAATAGAAGCCTTTAAGTGATCTCGAGTATGTTCTGAGCAGAATAGAATAACAACTGATTTGGTAGGGTTAATTTTAAGGTTATGTTGATGCGAATATTGATAGATGTTGTCTAAATCTTGGTTGATCAAATCAGTGGCAATAGCTGCATTAGATGGCTCAAAACAGTGAAGAAGTTGGGTATCGTCAGCATATGCTTGCACATGCGAACTAGTTACTACATTAAATATATCTGCTGTATATACAAGAAACAAAAGAGGACCAAGAATGGACCCTTGAGGAACACCTGACGTGATAATTTTAAAATCAGATATATTTCCTGCGACTGATACGCATTGGCGACGTTCGCTCAAATAAGAATTGAAAAACCGCAGGTATATCGCGTCGAAACCATAGTAATTTAGTTTTGCACAAAGAAGCGTGTGCTGTGGGCTGCTGAATTCATTGTATTTTCTCGTTCTGCGATTTTAAATTATTGAATGAGATACAACAATAGATGTTCAGATTAATAGTTGTTGTGAAGTTTTCTTTATTTCTCTCGGAATATTTAAAGTTGCATCATCAGCCTTTGCACATGTTCAGCGAGTAGATAAGAACAAGGATCATTAGTATAGATTATAAATGTCAGTGGTTCCAAAACCGAACCCTGGG
Source organism: Stenurella melanura (assembly GCA_963583905.1). Lineage (NCBI taxonomy): Eukaryota > Metazoa > Arthropoda > Insecta > Coleoptera > Cerambycidae > Stenurella > Stenurella melanura. The sequence goes on from OY757315.1 coordinate 16,083,090, forward strand.
GTACACCTTATTTAATAAGTATAAAATCAAACACATTATTGTTAAAGTTAACACACTGTATACTATTATGAAGGTATGACTCGAAAAGCGATAAGAATATCTCCGTACCCTATGAAAGGTTCCTCGTCTCCAATGTCAGGATACGATTGCTGGTCTAACGTTTCCGTTATTGCGACAATTGGTAGATCCTAATACTCTAACTTTGATAACGCAGGCGTACACACGGAAGAAAAATAATTCCAGAGATCAGAATAGCATATTTCCATGTATTTTGAATCGCTGTACACAAATTTGACGTCCAAATTGCAAGGTATCGCATTTTTTTTAAAGTCACACATTGCAAAAATGCCTAAATATGTTTTTCTCAATTAAAAATAAAATTATGCGATGTTTCGATCTGGACCTCATACCTGGGTTCAGCGGTTGAAAATATATGGCAATATATACAGGGTGTTTCAGTTGACATTCTCTCAGACGATATCTCAGAAATTACAAAAATATATCTTTATTCTGTAAACGGTAATACGTTTCTGTTATTGATGCCTTCAAGAAATACAATGTACTATTATAACATTATCGCCAAAGATGGCGCTGTAGTTTAAAGATATTTTTAGATCAAGGAAACTTTGGAACATATGCCATTCAATTAAGAACTAAATTCTGAGCAAAATTGTTCCTATTCGAAAAAGTCAGATTTGCAGTAGTAGATATGTTATTTTCATTGCTTAACTTTTTATTCTTGTATTTTTTTTAATTGCTGTAACTTTCTTAAAATTGGTTTTCGGATGTAGGTTCTTGGTAACTTTTTTACCTGCTACAAGAAAATTATTTACTGATGGTGAATTCGCTTAATCGAATGGCATATGTTTCAAAGCCTCCTTGCTCGAAAAGTAATTTTAAAGTGCAGCGCCAACTCTGGTGATAATGTTATAATAGTAAATTATACTTCCTGATGAAGGCATTAACAATAGAAATCTATCATCGTTTACAAAATAAAAATATGTTTTTTAGTTTCCGAGATATTGGCTGAGGCAAAGTTAACTGAAAAACCCTGTGTATTGATCTCTGTAAAAAAAACATATTTTATAAATATAAACCTAGGCTACTGTACAACATATGTAAACTTATCATTTTACTGCAACATCAAACATAAAAATTGCAATTTCAAAATTTTGTAATCTATAATCGTCAGCCAAATTGACAATATCGTAGGCGCTGAAAAAAATTAATGTTTTAAACAGCTTTGTATATACACTCTATATACAGATTCAGCAAATTTAGTTTTAGGTACGTAAACTTGTTTCTGCGCAGATAAACCACGCCTTGTCGTAGGACAATGCAGGGCATTGGTATAAAACAATAGCGCCATCGCTTGACCGCGACGAGTTGAGAACAGCGCGAGCGCACCCATTCTGCTTTTAATAGCGTAGCTGTTTAGACGTGCGGGAATAAAATAAATTAATCTCAATTTCGTTATTAAAATGCCGTGTGTTTATACAACTGCAGAAAAAGTGCAAATTGTGAAGTGGTACTTCGGGGGCCATTCCACTGATGACACCATAAATTTATTTACTGTGGCATATCAAGACAGACCAATCCCCTCACATTATTAAAAATTTTGAGAATTTCGGGTGTGTCGTGAATTGTTGTAAAAAATGCTGTCAACCCGAACCCCGTCATCAACAAATGAGCGAAGAACATGGAATTCGGGAAACTAATGTCTGTGCACTTGTTGAAACTAGTGAACTTTGTTCTAGCAGACAAATTGCTGATGAAGTCGACATGAAGGAAAGAACTGTAAGAAATATTTTGAAAAGAAATGGGTACAGTTGTTTTAAAGTTCAAACAACGCAAGAAATATTTCCCGAGGACAATTTCAAACGGATGGAATTTTGTGAAATCATGATAAATAAAGTGAATGAGAATGAAAACTTCTTAAAGACTATATTGTTTACAGATGAATCATCCTTTTCATTACATAGGAAACACAATCCATCCGTAGTACGATATTGGTCTCGAAAAAATAAACATTTGAGTGTTGCTGTGCGAACTCAGTATCCCCAGTATCCCTAAGTTGAACGTTTGCACGGGAATATTAGACAATCATATTATAGGCCCACTACTAATCGATGGCAATTTAAATGGCAATAAATATTTAGAGCTTTTACAAAACCAAATAATTTCTGCAGTTCAAAATCTTCCTGTCAACTTTGACGACATTTGGTTTCAACAAGACGGCTGCCCAAGTCACAATACCTTAACTCTTATTAATTTTCTGGAAGGAACATTTCCCAATCGTTTAATAGCTACGAAGGGAATGATAAAATGGCCCCCCAGGTCACCTGATCTAGCACCCCATGATTTCTTTCTGTGGGATTTTTAAAGGAAACCGCGTACAAACATGCGTTTGAATGAGCCAATAATTTAGTTGAATTGCGGGAAAAACTTATCCAACTTTGTGGAAGCATTACTCCAAATCAACTCAATGATATGAGAGGTTCATTGTATAATCGGTTTGGCTATTGTTTGGTACAAGAAGGTTGTTTGTTTGAATCCTTACTTCATTAATTTATTGTTTGATAATTATTAGTTGATTTTAGTTTCTGAGGGTTATTTAATTTTATTTTAATGTCCTATTTTTGTAATTTAATAAGAATACTTTATTTTTTGATAATTATTAGTTGATTTTAGTTTTCGAATTAGTTAATTCTATTTTAATGTTCTATCTTCATTTCGGCTTTAATAAGAATTATTATTTTATTCCCATAGCATTTACGGCTAAAAAAGAAACTGCAGAAATGCTTTCAATAGAAGACATTATTTGTCAAAAATGTGACAAATAACTTCTTCGCTTTTGACGAAGAAATATTTTCTCGTTTCGTATAGAAATTATTACCTACGTCCACAATGTCCACATCTATCCTTAGTTCATACCGTACTAAATTCAATTCATTGTGTGCCTCTGCTTTCACGATTTATGGAACTTGCGGGGCGTGGTCGATTACATCGTTATTCCTATACCCTAAACTGCATTTTCCGAATCTGTATGTAACACTGTAAAAACATTTAGGCACTGGAAGAAAATATTTGTAAACGTGGTTACAAACGTGGTTGTGATAAAAATCCTACAGCTCTGTGGAGCGATGCTAACATCATTTATAAGGGCTTGTTTCCTATTAATGTGTGATAACTGGTACATCCACCATGAAGTGTGGCCAGACAGAAGTTCGGACTTAAGTCCCATTGCACATCTATAGAACTAAAGGAAAAGGCTAGTTGGAATGTTTCACAAAGCGCTTGTGAATCCCAATGAACTTGCTAAAAGACATCAGAGAAATGAGTCGGTAATTACGACGGATACCACACCTGTGTGAAAATTGCAAATAATGTCAGTTGTCTAATTCCTTTTGGCTATCATTTCTGGTATTTTCCGTTAGTAATTCATATTTAGACCTTCCTTTCGTCTTCCGATCCGGCTTTCCGTCAGTAACAATGTGTTAAGAATCTCAAAAATGGGCTTTCATGTTGCCGAATTATACTATTCCTATTACCTACTTCTAAACGTTTTATAATCCCCTTCAAGCTGACTGCATTCTCGATAATAAATTTTAAAGCAATTAAAATATTTTCGGATACCTCTCGCACCGGAAGCATTTTATCGACCATTAATTAAATCTAAGTAGTAAATTGTATGCCGGTGTTTGCATAAACCAGTTCAACTTTTAATTATCACTTTTGTTTAATTTCGATTTCTTTAGAACAATTTTCCCACAATCTGCTTTGCCAGTGATATATGGAGTGGATCAACCAAAAGTTGTTTATGGGAATAACTCCATTGCCAAGTTTCCATAGTTACCTGAATAATAGTGATAACAATTTTCCTGTCGAGAATAATATTCTCAATATTATTAAAGACAAAGACTGGTACAAAGCCCTTAACATCCAAAATGCTTCTTATATTATTTTCACGTTCGGATTTTTTCAGAATTTTAAAGCTTGTTTTCATATTCTTTAATTGCGTTAAACAATTGCTGTTCAGCACTATGAATCACTAAATTCTTTTTGTTGAGACGTACGTTCAAATGAACAACGTTAAATTTCAGATCACAGCGATCGATGAAGTATTAAACAACGGCCACTCTGTACATGCATGCTTTAAACCAACCAAGTTGAAAAGAGAAGAGAAAAACGTGAATTTCTCACAATTAATCTTTTATTTCTCCAGGTTTTCTAAATTAGTATACGTTTCATTTGAATACAATGCACTCACCGCCGCGCGCCGTGTACTATTTTACTTTGCCAAATTAGGTATAAAAACAACAATGCAGCTTAGTTACATGACTAATTACCTTTTACCTCTGAGTCGGAGTTGGTGAAAAAATCAATAGTCCACAGTGCCGTGCCATTTTACCTCGCCAATAAGCACGGCAATAGAACGGGTTGAAGAAATCCAAATGAGCAAAATGCATAATTTTTTTAAACATCACAGATGAATAGATCACTAAAAAACATTATTTTTCCAGTATTTTATTTTTGTTTTATGTTCTAATTAAAGGTAAAAAAAATTATTTACTGCAGCTGTCAATTTAACTGCGTTTAAATGGAGAAGTTTCCGCGCTACTTGTGTGTGACGTCATCGGGCACATCGCACCGACGGAAAACGTATTGTGATTGCGAATGTGTACACATTATTTATGTTGTGTTATGGAAAATACAAAGAAAAGTAGCTATAAATATTGTATTGTGCCTAAATGTACAAATACTACAATAAAAACTCCAGAAAAGTCATTTTTTAATGTGCCTAGACGAGATAAAGTTAGGAAGAAATGGTGCAGAGCTATAAGACGAGACGACCGAAATGCAGAATTATCGTCATCCTCAAGATTATATTGCTGCCAGGATCATTTTGATGTAAATTTACCCATTAAAACTAATTATTTTATAATATTATTATGAAAATATGTACCTAACCCTAATATTATTGTGATAGTTTGTTTACATATCATAGTGAATTTGGTCACTTTCTTATTTATAGGAATACAAAAGTTTACTAACTTCTATTAATAGGAACCTTGAATTAAAATATATAAATGTATAAGAACGGTGGGAATAATGTAACTTCTCGACATTCTACATATTATCCAGTTATATATTTATATATACCTACCTATGTATGTCAACAGTTATTTTTACTATTAATGTACCTACCTACCTAAAAGTACGTACCTACTTAGTAAGTGACGGGAGGTATTTATTATATAAAAAAGTAAAGCATTCTAAGATGGAAAATATGAATTAATATAACATTAAAACATTGCCTTGTTTACCTATTTTGAGGTTAGGTACATAAATAATTTGTTATATTTAACTACAGTAAAATGATAGAAATGGGCACAATTGAATTAATGTTTAGAATAATGAATGGCACATACCTTGTTGCTTTAGTACCTCCAATTTCTGCACTAATAAAATCAATATTAGTAGCAAAAAAGTTTGTCATCATAAACACATCAACAACAGGCAAATTGTCACTCTGGCCCCGTAAAAACCCACTGTCCGTCATTTTTACCACTTAATAATTAAAATAAATAAATAAATAAATGATTTCTTTTATGAAAATATCAATACACATTTACAAAACACAAAACAATTTACGATTTAACCCCTTGGCAGATAGACGACCATTAGACATTATGCCGAATGACGTCAGACCAATAGCGTGGTGTTTTCAGTCACGTGGACATGTTCCCATAAAATTTTGAATTTCAAAGTCGTTTATTTAGGCTACACATTTTTTAAAAACCTTTTCTTCATTACTTTCTCAACTTATATAACATATATAACGAAAAAATAATAAATTATTGCATTTCTAAAATTCATGCATGTTGCTCATTGTTCAAATCGGAAATTAATAGTGTGGAATATTCTATTTGGTGGTCAGTAGTATTACGGCCAAAATTTCATTAAAATTAATTTAGGTTTTGGAGTGCCACAAGGCCCTTAAAAAAATCAATTTTTTAGAACTCTTTTCAAAATTGACATTAATAGAGTTTAGTTGTATTGAACCTGTAACAATGTGTTACTAAAAATTCACCAGAATTAATTGATGTTTATCGGTTCTACATCTACACGTTAGTAAAAGTTTTAAAGAAATTGGTTGCTACAGTAAAAAAAAATAAATAAATAAATATGTTCAACGATGCAATGTCTAACTGTGCAGCTCCTAGTTAAAGTTTTTTACAGCAATCCAGGGCTCACCATGAGGAGATGGCTAAATTGTATTAATACCAATTTTGAAAACGGAATCTAAAATTTCAATTTCTTCACTTTCTTTTAGAACCTAGATCTAGATCTATTTTAGTGAAATTGTATAATAATATTACTGACCATCAAATACAACTTTTCCGCATTACTAATTTTCGATTTGAACACGAGTCATAACCACGAAGTATTTGAATGTCCGTAGTATTAAACAAAAACAGTTGTAAAATGTAACGCATGTTTATAAATTAATAATAGAAATACCGGGGGCATCCTTGGATAAGTGACCCCAAGTTTTTAATATTATAATCCCTTTTAAGTCGATATTTACCAAGCCCATGCAGATCGGACCTTGACTTGAAACTGACTATAAATTAACTATAAATTGATAACCTAAAAAATTAAGCATTAGGAAACTTAATCATGCTTAATCTGCAGGAAGACAGATGTGATAAATATTGACTAGACGCAAGGCCGTAAACAAGTAGAAATTATTTTTGTTTCAACAAAATTTCATGAGTGAATAAAGTGAATTTAAGATTAGAAAAAATATCAAGAAATCTAAATATGTCCATATCCAACATACATGTTTGTTGTTCCTATTTACGTCACGTCAATGAAATATTAACAAGACAAGGTAAGAAAGGAAAATATGGCGATTTGGAGTTGATGTTGGGTTGAGTTAATTTATCTGACAAAAAGTGATTATCTAGAGATTAGTCTGTTTATCAATGTTCAATTATGGATAAAGTTGTAATCAAAGAATTGGATAAAATAACCATAACGTATAAGCCAGCACAAAAGTCAAAGAACAAGTGAACTCCATTTCATTTTTATTATCTTCATTTTAAAAACTAATTTTAAATGTGTCAAATAAATTTAGAATATTCTGCTTGCTAGGGCTTTATTTAGGGCACTACAAGATGAATTCTAAAGTCATCAGGCAGTTGTTCTAATATTTGTATCTAAAAGTTACGACTTACTCTAAAAAATGTTTGTAATTTCCAGACTATGAGGCCTAACCTGACTATATAATTTAACGAATTCTTACTACTTTATTTATTATACACTGAGCACGTAAAGGTTGGAATAAATTCATTAAAATAGTTACAAAACAAGTGACAAAAATTCTCTCAGACCCGTCGATTTTTAAATACATTTCTCAATCTGTTTATTTAAAAAAGAAAGTGCTGCAAATATTTTTTTTAAGTTATGACGTTATCGCCATTTTTTTTAAATGGCAACCTCCATTTTTTAAATGTTATTTGAAAAAGCACATTTTTCTGCATACAGTACGTTAAATTGGGAGTATTGCATGACAAAATTATCGAGAAAAAACATTTAACATTAATAGAACACATTCATTACTTATCGTCGAACCTTTTTATAACTTAGACTTTTTTTGTGTTTACGCTTTTTTCATTTACTTAGCAACGCGGACCTGGCTCTAACACATTAGTTGGTTACGCGCCTTGTAGTATTATACCTAGAAAAATATATGTTTTGAATTATTTATGGTAATACTAAGAAGTTTTTTTAGCTAGTTTTTTAACGCTGTGTGGGTCGAGCGCGACCCGCTTAGACACAGTAGTATGATAGTAAGTAAGACAATAGTCACTTACGCCGCAGAATGCTATAGTTATTTATCTGTGATAAGTGAATTATAATTGTCCTTTCTTAAATTAATTTAATAATTGTTGCGTTAATTGTGTGTGTCGGAGATTTGTTCCTTTTCCTTTTGGCCCCCCTTTGTCTCTCCTATTGCCTGGGCCGAAATGCAACGTTTAAGTGAGACAGAACGAATTGAAGTTTTGATAATGATTGGCTATGGAGACAAGTCCCGAACACAAACTATGGTTTGTAAATTATTTAATGGTAAATACCCTAATCGACCTATTACACAATCAACTGTTAGCAAAATAGAAAAGAAGTTCCGAGATTGTGGTCATGTAAGAGATAATTTCACGAAAGGTCGCCCTACAATTTCAGAAAATAAAAAGTTAGATGTTTTACTGACAATGGAGGAGAATACTCACAAACCAAGTCGCAAAGTTGCAGCAGAACAGTCAATTAGTCAGTCGACTGTTTTAAAATATTTGATGAAGAATGAATGGCACCCATAAAAAGTGAATTTAGTTCAAGAGCTTAACGAAGATGATTTCGACCGCAGAGTAGATTTTTGCGAAACCATGATGGAACGATGTAATATCAATTCACATTTCTTAAGTCGAGTACTTTTCTCTGACGAGGCCACCTTCTGTTTAAATGGCACTGTGAATAGGCAAAATTGTCGATATTGGTCAAGTGAAAATCCACACTAGATGATGGAGGCCCATACTCAGTTTCCACAGAAAGTTAACGTGGGGGCTGGAATTGTTGGGACTACAATATTGGGTCCATTTTTTATTCAAGGTTCATTAGATGGCGAAAAATATTTGGAGCTGCTCCAACGAAATGTAATTCCAGAACTTGTCGCACTGTATCTAAATGGTGAAAAACCTAATGTACCAGAAAACTCCAAATGGTTTCAACAGGATGGCGCACCGCCACATTATTCGGCAATAGTGCGTAATTATTTAAACGAAATTTTCCCACGCAGATGAATTGGTAGACGCGGATCAATAGAATGGCCAGCTAGATCTCCGGACCTAACCCCATTGGATTATTTTTCATGGAGTTACCTTAAATTCAAAGTTTGTTTTAATAGACCGAACAATATTGAGGACTTAAAAGATAGAATTACTTACGAAATTGGAAGAATTGGACCCGAAACAATTATTAACGTTTTGCGAGAATTTCAGTTTCGACTTGGACATTGTCAAGAAGCAAATGGCGCGCAATTTGAACATTTAATCTAAATATGTGTTTTGAATCAATAAATCGAGCTGATAAAAATTAAGATGGTAAAGATCAGATAGAATGATAGAATAGAATAATATCATTTAAATCAATATAATAAAATTAATAATTTATAGCTTATCTGTCTTTCTGCAGCGTCTTGTGATTGCTGTTTTATTTTATTTCCTTTCGTTTTCTTTCTTGGGTGGAGTTGATTTTGTCCATTAAAAAACTTTTCACTGTATACAATTACTTTAGGTCACGACACAGCTACATGGATTTGTAAACATATGTGCCTTATTTTGACACTGACTATGCCATGAACCACTTAAAAAGTATCTTGTTGGGTCCTCTAGGGTGTACGTAGGGACAGTGAACTTCACTTGAGCTTGTTTGCTTTATTTAATTTAATATTATTAGAAAATCTTGTAATTATTAATTCCATATGATCTTTGTTTTTGTATTGAGGCGCTTCATTTCACGCAGAATTTCTTAATCAGTCATTTTTATTAAAATTAATCGCTGCAGGTATTATATTGTAGTTATCGTATAAATAACATAAATCACTGCAATCATAAATAAAACATTTTCTACGTCTCTCTTTTGTTTTGACATAATTTTTTAGTAAATATTAATATGAATATAATTTTGTTATTGTCGTAGGTAGCGTAAACCATTATGAAGAAAACGGTGCTTGTGGACCGAGGAACGTCGATATGTCGGAGGAGTATTGCTTCTTCAAGGACACATAGAGGTAGGCAATCATAATTAATATTCCATCTCTTATAGAAAATACAGTAAAAACAAGTTATTACTAAATGTAAATTATTATTAGTTAAATGAATTTACTCAGTTTACATGGGAAATAAATTTTACATGCATATTTATGTCTCACTGCCGATCAGTTACAATAGTGGGTGTGAGAAATGAGCAGTTTTGAAAGAATTGAAATGATTTGTGTACAGGGTGTTTCTAAATTGTTGTCTAGAAAGTAGGGAGCTGATCCTAAATGAGGAAGCTAAAGTAAACATTGCACTTTTCGATGATTTACTGAACTTTTCATATAACTGTTGCAAATTTTCGTAGTCCTTTTGCAAATATTGTTGGTAAAATATTCTCAGTATAAAAAAGTAGTTCTGTATCCAAGTTATTAGTGTTTCGAACGCGCTACCTTTGAATTTATAGAACAATTGAATTGAAGCAATTAAAAAACTGAACAAGGTGAGGCTACAAACCTTTATAACTTTTTTATTTTTTGTCCGACTTGAACCAAATTTTACCAAAAGATAGAACAAATTACGATCTACTTACAAAAAAAACATTCGTGCCTTACAAATGCAAAGCCACCTGCGGTACCAAAATAAATGGAAAAAATAAAGAAATCATATTAGGCATTTTTTATCGAAAAACTTTATGAATGAAAGTTGTTCAGAATTGTCCAAAAACCTAGAGTCCAAAATTTCAGCAACATAAAGACTATTGAAATTTTGTTTAGAACAATGTCCGAGTCCGAAAATTTTAATTGTTTTTTTTTTTTTAGAAAATTGTGCTATGACAATTTTGTTTGAAATTAAATCTAAGCTGTCAGGTAGTTGTCAAGTGATTTGTATTTTTACTTCCCTCGCATACCGAAGGGAAGTATTGTATTCGAGAAAAAATCACCCTCCGAGATTCGGATTCTGACGTTTCAGATCACGGAGATTACGAAAATATAGGTTTTTCCAATTCCGTCAATCTGTCTGTCTGTCTGTCTGTCTGTCTGTCTGTCTGTTGGTGTATTTACTAAAAACTACTTGACGGAGAGCTGTCAAATTTGGTAGGTAGTTGACCCTACCGCCAGCGAAGAACTGGTAGAATTTTCACTGAAAAATATACAGGGTGGACCGTCTAAACGGAATAAATAGTGAAAAAAATTTTTTTTTGCTCAAATTTAAAATTTACACGTTTCATGATACGCGAAACCTATTTCAGACAAAAAAATTTAGACATTTTTTTTACCAAGATTTAAAAAAAAAATTAAGTACCACTAAAATGAAAAAAATTTTTTTTGCTCAAATTTAAAATGTCCACGTTTCGTGACACGCTAAACCTATTTCAGAAAAAAAAAATTGAAAATACCAAGATTTTAAAAAAAATTTTACCACTAAAATAGACGCAAATTTTTTTTCCCCTCAAATTTAAAATTTTCACGTTTGACATGACTGACATTCTAAACCTATTTGAGAAAAATCAATTTTTTTCACCAACATTTTTGAAAACATTTGTACCACTAAAATAGATGGAAATTTTTTTTTCTTTGCTCAAATTTAAAATTTTCACGTTTCATGGCATTTTAAATTAATTAAAAAAAAAATACCAGTGTAGAATAGAAGGAAACTTTCGTTTTTGCTCAAATTTAAAATTTCCACGTGTCATGGCATTCTAAACCTATTTCAGAAGAAAAAAATTTAGAAAATTTTTTTAAAAACATTTTTGAAAAATTGGAAAAAAAATGAAATTTTTTAACCACCACTGTACTTCCACTCCACTACGTGTATGTGGAATTGAAAATGTGACAGATGGCAATAATATCTGGCATATGCACCTATTATACTTTTATTGAAAAATGTACAGGGTGGTCATCCCAAGAAATAATTCAGTCATGGTGGACATTTATAAAGGTATTTGCCCAAGCCTTCCATATTTGGCACCTGTTATTTAGTATTGAACTTTCGCTGATGGATGAGCACTCTGAATATTTTTTTGACCAAAACTTATCAGGTGTTCTTTGTAATAATAGTGATATTATTCCGATTCCGATTATTATTTTCAATGTCACTTCGTAATTATTAATTTTTTAGAGTGACCGCCATGCACAAATAAAGAGGGAAGTTCTGTGTAAATACCTTTACCGATTTTTTTTAATTTGTCGAAATTTTGGACTTCAAAAACAAAGTTCAATATTTTTTAATATTGCTGAAATTTTGGACTCTAGATTTTTGGACAATTATGAACAATTTTATTTAATAAAGTTTTCCAATAAAAAAATGGTTTCTATATTTTTTCCATTTATTTTGGTACCGCAGGTGGCTTTGCATTTGTAAGACGCGAAGGTTTTTTTGGCCATAAGTAGATCCTAATTTGTTCTATCTTTTGGTAAAATTTGGTTCAAGTCGGACAAAAAATAAAAAAGTTATAAAGGTCTTTCAATTTTAAATGGGTCACGCTGTATATAATCCGCGACCTCGAAAATATCAAAATGCCAATTTTCAGATAAATCAAACGATAAGTTGCAACACTTATCCGCCATATTGACGCCGCCATTTTGAATTGTTAAATTTCGACCTAATTTTTATAATCTACAACCTCGCTAACCCCGAGATGCCGATTTTCAGTCAAATCAGACGATAAATGATAAAGCTTGTCCGCCATATTGACGATGAATAATGAAACTTATCCGCCGTATTGACGACACCATGTTGAATTTTTGAGTAGCGATTACATATTTATAATCTGCGTACTAAAAAATCCCGAAATGCCAATTTCTAGTAAAATCGGTTAATAAATAACATTGAACTGTCCGCCATCTTGGGAACGCCATTTTGGATTTTTATTATAAAAATGTCAAATTGTATCGTCATGTGAGCCCTATAGACATGCAAAATATCAAGTCAATATTACATCTGAAAATGGGTGAAAATTAAGTTGCAAGATTTTATTACATATAAAGTTACATGTTAAGCTAACAAAAACGTGTTAAAATTTTAAAAACCCCCGGACCCAAAAAATAAATCTTTAGAGAAGAACAAATCATAATAATCATAATCCTTTATTACTAGGATAGCTAAAAATACAAAAAACATACGTATACACGGTGACCCGTAACAACGTGCAAAAAATTTAACTACCAATTGATTATCGAAAATGAAAGTGGGTGCTTCATAAAATTGTTCAAAATAAGCCTTTCCTTTAAAGGGGTGTGCAATGAACGGTTTTTAATTTTTATGTGAAAATAACTTATAAGCACCAAATGATCATATCGGTACATGTCAAATTATGCTTGGACAACCAGCCTACTTAATATTTTGACTAATGTATTAGTGTTCGCTTTTGATTGATCACTTAGACAGACGTAGCTTTAGTGTTTTTTCTCAAAAACGGTCGATTTTATGAATTTTTTTCAAGAGATAAAAAAGTTTTTAAATTAATCATAATGTTTAGTTCTTTAGACTAAACCGGCGAATCGGCCCGGAGGTAAGCAGGGGGCTCCGGCCCCTAGTATAATACATTAGAAAATTGTAATATGACTTTGAACAGCTGTGTCTCGAAGACTACTTTAAAAGATTACATAATTGTTTCCACCAAAAAGGCAGGTCTTAGGGGTCAAAGTCGACAAGAACTGAGAAAAAAGCAAGGATCTCGCAGTTTTTTGGATTTTTTACCAAGACCCGGAAGTCTGCAGAGATCGTAAATTTGAATTTGACATTACTTTGTAAACCTATATAACATTAAAAAAACGCAGACACTCGATTTAATGTCAGGTAACCCCCTTTTTGATCACAGGCTTACTGAACTAATATCGGAAATTCACGTGTAATGTTCCCTTATTAGCATCCACAAATATGCCCAATTATGTTATTTATCAAAGTAACAAAAAATCAGAATATAAATCATAGTGCCATGTATTATATTATGCTCTATTAAATAATAGTTGGGTAATATATAATGTTACTAAGAAGTTTTAATACCCAACAAATTTCAATCGGAAGAATTTTTGCGTAGGAAAGCCTGTTGGCAACAACCTGTTGATTGTTACAAGGCCTCCGCAGCAATTTTAGCACTTGCGTTTATCGATTTCGTTTACCTTTTACCAAACACAAGTAGAGGAGAAATTATTATTCTTGGCTACCAACGTAAATGCAACCGTTTCCATTGTCATGAATTCAATTATGTTAGAATAATCTTCTGATTTCTAACGGCGACCCTCGGTTTGTTAATAATAATAATAATAATAATAATAATAATAATAATAATAATAATAATAATAATAATAATAATAATAATAATAATAATAATAATAATAATAATAATAATAATAATAATAATAATAATAATAATACATTTATTTTCATTCGACACGCTTTACATGTATAGAATAATGTCGATATAAGAAAACAATACATTAAAGATATATTAAATTCGTATTAATACGATAAATAAAATGGATACTTATTTGTAAGAATAAAATAATACAATGTTGATACTATACAAAAGATGCTGTAAACTATGCCGATAAATAAACATTTAAGTACAATAAGTAAGACATACGATATGACAAAAAACAAATTATACGATAAATGTAATACGATTAATTTCATTCTAAGATTTCCATGTTGGATTTAAAGTACGCATTAACAGAATAGAAGGTGTTTTCCAGAAGATATTTTTTTATGACTTTTTAATTTAATTAGATTGCATATTTTTGTTTGATGTTGTCAAGCAAGTGATTATAAATTATTATAGGCATTATTGCCAGCCCATTTGCAGTGAGTGACAAGTGATGATTTGGCAATAGTAAATTGTTTTTTATACGTAAATTACAATTTATTTTTCTATCTGAAAAATTTGTCACTTGGGAGGTATTCTTTTTCGCATAATAACACAAGCTAATATATAAAGAGCAGGAACTGTTAGTATTTTTGAGTTAATAAGCAACTGTCTGCAGGAATGACCCATTGTTTTGAATGATATTGTTCTTATAATCCTTTTTTGCGAAGAAGCAAATCACTAGCTCTACTTGAGTTGCCACCGCATATAATGCAGTAATTTAGATGTGAGTTCACATGCGCGAAATAGAACATTTTAAGGATATCCAGACTTAGGTAATTGCGCAGTTGCCAGATCACGTGACACATGGTGGACAATTTGTTATTTAAAATTTAGATATGATCATACCATTTTAATTGGCTATCAACTGTAAGTCCTAAGAATTTTGTATTTTTATTGTTATGGCAGATCGATTTATAATTTAACTTAACCAGGAGGCTATAATTAAGTTCTTTTGCGGAAAATGATAAAGTTCGGTTTTGCTCGTATTTAATATGAGTCCGTTGTTAATACTCATTTGCTGTACCATGTTAGTACTTTCATTGGCTTTATCTCATAACTGCTCTACTGCGTCTGCCGCAAGAGCGACACCGTAATCATCGGCAAAAGGAGAACCTAGTGAGTTGTCGATTGTATGACTGCAATCTACATTGTTAATAAATATTAGGGTTAAAACTGGTCCGAGGGTACTTCCCTGAGGAACCACAATTGATACTACCCTTTTTTCTGATACATAAGACTTGTTATTATATTTTAATACTGCTTGTTGTATTATATACTAAGATAAGCAGAAATGCAATTTAGGGGATATCCTCCAATTCCATAACCTTCCATTTTCCCCAGTAATAACCTGTGATTTACCTTTTCCAAAGTGTGGGTGAGATCAAATAAAATACAAGCTACTTTTTTGTTAGCTTCCAGACTAGATATAATAAAATGGTTTTTAAAGAATGGACGAAAGTACTGCGCAAGGACGCCGGTTTTCGATGTTTACATGAGTAACGTGCATATCAGTGACTCACTATTCTCTCCAGTGACTATGGTCAATTTAAGATTAGTTTTTACCCTTGTGGAACGCTCGTTATATATTAAAGTTGATGGATTACGAAATTCAAGTATTTAACTAGATATAATATCAATTTCGGCCCTTAATGTTTATAAAGAAAACATTTGGCGAATTTAAGAACAAAAATTATCTTGTAGAAGCCAATGTGCTAGATTAATTCAGATATCAAAGTTGTATGCAGATAATTTAATTTGTTGTTAAGATATTCGCAAATAACATACCCCAAAAAAATAATGCTTTTTCCGACGCCATTTTGAAAGTCTAAAATGTAAGGAAATGATATTCTTAGTCTTAGAGCTACTTAAAAAAACATTTTTCATTATTTTTGCATTTTTAAACGTCGATTTAACAATGTTCCCACTACTTAAAATGGAATCAAATTAAAGTGTATGTTCCTTACTAGTAAATTTATAGTCTATAATCGTGGCATATTCAGAATTTCTTATTTTTCATTGGGTATTTTGCCATATTAAGAAATTTTAGTGCGCCAAATGGCTTCCTGTGGCGAATTTCGTCCAATTTTCGTCTGCTTTTGTCTAAATTCACTGGCCTATACGTCGAATTACCAATAACCCTGTGTACGTATATTTTCAGTCGCAGAATCGTGCGGAGTTTTTCGACTGCATCGCGTAGCGCGTCCTTTAGAGACATAATTGACATAATTTCCATGCGCATCGAAGCAAAACATAATAATTTTACGTGATATTTCAATTTATTTGCGACTCCATTTAGATTTTAACTTTGCATCATCGTTTTGCAATAGACAAGCGTTTCAGAAAAATCCTTCACGACGCATACTAGATTTCGTGTAAAAATTATAAATTAAATTATTGTGTTTAATGTCATAATCGTTTTAAACTTTAACACTTGCGGTTTCGTCTGTAATTGTTGTCAGTTTAGCGAAAATGTCAATTGTAATGGGGTAATATTATAAATGTGTAAAGTGTATAAACCACTCCTAAGAAAATGGGGATATTTCTAATTTCTCATATGGTGTTCTACAAATTGTGTGCCAAACTCGAGACTATTACAGAGTTTGCATAAATATAAATATATCCGGTATACATCGATATACAGTATGTCTCACTTTTCATGACTCACATATCACAGCTTCCTTATTAACAATGTGATTTATAAAAACATTGAGTGGAAGATACTTAGTCATTAGAAAATTTTTTCACGGTAAAATATTTTAAAATCCACCAGTGGCGTTCGTGCTTATGAAGAAAAATGAACCTAATTTTCCAAAAAAGATGATAGGCAAAGTTTTAACTGTGAAACAATCTCATAATCTTATTTATTGTTCTTAAAACTCAGTAATATCGTATTTCAGTAAGATAGTGTACTTGGTGTTCATGTAATAAAAAAATATGGTCTCCCTATTTAAAGTACCAACTATTACAGTCATAACTTTATTATCGGACGTAATGAAGAGTTAAAGAATCTGGAGGAAGGCAGGCTTTCCATTTATTCATTTTATAATTAATCACACTTCACTCAGTTTACTTAACAGTCTAAATCAAACATTAATTGAGTTGGAAACAAAGAAAAAGTTATATTTTAAACGAATTTAATTCAGGAACAATTCAATAAATGATAACACGTAGATACCCTTGTGAACTTCCGCTCGGGATTTCCAAAATAAAACTGTTTTGGTATGTTATCATTTTCTTATCTAAAATATTATTCGAAATAAAGGCATTTATTATTATAATTATTATAACTAAATCAGTTTGCTCAATAATTGTAATGATCAACTTATGTTTAAAAGGTAGAAATTGAATCCTACTGAAAATATGCTTTGCTATTATCTGTATGATTTCAGAAAATAAAGTCGGGTCAAGTTTAAAAACACCGATGTATGAATTAATATTGCATATACGTTTTCACTATCTCTTGCACACAAACTTAAAGCCATAGCCTAAATACGTTGTCAATGTATGTCTACCAAGATTCTTTCAAACTTCTTTTGAGACGGAAATATGAAATGTACACTGAGGAGTGAGAAACGTAGTCATGAGCTCATTGATTCTGAAACTG
This sequence comes from Stenurella melanura, assembly GCA_963583905.1. Taxonomy (NCBI): domain Eukaryota; kingdom Metazoa; phylum Arthropoda; class Insecta; order Coleoptera; family Cerambycidae; genus Stenurella; species Stenurella melanura. Next base: position 16,100,881 of record OY757315.1, read on the forward strand.
CGTGATTTAACCACGAATATTATTTATTTCCGTGAACTAACACCACTCTAAATATGAAAAACGTCTTTACATGAAATATTTAAGGTATTTTTAGTGGTATATAGTGAATAATCATTCGTCAATCGAACAATGTCAAACAACTAAGTCCTATAATTTTCTAGTACGTAGATATTACACGTTTTAGAGTAGAATAAACACGATCGCGTAGGTCAATCGGTAAGATGCTCGAACAGCAATAAATATAAATGGGGTTGTTGCGAGATTGATCCCCAAGCACTTCCACTTTTTTTTGTTTGATTCATTATTAAAAGTTAATAATTTTCCTTCTAAAATTTTAATTTTATTAAACTACGCCGCGAGTTTTGTTAAAACTTTATTTTCCCCAAAAACGTGTCTTTTATTACTACTAGCGTGTGTTTATCTCTAATAAAATTTACTTTCTTACGTTATATGTTAATACACGAATGGTGAAACGAGCGTCAAGTAGATAAATTGTTCAAGTGTAGTGTTTTTGTGTTTATGAAAACGTGTCAATGCGTTGTTCTTTCAGAATTGTATTAATTTATTTGTTTTAAAATTATTGTTAGTTTTTTTAATATTTATTTTGTCAACCAGAATTTTCATTTATTACCGCTAAAAGAAAAATAATTTATTTTCGTTATTCTCAGAGATTTCAGATTTTTTTTGTTATATGAAATATTTTTTTTTACTGACATCCTCTCTATTCTAATTGCTTTTCAACAAACTCAAACACTGTAAAAAAGAGCAGGTTCTGAAGGAAATCTTCATCAAAAGAAACCTGGTGTATAAAATCTTTGGGGTGGTTCACCCTTCGGAGATACATGTATTATGCATCATTTTTTCAATGGCACAGCCCTATATATTGGATTAGCCGTATCGAATATTTACCTTTTGATATCAGATTTAGTATCAGCTACTTAAAAAATACCCAAATTATTAATTTAGCAGTGGCGCTATCGCTATAGCAAGTAGAATATAGCGATATTCTCGCATGGTCTCGCATTGAATGTACTTTTCCGATTTTTGGTCCCTTATACTAGACACAGCTTGATGGAACTAATAGGGGACTGTCACCGTGCCTATACTCTATAGTGTAAAGAAGATTTGCTCATTTTATGTTCACAATAAGTCAACTATTTTAACGGTTGAAATTTGGTAAAAAGTATTTCATAACAAACTCGACCTTGTTGGGAGTAACTCTATGTATTATACCATATTAGAATCCACATTAAATGGACAATTTGTTGTCATAGCTGGTCTGTAATATGTTTCACTCTTAACATAAATTAAAACTGAATTACATTTTTTTAGGGAAAAAAGTATTCACAGAATCATTTTTTTTTATTGATCCACTTAACACCCTTTTAAAAAAGAGAACAGCCAAAGAACATATACTTTTTCACAAATAAAGTTTTTAGTAACACGTTTGGTTGGATAGTGGCATAAGCACAGTTTTGAAAATTAAGATTTAAAATTAAGATTTTACGAAAACGCCCCCCCCCCCCCCTCTGTTAACCTTAAAAATGAAATAAAAGTTTTGATTCCGAAATAGTTTAGTGACAACCCTTTTAAACTTAAGTTATACTCACATTTAACGGATAATTTACTACGTTTCGAGTTGTTAAGTTTTGTCGTAAAATAACACATCATTTTACACAGAACACGTTCTTCCAGCCATTCAGTTCTCCATTCATATGTAGATACTTAATAGAAATTCACGCATTCTAAAGTAGCAAGTAGTAAAACGCTACACAAAATAAACAACACTATTTTGCATTACCTCAGTGTTAGTGGCTGCATAAATTTCATTTTACTATTTCAAAAACACATCATTTAAGCTATAAACTTTATATTGCTTTGTGATGGTCTTGAAAGACAAACAGTATTATGTCTAGAAGGTTTGTGCCTGCAAACTGTTGACCGGTTTACTTTCTTAATCGATTTAATTAACTACTCAGCTGTTAGATTCAAGATATATTCTTACCTTTCTTGATTAACACAGTCCCATACACAAAATATCATTTATGGCAATGTGAAGTAAAATCGTTACTATAACCAAAAGTGCAAACCTTACAAGTTATTTCACCCAAAATGTACCATTTTATTGATCATATTTTCTTCATTCACTTTCCTCGAGAACTGCTACTCCCAGAAAAGAGTATTTAAAATATATTTCCCATTTCAAAAGCTGATTCCTTGCGAAGTGGCAGCAATGCCTACCGTACACTGACTAATCAATCAATAAAAATTACTGTAGTCATTATCCGTAATAACAGATGCCCATAAAAACAGATTGTCTGTAAAAAAATAGCGCCAATAACACTGTCCAAAAATATATCTTTTCTCTCTACAAAAACATAAAATGAGAAAATGTGATCTGTCTAAATAATTTGAAATCATTTAAAATCGCCAAATATCGTCTCCTCAAATCTATTTATATAAAAAAATGATTAAAAAAATGTGTTATGAAAAAAAATTTTTTTTTCAAATGAAAAAATACTTGACACGCTTCAGTTGCCTTGTGTCCGCAGATCCTGCATATGCTGATAATTGCAAGTAATATATAATATTACGGTCAGAGGTTTTGTCTACTTGACGGGGAAATACTAGCATGATCGCAGATGGACTTGCTGAATTCTTTTCCAGTGCATACACCAATCCAAGTAATATTAATATCAGTATGGCGTCTAATACTAATCAGAACTCATAACATATTAAACAGTCCACCAGCGAAGAGGTATTAACTTCCATCAAAAGAATTAAACCAAAATGACTATGGGACGTGATCTTATACCAGCATTCTTAATTAAGGACTGTGCTAATGTTTTCTGTGAACCACTGTGTATATTAATTATTTAATCTAATCCTTCAGACCTGCATTTTTGCCAATATTTGGAAAGTTTCCAGGACTGTCTTTAAAAAGAGTTCAAGAAATGATCATAAGACCTGTTGCTATTCTATGTAACTTCTCCAAAATATTTGAAATATTAATTTCATAGCTTCCTATCAAATCACCTAAAAAATATTATAATACCAGAACAGCATGGCTTCGTTGAAGGGCGTTCTATTGTTAATAACTTAGCGGGCAAAACACAATTTATTAGCGAAATCCTTGATCAGAGAGGTCAGGTAAATGTTATCTACACTGACTTCTCCAAAGCATTTGATAAACTGGACCATGGTTTACTATTGGGCAAACTGGACAATGTTGCTCCTAGTAAAATTTTGATTGCCATCATCGAGTCCTATTTGGCAGGCAGAATTCAGTTTGTGCAATTCCATGGATATAGCTGTGTCAGATATGCCCAAACTTCCGGAGTACCTCAAGGTTCGATTCTTGGACCTCTTATGTTCGTTATATTCATTAATGACATTGTCGCTAAGTTAGATGTGAGCTTCCTTTTATATGTAGATGATTTAAAAATATTTTGTCAGACTGAATCTTTCCGCGATTGCATTAAACTCCAGGAGAATTTAAATTTAATAAATTCGTGGTGTATTGACAACCAATTACCTCTTAATGCCAGTAAATGTAGTGTAATGTCATTTTCTCGTAAAGAAAATGCGTTCATTTACGACTATACCCTTGACGGACTCATCTTAAATCGATCAGACTTAGTAACAGATCTTGGAGTCGCCTATGACCCCAAACTAACTTTCACATATCATATTGATAAAACTGTGGCGGCTACTTACAAAAATCTGGGTATCATAATCCGAAATATGAAATATTTCAAATTTCCTGACACTTTGCGTCTATTATTCCTAACGTTTGTAAGATCTAAACTCGAATATGCATCGGTTATTTGGAGTCCAATGTACTCCATACATATTTCGTCTCTTGAGAGAAATTAAAGACGTTTCTTTAAATCAGCTATACTCACCTTATATAACTATTATCCACCTATAGGCACTCCACAAGAGCTATTCTACGGGCGGTTTAAAATGTGTAGCTTAATCAAAAGGTGAACTATGCGTTCTGTTATTTTCTTATACAAAATTATTCGCAATTAAATTAACTGCGAGGCCATCTTAGCTCTACGTGGCTAAGCTTGCTATGGACGTATCTTCGTTAATATGTAATTAATATAATTGATTCTGGTCTCACGTGATAGAGAATTATCAATTTATATAGTAACTAAGCACATTATTAGTTAAATACGCATATTTATTAAGAAATTTTAATGCAAAAATTAGGCGGTGGTGGGAGTAGATATTATTCCTGTAAAGTGACACGGTTGCTAGCTTATTAGTGAGCGTGGATGATATATTTATTATTATTATTTATGTTTGTAGAATAGACTTGGCGAGAAACACTGCTGCGTGTCTTGATTTCAGACGTTGAAGTTTACGTCCATATATTACTATCACTTTTACTAGCATTTCTTCTACATGATCTTGACATGTCCATTTGCCTGTATAAACTTCAAGCGTCCTTGTCCACTCCCTTCAATATGAAGACTCTCCTATTTATGTGTATTACTGTTACTAATTGTAACTTAATAAACCTGTTAATTGACAGAGACAACGCATCGTTTACATAATGATACATCATATTCAATTATGTTGCAACTTTATCACATGAAATAGGGGTGTGCGTATGTGTGTGTATCATTTACTGGAGATAAATTAAGGCTTACATAAATTCAAGCGTAATTATATACACGTTTGACTTAATCTAACAAGTATGTGAATTACAATCAATCAAAATGCTCTCTTATTACCATCAGTAAGACCAAAAATTAGATGCACCTTTTGCCATTTCCGCATTCGCGAATTTGGGCAATTAGAAGAATAATTTTTAGTAATATGTAACAGCCTGTTAAATACGTACAAAAAGTAACTGAATGTAGTGAACATGACCTGAAAATAATGACGTCAGTAAAGATCTGATTGTCAAGGTGTGTAAACTTCAATAGCCTCCATGATACCCAGAAGTTTTCTCCTTGGTGAGGCTATGCGCACAACAGCCAACCATGGCATATGGCATGAGGCTGTCAAATATGCCACCAGACAGCAACGGGATGCCAGCTGCATGAATTGCGAGACATTTGTCATGAAAAAGACAGATAACTTGACTTTTATTCTCTTTATATATATTTTTGAATGTGCAAAGAAAAGCTCCAATAGAGTTCCACCATAATTGCAAAGTGCGAAATTAGCATTTGTCAATTTATTTTAGAACCAATTTAATATTTTTCTCTTGCTCGATTCGAAACCTACTCAACAATTAAACAAAATAATAGCTTACCAGCGGCATACGTACTGTAAGCGCATATGCAAGTAAATTGCAGTTTAAACTGTAACCCTGTGATTGCACAGATTGAATATCTTGTTACAAATATATTTATTAAATAACTTAATTATATATATCTCTCACTTAATAATTGCTTTAGAAATCGTGGAATTACTATATTATACATAGTATAATTGCTATGTTTATTGCTAAAAGTAACATTGTATTATTTAATGGTTACATGTATTGAAGTCACATAATGAGAGCGAATTTTAATGATGTAAGATTGTGTGAAAATGGATATACAGTGTAAGCCAAAAGTTTGCACCATATGGAAATTTTTTTTATTGAATTGTTTTTTTTTATACAGGTTTCAGCACTAGTTTTAACATGGTTAATAATCGAAAAATTGCCAAAATTATTTGTCATGTCACAACTATGACATCTCCAAAATGTCATCAGAAATTTTAAAATGACTTAAAATACCCTTCTAAATCTAAATATGAAAAAGTACCATAAGGATAAGTTGGTTCTAATACATTAAAAATCTGAATGTGAAGTTTGGTTTGAACATTTAATTTTTTATTTTTATTTTTTGTTTACAGTTGAGTTTATTTGAAATATTTCAATGCAAAAAATACGCAAATGTTGCTTTTCTTTTTTAAATGTATTTTTACAAAAAACAACAGGACAATCGAGGACTATTTTCAGTAATTCTGAACTCTTACTGTGGCATTTTACACGATAATCGACTTAAATATTAAAGAAACGATCGTTTATTTAAATTAAATTTAGGTGACATAAATAAAACGTAAAAGTTCTATTTAAATTTACTTAAAAAATCTTTCAAAGTAAATAATGCCGATTTTATTTTTATTATTTTAAACCATGGTTGTCAACTATATTCTCTTAAATTAAATACTACATTTTTCTAAATCTTTCCTTCTCTTTCCATACAAATTATTTTCCTATTGCAAAATTCCTTGATTTTATTTCTCAAAATTCTTGGGGGTATTTCAAGACAGATATCCCTGATGGTGCTTTCTAAATGATCGACATTTTCGAAGGATCTTTTATGGTAAACTTCATTTTTCAAGTAACCCCATAGAAGGAAATCTAGGGACATTATGTCCGGGGTTCTTGCTGGCCATGGGTACTGTAAATATCTGCCAATCAATCTGCCTCTAAACAAGTCCAGATAATTTGTTTCAATAATAGCACTGTGAATTGAAGCGCCATATGCCGTCTTGTTGAAACTATAAGACGCCTCTTTCCTCCAACGACATGTTACTTACTTCATAAGAAAGTTCAAATATCTTTAAGAATAGAGATTATGCCAAAAAAAGTAAGAGCCAATTAGTCTGCCGTTAACAATACCGCACCAAACATTGGTTTTAAAAGAGTACTGGTCTTTACATTGAATCACAAACCCGGAGTTTTTGTCAGCCCACCACCTGCAATTTTGGGAACTTACTACCCCGTTGGAAGAATAAGTTGCTTCGTCTGTGAATAGAATCTGTGTAGCAAAATATTGATTTTATTCTATTTCTACTGGTATCTAAGCACAAGAAAAGAATCTAATATCAAAATCACGTTATTTTTCCCTGCGCCAGTTTTGTCGCAAATTGCGGCAATAGAAGTTTGTTTGTATTCTATTACAGAAAGAAAAACGTTTTCTTCATGTTTATGAATTCTCCGTTTCGTTTGTGACTTTGTAATGATTTTGAATTGAGCAGGTTGTTTTGAATTTTTGGAAAATACGGCCACCTGTTGAATGAGAAATAGACTTTTGGAGATATCTTTGGTGAAAAATATCAGTTGTGTCCCTATTTGCTCTATTTTCGCCGTGAATTAAAATAATTTCGATGTTTTCTTCTTTAGTAAGCATATTTTAAACGATTAACAGCAACAGAAAAATTAGATTTTATTGTAAAAAATATCTCCCAATCAAAACCATAAATAAGGATATTAATTTAAATAACCAAGATAAATAAATAAATAAAATAATGGGTAACAAATATAGTTCAGCATAAAATTCTTCCTATTAAAACTACTATGAAAACTAAACCCCTTATACTCTTTATATAATATATTTTTTTTCACTTAAAGAATTTAGACTAATAAAATTAAAAATTCCTGTTAATGTATAATAAGTTAGACGACATCTATAATAAACTGTTAATCCTACAGAAATAAATAAATAAAATATTTAAATAGTCTATTGTTATAACTTCCACAATTAAATCTTTTGAATAAAACCCTGACAAAAAAGGTAAACCATATAAAGAAATATTAACGTCTACTATAAAATCTAATGGATACGTCAAAAGCTAGCATTTGTTTCCAAAACTTACTTGATTACCTAGCGAAAGTTATTAAATAAATCTCTATACTTTAACAGTTTTTGAGGTAAATTTTAATACGAATTTTGAGTTTTATTTATGTGACCTTAATTTGATTTAAATATTTAAGCCCATTATCGTGCAAAATTCCACAATAAAGGTACATAGTTATTGAAAGTAGCCCACGATTGTCCTTCAGTTTTTTGTAAAAAGAATTTCCTCCTATAGCAGATATACAGTGTGTTTCTTGGAAACTTTCTTATTGTTAACTTTTCGAAAAAATACTATATTTTATAAAATGTTGTATTGTAAATGTAAAAAATATACAACTTGTATTAAGTAATGTGCCTTAGTTTCTATGTTTCTCAAAACTTTACTTAACATAATTGTTTAAAAACTCATCTATTGCTTAAATACGGGGTTTAGTAAAAAATGGCAATGATCTCATTTTACATAAAATAGACGTATGGTGACTTTGTATCTTCTCTGACAAGATCGTTTGAAGTGACATTCTATTCTCTTCTTTTGTATTCCTTTTGTACAGTATCTGGTGATATGTGTTTCCTACAAGTAGTAGATATTACTGAATTTCAAACCAAGCTCTTTTTTGTTATTCATATATGTTTGCCCCACATTAGGCGCCGATTAAAACATATTTTCAACATCAATTTCTTGTGTAAGTGGATTGTCATACAATAGAAACCTGCTTAATGGTATGAATATTAATTTTGTACATCTTTCAAAACTTAAACAGATCCCTGATTCACTCATGAAATCATGTAAATGATACTACCCTAACATTAACATAGGATTCTTTGACACTATGTTACAGTAATCACAAGTTCATAATACAATAAAACATTAATAGAATAACACTCAGTCGTAATAGACGGTTGAAATTATTTTATAATCGTCCTCTAATTGATAAATTACGGTTTGCCGTTTAATTGAATTTATATAACAATTGTCAACAAAGTAGGCCTAGCGCATTCCGAGCAATTAGAAATTAAATAGTTGGACGTGCGGTGAAAATTAATGGAACCGATAAAGCTCGAGATAAACGTAGAAAATGTCCCCATTTAACGGTTCTCATGGGGTCAAATAATAAGTTGACCGAGTTGAACTGATAATATTGAAAAATAAATCCAAGGATAGATGCCAGTAAGTGGAAACGGCTTATATAAAGATTGGTTGGTTATATATTGCAATCTGTGCAGTTTATAAGAAAAGACACATTTTTGCTTTTCTCACTTATACTAATAGTGGTGTAAACTTTATTTTAACATATAAATTGTCCTTCATGGTTCGTATACTATACGTCGGCATTTAAAAAAAAATATTTAAGAAGCTGAAAGTACTTTTTATCAGAAAAAATAATATGCATTAGTAACAACTATTTCGCAAAAATATCTAAAAAGGCCGATATCACAAAAACGGTAAGACTTTGCATGAGTGTAAATATAATTATATAGGTTCCAAACAATCCCAACTATCACTCAGTGAAAACTTTCTATCGATGTACCAAACATCCGTATATTAAAAGAACACCAAAATATTAAAATACTAAACATTTAAAAAAATATATTTTATCTACACCAATTGGGAGCCGAGATATAACATTCTCTGCGTTATGACTATTTTGAACATTCTTTTGTTTAAACAAAAGATTTCCACCACACGGATTTAATCTAAAACTTTTTACTACACTTCTTGTAATGCTACAAGTTCCAGCAAAAAATTGTTATAGTAAGACAACTCCTTTTAAGGTAATTTAGGCCCACTATATCTGAATGTTCTTTATTTATCTTAATAGTTCTACTAATCTTTTATATAGTAAAGATTGGAAATTATTTAATCAAGTTGTTTTATTATGCTTTTTCATGACAAGTACGGTGTTAGATAAAAGAAATTTAATTGATTTAAGCAAACGCTTTTATAGTTCTTTTCATTTAGTGTCTGTTATATTCGTTTTTGATTATTATTTTGTTTTTGTTATCTGAATTTATTTTCCTTAATAGTGTTAATACTTAATTGAAGTAAAGACTGGAATAACCTACTAGATTTTGCAATTGCATCATTTATTTTATCATTCTGTTCCATGGCAAGAACGATGTTAGTTAAACAAAAATATGAAACATGTTTTTATAATTATTTGCTTAGTTCTAATGAATAAATATGAGATGTGACATGTCGTTGAAAAGAGCAGAAATTTTCTGTTTAATGCCACTATCTCCCACTTGTTTCATATACATTTTTAACGCCCTAAAAACAAAATTAGATAATAGCTCGTTATAAGGCTCTGACTATCTATTTATGTACCTCTATCAAAGAAAATTTTGTCTTACAATCTTTCATCCATCAGCGCCTCCTTAACCTACTTATACATCGAATAAAATGGTTTAAAATATTTCTCCGTTTAATTAATTTATCATTCGAATTCCTCACGGTTACAAAACGATTACAATTTATTACAAATTAAAAATTAATTTGTTCCAGACTGTAATGAAAGTAACTTTATTATTGAATTAACTAATGAGATGTAGTCATGTAAATTATATCTCCGCCTGAAGGTCTATTATGTTTGTGTCTGTTCAGAATGAAATTAATCTAGATCTTGCATACGCTGCCGTTTTGCTTAATTTTTTGTGCACTTTATAGACCAGTCCTCAGGGGAATTTGAGCTAGGATTAATTAATTTATATAACTTTTGATTTTTTGGTAGGTTTTATTAGTAGAAAAGAATTTTTAAAAGCTGTCAAGGCCAACGTAGTCGGAACATAAAACCACATGGCGTAATACTTTATTTTTTGGAAATAATAGGTTAGGTGTCAGTGGTAATATACCTACTGGAATAGATTGGCAGTTATCTAAGTGGTTGGTGTAATGTTTAAATTATGGTAGTTTTCTATTATCATCAATTAAAGTAACATCAGGAGTTCCTCAAGGATCTCACATTGGTCCTCTTTTATTTAATCTCTTCGTGAACGATTTAGCTTTAGTAATAGAAAATAATTTCCTAATGTTTGCGGATGATTTAAAAGTGTTGTGAGTAATTAAAAATCTTTCTGATGTTTAATTGTTGCAAAGTAATTTGAATGGTTTGTCCTATTGGTGAGACGAAGATGTTCTACATTTAAATGTGAATAAATGCTATAAGATTACATTTTCAAGAATAAATTCGCCTTATAGTTGTACGAGACTAATCGTGTAAAACATCTGGGAATTAAGCTTGATAATAAATTGTCTTAGAACATATATGTAATAAAATCAAAGTCATTGAAAATGCTGGGTTTCATTTAGAGATCTGGAGCAGATTTTTCTGTCCACAGTCTAAAATTGTTATACTGTTGATTGGTACTATCAGTATTGAAATATTGCTCTATAATATGGTGTCCCAATTATAATATGCATATTAACAATATGGAAGGTGTTCAAAATAAATTCTTAAGGTTTTGTGCATTTCAGTTGGGATATTTGAGAGATGAATATGAGTATGATGACCTTCTTGTTTGGCTTAAAATTAACCCATTAGAACATAGAATAACGCTTAAATTGTTTGTTTTTTGTTTCCTTAAATTGTTTTCTTAACCGCTTCTCAAGTCACCGAGGTAACTCCTTGAAAATCCAGAATGATCTTGTGTTAGGTAAAGAGAAACGAGGCCCTACAGTTTATAGTGGAGCAGGGATTGAACCTGCTTCGCTAGGTATGCCAGTATGCAAGCTAGATGCGCTAAACCACTGAGCTACCGTCCCCGCTTTAACTCACAGTTTATTAAGTATATAGCTAATAGTTATGGATATCCTCTAAGTTTAGTTAATATATTAGTTGATAAAAGAATATTAAGTTTGGAGTTCCGTAAGGTTCTGTTCCTGGGCCTCTATTATTTCTGCTTTATATCAACGATTTGCCTAGCTTGTTTGATAACTTTTAATTATGATTGCGCATGCTATTTTCTACTTGTGCCGTAGAATATCTTTTGAATCGCCTATATCTAATGTACAAATTTTGATAACAAAATTTGCTGATCACTTTTGAGTCGAATAGACCATTCTTAAATATGTCGGTTTTCATTATATTTTCTCCTAGCCATAATACGTACGATAAAAGTGGCAAATCTATAGAACAAGTCTCTCATACTAAATTCTTGGGAATATTCATAGACAATGCATTAATTGGGATGAACATATTGACTTTGCAGCAAAAAAACTTTCTTCCGTCTGTTATGGATTATAATGATTGTATAAATTATCCAAGATATCAAATAGGAAAACTGTCTTGGTATATTATTGTACAAACGTTTATTTCAAGGGCAATATATGGAACTCTTTTTAGGATTCTTCATGTCATTTTGAAAGAATATTTAAACTTCAGAAAAAAGCTGTACGTAACATTATGTGAGTACCTAAATATAAGTCCTGTAGCAATTTTGACATTGCCATGTTATATTCTAGAGATTTTTATATGTGTTGAATATAATCTATGTGAGTCCTTATCAAGCAATTATATTCATAATTATGATTCCAGAGAAAGTAATAACATAGGCACACCGTTACATAAGGTATCAAAATATGAAGAATGGCCAAAATATATGGGAATAAAATTGTATAGTAGAATCCCAAATTTCTTAAAAAGTGTCGAAAATACAGGAAAAAACATTTAAAAACAAAAAAATACCTAAGAACTAAATGCTTTTATTCAGTTGATGAAAAATTTGTAGGTGGTTTCAATAGTTTAGTTATGTTATATTACTACTTTATACTCATTTATATTTATGACATGTCTTTCTGGTTTTGTCTTTTTGCCGAGTTTTAAGCACGAATGAGAGCACTTAATTCACTAGTAAGATGCTCAATTTTCTATTGTGACTAATCCTATACCAATGTGGTCTTTTGGATAATAAACGATTATTATTATTATTATTATTATTAATTAGGCGAGATAGATTTAAAGAAACCCTTCGGAACTCCTGAACTTTTAGAACCGAAAGGAATTCAAAATTTTTGTTAATTCCGTATGATTTCTAGTTTCCCTTGATCTAAGCAGAACTGAATCAAGCTAAGACTTTGGAATTTACAAAATGTACTGTAATGAGAATTCAGGGAACAGATGGCTTATCTCAAAAATGGATGATGGGCCTCTACCAAGTAGTCCGCTTTATCGGATATTAGGTCAAGGTCCATGAATCCATGACAGAGTTTTAGATGAGGATGACATATTTGGTTGAATTACATCAATCCTGACAATATTTTAGAATAAATATAGTTAAATTTTTAGTTGTACTTTAGTTTTAATGGGCTCCTGATTATACCAACGTAATTGGCGGAACGGGCGTGGAGTGTTACATTTAATTGTTCTGGTGTTTGTGGAAATTGTTCCAAAACCCTTAAAACTGTTTTAAAATGGCCTGACGTAACTATCTTGGAATCATTTATACTGGGGTGCTTGTACCAAAAGTATATCCACGCTATTTAGTTACACATAAATCACCAAGACAATTTATCTCTTGTACGTAGATTAAATGTTCTTTCAACACTCGATAAAGCAAGGCACACTAAAGGTCTATGGGCTCGGTTCTCCGAAACGGAACAAAAGTCCATTATTATGTCAATGGCTCGTTCAAGTGAACGAAAAAAGATCTATTTCAATCAGCATTATATCACTTTCTTATTGTGAAAATCATTAGTTATTTGTTTCGAGCGTTTTTCCCTATCCCCCTACAGAAATATTATGAATCAGTGAATCAGTTCCTATTTTACACCTATATAGCTGTATATAAATAAACACTCAATGTCGACCGCTTTGGTACTATATAATCAATTATCTCTTGTTTGTCTTTACAGATGAGTTAATAATATATTTAAGGAAAATATATTTACGCTCTAAATAAATAAAATATGATACCGTGCAATGTCAACAAATTGAAAGGAATTTACGGAATATAAAATCCCAGTGATGATATGAATACATGGGCGTACCTCATTGAGGGGCCGGGCCTGAGGGGTTAGCTTTTTGCTTAATAGCACCGTCCCCAATTGATCTTAAATTACGCAGCATTTGATGACCGATACGGGAGCCAGATAATTTTTTGAGTCAAAGTGATATTGAGAAGGTTGCTCAATTAAAAAAAAATCTATAAATATGAGAGAATTTGTCACAAGAAATCGAGGAAGTGCGGGAAGTAGGATGACTGCTGCGGTCATAAGGGCTCATGGAGGACACACAAGTTATTGAAGAAATAAATCTTTTAGTTTTGGTGGATTATTAAATTTCAAAATGAGTTAAAATATAACCTCGATGAAAGACGTGCATGAATGGACCGTTCCATTGTCCTGAGCAAAGCTTTCGGCTTAGTCGGCCATGATTTACTCAGGGAAAAACTTATGGTGCATGGTTTTAGGGGCAAGATAAATGCATAGTTATCGTCATATTTATCTGATCGAAATCAAGTAGTGGCAGTAAATGGGACCAGATACGAGAAATTAAATATCAAAATAGGTGTACCACTGGGGTCTATATTGGGGTCGCTGTTATTATCAATATTTGTAAATGACTTACCAGAACTGTTTCCTCTTAGTAATGTGACAATGTCTGCGGATGACAATACACCGCTCTGCACTGATTTGATAAAGAAATATGTCGTACAAGAAATGCAAAATATGATTAATAGTTTTATACATGGTTTAAAGGAAATAAACTCTATTTAAATGCATGTAAAACTGTAATTCACAACCAGAAGCTTTTAAAAGTAGAGCATAGATCGATTGAATAGGTTAATGTAGCAACATTTGTAGGGGTTTATGTTGGTAATAGACTAAGTTGGGAGCATCATGTTGAAAATTTGTCGAAAAATTAATGTTCGCTTTCTTTTACTTTTTATAGATTAAGTAATATTACAATCCAGAAGGTGATGCTGTTATTTTGTCATGCCGAATTTATGTTAAGGATAAGGTATGGGATAACTTTCTGGGGTTGTTCTAGGCGTTTCAAAAAAAAATTTATTTTGCAAAAAAAATTAAGAAATATTGTGGGTGCCTCAAACTATCAATCATGACGTCCTATTTTAGAAAATTGTCTCTTGTTTGTATACTACAGAACTAGCATTATACGTGAAGACTAACAAGAAAGCCATGGGCTTCTCACAATAGTGCTCTCTTTGAAAAAAATCCTAATATATAGGTAATAAATGTTATAACACCTTGCCTTCCACAATGAAAACTATTTTTCGTGTCCCATATCGTGGGTTCTTCGTCATATAGTTCTAAAAACTCAAAAATATTATCGTTGTTCCAAACTGCCATTTTAACGCAACACTAGTAACAGGAAAAACATAGATACGCACGCTATAAGCGGTATTTATGCACCACCGTATGAACGGCAATTGGTATCTGACTCAAGCACGCCCAAACTCCCTTTGATTTGCGTACTATTTACCGACACCGAGGCAATAACAAGTAAACTTGGCCCATGCGAAATCAATCAAGACAAACTTACCATCCACATCCACACGTTGTTTTTGGCCCAGGTTTGCTAGACTTGGCCCAACGTGTAGCGCTAGCATTAGATACTTAATTTTGTTTTACTATTATACTACTAGCTTTGTCTTAACTTGTCCTATACCATGTATGTATGTTTTGTTTGCTTATACTTGCAATGAAACATATTCTTTATAGGATTTTGCATACAGCAGAAAAAACTATCTATGAGATCCAAAATAAAATCTCTTTGTAAAATTATTGATTTACAGTCTGCATTCTTTCGATAACCTGAATTCTGGTTATGCTAGCAATTAAAATCGTAACATCCATTTGTTTTTTTATTGGACAATTCTCATTCTAACACTAGTTTCTACACAGTCCCCTACGCCTATGCCGTATAAACCATCGTCCACATAACCCCCTACGGCTATGAAGATTCAGTTAAAATGAGAACAAAGGCCTAAAATGAATTTATTTACATACCTCGTCTTTTGGAAAATGTTTCATTCAAATGGATTACATTTTCTTGAAATCTATCATCCTGTTTTTTTTTTTTGAAATGCTTAGCCGTTTTTCATTCAATCAATGTCAAACAATGTCAAAAAAGTTGTTAATTGTCTTGGTTCTTGCATGGAACATCGTGTGGGTGGCTTTGTGCCTTTCTGATGAGCTCAGAATAAGGGCGAAAAACGTTTTAAAGGCTAAGCATTTCCAAAAAAAAACAATGATATTACTTTTCCAAACACCTGCTTGAAATTTAAACAATTTCTGGTAAATACTGAACAATTTTTGAAAAAAATTGTCTGTCTAATAATTTTTGTTAATTAATTTGCTTTAAAAAAAAACAACTGGAGTTTAAGATCTCCTCTATGCTTAAAAATTTATCTAATACTGAAAACATGTTTTTCACCATATCAGACTTAATTTTTAAGCTCCGTGACAACGTTTCATTTTTTAAAAATAAGCTTTTACAATGGCCGCGTGAAAACACCACATCAATTTTTTTCTGTAATTAATTTTGAGATCTCTTTTATAGTCGATACCTTTATTATTACCCCAAGACCCACCTTTCTGCCAAAAATCGTGCTGACGTGCCGGTTTTCTAAAAAAACCCTCCTTATTTTGCTATTTTCCCATAGACTATTGTGCATAAAAATGGATCCATCAGCGAAAAGATTTCACTAGTACAGATTTCATTTTTTAATATCTGACATGGTGAAAAACATTTTTTCAATTACAGACAAATTTTTATGCATGTAGGAAATCCTAAACTTGAGTTCTTTTTTTTTAAGAAGGTGTTATGAGATGCCAGTGATTGGTCCTGATGCATTGATGCGCATTCAAAATTAAGTCTGACAAATTAATTAACTAAAATGCTTAGAGAGACAAGTTGTAACAGATAGGAGAGATTATTAAGCTTCATTTTAAAACAAAAAATCAAGGAGGTGTTATAAAGTATTTATACTTTCATCAAAAAATATATATATATAAAAAATTAAGTCTGACAAATTAATTAACAAAAATTGTCAGACGCACAAATTTTTTCAAAAATAGTTCATTATTTACCACAAATTCCGTTAATTTCAAGCAGATGTTTTAAAAAGTAGAATCTTTTATTTTATGTAAGTTCAAAAATTCATAAAAAATAACAAATAAGGTGGCTATTCCCTAGAAAGAGACATCCGATAGGGAAATAATAATTATTTTTGGCTATAACTTTTTTTCTTAGTACATATATTTTAAAAACTGTAAGACTACCTAAGTAGACCATAATAAGACTACTACTATGAATTTTCATTCAATAATTTCAGTGGTTTGCAAAACAGTTTAATTTAAAACTACAAAATAGGAAGATTAGCATAGTTTTTAAAGTTAAATCCACCTATTTTGCAAACCACTGAAATTATTGAGTGAAAACACACCCCCACAAATAAAAAAAAATTTGGAACTGCTACCGAGACAAGTGTATCCCTATGTAATTTTCGACGCTGAATCCGAATCCGGGGTCAAAAAAAATCGTACACCCCCAAAATCAACCCCTAGCGCTAAAAAACCCTCCTTAAACATGGTAAAAATTACTTAACGCTCCACGAATGGTCTTAAATCTCAATAAATCGAATTAAATATAAACATTCAAGTAAATAACGCATAAATACAGAGTTTGCACTACTTTCCATTGAAAATCACCCCCATGAATGGGTGAAAACTACCCCTCACACAACAGGAAATTAAAAAAAAACTGCAATGATTGCAAAAAAAGCTTACGATGCCCAGTTATTTTAGAAACAGTACGTAACTGCATTAGTCTCGATGCGATGCTCAAAATCTACCCCCATAGAGTGGGCGGACACTACCCCTATATCGGGGAAAAAATTTTGTCATCATGATTTCTATTTTAATCGATGCTGAAATTGACTAAATATATACAGCACTGCAGTTTGGAAGTGAAAATTACTCCTCACATAACAAAAAATTCAAAAAATAATTGCAGTATGTTCTTTTTTAAGAAGAATCTTTGACAACGTACTTGAAAAGTACCCATATTATGAAGTAGCAAAAATTTACTCGTAGTCTTAACTCAATTAAATGTATTCTTTCTTTTTGTAATATCTTTTGGATTTGTTTTCGAATGATCTTCTGACCGACTGCCGTTTATGCTTTTCAGACGTCTCTCTTTTTAAGGACCAACAGTAATCTGCCATCATGTGTTCGTCCCATCTTCCTTGGTGCCTTTTTTCCATTTCTGATATATCCTGGTGAAAGCATTCACCCTGCTCTTCACTGTAGTCGCAATTATCTGGGAAATAATCAAGATGGGAATCGAGAAAATGAAGTTTCATGCTCATATTGCACCCTAAAGATTTGAAATTTTTAATCATTTTATCAATTTAATTTTAGGGGTGTTTTCGGCCACTCTATGGGGGTAGTTTTTGAGCATCGCATCGAAACTAATGCAGTTACATACTGTTTCTAAAATGGGCATCGTAAGCTTTTTTTCAATCACTGCAGTTTTTTTAAATTTCCTGTTGTATGAGGGGTAGTTTTCAGCCACTCATGGGGGTGATTTTCAATGGAAAGTAATGTTAGCTCTGTATTTATGCGTTATATACTTGAATGTTTATATTTAATTCGATTTATTGAGATTTAAGGCTATTCGTGGAGCGTCAAGTCATTTTGATCCAGGAGTGTTTTTTAGCGCTAGGGGTTGATTTTGGGGGTATACGATTTTTTTGACCTCGGATTTGGATTCAGCGTCGTAAATTACATAGGGATACAGTTGTCTCGATAGCAGTTCCAAAAAAAAATTAATTTGTGGGGCTGTGAAATTCATATTAATAGCCTTGTGAAGGTTCTACTTAGGGAGTCTTATAGTTTTTTTGAATATATGTACTAAGTAAAAAAAGCTATGGCAAAAAATAGTAAATATGTCCCTATTGGATGTCTCTTTCTAGGGAATGGCCACCTTAACAAATTTTTACTAGTCGGGTGAGCGAAACATGGTTCTTACATGTCTTGCAACCATTTTCACCCTTTAAATTTGAGGTGTTCGATGGGGTAGCTTTTCTGTCATGGGAGCTCGGTCTATCAAATCTGTTCGGAGAAAACAAAATATGTAGAAAGAATGCGAATTAATCACCGGTCCTTTAACTTTTCCGGTGTATCTACGGCGCTGAGGTTCATTTAATTCCGTATTGATCCGGATTTACTTATGCCGGCCGTCGCCAAAACGTCTGGTAGAACCCGACGTCTGCGTCTGCGGTTATACTGCCTTCGCCTGGCGTTTCCATCATGGAAACTCCACTTTTACTTAGTCACTATTTATTATCCTGGAATCTAATTTACCAATGTCGAATGAACGGGAATAGAAATAAAAATTTATCATTTTTCTTCAAAAATTACGTAGACAAGATTACGTAAATAATTTACAATAGATAGGTGACTTAACAATAATTCCTATCATTCATCACTATATTATATGAATGTGCCCAGCCGTACCTCTTTTGACAAAAAAAATGTGGTAAAAAATCACAATAAAATCAAATTTCCTATTATAGAAAAATTACTAATTTCTAGTATTTTGACACTCTAAAAGTATGTTTAAAAGTGAATTATTATTTGTAAGCTTATAATTGTAATGAAACATATTCTTTACAGGATTTTGTAAACAGCGGAAAAAATTATCTATGAAAACAAAAAAGAAAAACTATCTGTAAAAATATTAATGAAATCTTTGCATTCGATAGTCCGAATTCTTTTTATGCTAGCAATTAAAATCCTAAAATTAATTTGTCATTTCCTTTAAATGACAATTCTCATTGTAACACAAGTATCCATATAGTCCTCTACGGTCATGCAGATTAAACTAGTACATATACCCCTTACGGTCTTGAAGATTCAGTTAAAAATGAGATTAAAGGCCTAAACTGAATTTATGTACCTAAAAAATTTTCATTCAAATAGATTACATTTTCATGAAGAATTAGTTGCCTATCATTCTGTTTCTTGGAAATGCTTAGCCTTTGAAACGTTTTTCGCTCTTATTCTGGACCTCATCAGAAAGACATAAAGTCACTCTTAAATATATATATTTTACATGAGTCTACAAATGCACAGTTGGTTAAATAACGTTTTTTTAATTTTACACTTATGTATATTTACAGAAAAATGTTTCAAATAATTTTCGAGCAGATTATAACTTGTAGGAGAAAGAGCGCAGAAAAATGGCGGTGCTATGTTATGGCATGGTCAAAATATCAGTAGATTTACATTATAGATACTTCTTCGACTTGCAACTTCTTGCTTAAGATAATCAGGTACTGAAGTAGTAAGAACTCTATTAACAAACATCAGCAGGTAATATTTGTAGGTATTTTCAAGATTAAGCCATCCAAGTTGCAAACGTTTCTGTGAAACATGTTGAAATTTCTTTAGTCCAAAAATATAACGAATACAGGTATCTTAATTTTTTTGTAACCAACATCAAAAGAAGGCATCAAAAATACACAAAATACCATAATTATGAATAGATAAACCTAAAGGTTCACACAGATTTTTCCTTAGTTTATAATTACTTATTGGCATAAAGAGTTTCAGCACAACGTATGTTTTTTGAACCAATTTGTTAACATGTGTTATAAACCTGAGTTTTGATTTGAAGCTGATATCTAAATTTTTTAACTTTCTGCTGTTGGAAGCCAATTATTATCTACTAAAATGTTTTTGTTTCCACGCAGTACTTAGTGGTACATATTTTGACTAAGAATCATTACTGTCGATTTAGTTGGGTTCATTTTTAAATTACGTTTTGTAGCAAAATTATAAATCTCTTGCAAATCAATATTTGTATTGTATTGTATTTTATTGTATTGTATTTATTTAGCTATTTAGCTATTTTAGTACACGAAATGTAAACAGACAAAAAATATTTATATAAATGTGAATAAAAAGATAAAAGATAAAAGTAAAAACATAGTTCATACATTAGGTAGCTGAATAATTACATGTTAAATATTTACATATATTTTTAACAAAAACATTCACATTAGGAGCCTCTTTTATATCATTGGGCAGAGCATTGAACAGACGAAGTCCTTCCCGATATACAGAACCTTGCAAAAATGATTTTTTAACTAATTCAATGTCATAATTATTTTTTGACCTTATATTATAACCATGTACATCTAGGCGTTTCTTTAATATTTGTAAATAAGTGGGAACTTTGCCATCAATTATTTTATATATTAGAACTAAATTCGCCTTTTTTATACTCTGCTCCACAGATAACCAATTAAGAACGTTTAATATAAGCTTTACGGAAGTACAAATACCACAATTTAGTACAATTCTCATTGCTTTATTTTGCAATAGTTGCAACCTGCAGATTTTTTGGTTGTTGCATGCTATTAAAAGGGACGCGCAATATGTAAAATATATTATGGTGTTGTATATAAGTAATTTGCTCCACTGCGACAAGTTAGTAGCAATTCTACGAAAAAAGCCTATTTTTTTCGCAATTTTCTTACACATATAATTAACTTGATTACAGAATATAAGTTGAGGGTCGACATAACACCTAAATACTTAATTTGGTCCACTATTTCTATAATACACTCATTTATTTTAATTATATAATTACTACCCAGGAATTTATTACATAGAGATTTTGAGCCTATAACCATAAGTTTGGTTTTATCAGAATTTTGTTTTAACTTATTACCACAGAACCAGTCGTACAAAATGTCAAGTTCGTTATTAAGAGTGTTTGTTATATTATCGAAATCTTTACCGGTCACAGTGATTACAGTATCATCAGCAAATAAATTTATGCATGAATTTTTCAAAACACAATGTATATCATTGACCTAGATAATAAATAGAAGAGGCCCCAGGACACTTCCTTGAGGAACACCGTACGGACTCTCAATCGTACTTGACATTTTGTTTCTAATTTTCGTCCTGTGATACCTATCACACAAATAGTCTTCTAATCATTTTAAAACAGTACTTTGAATGCCATGTCTATATAATTTTTTCACTAACAACCGTCTACCTATAGTCTCAAAAGCTCGCTTTAAATCCACAAACACAATGAGAACTACATTTTCCTCACTTATTTCCTTCCTCCATTTGGCGCAAATAAGCTGGAGAGCCGTTTCACACGAATGGTTTTCTCGAAAACCAGATTGACCTAGGAATGTTATTTTTTTCAACATGTTCACGCAACTAATCACTCACTATAATTTCCAATATCTTATCTACAACTGGCAATAAATTAATCGGCATTGCTCAGGTTTCGTGGGTATATTTATTAAGTTTGTAACTGTGTGCGGTAATTGCTAGGATCGAATGCGAAATAGAGTTGTGTATCATCAACATATGCTTGCACAGAACAGTGCTGAAAGTTTACAAACGTATCTGCTGTGTAGAGAAGATAAAGGTCCCAATACAGAGCCTTGAGGCACACCAGATGATATTAAGTGTCTACGAGTATATGACATTGTATAAGCCTTATTTTATATACGGAACATAATATCCATATCGCTAATGGTTAACAAGAAAATTAAGTTTAGCACCATTTTTTCAAGATGGCTGCTCGAACTCGACAGACGGAACATTTAGTTTGTGTAATAACACGCCTTAATGAGCATCTTCTGGAAAGTTTCAAAACTTCATAAATTTTTTCGTTGTCGTTTGCTCGTATTTAACTGAGTAATTAGACATCCATCTATTTTGTGCCGTCAACGATGATGAAATTGTGACATGATTCGCAAAACGATTTACTAGAATGGTGACTTTTATTACGAATTCTTATTTGCATACTTATCATAAACCGCGTTTAAGATAATCACACATTTATGGTTGAACTTTTATACTTTTAAAGCAACAACACATTTTTGCTTCAGCAAATTAATATTTATTGATAACTATTAATTGTTATCCTTTGGCTCGTGCCGATAAACTTTTTAGTCATGCAAAATATTAAACTTCATTCACTATTATAAATAAGTATTAGGTACTGTAGCAGAATCATAAAAATACATAATAAAATTATTGATCATTACACAGAGTATGTATACGGCGAAATGCCCCAGAAAAAATCAAGTGGGATCAAATGTGGTGGTCAAGGATGACAATAATTTAATGTGTGTCACCGTTATTTACCATAAGTCTTCCAATACATCTCTGTCATCAAACAAACTATAGGAACTACCCTTAAGAATTGACGTTTTAGATATTTAACCTAATTGCCATTGAACAATTTGAATCTAATTGGACTTACCATCTCATCCAAGCTCTTAAGGTCATTGGTGATGATTTGTGGTACGGGTCCGTACATTAGTACGGTTTCTTCGTCTTCGATGTCACTGTCGCTATCGTCGTCAAGACCGTTTTGATTTTCTGAACCCTCGTTGTAGTTGACACCCATTTTCTTTTGATCCGCCGCTATTTCTCTGTCTATTTGCCTCTCCATTTGCACCAGCATTGGTGCCAACATACCAAATCTGAAAGAGGATGTTTGTGAGTGCTCCTCATTATGTTTATTGATGTTGGAAAGAGACAATTCAATATATATGGTTACTAAGATTGTACAAAAATTTCAAGTAATGTTAATGCATGTCACTTTCTTAAGACAGTTGGGATACAATATTACATATTTTCTTTGATTTGTGTACATTGTCATCATAAGCTTAATTCAAGAAGTTTAAGGATAGATGAAACTTTGCTATTGTACAAAAGTCAACAGATACACGTTTGATACTTTTATTTTATTTAGATTTGAAATTAAAAAAGAAACTGTAGTAGGATACTTACTTAGCTCCCCTTCTGGCTACTTCTAATAAACATAAAATTACGTGTTTTTCATTCTTCCTCATTATTAAGTCGTCTGATTCGAACAGGAGGCATTCTATGATTTCAAGGGAGTTTCGACACCAATTTATGAAGTTGCTAACGTTGTCTCTGAAAATAAAGGAATATATAAGACAAACTCCACACAAAATAAAAAAAGGGAATGAGAAATGTAAAAATAGGCATAATAAAACTAAACATTATACTACCAGATGCATAAATGAAACATTGGTAGAACTAAGACATATTTGTAAACAAGAATGAAACCACATAATTCTTCTACGGGCAAGGCCTTAAAAACGAAAGGTACCGTGATATAAAAAATGACGTTGGTCAAAGATGGTCAAAACTGCTATATTAGCAGTGCCTTTGTAATGATTGTATCAAAGTTTTTCAAGATACGTCCCACACTGACATCATCTGCATAATATGCACGCATGTTTTTGATTCTATTTATGAATACTATTAACGTTTTTATTAAAGAAAAAAAACGAAAATAAAGAAGCTGTTTAAACTGTGTCAAGCTATGTTCAATGCGCCTCATCATGGTACGAAATGCCATCTGAAGCATTAGCGGCGTTATTGTTGCACATTTTTTAACAAATCGTTGCTGCAGTTCTTCCAAGTTAGTTACGAGGGTTCTGATACCCCATCCCCAAGTAAGAAATAACAAAATAGTCAATAATGATCAAACACCTTTGGGGAAAGTCAATTTGTGTATGTAAACTTATCGAATGCTTATCAATAAACTCGAGAAAAAGCTATATTTTATCGTTTCCTATGTGCTAAGTTCATGATCGTATAGTTGTTGAACAAACACAGACACAATGTAGTTTCTATAACTCGCACAATCCTCGATGCACAATATTCTATAGAATAATTTCAGATCATCAGCATATAGAAGACAGTTCAGGGTGATATCAGTAACAATGTCATTTATAAATGTAATGAACACAAGTGTACCTAGATTAGATCCCTGTGGGACACCTGAGGTTGGTAAAATTTCAACAGATCTTTGGTCATAGTATAAGACATATAGGGTTCTATTGTCAAGATAAGGTGTAAAATAATTAATGAGGTAATTCGAGAATCTAAAAACGTGTAATTTCTGCAACAGAACACTATGATTTAGCCTGTCAGAAGCCTCTTGTTTCATTCCTTGAAGAACATCACTAACAATTTCTTCTGTACGAACAGTTGGCCTACCAGCACTTCTTTATGAGTCACATAGTCAGTTTCGCGAAACACACTAACACAGTACCACGTGCATAAAAAATCCTGGATATTACTGCTAATTCTGAGAAGTGTTCCGAAAATTGTCCAAACATAGACGCTGATCTATTCCAATAAAGTAATACGCCAGTTCGAAAATAGGCTACAAATTCTCTCTGGTAAAAACCACAATTAATATGATTCATAAACTGATTTCTGGTCTATAAAGCAATCAAAACTTTAACAGAACTGCTTGCCATATTTTGGCAATAAAGAAATTGACATAATCATTACAAAAAGATGAAATAAGCTGAGACAGAAGTATCTAATTCCATAAGCATCTTGGACCAAAACATTTTTTTATATCACGGTATACAGGACATCAACATCTACAATAAAATATGGTGTGTAGTGCTACTAAACAACAACCTTCTCCCTCAAGACGAAGATATTGAATACCTTAGTTTGGTAAAAAAGTGTTAAATATACAAGGCTTAGTAATGTTCGTTATTTATTAAATTCTCACTCTCTGCAAATAAATCAAAAGCATTGAAAGGGCCTTCCGGCTTATGTAAATTTCTGTAGTTTCATGAACTAACTCAAGAGCAGATTTGCATTGTAAGTAGCGTATTGCAACAACTTCAACATACATTAAATATGACAAGGAAGTTTCTAATATAAAGAAAGAATATTCATGTGAATACAATGGAATCGAAGATGGATTCAACTGAACTTTTGACCATAGATTAATCACTAAGTAAACAATTTGTCTTGCAAATTTGTTATCATGATATTAGATTGTTAAGTTAAAGTTCCTTTTCATAAGGACGTAACGCAGGCTAGCGATTACACATTTTAAAAAACGGCCAAGAACGTGTTGAGTACGCACATCATAGTCTTCTCAACTTTATACTATACAGACTGTCTATTTTACGAGGGCCACACTAAATATCTCGCTTAATATCTATTGTAGAAGAATAAAGTTTTAGAAATAGTTATCCCATTTTTTGTGAGCTATATTTCAGTAAAAAGAAATTTGAAATCCATAGCCTACTTTATGAGATATATTACAAAAACCTGAAAAATAGGAAAACCACAAACGGTTACTTATAGCTTCCTTATTTGAGGAGATACGAAAAAAGTTAAAGGAATGAAAGTTGACGGCAAAGACAATAAGAATAATAACGTGTAACAAAAAAATCGAAAAATGCAGTTGGTTTTGACATACGCTATTGTGCAAAAATGAAAAATACATATCTCAAAGTAGGCCATGACGCCATTAATTCCGTTATTTTTTTCTCATTCCAACGATATAAAACATGTCACAGAAATTTTAACCGATAGTGTCAATATTTAATATTTTACGAATACCACAATTCATATAATTGAATCGTAACAATCAGCTGTGCCATAATTAGTGAAAAACAATGTATACAGTTATTAATAAATTTGACAGATTGTCACTGTTGTATGTTGTATGTTGCGTTGTCGAGTTCTAAGACAAATTTTATATCAGTAATTATGGTGTACACCAATAATAACAAATTCGATATGATTAGCATTTATTGTCAGTGCAATTTTGACGCTGAGATGGCAGTCACGGTTTACGGAGATAGATTTCCAGATGCTCCGCAGCCAAATCGAACTATGTTTAGGAAGTTAGTTCAAAATCTAAAAACGCACGGTTCATTTTCAAAAAAAGTAGTAAGGCGAGCGCATGTTGCGGATAATGTAAGAAAAGTGAATAGAGTAATGAATTATGTTAACCAAAATGAGGAAACCTCTTTGAGACAAATTCAGAGAAACTGTCGCATAAAAAAAGACAGTGCAAGAAAAATATTGAAAGAAAACGGATTTCGATGCTACAAAATGAGGAAAGTTCAACATTTAAATGAGGGAGATAAGCCAAGGAGAGTAAGATTTTGTAGATGGTTATTAAATAAGAAAAGGAATGACGCGCTGATATGTAGCAAAATTCTTTGGTCGGACGAATCAAATTTTTCTAATAATGGATTTTTCAATAGAAATATGCATTATAAGTGGACACGAGAAAATACACATTGGTGCAGAGAGACTGCTTTCCAAGAAAGATTTTCTACTAATGTTTGGTTGGGTCTTTTAGGGACTAAAGTAATTGGACCTTATTTTTATGATAGCAAATTAACCGCTCGTAGATACCTTAATTTCCTGCAAAACGAATTTCAAGATTTTCTTTATGAATTAACAGTGGCAGAAAGATTAAATTATTCACATTTTCAACAAGATGGGGCTCCACCTCACACTGCTGTAATATGTACAAATTATTTAAATCAAGTTATGCCAGATAGCTGGATAGGCACCTATGGACCCATTCTATGGCCAGCTCGATCACCAGATATTACTCCCTTGGATTTTTTCGTCTGGGGTTACATTAAAGACAAGGTGTTTCAAACTGCCCCTGAAAATATTGAGGACATCAAAACCAGAATTCGAAACGCATGTGAGGCAATTACTCCTGAAATGCTCCAAATGTAATGCGTGACGTGTTTCGTAGAGCACGTTTATGTGTCAGAATGCATGGTGCACAATTTGAGCATTTGTAGTTAGAAAAATAAATACACACAATTTCTTTTCAATATAGTAGTAGGTAGTACTGTTATACATAGTTTTTCGTTTTTTTCTTTGGATGTTCGTTTTGTACTTGTATTTTTATTTATGAGATATTTATAGGTTTGTATTAAATTGTAATAAATAATTACGGAATTATAATTATTATAAAGTGAATTTTTACTATTATGGCACAGCTGATTGTTACGATTTAATTATATGAATTGTGGTATTCGTAAAATATTAAATATTGACACTATCGGTTAAAATTTCTGTGACATGTTTTATATCGTTGGAATGAGAAAGAAATAACGGAATTAATGGCGTCATGGCCTACTTTGAGATATGTATTTTTCATTTTTGCACAATAGCGTATGTCAAAGCCAACTGCATTTTTCGATTTTTTTGTTACACGTTATTATTCTTATTGTCTTTGACGTCAACTTTCATTCCTTTAACTTTTTTCGTATCTCCTCAAATAAGGAAGCTATAACCGTTTGTGGTTTTCCTATTTTTCAGGTTTTTGTAATATATCTCATAAAGTAGGCTATGGATTTCAAATTTCTTTTTACTGAAATATAGCTCACAAAAAATGGGATAACTGTTTCTAAAACTTTATTCTTCTACAATAGATATTAAGCGAGATATTTGGTGTGGCCCTCGTAAAATAGACCGTCTGTATATCGATTCATTCCGACTTTGCTCGCTCTCTAGAAACAGTGATTTCAATATTTTTTCAGAAAGTGGTTTTGCTACAGCGTCCGTTATAATTTTCATTGAAAGCATCAACTGAAAGTTACGGAATAAATAGTTAGTGTCGAAATGAGACACATGTGTTTGCAAAGCAATATAGACATACTAGCTGTGTGGTAACTTAAAGTAATTGTGTGCAGTGGAAAGTTTCTTCAGTGGACGAAATCAACCCAAGAAAGGAAAGAAAATAAAACAGCAATCACTAGACCAGACGCTTCAGAAAGATAAGCTATAAATCTATTTATTTTATTTTATTTTATTCTGTTCTATCTGATTACATTAATAACTTTACCAACTTAATTTCTATCAACTCAATTTATTAATTCAAAACATAATATTTTAAGCAGTTTTCTATTAATCTCAAAAATAAATATGTGCTAAACAGAAGGCAGGTAATCAAATAGAAAAATGCACGGAATTGGAAGACGAAAATTGAAACTAATTGATACAAAAACTAAGCAATATTGTCTAAATGTTATTTGTGGCATTATCTTAATTTTTTTCCTTCTTCAATTCTCTGGGACTTCCTGCCACATGTATGTTTTCTTTTTAAGCGGTGCTAGGGGAGTCTACAAAATATATCACAATTAACCAGTATGTTACTGGTAAAAAACCTCTACGCCTGTGACGTTTACGTCAAAGGATCAGTTAAAGGTTGGTTTTTATAAATAAACAACACAAATAAGTATAAAAACTTGAAATTAAATATTTCGCCGACGTTTCGGAAATCTAATCTGTTTCCTTTTTCAAGGCTTTATTTTTTTTTTACTGTGTATGACAAATACAGAGCTCTAAGAATGTTTGTTATATTCAATATCCATATATACTTACTATTTACATAGAACTGTTGATATAGTTAACAGTTTTTTAGTTTTTATACAATGTTAAGTTTGTGAAGTTCTTCTTTTAACATTGGCAGCCCAGTTATACAGACATCTACGGAACAATTCGACACGCAATTATCCTCATTCAATAATATTATCGCGGATTCTTTAATTTTTCTCTTTTTGCTCGTGGTTTGTCGGTTTCGTCTTTAAGATCTATTCTGACAAAGACGAAACCGACAAACCACGAGCAAAATTTAAAAAAACTGCATTTGTAGTATTCCGTGTGAGTGCAACAAATAATACGTGGGTGAGTCATCCAGACCTTTTAGTGTAAGATTGGGCGAACATCAAAATTATATCAGAAAAAATGAAAATTAGAGGTCCAAGATCTGCGAACACGCGTGGGAGAACGGACATAGAATAAACTGGGACTCGGCAAAAATTTTAACAAAAGAGGCAGATAGCAAAAAAAGAAAAATTAAAGAATCCTCGATAATATTATTGAATGAGGATAATTGCGTGTCGAATTGTTCCGTAGATGTCTGTACAACTTGGCTGCCAATGTTAAAAGAAGAACTTCACAAACTTAACATTGTATAAAAACTAAAAAACTGTTAAGTATATCAACCGTTCTATGTAAATAGTAAGTATCTATGGATATTGAATATAACAAACATTCTTAGAGCTGTGTATTTGTCATACACAGCAAAAAAGATTTTTCAAAAAAAGCCTTGAAAAAGGAAACAGATTAGATTTCCGAAACGTCGGCGAAATATTTTATTTCAAGTTTTTATACTTATTTGTGCTGTTTATTTATAAAAACCAACCTTTAACTGATCCTTTGACGTAAACGTCACAGGCGTAGAGGTTTTTTACCAGTAACATACTGGTTAATTGTGATATATTTTGTAGACTCCCCTAGCACCGCTTAAAAAGAAAACATACATGTGGCAGGAAGTCCCAAAGAATTGAAGAAGGAAAAAAAAAATTAAGCAATATACAGGGTATAAAAAATATTCTCGGGCCGCTCTTTCATTTGTAACTCGCTAGTGTATTAGTTTATTTCTTTAATATGCATACTGTCCAACGAATATTACATTCTATTGGAGAAACTTTTTTTAAAATTATTATGGTTTGCTTACCTAGCAAAAAATGTGCCCGGCTTGGCAGTATTAAAATACTTAACGTCCGCAATTCTTACCAAGGCCTGCGCTATGGCCAAGGACCCTGTTACTGATCTGGTCATGACTTTCTTCGCTTGCTTCTTCTCCGCATATTCTTGCGCTTGGGCTTTGACAGCATTAGCATGCTGAAATAAAAAAAAATATATAAATAACTTTGTTTTCATTCATAGAAGAAAAGTGTTTAACAGCAATCTTGAAATGAGTTAACAACAAAATTGGAACAATTATTATGGACAATATTTAAATATTATGTATATGATGTGGTGCCAGCACCACAGTCCTATTCTCATCATTAGTAATTTTGCAAGAGTTTTGGAGATGTCCAAGGAAATCAATGCACAGCATGTGTCAGAAGTGTGGAATATATTTCGCTAACTACTTACTACAGATTCTTGAGGTTAATAGTATAATACACAGTTTCTGAAATTATGAGGCATGGTGTCCCATAGGGTAGCATATTCGGCCCTGCGCACAGCTAACTAGCCTTCAGTAATATGACATTGTAATATCCAGCTACATACAGATGACACACAATTGCTATATTTATTTTATGTAATAAAGACTAGCTCAGCTCTACAAGAACACAGTGAGCTGTAGAGAATATTTATCTGGTCTATACATGATGGTTTATGTTGTAAGTGCAAATAAAAGTTATAATTTGATCATAGTATAAATAGCTTATAAATTCAACACATTTCACATTAATAATGTTGAGATACCGCAAAAGGAATACTTAAAAATATAGGAGTGAAAGCAACTTTGAAAATCATTTGACACACTAGTAATATTATATCAAATCAAATCATTTATTGATGTTCACAACACTATCTGTGCTTTACACATGTCAATATACACAAAGCATCATGCATACATAAAATTTAAAATTTGTAAAGAATGCTATACCTAAGGCAGCAAACATTTTTTTGAATGTTCCTTTAACTGCAAATCAGGAAAATTGTGGTATAATTCTGATAACAAGCATACATTCTCTCTTATTCTGTGCAATTCATTACTAAACCAATTATGTATATGAAACTGAGATCTCTATATAAATTTAATTACATATACTACAAGAATAAAATAGCTGCTGATCCTCAATTTGGGTTATACTGAACTCTATATTATAGTTTTCTAAAACAAACATTTAAAAATACGTAATAGTAATAAAAATTCCTATTTTACTAATTTTATTTTATTTTTGATAAGCGTTCAACTATCAAAAACAAAATTTTGTAAAATGAATAATTTTTATCAAACGCGACTTACTTAAAAAAATATATTAAAAAAATCTGTTGTGTATAGCTTGATATTCAACTGTGATATTACTTACATTTTTATGTATAAATTATTAAATATATTATTTCATTAAATAATCAAAGCGTATTCTTTCATACCGAGAATATACGACGGACTTCGAGAAAAAACTGTTTTTTTGTATATGAAGAGTTGTCCATCAGAAAAACGTATAATTCGACCATAGCTGTTTGATTAATACACACATTGTATACTTATAGATTAAATATTTCATTGTCTTGCACAAAAATCCCGCT
Source organism: Stenurella melanura (assembly GCA_963583905.1). Taxonomy (NCBI): domain Eukaryota; kingdom Metazoa; phylum Arthropoda; class Insecta; order Coleoptera; family Cerambycidae; genus Stenurella; species Stenurella melanura. The sequence continues at coordinate 16,132,417 of OY757315.1, forward strand.
TTCTACAATGGTACGAATGTTCGCGTGTGATTTTTTTAAAAGTCAGAAGTCGTAAAAACAATAAACACCATATTGGGAACTCGCTAGCCATAAATATAAAGCTATTATTAATATGCTTACGAGATGCGTGAGCGCGTATAGAAAACATAGAAAATGTCAATACAATCACGGCCATTGCAATTCCTTGAAGAACACGAGAAAGTTAAAATCAATTAAAAACTACAATTTTTATGCAGATGCTATTAATTAGCCTGAAAAATTAATTAATAAAACAATTTCACCTCACCTCACGTACATATTTTGCATTGCGGATAGTTGTTTGAACTATAATTTAAGGAAGTAAAGGAAAGCATCGAACTCCACAGAACTGAAGAACATGACATTCATGCATGGAGTTTATTTATTTATCTATTTAAATTACAATATCCATAATATTAACGCCCATTTGCAAGATAAGAGTGAAACCACATAATACAAATATAAGGTGTAATACTATAGCAAAGAGTAGAGAATTAACAAGATAGAACAGCCGGCGGAAAACCTTTTATCTTTTAGCAATGGCGCCATTGACGTCGACATTTAAATTGGAGTTCTCGCACAGCTGCCACAATGTGACAATCAGACGGAGAAATTAACATTAGAAAGAGAGGCCAATAGTGAAAAAGGACAATGCTATCCTGATAGAACGCCCGAATTCAGCTGGCTGTCAGTACCCAAGGTCACTAAAAAAACAAGCATTTCTATTTGGTTAGGATAGATTTGTACATTGAAAGAATAATTTTGAAACTTTTTCCTATAAAGTAAGGAAAAAATAATCACACGCAGCTGTCATCGAGGTCTATACGTGACGTAGCGCTTGTCGATTCTATTGAGTCAACGTTTCTTTTAGTAAGCTTGGTCGAATTCATTTAATGCATACCCGACAAATCCCAAAACCGTTTCCTCCGAATGTCGTGTCCCTTGGAGTTCACAACTATCTTCGTCTATTTCGTCTTCTTCGTCTGACTGTCCTATCTTGTTAGTTCTCTAATCTTTGCCTATAGTACAAAGTTAAGAGTATAAACACTCTTATTTTCTTCATTATTCAATTATTTAACATCCGCTACTAAGGCAAATTACAAACGCCAGGAGCCGAGCTACCCCAACCCGAAAATTTTGCCCAACTTTTTCCCTATCGAACGGTAGGGATTTCTTAGTTGCGTAACAACATTTAATAGACAAAGGACTGACTTCTTTACATCCCCTACAAAGGACAGTATATCCGCTACGCAAGACCCGCCTAAAATTGCATACCTTCTACGTATGTGCTGATAGATGAATAGATAGGTAGATAATCTAGTCAGTCAACACAATATTTAAATTGTGTACACTCGTCAAATCACATAGTCGAAATTACATAAATATTTAAAACAGGTATTTAAAAATTACATTTACAAAAATGGAAAAATTTGAAAAAATTCTAAAGTACTAAAACATCGTTTAAAAATGCAATCATCATAGTACGCTTTTTTAAATAAAATTTCTTTCACTTTATACTTAAATGTTGTCAAATCTATCAGTTTGAACTCATCAGGTAATTTACTAAAAAATGTTCTAAAGTGGTTTACACCATTCATTTCTTTCGTAAGTTATATGTTTTTTTTGATATATTAGTTATATTTCGGGTACTGTAAGAGTGTATATCTGTGTGACATAGTTCTGAAATTTTTTTTTCACATATACAAGACATTCGTAAATATACATGCAAGGTAAGGTAAGCTTTCGATATTGAATAAAGTAAGGTCGGCAGTGGGTCCTCATATTCACATTCGCGATAACCCTCACAGCCGATTCTTGCATTCTAAAATTATTTCCCCTATTCTCACTATGACCCCAAATTAATGAGCCGTATTGTAGGTGGCTGTGAAACAATGCAAAATAGGCTGTGCGAATCATAATTGTAACTAGTAAAAACTCTTAATTCTTCGCCTTCCCTACTGTTGGATCCAATTGCTTCAAACGAGTTTTTCCCCCGTGTCAGAAATAAAAATTTAATAGTGTTTAGTATCTTGTGCCCAATAGTTTTTAGAGTGTTAATTTTAAATGTTTTAAATCTGTAATACAGATATTACTAATTTTAATGTTAATTTTAAGCCGCCACCGGCAGGTGGAGTTTTAATTTTTGTATTTATTTTATTGAGCCAAACCGGTCGTGACCCGCCCAACCCTACGTACACCACGACGCTGTGCGACGTGGTTGTATGGTTGGTTCCGGATCGCGATTTGGGGAGGCAATGTTTGTATATTATTAATTTAAGTAAAATTTGTTATGATGATGATAATCTCGGAAGAGACACAACAACTCAATTTCCGCGATGGAAAAAGCTTGGATGCGAGTTTCTTGGATAGGATTGACGTGTGAGCACCCAAGTGAGTTTACTGTCAATATGAAAGCCAAGGAGTTTTACAGTTTCTATGTTTACGTTATTTGGCTTCAAACTTATAGTGATTTATTGGGTTTTATCAGTACCTATTCATTTTTAATTTTCTGGAGGATAAATATTCTTTTGCTTTAGTTTCTACTTCACTTGATATGCTCTCGACCAAATCTATATCCTTGTTGCAATTTATTAATATGGCGTCATCCGCATAGAGGCTAGACGTGTGTTCATGATACCGCTAGCCAGATTGTTGATATAGATAATGAACAGAATTGGTCCTAACACGGATCCTTGCGGCACCCCATAAGAAATTTCCTTAAGGGCCGAGTTTCCCCTTTACTTAAACCATATATATCTTTTGCCTGTGAGGTGCTTAAGATTTTAATAATGTCTCTTATTTTAGCATGTGTTACGGGTTCTAGGCTAAAAGGTGATATATTTTCAGGGATTTTATGTCTATTTAAGTAATCTAATGGTTCTCTGTCTTCTGCAGCAATTATGGTGACAATTTTTTCAGCAGTACTTGAAAAAAAATGTATTAAAGTCATCCGCAGATATATTATTGCTTTGAATAGGTTCGTTTGGCCTATGATTTTGTGTTATAATTTGCCAAGCTAACTTACATTTGTTGCTAGAGTTTAGAAGAAAATAATTATTTACCAGAATTTTCGCTTTCTTAATTTCGTGTTTATATAAAGAGCAAACGTGATTTGTTGTTTAATATCATTTGTGTTGTTTACTTTTGCCAGATCACTCAGAAAATGAAGGGTTTCTCTAATCTTACGTAAATCATCATTATACCAATTTATTTCCACGGTTTGATTATCTACCATTTTTGCGCTTTTTTCTTGAAGTGCATACAGATAACATTCTATATAAGCCGTTGGAAAATGGAGCGAGAACGCTGTGTTTCCCTGGGCGCTCACCTAAGTACTATTCGCGCTTAGATTATAGTGGGTTTCATTTCAAAATTATGAGCGACTCCAAAATTATGAGCGACACCAAAACGGTCGAGTTTAAAACGACTAACATTCGAAGACTACTGGCTGGAGGACAACGTACAGCGTTCGACAGAGGACGCTTGAAAGCGATAAGCAAATTAGCCGAAATTTTCCTCGTCGACCGTACGGGGTAATGGAGGGAGGGGACTTAGTAGGTGTTTTCACGGAAAAACATGAAATTAGTAGCCTCAACCACCCATTTCTTAAAGTATAAAAATAGTGTCATGTCAACTAATTCTGTCATTCCTAGACTGACTATTTTCTTTAGCACTACCAATACAAATCCCAAACTTTTATACGCCGACTCAGTGGTTAAGGAATACTTTCATCAAATGCTTCAGGGGTAACCGAAGCCTCTACTCGATATTGTCAAGCTTATAGTCAAGTATTTTATTTTTACGCTAAGAATAGGACACACTATTGCATTTACCGACATTTAAAGGTAAACTTTTTTTATCACATTAGTTATAATTTAATCAAATTAACTTCCAATATTAAACAGTCCAAGGTGTATTGAATTGCAACGCATATTTTAAAGTTACAGTACGCGTACAGTAGTTAACATTAAACAGCTGTGCTATAACACTAATAAAAGTGAACAAAAAGAAACGGTGCTATAATTGAACCTTGTGGAACCTCTGATGGTTGCGAGAATTTTTCAGACTTGAATCCAGGATATTGAACAAACTATGATCTGCCAAAATATGATATCTGAGAGATTGACCATACTCACAGACATACCAAATGAGACAACTCGAGACTTCACAAATATACTTTCTTCCGCAAAGTTCGAGATAGTTGGATCAGACCGTGTATACATGATTATATTAAATTTTCTGTATAGAAGATATACATGGCCAGGAATGATTATGTCAAAAACTTGCAAAAGCGACAAATTATAAAAATTGGTCTGTAGGTCTGACTTCATGTCTGGAACTTATTTTGTACACATATGGCATATTCTGAATTCTCTCAACAATTGGGGGAATTAACAAAAATATGAATAACGCTAAAAAAATTAGTTGTGATTTAATCAATTGTTTTGACACCAATATAGACGAAAACATGTAAATTCCTCTTCTAGGTGAGTCAACTTTACACTAGTGTGTGATTTAAAAAGACTTAGTCGAACTGCATGTGTGCATATCCGTACATCTCGTCGCCAATTTTAAACTATTGGTATTCATGATTTGTTACATACTAGTACTTTAAATATTCCAGATGACTTATTGCATTTTCTCGTAGATCAAAACTAGGTTGAGTTGATAAAAATACCATTGCAAATCACAGAGCATGACATCATCGTATCAAACTATTTTAGCATTTCGTAGACTGTTCAAACGCAATGTTAAATATAAACAGAATGTGAATCACGAAAAAATCCACAAAGATTAGGATTATAGAGGTTATTATCGTTACTTCCTTTGTCATTGGCGGGGAAATACAAAATTTTTAATCCATTTTTATGGTTCCGTAGAAAAAAAAACAATGCAGACTTTTTGAATTTTATATTATATGGCCAATGGCAGTAGGAAAATCCTAATTTTTGTCGTAAAAAAAAAATGCAAAGTACTCATTGATTTGCACAAAACTGTTATTTTTCAAACTTTAATTTCTATTACATGTATTTTTAACATCATACCGATTGTTTCTGACATGTTTTGAGATTTAAACATTATATCTCGACTGATAAACGTTGGAGCGCTATTTTTAAACTAATATATTACACAGGCATGCGAAGTTTTGGCGATTTATATGAAAATTTGTAATTTTTGTCACATTGGATGCGTTAAAGTCGAAAATCACACCAATTTTTATGTATCACGTACAGATTTTCCATAAATCCATTTTAGTGTCGCATTATGTAGGGGTGAGAAATAATTAATTAATATTATCGCAAAAGAAGAAATTACCACTTGTTACAACACATCTTTACAAGATTCTCAATCTGAATGGTTCTTTGTGCAAGAAAACGTCTATGCCTGCCTAAATTCTCGGTCACGGACTCAGCCGTCGAAAAGTATAAACAATTAACAGTCATAAATTATATCAATATTAATATAGCGTGAGCCAAAAAATCACTACGATGACTGCTATTTCTGTTTATGCAGTGTAGTGGGTTACAACAGAAAGAACAAAAGTATAAATTACCCAAATTTACCATCAGCTATAAGGCCAGTCCCTCATGGACCATATATTCCCATTCTAATACCACCGGTTATGTTGGAGAATGTTGAAGATGTGGATTTTTCACCAGACGACAAAGACACTGTCTCTCATCTTTTTCATCAAACTGAATTAAATGATTCAATACGTGACTTAGGTCTAAGTAAAGAGAATAGTGAGATTTTTAGGTCAAGGTTAAAAGAAAAAAAATGTTAGCACGTGGTACTACATTTTGTTGGCACAGAAATCGTGAGAAAGAATTTCAGCCCTTCTTTACAAAGGAAGATCAACTTGCATATTTTGTGAGCATCACTGATGTTATTAGGCAGTTAGGAGAGGACGTTTATAACCCTAGTGACTGGCGTTTATTTATCGATTCTTCGAAAAGAAGCTTGAAGAGTGTGTTACTGCATAATGGAAATAAATATGCTTCAATTCCAATTGCACATTCAGTATATTTAAAAGAAAGTTACGAAAATTGATGAACAGCTTTGGAAAAAATTAAATATAATGAACATAAGTGGGTTACATGTGGCCATTTGAAAGTATCTGGGATGTTATAGGGCCAAAAAGGAGGTTTTACCAAATTTCCATGTTTTGTGTGTGAATGGGATAGTAGAGCTTGTGATAAACGTTGGACAACAAAGAGTAGCTTTCGAGAAAAGACTTGACACCAAAAATATAGTATATTAGTTGACCCTCAGAAAATTTTACTTCCACCTTTGCATATAAAACTTGGAATTATGAAACAATTTGTAAAAGCGCTTTCTAAGAGTGGTGGTCCTTGTTTTCAATACCTCTTCACTAAATTTCCAGCTTTATCTACCGCAAAAATAAAAGGAGGCATATTTGATGGACCACAAATACGGAAACTAATGAAGGATACAGAATTCATTGATACCATGAATGCCACGGAGCTGCAGGCATGGAATTCATTTATAGAAGTTGCAACAAAGTTCCTTGGAAATTTTAGAGATTCTACATATAAAACAATTGTAGAAAATATGTTGGAAAAGCTGCGGATACTTGGATGCAACATGAGCACGAAATTACATTTTCTATTCTCTCATCTGGATTATTTTCCAGAGAACTTAGGCGACTACAGTGAAGAACAGGGTGAAAGGTTCCACCAAGACATAAAAGAAATGGAGAGACGTTATAAAGAACGATGGGATGTAAACATGTTGATTACTGTTGGTCTCTAAAAAGAGAAATTGTTCAAGATCAACATAAACGTAAATCAACTACACGCCTATTTAAAACAAAGAGGAAACGTGTTAATCCTCAACCTGATCCCGCTGTATAATGTTTGTATATTCTTTGGTTTTCTATTTATCATTTTGAATTAAACATTTCATTACAATTACGGCATACTTTTTATATTTTTATTCCCGTAAATTTATTCATGTAGCTTTTGTAACAATGAATACATATATTTCAAATTTAACTTGTGTCGTCATTGGTTCGAGATTCTTACGTGATACCGGAAACTCCATAGAAGATTAAGATTTAGCATTTGAAAGTTAGTAAAAATTACCTTACAAACTTAAAACCGCGGAACAAAAAAATTTTTTCGCAGGCCTGTGACTTTGAACTATTAATCGTACAGAAATAAACAGAATAAAATACCTGTAATTTTATAATCTTATATTTTGTACCATTCCACTTTGTCCATAAATGTCAGACTTTTGAGTTATTTATGAGAAACAGTCTCAAGGTACCAATTTTGATTGATTCATTGATTGATATGCCAGCGTAAGGTGGGCATTGCTGCCGATTACGGGCATCCATGGAGGTTCGTTCCAACACGCAGCTTGGTCGTCCGTCGAACACGCCCAACGGACGGCCAAACCGCGTGAGGGAAACAAATCTCGGATATTTTATATACCGCCGGACCGGCTGCATACGCCGGGTTGGACACTGGACATGCTTGTTGTCAGCAGCGAGAGCCGCATGACGCATGAGGTGGGAATATAGGATGGGAAGTGTAGGTGTCTGTGAGATGCTTCTTTTAGGTTTCCATGCTTCTATTAAGTTTCCATTTATCATCATCGGCTGGGGTGTGCAGGTGTTCGCGAGGTGCTTCTTTTCAGTTTCCATGCTTCTTTTAAGTTTTCATCCATCGTCATCTCCTTATTTTTCTTCTTCAAAGTTTTCTATTTGTTCTGTTTCTGAATCTGGCAGCTTTTATTATTGGTTTTATTTTATTATTGTTCTTATTTATTAATCGCTCCACAGGTAAATATCCATTTACGGTGGAGTTGCTGGGAAGGGCCCTATATCGCGGTAACAATATCTTTTTGCGCGTTTTAAGAAAAGAGGTCCAAAGGGATAGTTTGCTCACCCTGTACGTTGTTTCCTTGAAACAATCGGTTTCAATTTCGGGCAGTTTTTCCATTTTATCACCTATACAGGGTGTTTCAGTTAAAAGTCCCCAGGCCATTATCTCTAAAATTAATAAAGATATTTTATTTTTGTAAATGGCAGATGATTGATACCAAAGAAAGGTTTAAATAACGGCGATTAGAATTTTTCCTCAACAGCACACAGAGATGGCGCTGCGATGCAAAACTATTTTTTGATGGCTGGAACCTTGAAACATAAGTCATGTGATTAAACAATAATTTGTGAATAATTTTGATGGTATAGAGAATTTACAAAAAACAAGCCGTTTTGGAGTTACATGAGTTTCTTTCATTAATGCCAGTATACGTGAATTTTGATAAATCCCTATAATTTATTTATTATTTATTATAGAATATTGGTTACCAAACACTTTTTTTCAAGATAAGGAAAGTGATATAATACACTATCATAAAATTATGTTTACCACTTCCGGCCAAACCGGAACTAACATGATGAACCAATATCCATATGTTCCTACATATTACATTTTTTTTTTCTAATAACGCTTCTAATAAAACGGCTCCCAAAACTTAAAGTAAGTAAGACAACAAAGAAAATACACACTAATTTAGAATGGTAATGAAAAATCTAGTTAAGAGATATTAGTAGGCTTTGATTTAATTTTAAGTTTGACAGTTATTAAACAAAGTTTGTAGTTGGTGAATTTCAATCATAGTTTCAAACAGAAATAGTGTACTTAGAAACAATTCAAAGCAAATCAATCCAAATAAGGCAATAAAAAAAAATATTTTTAAAAAATGGTTAGATAAGTTAAATATGATTTTAATATACGGTGAATGCAAAAGAAATTCCCGACAAGCAAAACGATTGTTTTGTTTACGATTTCCCAATAGACCTACACCCGATAAAAAGACATTTATCATGCTGTTTAAAAATTTAAGAAACTGGGGTAGTTTTAAGAAAACTATTCGTAACAGAAATAGGCCAGTTAGAAACGATGAAAATACAGCCTTGGTGTTAAATAGTGTTGTCAACAATCCTCAATGTTCTCTCCGGAAATTGGCATCGGAAACTAATCTGTCGATATCTTCGTGCCATAGAATATTAAAATCAAATAAATACCATCCATACAAATTAAAATTGATCCATCATTTAAGGCCTGGTGATTATGAACGAAGATTACATTTTCTAGCTGAATTTTCAGTTCTTTCTCAAGAATGCCCAAATTTTTTAAAACATGTGCTCTGGAACGATGAAAGCCGTTTTCACAACAACGGAGTTGTGAGTAAGCATAACTGCCGATACTGGTCACAAAATAATCCTAGATGGATGAGAATGACCCGAAATCAGGTAACTTTTGGAGTTAACGTGTGGTGTGGAATATTAAATTCATATATTATTGGACCATATCTATTCCATGGGACTTTGAATGGAAGAAAATATGAGATATTTTTGAGAAATGTATTGCCAGGATTATTAGAGACTATCCCTCATAACCAGGAGAATATTTGGTTTCACCAAGATGGTGCACCACCCCATAACTCAGTACTAGTCAAAGATTGTCTTACTGAAATGTACCCTCAGAGATGGATTGGTACTAATGGAGTAGTCAGATGGCCAGCACGATCACCTGACTTGACTCCATTAGATTTTTACCTTTGGGGGTATTTAAAAAGTGTAGTGTACATTGAACCCATTGAGGATATGGCCGATTTGTATAATAAAATATATGCAAGTGTTGCTGCTATAAATAGACATACGTTACAAAAAGTTTGCAATGAAGAGTTACTGAAACGGTACAATATGTGTATTCATGAAGAAGGGAGACATTTTGAACATTTAATATAATAAGTACCTACTAATAAGAAAGAAATTAGTTTAATTTCATTTTTAATAATATTTCGATAGTTTTTAAATGTTTGTTTATAAAACTTTTGTTTACGTTCTTTACTGAATTGTTAATATAAATTTAGCCCATTCTAAATTAGTGTGTATTTTCTTTGTTGTCTTACTTACTTTAAGTTTTGGGAGCCGTTTTATTAGAAGCGTTATTAGAAAAAAAAAAATGTAATATGTAGGAACATATGGATATTGGTTCATCATGTTAGTTCCGGTTTGGCCGGAAGTGGTAAACATAATTTTATGATAGTGTATTATATCACTTTCCTTATCTTGAAAAAAAGTGTTTGGTAACCAATCTTCTATAATAAATAATAAATAAATTATAGGGATTTATCAAAATTCACGTGTACTGGCATTAATGAAAGAAACTCATGTAACTCCAAAACGGCTTATTTTTTGTAAATTCTCTATACCATCAAAATTATTCACAAATTATTGTTTAATCACATGACTTATGTTTCAAGGTTCCAGCCATCAAAAAATAGTTTTGCATCGCAGCGCCATCTCTGTGTGCTGTTGAGGAAAAATTCTAATCACCGTTATTTAAACCTTTCTTTGTTATCAATCATCTGCCATTTACAAAAATAAAATATCTTTATTAGTTTTAGAGATAATGGCCTGGGGACTTTTAAGTGAAACACCCTGTATATTATGTTTAATACCTTTTCAATTTTGATCTCCATTTCTTATTTAAAATTTAAGAAAGACATAAATAAATAAACCAATGCTAATGCTACATAAACAAAAACATAATGTGTTTCATTCACACATTTGGCTGACTGTCGCTTATTTTATATCACCCACTTCAAGAAGGGACGGACCTAGGTATAGATTTTAGGGTCAAGCAGTACACTTTCTCGGGTTGTTTATATACACTATTTTGTGTTGCTTTATTTAACCAACATGATTTAATCAAATATCAACTATATGAAATAGCCAGAGTCGTGCTAATTTATATCAATCAAGGCAGAATTATTTACGCTTTAATTCAATACAATTTCGGAGTTTTGTTGCCGCTTTTATCTCGAGATCTTGAAAGAGTCGCGAAACACGCGTCTGTCACCGAATTCGCCACACTTTGAACCCAGTCTTAAGGTACCAATTTTAAAGCTAAAATCGTAATCTTAAAATCGTTATAACATGGAAAATATAAATTTACACGAAAAATTGTACACCATCTTTTTCTCTCACAATTTGATTCTATATCAGATTAGGTTGATATTATTTTACTCTTTCGCCCACCTTTCTAGAAGGGATGGGAACCACCCTCAAGTAAAAAGCGACGGTTTTTAAAGGGTAAACTTTTTTGTACTCAGTATTAAAGTTTCATGAAAATACATTCACTATAGACGGGCTTCCAGGTAATGACTTAATTGCGCTCGACTAATAAAAAAATGGATGCTTCTTTTTAAGTAAAAATAAAAGAAATAAAAAAAATCGGTAAAGGTATTTACAAAGAACTTCCCTCGTTATTTGTGCATGGCGGCCACTAAAAAATTATTAAATATGGAATGACATTGAGAATAATAATGGAAATATAGTTATTGTAATTATTACAAAGAAGTCCTGATAACCTTTGGTGAAAAAAATAGTGCTCATCCAACAGCAAAAGTTCAATACTAAATAACAGGTCTACCATGAATTATTTCTTGCGATGACCACCCTGTATATTTTCCAATAAAAGCATAATAGCATATGCCAAATATTATTGCCATTAGACACATTTTCAGTTCCACTTTCACGCAGTGAAGTGGAAGTATAGCAGTGGTTAAAAATTTCAATTTTTTTTGTAACTTTTCAAAACTGTTGGTTAAAAATTTTCAGTCTTTTTTCTTCTGCAATAGGTTCAGAATGTCATGAAACACGGAAATTTTAAATTTGAGCAAAGAAAAATAATTTTCCATCTGTTTTAGTGGTAATTTTTTTTTTAAAAATGTGTGAAATTAATTTTCAATTTTTTTTTTCTGAAATAGGTTTACAATGTCATGAACCGTGAAAATTTTAAATTTCAACAAAAAATTTTTTTCTGTCTATTCTAATGGTATTTTTTTTCCAAAATGGTAAAAAATGATGCAATTTTTTTTTCCGAAATAGGTTTGGAATGTCATGAAACGTGGAAATTTTAAATTTAAACAAAAAAAAATTTTTCGACTATTCTATAGTAAGTAGTGAAATAGATTTTATCATTTTTTTTTACTTTGTTTGAATAGGTTTAGAATGCCATGGAAACGTTGAAATTTTAAATTTGAACAAAGAAAAAAAATTATTTTTTTGAGATTTTTCCAAAATGGTTAAAAAATTTTCAAAATTTTTTCTTCTGAAATAGGTTTAGAATGTCATGAAATGTACGTATATTTGAAATTTGAGCAAACAAATTTTTCCATCTATTCTAGTGGTAATTTTTTATCCAAAATGGTAAAAAAATGTTACAATTTTTTTTCTTCCGAAATAGGTTTGGAATGTCATGAAGCGTGGAAATCATAAATTTGAGCAAAAAAAATATTTTCTTCTATTCTATAGTAAGTACTTAGTGATGAATGCATAAATTTTTTCAAGAAAATTTTTCAGAAAAATTTCTAAATTTGTTTTATACGTTTAGAATGCCATGGAAACGTGGAAATTTTAAATTTGAACAAAAAAAATTCCACCTATTTTAGTGGTAAATTTTTTTTCAAAAATGTTGGTAAAAAAATTTTCAAAAAAATTTTAGAATGCCATGAAACGTGAAAATTTTAAATTTGAAGAAAGAAAAAAAAATTTTTCCTCTATTTTAGTGGTAAAAATTTTTTTCAAAAATGTTGGAAACAAATTTTCAAAATTTTTTTTTTCTGAAATTGGTTTAGCGCGTCATAAAACGTGGAAATTTTAAATTTGAGCAAAAAAAATTTTGTTCACTATTTATTCCGTTTATAAAGTCCACCCTGTATATTTTTCAGTGAAAATTCTACCAGTTCTTCGCTGACAGTAGGGTTAACTTCCTACCAAATTTGACTGCTCTCCGTCAACTAGTTTTTTAGTAAATGCACCAACAGACAGACAGACAGACAGACAGACTGACGGAATTGAAAAACCTATATTTTCGGAATCTGCGTGTTCTGAAACGTCAGAATCCGAAAAAATCTCGGAGGGTGATTTTTTCTCGAATACAATACTTCCCTTCGGTATGCGAGGGAAGTAAAACTTTGATTTTTTCAGTAATATCTTGTATGTTAGATTAAATTACTCATAATTAATCTGTAAATGTCCCCTTCTTCAATTGGTTCGAACTGTTTAATGGTATATCCGAAATAAATAAATAAATAATACTTATTTAAAACGTTCACTTAATTCAGTTAGAAACAATTTTCTCACTTCCCTTGCCGGTGTCACGAGCTTTGATATATTTAGAACAATATTTACTCAAGCTCGGTTCATCTTATCCACTACATATCGTCGGTTCCCAAACTCACCAGTTGCATAACAAACAATTCTCGATATCACAGTTTATCTATCAGGTCATCAGCTGTCGAAATATAATTCGAACTTCCTTTATCAATTTAAGAGGAAGGAAACTGTTTACTAAGCGACTTCCGGTCATAGTCCTCACTAAGTATCGCATCGTCGTGATGGTGCATATTTAATATATCCCATGTGCAACGCGGTATTGAGTTGTCATTTTACTGAGTGTACATAGTCAACAACTATAACTGTATTTGTACGTTGTGTGCGTTATTAAACATAAATTTAATAATGAGTTGTAATAGCTAGAAAGAAACTAGAATAAACATTATACTCCTCGCCGATTTATTGCACTTTTTATATAATTGTTGCACATTCTACAGGATACTCTTCGCAGTTTTTGTAAATAATGATTTATAAATTCCTTATTTTATAGTTCAAATTTACCATCATCATCATTATCATTATCATCAATAAGTTTATTAAAAATATAGTCACAGACCATGACCGACACCTTGTCCGGAGCCAGCCAGACATCCACGGTGCAGTAGCGTCGTGGCAATTGAAAAGCTGTACGGGCAGGCTTAACCCAACATCTATAGAAAAATACGTTTCCAGAAATTTCATTAATAGTAGCGATGCCATTCCATTTATACGATAGATAAAACTATATATTAATTTAAGAGGGTATATTGATTTAGCACAGTTTATTAATTTTGTACAATTTAATGTTACAATATAATTTGACATCGCTCAAAAAATAAATTTTAAAGACAAACAATAACAAACAGAAACGAAACACAGACGAAAGAGACTTTATCATAACAAAGAAAGTTCATAGAAAGATGGTTTATAAGGGTTGCCTGAAAATTGGAAACACTTGCCATGGTAGTGTGTGCTTAACCTGAAATGGAATATTATTTACAGTTTAAGTGAAAATAATCTATGTTTAACCTACTCAGGCTCCTACCCGCGATCCTTCGATTGTAAGTCAATTATTCAAACAAAACTAATTAATTGAACATTAAACATACAAAGTTTTGCCCTCCCCAGACACCAAATCCGTAGCCAGTCAGATATCCACGGCGCTGGTTGCCGTGTCAATTGAAGAACTAGACGGGATGAGGCCAGGTAAGGCTAAAATATAATTAAAAACAATGAAGTATCTTGTAGTCGCAAGCTACAACATATATATTAATTAAAACTAAACATGTAGAAGAAAATTTAAAGTAATTTAAAATGAAAAGGCAAGAGGAGCATGTGTAAATAAGTATCTGGGATAAATTGGTAACTACGCGAGAAAGTTACTGACCAAAAACCCGTTTCAAGCAATTGCGAGACTGTGCAGAGAGAGAATCGAACAAAAAGCAACAAACAGAAATAAAGAAAAGGAAAAAAGAGTTAAGAATCCGAAATTATATTTTAGCAGATTTTATAATTGCATGAGGGAAAGAGGGAGGTGGTGGCTAAATAGCCTGCCGAAATTTGGACAACACCCGATATGGTAATGTGTGTTTTATTCGAAAGGGTGCATTATGCTCTGTGAGTCGTGTAATGTTGATTGTAAGCGGACTATCACCAAGTTTGAATTGGTAGAATTTCTAAGATGTAACTTTGATGTTGGTTGTGTTCTAGCGGAATTATGTCGTGACAACATGCAAAGAGCTCTCTTAATGGCTAGTCCCGTGTTCCAAAACTCTTAGTTTTTTCACTGTCGTAACCGACGTGACTCACAATCACGGTGTAAATTAGGTCTACTTAGTCTGTTATTCCTTGCCAAGAGCGAATACAGACTTCTCTACGTGGAGTAGACTGTCTATACAGTTTCGTTTATATGTACCACAATTATTTTACGCACTACGATTGTAGTCGAGAGCTATAACTTTAGATCATTTTTTGTTATTGCTTGAAAATATTTGAATCCGCAAAATATAATTGTTGAGATAAAAATCACATTTCCACGGATACTATATTATGACATGTATTTTATTAATAAAATATCGATAGAAAATAACATTTCACAAAATGTCTATCCAATGACAAAACTTAAAAATCATGAAAAACATTCCTTAGATTTAAATTATTAGTAACATATAGAGTAAATATATTTTATTAATTCCGAATTATTATAATAATATAATAATAATAATAATAATAATAATAACTTTATTAGATGCAAATAGATATATACAGGAGTATTTATACAAAAACTATTTAAAACTATGTGCTTAAATCATAATAAAGTTAAGAGTATCCACATGGAAAATCCGCGCGTGGATATCTAGTGAGCCTTAGTCTAAATGCTATTACTAAATAATATATAATATAATTTACTGAATATAAAAGAAACAATATATACTTGATAAAACAAAAAAAATATATATAGTTAGGAGAAGAGAAAAAAAATAGAACTAGATAACACTATGTCAAGATCAAAAAATAGTAACTATTTATATAATATTACGAGTTTCAAAAGAAGACTGAAGAATACACCATTGTGGATGTCTAGGTTGATATCTAGTTTGATATGCTGCACAGTGAGAGGCAAGCAACACTAAGTAAGTCAAGTTGGTCGGTTAGGTAAGTACGTCATTGTAAGTAGTATAAGTCAGCTAAAATGTTTTATAAGTATAGTTATTTTTACGATCAATAATCAAATGTATTTCGATTCGTTTCTTATCAAGTATCCAATGTTTAATTCTTTTTTTATACAATTTCAATGAGTTTATTGTCTTTATTTCATTAGGAAGAGAGTTGTATATTACACTACCTAAGTACCTGTGACTTCTTTGACCAATTGTTTTGTCAATTTTTGGAATCTTCACCGACTCTATTTTGTACCTTGTGTTATGAGGATGGTCAATTGATTCCAAACTTCTTTTGTTTTTATAAGAGCGTAACAGTAAAGATTGACAAAAGAGTTGTCTTAGATCAAAAACTTTACACTCTTCATACAGTTTCTCAGAAGAATACATCAGAGGTTTTTGATAAATGACTCTAAGTATCCATTTTTGCACCGTTTCTAAATTTTTTATATAATAATTTGCAGCATTACTCCATGCTATAATGCCATAATTTAGATGTGACTGAACCAACGCATAATAGAGCATTTTTAGTTTACTTTCATCTAGAATTAAATTGAGGAATTTGAATTTTGGGACCAAGCAGCGAATTTTCTTTACTAATACCTTAATATGTTCGTCCCATCTCATATGACAGTCTATTATTATGCCTAGGTATTTAATGGTTTTGACTATTTTTAATTTTATTTCTAACTTATTCTCCTTCATAACCAAGGAATCAAATTTTGGAAGTCCTCGACTAGTGCTGGCAAAGGGTAAGACAAATGTTTTTTCGTAATTTACTGTTAGTAGCTTATCGTTAAAATATTTCATCATTTCTAATATCTCACGCTCGACTTTATTTTTTAGAGTCTCCCAGTCATTACCTTCAAAAAATATAGCCGTGTCATCGGCAAAGCTGATTATTTTGCCACTGATGGGTATATCAAATAATTCATTAACGTATATTATGAAGAGTAATGGCCCGAGGACTGTACCCTGAGGGACTCCGCACTTGACTGTTTTAAAATCACTGTAACTGTCCCCAATCTTTACGCAGTGAGGTCTTTCACATAGGTAGCTTTGCAGTAGTGTATTTGCGGGACCACGAATTATAGGTCAAACATATTCATGTGTTTGATTAAGACTTATTAAACATATAAGATTTTGTTTTTAAACATAACAATTTACAGAAAGAATTTGGCGAGAGAATTATTTAAATGTCATTTATAAGACATAGTTGTTTGTTCCACCCTGTAGACCACGAGGCGAAGATTGATAACGGTTAGTTCTCAGTCGATTGTCTTATGTTAAAAGGTCGCCGTTAACATGTGTTTTACATATGGAGTAATGTATTTAGTATGTAATATGGAACTATACGTGTGGTAAAACTATTAGCTACAGAACCAATAATAATCCAATCCAGAGGCGGAAAAAATTGACTCAAAGTTTCAAAACCATTATTTTTAAGATTGTTGGGTCTATTTGAAAATGTACCTAGTTTTGCAGAAATGAAGTTATGGAGAGTGTAGATAAAACGTATTAAGCAATAGATTTCTTAATTTTACTTTGATTATATTTATATATTGTTAACAGAATTTTATACAATAAATGCCTGTTAAAAATTGAGTATAAAATTGAAATTTCTATTTTAAATACTATATGGATTGCATTATTTTGTTATAGTAATACAAAATACATCAATATCATCCTGTATTTACCTATGCGTACTATAATTTCAATACAACGAATGAAAATGTAACGATTTAAGTCGATTTGTGCGAAATATATTTAGATAAAAGGAGTTATTTAGACGCGTATAGGCTGCTGGAATATGTCATTCAAATTAACTAGTTTAACCAGGGCAATCTATCTAATTGTTTAAAATTGTATATGAAAATAGAACTGAAAAATACCTACAGTGAAATTCCATATTATGTATGTAATATCGGTTTAAGAAACCGCAATGAGGTATCTCTCTTGCTAGGTAAATGCCCGTCATTCTAAAAATTTTCTTTGAGTTAGGTATGGACTCGGGTTATAGAAGCGTGTTCTAATTTTGACCTGATAAATGCGTTGAACAACAATCAAGGAATTATTATCCACTCATTTCTTGGTATTTCTAATTACACAAGCACGCAAAAAAAGAGGTCATGTACCTTTAAACAGAGCACGATACCTCCTGCGCCGCCGTCAGAATTGCCCCATAACCTCAAGATTTTTTCCTAACCTCAAAAAATGACAGAAAATATGTGAAGATCATTTATCAATGGCAAGAGATTAACTCGCTGTCAAAGATGACTTCATGATCTTAAAATTGACTATATCTAAATAGGTAAATGCCGTTTAAAACGTTAGTATGTTCAGTTAGGCTAAAAATAATAATAAAATAAAATAAACGAAAATTTCATATTTACGTTGATTAATGTTTAGATACAACAACTGTTGTTACACCTGGTATTATTTTGTTGCAAATCTTTTTGCAAGTTAAAGCAGTCGTCCAAGTTATTAATAGCTGAATACATCTCGCAATCATCAACCTACAGGAGAGTGTTATTAGTATATTCATAGTTAATGTTTAATTTATAAATATTGCGAATAACAGGGGCCCAAGAACAAATCCATGCGGCATACCAGAAGCTGCTGTTATTTCGTCAATCTTAAAACCACAGTATTATACAGTAAGTTTGCTGTTAGATAGGTAAGACTAAAAAAATGAATGTTTCGGTAAACGAAAACATGATTTGTAGATTGTAAGTTGTAGATTGTTTTAGGGGTCCCTCGGCTCCTTCAGAGCTTTGTCATATCGACCTTTTTACAAAGCTTGTAATTTTCCTGGCGCTAATTTCTCTGTATTTAAACAGTATTCTAAATCTTTATGCATTTTGGATATATGTCAACGTTTCAAGCTACAGAATGATTTTTTTTTTATTGAAAACTAAGTTTGGATTCGTATTCTACCACCCCTAACCAGTGTGCGCTGAGGAATCTCAATAAAATCCAAATTTTCCGCTATTTCCAAGGTTGGAACGAAAATATTGGAAAAATTACTTTCTCTGCACGCTGGTAGAGCCTTGCTCATCATGATGGTAACACCCTGTACTTACGTACCTACTAATGTTTACGTAAATATTACGTCTCGAATTCCTCAACCGAAGCAGAGCAAGAAATGCGTTCTCCATCCGTTTAACACATTGTGTAACGTGTGTTGATTTATTTAATCAATTTTATCTAAGTTACCAAATAAATAGTCACTTGTTTGCTTGCTTACATGAGCCTACAAACTAAGAAGAATGGGGCCTTCAATATGAACATAATAAAAATATCCTTATGAGATTACAGAAATGAAAAGTCCCATGAACACATGAACCCGGCCTATAAGGAACTCTGTACAACTCGCACAATAGGTAAAAAAGTTTCTCTCTCAATGTTATTTGCTATTTCTTTATTTGAGTTAATGTGTAACTTGATACTATCTCAAAATTATTTAGAAAGTGTAGGCGTCTAATACACAATTCTATTATATGCATTGCCTCGGGAGAATTTTCAAATGGATCAAGCCGGAATAGACTGATTAGACATTAGTATAAATGCATGAGAACCAGAAGCAATGGCGTTACCTTTAAGACGAGATACTCGTGGCACAATGTCTTTTCATATGTAGTATCACTGGTGCTCAGAATTTTGTCGGTAATTTTTTTTTGAAAACGTAGTTGCCTAGCAACAGCCCAGTTTCCAGGAAGAAAATAGCGGTAAAAGCTTGGAAAAAATAAATAATCCTTATGATAACCTTTGATTTTCTATTGGGTTTTTAATAGAAGAGAAGTATTTTAAAAAGTTATCAAGGACACTGTGGGCGAAACAGACAGCAAAATAGCGTCAAACTTAAAAAACGTTTTTTGGATATAACTTAAAATATGAAAAAAACAAAAACTGTCGTGGAGAGAAATATTAAAGAGCAAAGAATTCTACAAAAATACTTTGATGGACTGTCAATGAGACATATTGCACTGCGTTATAACATCAACAAAAAATATGTGTTTAACATTTTAAAAACGTGGTATAGATAATAAACTGGAGTGATGATTAGGGAAATGATTAGGGAGAATATTCCAGGTATCAATTAATTAAATACATAAAACATAAAACATAATTTTAAGTTTTTGCTTCCAGACGGTTTCTTAACATTTTCAAGCTCAAGTAAACGGTTATAGATAAAATTTGAAAGCATGCGTTACGAAACTAAAATAGAAATGTTGGAAGACGATTAAAGGTTTGAAATCTGAATTAAAGCTGCGGTCATCTCAACAATAGTGTCACTGACGAGGTCACTGAGTAGCAAGCAGACAAATGAATAGAAATATTTGCTACTAAGAAAAAGTACACTAATCTGGTACACTGGTCTTTAGACAAAGAAAAATGAAATGTATGTTATTGCTATTCTCAATTGAGAAATTCAGTCAAAAGCGTTGCTACCAGAATAAATCATTACAAAGCCTGCCTGTGAGAGCATAACACCGTGCTTGAATATTGCAAACCCTTATAGTCCAAGAGCTGGCGTCCAAAATATGCAAGAGTTTTCTTAAAGCTAATTTTTTGAGGTTAGGTTACTTTTTAATGATGGAAAGTAACTGTAGAGTCAGCACTCCCGGCAGCGGGACACCTGGCGCTGGGACGCTCGCAAAGGTGTAATATTAATTAACGTCTCTAAACTGTTTTCTCAAAGCTCAAAATTTACAGAAAACGAGCAAATATAATATAAAACAAGAATTCAACAGTCAGACAGCAAAATATAGGGACACGTGGCGTCAGCGCTACTTCATGCCTGTCAAAAAAATGACGTGTGTCAAAGTGATTTCTCAAGGCTGAAATTGTCTAAAACGTTAATTCAAACTATAATGTTAATAAAGGAGACAGTCAGACTCATTTATGATAGGACCACGTTAGTCAGCAGTCGATAGATGTGAGAAAGGTAACTACACGCATTAGTACGCTTTTCTCAATACACTTTGACAAACGTTAACAAGTGCGAAGTAGCGCTGACGCCACGTGTCCCTATATTTTGTTGTCTGAATGTTGGATTCTTGTTTTATATTATATTTGCTCGTTTTATATACACTTTGAGCTTTAAGAAAACAGTATAGAGACGTTAATTAATATTACACCTTTGCGAGCGTCCCAACGCTAGGTGTCCCGGTACCGGAAGTGCTGACTCTACAGGTACTTTCCATCACTAAAATGAAAGCTAACCTCAAAAAATTAGCTTTGAGAAAACTCTTGCACATTTTGGACGCCAGCTCCCCGACTATTATACCCTTATACGAATATATTCAACCAGATATGTTATGCGCTAACCTCAAAAAAGGAGTAACAAATATTTATTAGTTAATGAAAATTAATTTTGTTATTACAAAATACTGAGCACCTTAGTATTGAGGAAAAAAGAAAATATTCATAATACATGTTGAAACCAGAGACCTTCAGCAGTCCGACAATATCCTAATTGATCCACGAAGGCTCTTGGGGAGTTTTATTTATTTTTATTTTATTTATTGCATACACTGTTCAACAGGTAAGATACCCAATTACAGAACAGGAATAAAGGCATACAAAGCATTAATTACATAATATACAACAACATAGAAAGAAAGAAAAATGAAGAAAAAAATTACTTAAATGTACGAACTATGAATAACTAATGATACGAAGAAAGAGAAAAAAATAACATGGGAAATGTTTAAATATAAAAACTATATATACATATATACACATATGTGATTCAAAGCAAATTAAGAAAAACAAAGACACTGGTTATTTAATTTAGAACATTTTGTTTTATGTCACTAAGGCTGCAATTAAAAATATCGAAGTCGTTACATAATTTGTTAGAAGTACTGCAAATCGTATATAAAGGTGAATTATTTAGTACGTTGGTACGCGGCGTAGGTAAATAGAACACTTGGTGATTACGAGAGGTTAATCTGGGAACGTGAAAATTAAGCTTACTAATTATTTCGGGTGCGTCAAAATCATTGTGTAGTAATTTAAACAAAAATACTTGAGAAAAGTACGTACGCCTATCCTCAAGAGTAGTCATAGAATATCTTTCAAGCAAGTTACTGTGCGGAAAACTAATCACTGGATAGGTACCGTCGGATTTGATCCACAGTAATTTAAGAAATCTACGTTGAACTGCCTCCAAGTTATTCTTGTGAACATCATAACTGGAACTCCAAATTAGCGATGCGTACTCAAGTTTCGATCTGACGAAGGATCGATAAAGAATTTTCAGAGTATCAGTATTAGTGAACTCTCGACTAGTACGAACGATGAATCCAAGGGCTTTGGAGGCTTCGGACACAATGGTATCGATATGATCAGTGAAGGATAATTTACTATCAAAAGTTACGCCGAGGTCGCGAAATGTTATAGGTCTTTGAAG
This sequence comes from Stenurella melanura, assembly GCA_963583905.1. Taxonomy (NCBI): domain Eukaryota; kingdom Metazoa; phylum Arthropoda; class Insecta; order Coleoptera; family Cerambycidae; genus Stenurella; species Stenurella melanura. Next base: position 16,154,714 of record OY757315.1, read on the forward strand.
TATGACATTATCTAACCTGTAATCAAAAATAAAAGGTGATGTTTTTAAAGAAAAGGACATTACGTTACATTTACTAGGATTCATGAATAATTTATTTACTATACACCAGGTGTTTATTTTGTCAAGAGAAGTCTGAAGTTGAAAACAGTCATCGATTTCTCAATTACTGTGAAAATTTTTAGATCGTCGGCATATAAAAGGTGAGGCAAATTAATTTCGTTCACTATGTCATTAATAAATATGTTAAAAAACAAGGGCCCCAAAATAGATCCCTGGGGAACTCCAGATGTGGCAGCAAATTCGATCGATTTGAACCCATTTAATGCAACGTACTGACTCCTATTCATTAAATAAGATTTAAACAAAAGGAGCAAAGAATATGAGAAGCCGATTTTTTCTAATTTATTAAGTAACAACTGGTGATCAAGTCTATCAAACGCTTTGGAGAAATCGGTATATATGACATCTACCTGCCCACGTTCATCTAGGCATTCAGAAATATATTGAGTTACACAGAATAAATTTGTTGTTGTTGAACGCCCTTTCATAAATCCATGTTGATTAATAGAGATTTTGGTGTTAATCGAATGATATATTCTATCATGAAGTAATATTTCTAAGACTTTACAGAAGTTACAAATTACAGAGATTGGTCTGAAGTTCTCAATATCTAGTTTGTTTCCCTTTTTGAAGATGGGACATACTTTGGAATATTTCCATAGGTCAGGAAATAGGCAGTTTTTTAAGATTAAGTTAAAAATTAGAGTTGGAGGATATGCAAAGATGATAGCGCAATCCTTTAATAAAAAAGCTGGAATGGAATCAGGACCGGTCGTCATTTTGGGTTTAATTCGTTTTAGAGCCCGAATAACCTCATCTTCACTGAAAGAGTTTATGCTAACAATAGGGTTATTGTTAGGTATATCGGTCTCAAAGTGATGTTCCTCGATATCTAATGAAGACTCATTATAAGATTGACCGAAATAAAGTTTTGAATAGCATACTGTGATATTTCTTGAACAGCCATCCTAATTTGATCTTCCAACTCTTCTAACGATTGAAGTTTGGTCTTATTTAGTCTTACGACAACGAATTTTAAATAACCCCGAAGAAAACAGTCTAAGTGACAAATCTGGCGATCGTAATGGCTATTCAATATGTCCGTTTCGATCTACCCATCTCCGTAATGAGGTGGAATTCCATCTTACTGATACCTTTCATCTGAAAATTGTTCAGGACATCTATTATGAATATTTTCTTTTTTTATGAATACCTACTGAAGTGCTCAATATTTTGTAATGACAAATTTAATTTTCATTAAATAATAAATATTTAGTACTCTCTATGTCTTTATTTTGTTAAATATTTAAAAAGCCACAAGTCGCACACCCACCAAACTAAATATCATTATAATTGATAAATAATAATAATAATAATAATAATAATAGATTTATTGCCCAACAGATAAAAAATCCAATTACAGGACAAACATGAACAACAGTACAAGCTTATAACTAAAAAAAAAAAAAATGAAACTAATACTAATAAAATATATTATATGGTTAAGTAACAATATTACAATATTTTAAACAGCGATGGCAAATAATGAAAGTAATTAAAAGAGAGGAAAGAAGGAAAAAAAACAAAGTATTATATGTATCATATTCATCATAAGTATATACGATTTATGCACACACATACACACACATACATATACATTACACATGTACATATATATACACATATACACATATACACATACTTATATATATAGGTATAGTTCTACTCAACTATTGATAGTTGTGAAAGTTAAGTTAAAAGCATTCATAATTTCTGAAAATTTGCTACAATTTATATCACATACATTTGATATTTTATTGAAATTATTGCACATAACATGTACTGGGGATCAAAGAAGAGCATTAGTTCTAGGCGTTTTACAGTAAAACGTATGAGTTTGTCGTGAGTTTATTCGAGGAACTTGGAAAGAAAACATACCTAGGAGCAGTGAACTGTCTAATTTGTTGTGAAACAGATTGTATAACATCTTCAAACTATTTATTGCACGCCGCAATTCTAACGAAGTAAGATTAAATTTATCAAGTAATAAGGAGTGTTGGTAGCCTCTTTCTGGGTAAAAACCGTCAATTTTTAATGATAAGAACTTCAGAAATCTTCGCTGTACATTTTCGATGGCGTTTTTATGACAGGCATAGTACGGGTACCAGACTATCGAGCAGTATTCTAGCTTGGATCTTACGTAGGAATAGTATAGTGTTTTTAAAGCAAGTTCATTAGAAAACGAATAAGAGTTTCTAACAATAAAACCTAGCATTTTCAAAGCGGATGATGTTACTTGCGCCACATGGTTCGAGAAAGTAAATTTCTGATCAAATATTACTCCCAAGTCTTTTATTGTTGCAGAACGTTCAAGTACTTAGGAATTTAGGGAGTAGTCAAATACGAATGGATTAGATTTTTTTGAATAAGAAATAACTTTACATTTTGACGCATTCAAGTGGAGATTGTTTTGGATACACCAGTTTTCTACTATTTTTAGTTGTGCTAGAATATTTTCACAATCATCCACGCTGCGTATTTCCGCATAGATCTTCATATCATCAGCCAACAACAGTTTGTCGCACTGTACGTTGTTTGTGAGATCATTAATAAAGAACAGAAACAGTAGTGGCCCGAGATTGGAACCTTGAGGTACACCTGAAGTTGCTGTAAATAGTTCAGATTCATATCCATAATACATTACGTACTGTTTTCTTTGATATAAATATGACCTCAAAAATGCTATGAAATGACAGCTGAACCCAAACATATTTAGCTTACCTAATAGAAGTTCGTGATCAATCCGATCGAACGCCTTCGAGAAATCAGTATATATCACATCTACCTGACCTTGCGAATCTAGTACTTTCGCTATAAACTGAGTTATCAAACATAAGTTAGTTGTAGTTGACCGCATTTCCATGAAACCATGCTGGGAGGGTGATATTAAAGATTTTATAGAAGGATAGATGCGAGCATACAATGACATCTCGAAGACTTTGGCAAAGTTGCAGAGAATTGCTATAGCTCTGTAATTACTTATTTCAGATGTATTCCCAGACTTGAAAATAGGACATAATCTAGTTAATTTCCAACAATCAGGAAATACGGCTGTTTTTAAGGATAAGTTATAGATAATAAGAAGTGGTTGGGCGAGGGCACATGCACAGTCTTTAACCAGAAAGGAGGGAATTTTATCATGGCCTGAAGTCATCTCATTCTTAAGCTTCTTAGTAGCGGATATAATTTCATCTTCGGTTAAATAAGAAATGTTAAAACATGACACGTCTGTGTAGGCATTGTTAGTTACTCTATCACTAGACGACAGATAAACACTACTGAAAAAATGACCAAAGCCATTAACTATTGATTCTGGGCTATCATAAGTAGTTCCTTCATGCATTAGTACGCCCGGAATTCTGGTCGTGTCTCTTTTGTTTTGTATAAAAGACCAAAAATTTGATGGATCAGTTGTTACCGAGTTTTGTACATTATTTAAGTAGTTTTTATAGGCAATGCTTATCTGAGTCTTTATTACTGTTCTCAATCTTTTAAATTCTTGAAGATAGTGCTCATTTTTTCCTTTTTTATATTTTGATCGATATTTATTGTTTAATGTTATGTTATTTTTAATTTCACTAGTATACCATATGGGATATTTAGGTTTGTTCTTAGCTCTCTTATTGTATGTTGGAACATGCTGGTCAAGGAGAGAATATAGCACGACATAAAATTCTGAACATGCCTGATTAACGTCATCCATGCTAGACAAAAAACTCCAATCAACACTCAAAAGGGCATTATATAACTCACGGTAATTAGCTTCCCTAAAGTTGTATGCTTTACTTGTTGAATTGTTATCAAAGTTGATATTATTTGCATCGTTTAATGTTACGTATAAATTTAGAGCTGGATGATGTGAGTCCTCCTTTACTAGAGGACAATTATCTCGAATAACTTCACAATTAATATTAGAAAAAATGAGATCCAAAAGTCGATCATTTGTGTTTGCTATGCAATTGACCTGCGATAAATTAGAAAATGACATGAAATTTGATATAATTTGGGTTTTATGGTCTCTTAATGTTCGTGGTTGAAGTTCGTTACGTTAAAGTCACCTAATATTAAAATATTACTGTTTGTGCTTGAAATTTGCTCAAGTAATTCAAAAAGAAATGTCGTCAGTGAACAGAATAAAAATACTACAAGAACTTTTGTTAAAGGTACTTTTTAATCGAGGTTATAGTTTAGCCAGAAACCAGGTGTTTCCACACATTTGCCCAACTCTGCAAAGTATGAAAAGCCTTTAGACACATTTACATAATGATGCTTTTACTTATTTCGACTTAATAATGTAACGTCGAAAGTTGGTTCACCCTGTATTATTACTCTATTCACGTTATACAAAACCTTTCTTTTATCTATTATGTATCTATTGTGCCTCCGCCACTGATTGCAACATAAGTATGGCATATTATTCAGGTTTCTTTGTACTTATTGGCTTTGCAGAAATGACACGGACACAATTACCTTCAGGATATCATACACAGGAACTTTTGTTTAATGTAACAATGCCTTTTATAGTTTTATTTTATTCACATTGCAAGTCGATTTTCTAGGTAATTTTCTGAATGGCATTCTGATTTTAAAGCCTGATTATGATTCTAGCGGTAATTTCTGTTCCTTTATACGGCATTAACGTTAGTCTAGGCAAAAGGGAGTTTTAGAAAAAAATATACCAGTGGAAATATGTATCACTCAGTATTTATAACTATTGTACCTAAAATCCAACAGCTGGAAATTAGTGTCTATTTTTAATTAACAAGTAAAGTTACGGAAGACAAGTTTTTGGCTTGTATAAATTTACCTTTAGGTTTTACGAAAGTGCTCCCGAGAAAGAAGTTGTAGATATTAAAAATATTTACAAAATCAGCCCAACTGCATTAAAGTCGGTTAATTGTTTGTGACGTTCTCCCCGAGACAATCTTACCTTCAACACTTACCCTGAATTGCTAAAGGAGAGGCAGCGGCCTGCCAGCTGCAGTGAAGACGGGCCGGGTCAAAAATAAAAGTAATACTAAACTTGGGGCGCCACTTGGTTTAACGCTACCACTACTTCAATATCAAATATAACCAAGAAAAACCCAGGAAAGTTTGTTTTCAATGCTATGAGGTAAGTACTTGTATCAATTAAATAAGTTAAAGGCTAAATTTTGCTATACAAATATACAGTCGTTTATTAGAAGTGATACGTTTCAAATTTTACAAGAAATTCAGTTCAATAATTCAAGTAAGTATATTGCAAAGCTGATCATACATTAAGCTAAAATAAACATTCCAAGCGTAACTTTAGCGCAAGCTTTACCGAACGTGTATACACGCGCAGCGCACAGTCGCAAAAAGTGTAAAATAATGAAAGCATTATCTAAAGAAAACTTATCTACTAAAAAAAAGATTAGACACATAAATTAATAGGGAGCAAAACTTTTGCTCTGATATACCAAATTAAAAAAAAATAATAATCAAAGTCCACTGAGCTCTACTATAAATAGTAATAAGAAAATATTTTAAAAAAAAATTATCAGCTATACTAAATATCGAAATAATTAAAGTTACTTAATTATTGTTTTTCGTGTGCATGAGCAGCTAGAAGTAGAGAGCTCTTCACTTTAATACGTAATCATGGACTATAAAAAAGATGTATATATACAATTATGAGCTCTAATATACAATAAAATACAATGTTTAAACAAAAAAATATAAGGCGAGCTGATATGCAATCAATCAATTCAATAAGCAAAACATAAGATCAATAAGCATGCAAACTTAGCTGGTCCCAAGGTCAATCAGTAGGTAGCTGGTGAAAAATCCTGCAAATGGCGATATACATGCAGCAAAGCGAGTGAAAGCAGCAAAGTCCTACAGCAAAGCCAAAGCAAGAGAATCCTTAACCAATAACATTCCAAACTCTATATGTAACCAGTCTGGACCAATACGACAACTTCTCTTCCTTGCCAGGAAATAAAGGAGAAACCAAAACAACAGCGATAAAAAAAAACCCTCCTAACAGCTAGAGGGTTTTCTTTCGAAATTTTCCTCCAACAGGTTTACTCCAGATGTTTTTGTGGATTCTAGTGTGAATGTGGTGTACAAAAGGCAGCAAATAATCCCGTTAAAACGGCTTGGAATTCCACAAAACTGAGCAAGTATTCAACTTTTTCAGTCACCAAAAATACTACCAATGGAACTTCCAATTTGCGTATAGCGTGGCTAATTCTCCCTTTTCAAAAAGGATGAGTGCTAATACTCATTTTAATTATTAATAAACCAACACCAACGTTAAAACCACCTTTTTAAAAACACCCACGTGTACAATCTAAAATTCGCGACACTCCTTATCGCCTTACCACAAAAAGATCTTCCCACAAAAACTATTAGAAATAATATTTGATTTGCTTCGACATTTATTGACTGGAATAGCTATCTACCAACAACAATGGAGACTAACAAAAGATTATAGAGACTTCATATCAAGGAGACTACTTTAAAAAGTAATGTGTGAACTATTTTAAAATATATTGTGATTTAGTTATCAAATAAATGTAACTTATTTTACGAACTTTGTGTTAATCAAATACACCACGTAACATGTTTTGTTAACAAAATGCAAAATACTGCTAAAAAACGTTGTTTTTTAATTAATTTATAACTTTAGAAATAATGATCGATAACACAGCCACACAAAAATAAAACAAACTTTCGCTTCCATCAACGAAACCTAGTACACCCTAGGTTTTTCGGGTCGTTCAATCTGAATCCGAGGTCGGTTTGTCGGCATCAGGTCGCGTTAAGGTAATTTTAAGGTCAAGAGATTTCGACAGAAGAATTTGAAAAAAACTGTATATAGGTTTTTGAGGTCGCTGAATCCAAATCCGACGCTGGTTTGTCGGTATCAGGTCGCGTTAAGGTCATTTCAAGGTCAATTAAATCATTAGATTTCGACAGAAGAATTTGAGAAAATTTGTATATAGGTTTTTGAGGTCGCTGAATGCAAATCCGAGGTCGGCTTGATGGTATCAGGTCGCGTTAAGGTCATTTCAACGTCGAATGGTGGAGAACCTGACAAAAATATTCACCTGTTATTTCGCGATTTTTCCAACTCTCTTACTAGATCATTAAGTTACTCTCACGTTGTGAACTTGGTCTATTTTTCAAATCAAACACATTTAATCTTTGACGGTATCAGGTCGCGTTAAGGCCATTTCAAGGTCGAATGGTAGAAAACCTGATAATAATAGTCACCTGTTATTTCGCGATTTTTCTAACTCTCTTACTAGATCATTAGGTTACTCTCACGTTGTGAACTTGGTCTATTTTTCAAATCAAACACATTTAATCTTTGACGGTATCAGGTCACGTTAAGATCATTTCAAGGTCGATTATTGCAACAAATTTGACCTTTGGCGAGCTTTGTATTTTCGTTTGTGGGTTTTACCCATAAATTTATTTTCTTATACTTGGTATATGTTGTTGTCTTTCTGCGACCTTCATCTTCTTTATTCGTTCGTATTTATTGTGTGCTCATGGGTGATTTCTTCCTCGTCAGCGTTTTCCCCTTCGTTATATTTATTTTTGAACTCATTGTTGACCTGTCAAGTTCTTCACCTGTTAATCGTTCCTCATTTCCTCCTGGTATTTCTTTTTATATTCTTCTTCTATAGTAGGAGAGTCATCCCAGTGTAATTTGATGCTTTTCTGTATCCTTTACCTAATTCTAGTCTCTTTGTCTCTAGTTTTTCATCTAGTATTTTATGGATTGTGTTCCTATTTATTGTTCGTTTTGCCTAAATATCTCCCTTACTTTTCTATCTACAAGAATATGGTCTATTTAGGAGAAAATGTTTGCGTTGTTCCATGTATTCAAATAGATTTGACTCTTGCTCCGTGAGTTTCTTATTGTCCTGTCGAAGAGCTGTGTGCCAAGTTTTTAGTAGGATTCCACTTGCGTTTGATGATGTGTGAAGTAGAGTGACGTTTGATTATGTGTGAAGTAGAGTTTTCCAATGATATTTTCATCTGTATGCGCTTGATTTTCTTTTCCTGCGTGAGCCTTGAAGTCGCCTAATATTATAATATTCATTTTCTGTTGTTTTCTTCTAATTTCTTGGGTGATCTTCCTAAATATTCATCCCGCCCGCTTACATCCAGATGTAGTTTCTGGTTTCCTAGAACCTCGTTTTCTTTTATAACCTCTTGTACTACTGTGACCATTTCGTTTGCTTTCCAAGACCTATATTAGTTTGCTATAAGAAACTTTTATTATTAACTGCACCACGTTAAATAGCAATTCACATTTGAGTTTAGCTCGCTTTAAACTGAATTTTATACATTTTCTTTAAATAAAATTGGTTTACATATGAATATAAGGTGATTAACAAAATAAAACATGATATTTTTCAGACTGGGCAAATAAAAACATTTCCATTTACTTAAGAATGAATAATCGACCATCCATCAACATTAAGGACCCTTTACCACTTACTTCATATTTATATAATATGAATTATTGCCGAAAATTGGCCATTACTTGCACACATTCGAGCGGTACACTTTGAAGGAGCGCTTAAGACTGTCTTGTCTTGGAGATATCATAAATCAAAAGGTTATAACTTATAATTTCAATTTAATATGTTGGTTTTTACAGTACTCCATGAGAGGTCCATTGGCGTGCGTTTGGAGAGATTGTGAATTAACGGATAAAGCGCCAATATATACATACAAAGAATTGGGTTGAAAGATTTTAAAAATGCATGTTATGTTGCATTCAGGGTGTATCATAAGCCAACATAGAATAAGTGCAGTCACAAAAAATATAGAATATTTAATGTGTGACTTCGTTATGTAGTTATACGTTTTGAGGCTAATGCAGCGTTTTCCCTTTCCAAAACTCAATGTCCACGATTCATTCGCATCTCGCACTTTGACATGCCGCGGTACACGTGGAACATCATTAAATTGATTTACGACTTGTTTTATATATATATGTACTCTTAATAATTAAGGTTTGGTGTTTGGTGTTTTGGTGATTGTACAAAATAACATCATAAGTTTTTGATGTAAAATTTCGCCCTCTATCGCCTAATGCTATTAGTTCTTTGATATTCTTTTTATTTTTCGAGTTGTTGGCCAAAAACCGATTTTCAGCCAATATTTTCGATTTTTTAGTGGTCGCTGGCACCTTACAGCTTCTTTTTATCATATTTCGATTGGTTTCAATTTAACTTGCCTTGTACATCGCATAGCTATAAGTACATTTTACACATTTCCAAATAAACAAGACCTAATTCAGCTAAATCTATTGGGGACGCCTCTGATAGTAAGTGTACTGACACACTAGCAGTATCAACTCTAACTGTCCATAGTCATTATAATTATACTAATTGTTTAGAATTACATAAGATAAAATTTCAGTTTAATAACAAACATGACTCACGTACACTCATATTATACCTAGTCGATAAATGTATCACAAAAAATCGAATAAGTAACGAATTACAACAATCAACAATTATTCTCAGTTGAAGAAATGTTAACAAATGCGTTTTGTAATTTCCGTTGCTGCTATTGAGACATACTCCTCTTTTTTTTTTTGAAAATAATAAACCGGTATGTAGTGTCTGTTTTAATGGTTCGAACGCCTATTGGGTCGCTATTAATTGTCCATAAATCAATTAGTTTGACTTTATGACAGATGTTTAATTTGATTTAGTGTTATTGATTTCTGGCCCACAGACACGAGGATTTTCTTTATCTACTTCCACTCTCTTTTATAATTAGTTACATTATGATGGACATAATCTACACAAATTATATCAAAAGGCGAACGGAAGAAAATGTTGATAGAAGTTTGTATGAGTTACCTTCTGTTTAATGGGAGTTTAGCGCCTTTTCAAGCGAAAAATCAGTCCCAACAGGAATCTGGTGGCGATTTTTTTGTATGTAGTATCCCTAAAATTTATTTGGAAATGGAAAATAGTAGTATCCTTTAAATTCCTTTAAATAAAAAAAATATTCATAAAAAATGCTAAATCAAATTTAATTTATTATTAAACTTATTGGTAAATAAAAATGTTGAATATTGGAATTTTTGAGATAAAAAAATAAATACATGTAAAATTATGAATTAAATTTTCAAAATATTTATACTGACAATTTTCTAATATAATTTTAATTTTTTAGAATTAAAATTTTATTTTCAACTTAAACTTTTTTTAAAACATTAAACTATTATACTACTATTATATTATTTAAATTCTTCCCTTTTAATTAAAATGATATTTTAAGATATAAATTAAATATATATACTTACTAAGATTAATGAACTTTTTTCATACAAAAATTTTTAAATTCAAGAGTTAAAATACCTTTTTTTAATTATATAATATACACAAGGTGTAACAGAACTGAGTTCCCGGCCGGGGATCTGTTGTTACTAAGTTCATATTGGGCTCATATAATGTAACTTACCTTAGTCCAAAAATGCATCCCTGGCGAAAGACATCCCCTTAAATTGAGACTGAAGGAAATATTTTTACAATAATTTCCATTATTTTGAGTATTTTCAGATTTTGATGGGAACTGTATCTTTATAGGTACTCTATCTTTTATTTCCCAAACGCGACAGATATTGTTCAATATTCAGTGAATTTTCCGTATTAGTTTCTAAGTTTTAATTTAGTGTTTAAGTTGATTGTCATAAAATATTATCTATTGCCCTAAAATAAATTCTAAAATTCAATTTTGTACAGTTGCCCGCGAAAAATACTCGGTCGCGCAGAACCCTACTTTTCGGCTACGAGAAGGTGGAGAAGTGGGTCTGTGAGACAGTTTAAAATCTGACCGCTAACGAGCACGTGTACTAACTGTGTCTCGATATTCTCTATACATATTTTTATTATCGCTCAAAACGCTCATTTTCGCTCGTCTCGCTAATAGTGTGTGAATTACATCACGTTCAGTTGTTCGACTTGGTGATCCAACTACAGTCCGCTGCCCCCCCGCCGAATCAACCTACCAGAGCTCAGAGGGAAGATAACCAGGCCCAGAACATCGGCCAATAAAGGTAGGAAGTGCGACCGAGTTCGAACAATTTGTTAATTTTCTCAGTTCATATTTTTATTCAATCCAACACATTTTTTGGTACCTTGCGAGCCAAGGATTCTCTTATTTAATTTAGAAATATTTTATGGCAATTATAATTTCACATTGAATTAAAAACCTTATCACTTTTTTGTGGCTAGTATTGAAGCTACATAGATATTCGGCTTTTTGTTCGTATACAAACCGCTCAGCTGTTTATGTTTATGTTTATATCGCGCAGTTGATAACATTTATATTTGTCAGATTTTTACAAAATTGCTCCTTTATTTTCTTGAAATTAGTTGTTGTTTATTATTTAATAATTTTCCATTAAGATATTTCAGAATATTTAATATTGTCGTTTAAAACACACTGGTAATCATGTCCAATGCTAATAAAATTAAAATGCACACAGCAATCCGTGATATGAATTACAACAAATTGAAAGAAATAAAAGCTAAAGCAGAACTTGCGCGAGAGGACGAAAGGCATCATTCTATTTTCAAAATATATTTTAAACGATTTGATTCAGTCTATGAAGAATTTCAGGGAAATCATGGTAATTTAATAGCTTTACTCGCTCTTCAGGAGGGTGCTGATTTAGACGCCCAAGAAAAAATTAGGGCTTCGTTTGAAAATGATAGTACTATAACACAAGAAATTTATTTTGACATATTTGGAGATCCAAGTATTATTAAAAAAGATGATTCAATTATTTCTCAGCGTAATATTAAATTACCTAAAATAGAACTGCCAAAGTTCTTGGGTGACTATAAGCATTTTAGAACCTACATAGATATATATAACTCTCTAGTTCATAATAGTCCAGATCTTTCTGAAATTGAAAAGTTCACTCATTTAATTAATTCTTTAGAAGGTCCTCCTTTGACGCTTGTGCAATGTACACCTATGACCGCAAATAATTATATTATTGCATATGATGCTCTTGTCAAACGTTACGACAATAAACGTCTGATTGCATCATCATATCTCCAAGAAATATTTAACGCTACGAAATTAGTAGACAAACAAATTAACCCTTATAATCTTAGAAAACTCTTGGACACATTTAATGAAAATCTGGCTGCCCTTGCAAATATGAATTTTCCTGTAGATCAATGGGACTTTTTATTATTTTTTATGTTCCTCAAATGTTTGGACACAGACACTATTAGTCGCTTTGAAATGGAACAGAAGTCAGATAACAATGTCATACCTACCTTTGAGTCTCTAAAAACGTTTGTATTAAAACAATGTAATGCACTAGAAGCTATCAACGCCTCCTCCCCACCGAAAGGTAAAAAATTGGAAATAAATAAAGTACACACACGTTCCAATTTCAACTCTACAAAAACTCGCACTTCATCTTTTTTTGTTAATTCTAATAAAACATCTTGTATCCTCTGTAAATCGGAACATTTTATATACACTTGCCCTGTTTTTAATAGCAAATTGCCTAGAGAACGTTTTGATTTAGTGAAACGAAAAAATTGGTGTGTAAATTGTTTAGGCATTAAGCATACCTCTAAAAATTGTACGTCAACCGGAACTTGCCGTATTTGCAGACAGAGGCATCATACTCTGTTACATTTTGGGAACGAAGTTTCGTCCTCCGAATTAATACCATCTTCAGACACTCAAAACTCAAATGTAGCTGATTTGTCACGAAATCAGATTGCGATAAACGCTACCTCTACTTCACAATCTGCAAATGCTCTTATTGGAGTAGTGCCTAATACGACAGGTGTCCTTCTTGCTACCGCTCTTATTAAAGTATTAGATGCTCGTAATAACTATCAAACTATCCGCGTTTTGTTGGATTGCGGTTCTCAAGCAAATTTCATGACTAAAAGATGTGTACATAAATTAGGTTTATATGGCTATAATTTGCCTGTAAACGTACAGGGAATTGGACAAACAGAAACCTTAACTAATTTAGGCGGAGTTACGTGTACTATACGACCTAAAGATAAAATTTCTCCTACTTTTACTATTGACGCTATTGTTTTGCCTAAAATATGTACAGATATGCCCAGCATCTGTATTAATCGCTCATGGCCTCATTTATCTAATTTAAAATTAGCTGATCCATATTTTGATACACCCGGTAATATTGATATGTTATTAGGTGCTGAGATATTTCCTCAAATTTTAGAAAATGGTAAACTTTCGGGTAATAATAACGAACCGACAGCCATTTCCACCGTTTTTGGATGGATATTAATGGGCTCGATAAAATATACAAACATAACTCAAATTAATACACTTTTCTGTTCTGAAACAACGTCACTAGACAACACTCTTAAAAAATTTTGAGAACTGGAAGAAATTCCGTCAGCTCCGAAATATTCGCTTGATGATCAACGTTGTGAAAAAATTTACACAGAAACACATACTCGAAACCATACAGGGCGCTATACAGTTTCTCTCCCATTTCGTGCCATTGAACCTTTTGGTGACACTCGTTCTGTAGCATTACGTCGTTTTCTAGCTTTAGAGCGTAGATTACATAATAACTCCGAACTCTATAAAAATTACTCAGATTTTATGAGAGATTATCTTGATAGTGGTCACATGTCACCTGTTAGTAATATAGATGTTAAGGATAAATATTATATACCTCATCATTGCGTAATTAAGCCTGAAAGTACTACTACCAAATTAAGAGTTGTTTTCGATGCGTCAGCTAAAGTTCCCGGTTTTCCTTCTCTTAATGACTCTCTCTTAATTGGGCCAAAACTACAGCAAAATATAGTCACAATTTTACTTAACTTTCGTTTACATTCTCACGTTTTTATAGCCGATATTAAACAAATGTATAGGCAGATTTTAGTTACCGCTGAACATAGAAATTTTCAACGCATTTTGTGGCGATTTTCTACGGATGACCCTGTATGTGACTTTCAGTTAAATACAGTAAGTTTTGGGGTTTCATCCGCGCCTTATCTAGCTCTTCGCACCCTCATACAATTGGCTCAAGATGAAGGTCAAGCTTATCCTATGGCCTCCAAAGTTTTAACTACAGACACCTATGTAGATGATATTCTCACAGGGAGCAACTCCTTTGAAAATGCTTTCACGTTACAACGTGAGCTTATTAATTTATTACATAAGGGTGGTTTTGAACTACGAAAATGGGCTAGTAACGACCCAAAACTATTATCCCATTTGCCTCCTTCTTATTTACAAAATTGCTCACAGTCATTTGATTACAAGGAAGATGACGTAATAAAAATTCTAGGCCTGCAATGGCATCCCTCTTCCGATTCTTTCGCGTATTCAGTAAAACCCCTAGAGCGAAGTTGTTCTAAACGTACGATCTTATCCGAACTCGCTCGTATATATGACCCACTCGGATTTTTATGCCCGCTTACATTTTTTGCTAAACTTTTAATTCAACAACTCTGGTTACTGGGTCTCTCATGGGATGATACACCCCCAAAAGGCATTATTTCTCGTTGGGAACAATATAAAACCGAACTTTCACTACTTTCAAATTTTAGTTTACCCCGGAGGTTAATTACTACCGAATATAACCACTGCGAGCTACACGGATTTTGCGATAGCTCCGAAAAAGGCTTTAGCAGTGTTATCTACATTCGTATTTGTGAGAATAATTGTAATATTCGGACATTCTTTGTATGCGCTAAATCTAAAGTAGCACCATTAAAAAAAATATCTCTTCCTCGATTAGAATTATGTGCTGCAGTCTTACTCTCCGATTTATTTTCATTTGTTTTAAACACATACCGCGAAAAAATTCATTTTGACAAATTATATGCTTGGTCGGACTCGACTATAACTCTCTCCTGGATACACTCACAACCACATAGGTGGAAAACTTTTGTGAGCAATCGGGTTGCCCACATACAAGAAAAAACTTCTCCTTCAATTTGGCATCATGTGCCCTCCGCGGAAAATCCCGCAGACTGTGCATCTCGAGGTCTCCTACCCGCTGATTTAATGAACCATCCTCAATGGTGGACAGGCCCTGCATTTCTCTTTGCTCCTCCAGACAAATGGCCCTCTAATATTACTGAATATTCTTCTCCTGATATAATCTCAGAGGAAGCAAAACTCACGCTTGTTACATTTGTTTCTCTAGACTCACTCGATTCTCTTCTTAATAAATACTCATCTCTAGCAAAAATCAAACGTATTGTAGCATACATTTTACGTTTCATTTTTAATTCTAAAAACACTGTAAGAAAAACTGAACATTTTACTAATTTGGAACTTCACCAAGCTTTATTACTTTTAATTAAGCGTGTTCAGCATAACTCATTTGCCCAAGAAATTTCTCATCTCGAACGAAAAATTCCTATTTCGAAATCATTTAAAAAATTAAATCCCTTTATTGACACGGATGGTGTTCTCAGGGTCGGCGGTCGATTACATAATTCTGACCTATCCTATGATCAGAAACACCCCATTTTATTGCCTCGCGGTAGTCGACTGACTGAACTTATTATAGAGGAAACTCACAAAACTCACTTGCATCCCGGAGTTCAAACGCTTCAAAATTTATTGATGCAAAATTTCTGGATATTGTCTTCTAAACGGGCAATACGTCGGGTACTGTCTAATTGTTTTAAATGTTGGCGTCTGAACCCAAGACCCTATCAACCGCCAATGGGAAATTTACCGTGCCATCGCGTATCTCAACTTAAGGCTTTTTCGGTGGTAGGGGTTGATTATGGCGGTGGCTTCACTATTAAATTAGGCAAGACTAGGGGAGCTAAAACTCAGAAGGCATATATATGCCTATTTGTCTGTTTCGCTACAAAGGCGCTACACCTTGAGCTTGCATCTGATCTCTCTACAGAAGCTTTCTTAGCAGCGTTACGTCGTTTTATTGCTCGGCGCGGGCGATGTTCGCACATATATAGTGACTGTGGTACAAATTTTGTTGGCGCTAATACATATTTCACACAAATTTTCAAAAATATTGCCCAACAAGAGGCTATTCAATGGTCATTTAACCCTCCTTCAGCTCCACATTTTGGTGGTCTGTGGGAGGCCGGCATAAAGTCAGTTAAAACACACATATCTCGGGTCATAGGTGAACAAGTACTCACTTATGAAGAACTTTATACTGTGCTAACACAAATTGAAGCCCTTCTCAACTCTCGTCCTCTCTCCCCGCTAAGTTCTGACCCGAATGATTTAGCAGTACTTACCCCAGGTCATTTTTTGACACTGGAACCTCTAACTGCATTACCCGACCCTGATCTGAGTGATGTAAACATAAATCGGCTGACACGGTGGCAACTATTACAACGTCTTCACCAGGATTTTTGGACTCGCTGGCACAAAGAATATTTACATACCCTCCAGCAGAGAGGTAAATGGACAGATCCTGCAACTTCCATAGCACCGGGCACAATGGTGCTCTTAAAAAATGATATTTTACCACCATTGCGTTGGAACTTAGGTCGTATTATTAAAACACATCCTGGTAAAGACGGTGTAACGCGAGTAGCTTCTATTAAAACAACACAGGGAATTTTCAAAAGGCCGCTGGTAAAACTCTGCCCGCTGCCTAACGTTCACATTTAAAATACTTTTAAAGGTCGGCGGAATGTTCAATATTCAGTGAATTTTCCGTATTAGTTTCTAAGTTTTAATTTAGTGTTTAAGTTGATTGTCATAAAATATTATCTATTGCCCTAAAATAAATTCTAAAATTCAATTTTGTACAGTTGCCCGCGAAAAATACTCGGTCGCGCAGAACCCTACTTTTCGGCTACGAGAAGGTGGAGAAGTGGGTCTGTGAGACAGTTTAAAATCTGACCGCTAACGAGCACGTGTACTAACTGTGTCTCGATATTCTCTATACATATTTTTATTATCGCTCAAAACGCTCATTTTCGCTCGTCTCGCTAATAGTGTGTGAATTACATCACGTTCAGTTGTTCGACTTGGTGATCCAACTACAGTCCGCTGCCCCCCCGCCGAATCAACCTACCAGAGCTCAGAGGGAAGATAACCAGGCCCAGAACATCGGCCAATAAAGGTAGGAAGTGCGACCGAGTTCGAACAATTTGTTAATTTTCTCAGTTCATATTTTTATTCAATCCAACACAGATATCCTGTTTCACAAGCAGCGAAAAAACGATAATTTTGATTTTTGGTTGATGTTACACAAAATTTTAAAAGCATTAATTTGTCTACTGAAATAGGTCATGTGGAGCATTTGTAATTAATGTAGTTTCTTTTAGATAAACTGTACTTTTCTGTTATTACAACATTTTGTTCTAGAATGATAAATAAATGTTGAATACAAATAGATGAAAAAACGATAATTTCTTGTATTTTGAATGATATTACAAAAATGTTTAGAGTCCCTCTTGTGCAACCCTTTCAGTGCCCTATAAAAATATTCAAGTATTCCTTAATTTTTCAGGGCGATTAAGAAATTTCAGTATTAAATATTAATTATTATGAAAAAAAATTGGATAGAGAAAATATTTGGTTGTTATCGCGTTAACACAATAGTACTAATAGAGATACAGCTCCCAACAAAATTCGAAAATGTTATCATTAATTGATTGATTGATTGATTGATTGATTTGCCAGCGTAAGGTGGGCATTGCTGCCAATTCCGGTGCAGGGAGATTTGTTCCACCACGCAGCCCGATCGCCCACCGATCATCCCACCGTGTGCCAGAACAAACCCCCAGTGCTTTTATATACCGCCGGACCAGCTGCATACGCTGGATTGGACATTGGACATGCTTGTTGTCAGCAGCGAGAGCCGCATGACGCATGGGGTAGGAGTATAGGATGGAGTGTGTAGGTGTTTGTGAGATGTTTCTTCTTGTTTTCCTTCTGTCTTCATCGGATGGGAAGTGTAGGCGTTTGTGAGATGCTTCTTTTAGGTTTTCGTGCTTCTTTTTACTTTCAGGTTTTTGTGATATGCTTCTTCCTAGTTTCTGTCTGTGATCATCTTCTCTCCTATTCTACTTCTGAGTTTTCTGTTTCTTCTGTTTCTGAGTCTGGCAGTGTGTATATCCTTGATATTTCTTTATTGTATTCCATTTTTTGTTGTGGCAACTTTTCCCAGTGTGTATAATCCTTTCCTAGCTTATTCATAATCCTCTCGATTGTTGTAATCCATCTGTAGCATGGCCTCCCTATTTTCAGTTTGTTGCTGTTCATTCGCAGCGCTTTCTTCAGTAGGTGTGTCGTGTCCCGTCTTTGGACATGTCCCCAATATTTCATTGCGTATGATTCTATTCTTTTGATTATTGTTCTTCCCTCTAGTAATGTTGACGTTTTCTGTCGTTTTTGTGGTTTTCCTGTTTTTGCTAGCAGTTGGATAATGCCCCTTTCAGCTCTTCTCAGGCTTCTTCGGTTGGCCTTTATCGTTGCTGCGTTTTTGACTCCATATATCATCGTAGGCATTATGATGGTCGTGTATACCTTTTTGGTTAGGCACCATGGTGGTTTGTTGTCCTCAATGAAGGGTAGTAGAGCTGTTGTGACTCTGTAGGCTGTTTTGACTTGGTCCAGGACTGTGGTGAATAGTCGGGGGGATAGGGGACATCCTTGTTTGACTCCTATATTCTTCATTTTTGATTCCGTCGTCTGTCCAAACCATTGTGTTGCAGTGTTTTCGTGTAGGCATGCTTTTATTATTCTGTTTATTAAGTAGTGCGGTACTCCCCTGTTGAGCAAAGTGTTGACTATAGCCTCATGCCTTATAGTATCAAATGCCTTTTTGAGGTCAATTGAGACTATATATAGTTTTGTTCCTTCTTTCCACTTTTCTTCCAGGATCCGTCTGGTGGTGTACATGTGGTCGTCTGTCGATCTACCCTTGATAAATGCCGTTTGATAATCTGGTAGTTCGCCGATGTATTTTTCCATTTCTCTGAGGAGGAATTGTGCGTAGTATTTGTACCCTACACTGCAGACTATTATTCTTCTGTAATCGTCCACGTTTTGTGGTAATTTGATTTTAGGGAGCGGTATCTGTATGGTTGTATTCCATTCCTCAGACAGGGGTGTGGTTTCCGTCCATGCGTTGGTGATGATTTCTAGGATTAGCTGTTTTATGTTGTCCGGTCCATAGTATACTAGTTCGTTATTTATTTTATCTATTCCCGGGGCCTTTTAGCTCTGGCCATTATTTTTAGTAGTTCGTCTTTTGACGGTGGCTTTCCCAGAGGCCAGTGGTCCATTTCTTGTATTGGTTCTATTTGACTTCTCTCTGCGTTTCCTTCTTCTAGTTTCCTGACCCAATGCTGTAGTGGTATGTATTTTCTTGACTGCGTATTGTTGTTTCTCCTGTATGTTTTGGGGTGTCTAAAAGTTTGGTTTAATCTCTGTCCTGCTGGAGTGGATTCTATGTTTTCGAAGAATTCCCTGCATTTTTTTTTTTTTTTGTTCGTGCCTCCTCTCTGTGTCTCTTCTTTGTTTCCTCGCTTCTATTATCTTTTTGTCTATGTTTGGTGTATATTGTTTTCCTGTGGCCTTTATTTTCTTTAGTTTTTCGTCATTTCTTTTGGTGTCTTTTCTTGTTGGGCTCATAGCGGATTTGTTCCTTTTCAACGTTTTCCTCGCCGCTATTTTGATTTTTAAACCCATTGTTGACCAATTTAGTTCCTTTCCTGTTAATTGTTTTGCTATCTCCTCCTGGTATTTCTTTTTTATTCCTTTGTTTTGTAGCAGTGAGATGTTACATGTGTCATTTGCTGTTTTGCTGTATCTTTTTTTCTTTTTTTCTTCTTGTTTCTTTATTACTAGTGTTCCATATAATATTTTGTGATCTGTTTTGACGTTTGTTGCTTGTTTTGCCTTAATATTTTTGACCCTGTCCCTTATTTTTCTATCCACTAGGATATGGTCTATTTGAGAGTTGATGTTTCCTTTACTCCAGGTATTAAGGCAGGTTAGGTTCTTGCTCCATGTGTTTCTAACTGTTAGATCTAACAGATGTGCCAAGTTTTCTTTTAGCAAGCTTCCCTTATCGTTTGTCCATGTGTGAAGTAAGATTTTTCCTATGATATTCTTGTCTTCATGTGTTTGGTCGTCCTTTCCTATATGCGCGTTGAAGTCTCCTAGTATTATTGTGTTCATTTTTCTATTCCTATTTCTTCTAGTCTCTTGGGTAATCTGTCTGAATACTCGTCCTGCCCGTTTGTCGGAGGGCACATGTACTCCTAGTATGCATATGTTTTCCTTTCCAATTTGTAAGTCTGCCATGGTTATGTTTTTGTTTACTTTTCTTGTCTTTATCTGGATAGGGGTGTTCCGTCTTATTGCCCATGCGACTCCTCTTCTGGTTTTTTCTTTGTCCCCTCCACTTAGATGCCATTTGTAGTTTTGAGTAACTGCTGTTCCGTCTATCGTGTGTGTCTCTTGTATGCATGCAACGTGTATGTGTTCCATCATAAGAACCTCCTCGATTTTGTCTCTTTTCTCTCTCGTTATGCATCCTCTGACATTCCATGTCGCCAGAATGATGTCATCGTGTTGTAATTCTTGACTGTTGGCTTCCTCTGTTCTTTGTGATATTTGGTACATGTTTATGTGCGTTGCTTTCTCTAATTCTGGGCGGGGTGTTATAGCCCCAGTTCGAGCGTATGTTTCTTCTGGTTGTTCTGCTTCATGTTTTTCTTGTGCAATAATCACGCTATCGTAGTGATTTCTTTCGTTTCAGTGCTTTCTATATACTATCTCTAGTGGTGTGTTCTCTCTTCCCTGTTGGTTAGTAGGATGGAAGATTATATGCTCTCCTTCTTCTTGATGTACTATTATTGTCCTGTTTTTCATATTTGTTGTTACTGCAATTGTTTCCATATAGGCATTCCGTCGCCGTCGATTTTTGATTTTTTTTTTTTTTTTTGTACCAGTAATTGACGTGATCCTGTATTAGTGTGTCCATTTTATTTGCCTTGTTTTTCAAAACCAATATTAGCTTGCTGTAAGAGAGTCTTTTTATTATGTTATCTGTATCGCGGTAAAATAACTTTTTACAGCGAGTTGCAAATGAGAAAGCGGCCCGAGAGAAACCTCCGCACACCCTGTATATTGTTTTGATCTTTGTTGGAAAACTTTTTTTCTGTCCCGCTTTAAGAGAATGTATTTCCCCAGGGATGCATTTTTGGAGTAAGGTAAGTTGGGTTATATGGGTCCAATATGGACCAATGGATCACAATTTCCCATCCGCGTCTGGGAATTAATTCTGGAACACCCTGTATATATATATACATATAACGTTGTATATAAAACATATTTTATTTATTAAGAAATTCTAATAAATTAGGTTTTAACATATTGTAATAAATTTTAATTTAATAATAAATGAAAAACCTTAATCCAATTCAGTAATTTTTAAAACCAAAATGTAAAATATGAAATTATATAAAAAAGATATAGAACACTGCTTTTATTCAAAAAAAATTACTAAATAATAATAATAAAAAATTTAATTCGTGCATCTGGAAACCAAAAGCTCTGGGGATGGTTATATAACACTGCTGTACAATTACTTTGCTCAGTTGACCGCCCCCAAAGTTCTTGGTTTCCAGATGAATGAATTTAAAAAAAGATATTTTTTACTTTTTTGTAGGTACCTACATTTTTTTAAATAAAAGTGTTTTTTAACATTCTTTATTTTAATTTTATTTTCTATACATATTAGGTATTTGATAAATATTTTTAGACTAAGGAAATGATTCATAGTACAATTAGGTTTCAATTTTTGATACTTTATCTTTATTTTCTAATTATGTATTTTTGACAGCCATGTTGTTTTGTTTTTATACACAGGCACATGGTTGTCCAAGATACCACCATTATATTATATTGATATTAATTCCCAATAATAAGTTTTTGTTTTCGCTGCGCTTAAAGAGTAAAGATTTTAAATCTTTATATGGACTAACTCTATCGTAATTTTACTGATGATGAACATATGTTATTCCTTGTTTCTCAAGAGTTAGTTTGGCAAGTGAGATATCAAACAAATGTGACAAGTATGAAAGTTTAATTTCTAAAAATCGAATTAAACGTTTCTTTTCATACATGACTAGGAAGTACTTGACCTCCATGATGGGTGTTTCCACAAAGTAAATAAGTTTACCGACTGGCTTTTGATTCTGAATAGGCTTCCTTTCAGTGCTTCAAGTTAATGTAGTTGAAGTGCAAACAGAAGTTTAACTACATACACCGGCAAATTTAAATTTGCATTTTCTTACATATTTTTTTCCAAATTTAAAGATTTAGAGAGCCATGAATTTCTTACTAAAATGTTTGTTTATTTAGTCAATTAAAATGTTTAAAAATGTGCTGTAAACACAAATTTCTCTACGTTAAAGATCGTTGTGGTTTCATAAGTAATTGTTTAAATTTATTTTGTTTACTATTGTTGCCTGATTGTGAATACTCTATAGTTAAACCGCAGCCAAGCAGTTAAAAATTTATCATACCCCAACAAATTAAATATAATCCACGGCGTACTTCAAGGTTCTGTTCTTGGCCCTTAATAGCAAGCTGACCTTATTTGCTGATCACACCACAATTTTGTGGTATAACATGAGAATACCCTCTGGGAGCAAACGTGTTCCGATGTAAATAGGGTCATGGATTGGTATGACTCCACTTGCTTCCTCTTAATGTAAACAAAACAAACGTAATGACTCCTCCGTTGTAATCTAATAGATATCTCATTCGGTAACCATGTATTTGAAAATAAGTCTAAATTTCTTGATTTAAATATTGACTTAACTTAAAATTTAAAGAGCATGTTATTAACCTCTGTAATAAATTATAGCATCTGGTTGCTACGCAGTCAGAGTCATCTCAAATGAATTGGGCTTCATAACTACGAAAAGTGGACTTTGCACTAATTGAACTATTTGAGATACGTTATTTTGTTCTGGGGTGTAAGCAGTAATTTATTTGATAAATAGGATTCTTGTTATTCAAAAGCGTTCTGTTCGGTATCTGCGTAAAGCAAGAATTCATGATTCATGCCATTTTTTTTGGCACATGGAATTCTTACAGTTATTTCCATTTTTGTTCTGGAAGCGGTATGTTTAATTCATAAACATAAGAGTAATATAAGTGTTAATTCTCCCTGTTACATTACTCGTCAAAGCAATATATAGACTCATACATCAGTTTTTCTCTACCTGGTCTGAAAGTAGGAAAACCAGCCAAAATCAAGCAATTTGGGGCACCTTGTACATATAGAAAGAATAATTTACAAAAAAGTTTGCCTATAGTTGTCGCTCCTATCCTGGAATGTTTTCAACAAATCCGCCAGCATCTATGCATTATTATTTGTTTTTTAGTATGACTCTTAAAGCTCTATGTCCCCCTACTAGGTACATAGCTTATATGTGAACGATCGTTGACATCGACTTTTTTTTATATTAGTTAAAAAGTTTAACTTATAACTCTTTTTTACAGGATCGGCCCACTTTTTGCTAGTATCCAAACAAGAACAACTCAACAAAAAACTGGGTAAGTTTTTAATTATTTCACCGCCTCCTACGTCCAAGTTTTACGATTTCGTCGGTAAAAACTATACACCAAGTTGAATTCTGTAGGTGGCCGGTTCTTCGTATGTCACCCCTAAGTCGAAGTTCATTTTAATAAAGTTGCCAGACATATGACTCATCAATCTAGAGCTTTCATATACACGACAACTGAAGCCAATTGTTTTTATTATGCGGGTTGATATATTTTTTATTTTATTTTTACCCTCAAATTAGCGTGGAGGTCATCCACTGTCCGCATATTAATTGATTAACTCTGTGTTCCATCATTTAGATTATTTTAATTTTAAATTAGGACGCCTTTTTCGTTGAAACAGCGTAAAAGGAACCTTGATAATCATTTATTTCTAATCATAGGATACATTACATTATGAATAATAATAATCGATATAATACATATTTAACGTAACTAGGTACATCATAGATGCGGAAGTAAAGAGAAATAAGCATATACCTACATACTAATTTAACCTACGTATTTATGCTAAGAATACATACTTATACACACATCAGTATTACAAATATGTCATTTTAGGATGAGAAACATGTGAAGGCATGCACATACGTGATGCTCCAAAGTCTTCGTAGAGTAGTCGTATACCGATAAAGATAAATGATAATAAACAATTTTAGGTACCTAGGCAGTTATGTGGCTATAACTGCCCGTATGTAATATACATCAAATGTGGTATAGCTTATCTAAAGTGAGTTTGAAAATCATAAAAAAAGACCGACAAAGGAATAGTTGATAAAATGAGCGATGTCATGAGCCCCGCCCGACAATTTTTAAAGTCACCTTTTAGTTATTGTAAATACTGTTTTACTACTTTATATTAATTGATAAGCATGATGTAAATTATTTATTTATAATAAATAATGTACAACTTCATAAATGATTCAATAAAAGTAAGTAAATATCATTTAACCTACGGCTATACTACCGGCAATATTAAGAATGAACAAAGAGCAGGTAACGGACTTGTAATGGCGAGCCAGGTAAACAATCGACTACTTTCGTTTGAGGTAAGCGCATAACATATCTGGTTAACTATATTCGTACGAATATCGTTTGCACGGTCTCTGGTGTTATTCTATCACAAACAGGCCTTGTATTGACTTATCCTGGTAGCAACGCTTTAGAATAAGTTTTTAAATTGTCAATAGACATACTATACGAACAATTTTTAAGAAACTGCTAATTTTCCAGATATTTCAACAAAATTTATATTTTTTAAATAACAAAAATCGCCATAGGGTTTTTAAAATTAAGTGAACATAAGTTATTTACATAACTGTGTTATTGTGTACTTTTCTATTATCAGTTTGTAGAATTTGAAACAATTCTCAAACTACTATTGATACTAATTTCTATACAGCCTTGCTAAAGTTATTTGGGCCATTACACCTAGAATATTTATATCAATAAAATGGAATAAAGTAAAATTTAAAAAACAAATTCCCATTTTTCTGTGTTATTATTATTATTGATATTCATATCATGCTGGGTAGTTGGCCGTGCCGACCTCAAGGGCCAGCACTTAGTTACAAATACCACCTTTGTAGAGTCCTAATACACGGCCCAGCAGCGCTATTCTTGACTGCACGCATTTTTTAAGGTTACTCGCATTTCACTAAAGTTCGAATAAAAATTCATCCTAGACATTCTTGACCGTTCGCAAAGTATTCGAGTGCCCGCATTAAACAACGAGCGGTTTTTGGCAGTCGGCAAATATGCGGATGATGATACATAGCCTAATATTTTATTTGGCATGTTTCCAAAGTCTTCAAATTTGTTACGATAAATTAAGAATATTTATTGTATTGTTATATTTGTTGATAATGACAGTATACTGCAAACACTGAAAATCTACAAAATGCAGAAAATGTCTTACAGAGGCACAAGTTTAATAAGGTAGATCAGTTTGAAGTTTTAAGTGAAAAAGAGTTCATAGGTACAAATATTTAGAATGTCTAAGGTATTGTGTAGATTTCTCATTGAAACTGTAGAACCATTTATAAGACCACAAAAAAGAGCTATGGGTATGAGCGTAACCACAACAGTAAGGTTTTACTATGAATTTGTAGCAATCAGGTGTTTTTTTTTAATTTAGTAGTAAGTTCTAGCCACATATACTGACCATCGTTTTGCGTAAATTCATTAGAAAATTTCTTAGAAGTGAGTTTTGGAAGATCATTTATGAATTCTAGAATTATCCGCTTTTGTCAGTAGAGGCATTGCCATTTCGGCGTGGAGTCTCTATTACATAATAAAGTCTTAGTGAAATAATAAAAAAGGATATTTATTTTTCAACAATTTATCTTGGCTATACGGGCTACGTTCCCAAAACCATTTCCTTAGGGAAAAAAATCTCTATTCTTTTATTTCTTTTTCTTTAAAAGAATAAAATCAACTACAAATTACATCAATCAAGATACGCCATCTGTCATTTCAAACGCAGTGAAGTTTCCATGCATGTAAGTTTCCATCTATCGCCATCTCATTATTTCTCTTCTTCTGAATTTCTGTTTCTTCTGTTTCTGAATCTGGCAACTTTTTTTGTTTTTATTTATTAACCGTTCCACAAGTAAATATCCATTTACGGTGGAGTTGCTGGGAAGGGTCCTATCTTTTTTGCGCATTATGAGAAAAAAGGTCCAAAGGGATAGTTTGCTCACCCTGTAGGTATGTCGTTTCTTTGAAACAATCGGTTTCAATTTAGAGTAATTATTTTCAACTGTCGCCTTCCAATTCCGAGTATTTTCTATTTCATTACCAACATTTTTTTCTCTGTTGTTTAATAAACTGTCCTGCGACAAGGATTAATAAACCAATAAATAAATATCTTTTTAATTTTAATTTCTAATTTTTCAATTTAAACAAAGAAATAGAATTCATTAGTGAGCTAAACTGAATTGAAAGTGAAGTAAACAAAAATTTATCTGTTTTATTCACATCCATATCTGGCTGGTTGTTGCTTATTTTATATCACCCACTTGAAAAGGGGACCGCATCAATGCAGCATTGTTTACGCTTTAATTCAATATAATTTCGACGTTTTGTTGCCGTTTTATCCGGATTTATCTCGAGATCTTGTATGAGCCACGAAACACGTCTGTCACCGAATTCGACAAACTTTGAACTCCAACTTGGACAGTAAGTTGTGATAGCTAGATTTTAGTCTAAAATTTAAATCTAAATCTAGTGATAGTTAGAGGAAGAACCCTATTTTTGAACAAGATCGACCAATAAATAAAAACATTATAAATTTTTTAATTTTGAATTTTTTATTTTGTTTTGCAATTAAAAAAAATCTAAAACTAACATTATTTACAAAAAAAACTGCGAGGAGTATTCTATAGAATTAACAACAATTATATAAAAAGTTCAGTAATTTGGCGAAGATTATAATTACTCTAGTTCACATTTATATTTCATGTAAAATTTACCAAATTCAGATAGCGCTTAACTTTTCAATTTTTTTCCTACCATCTTTTCACTTGTACAGTCCAATTTCTTTGTATTTTAACCTGAGGAATAGTATTATCATCAGTACTGCATAATATGTATGCAAAATTTCGAGGCAATAGATCACTTGGAAGTTATTCAGAATTGACTTGCAAGATCTTGACCTAAACTGGCTGGCAAAAGTTCGATATAGGCTTGTAAAATATGTCTGTCATTGTAAACAAAGTAGGAAGCATCAGTCAGAGGAAAGAAAGTATAAATAATTATGCAAATATTTTTTATTCAATTTTATTCAATATTTAACAATCCGACGTTGCTTTCCCAACAAACCTGCAATTAATTAACAGCAAGAAGTTCATTAGTATTTGCAATAGCAGGTCTACGTTCCCAGATAACACGGCGATATCACTGAAAATCTTTCCACTCTACAAGTATTGCTTATCTCACAGTAAGCGAAATGAAACGAATAAATCTTACAAGCCGCAAAAATCTAGCTCTTATCATTTTATCTAAATCAAAATTCCACATTTTTGCGTCTATTATACGCGGTGCAACGCTCCTCAGCGCCGACAGCCAATCTGATAGCCATCTAGAGGTGAAACCTTCAAAGGTTAACGTTTCATGAAATTGAAGACAAAAATAACGAAGTGGCCAGGGTACGTTGGCCTACAGTAACATTTAGGTATTATTTGAACAATGTCTTCTAGCCGCGAGGATACGACTTGGAACTAAATGCAGCGTATCAATAAAACTATGTCAACGGTGCCTGTACAAGTAAATCAATGGTACTTAAATAAATAAACGCGAGGCAGAGGCGTGCGCGGTGTAATTTTTTTCAGGATGGCAACGGAAATCGATTTCTTGTTTCTTAACGGTGGATAGTGGGAAGGCCGTATGGATTTCACTAATATCTTTATTCGCGTTCTTAGCGAGGGTTTGTGGTATTTGTAATTTAACCAGTTCTATTCAGGGCGATGATCAAGTAAATATTCTAAAATTTATCCGGTGAGGCAGAGAAAGACTAAAAAGTTTCTTTTTTATCGTAACATATAACAAGCTCCTCTATGAATCCTTATTTTCAAAATGTAGAAACTGAATTGCAAATAAATCAACAGCTATTCTCCGAATTATGTGTCCCGCTGAAAGCTGGATTACGAATTGCAAGCCAGGCGCGTAAGGGCAAAACCGCTGCCTAAAGAACCATTACTTCCACATCCAGATTTTTCTTCAAGTCACTATAAAGGAAACATATTGACTATATTTGCACTCTAGTATGTGGAAATTATTGGTCATAAAATTTTAATAATATATGGGACAGATGTCATAGAAAAGTTTGAGGTGCTGGTTTCTACCACATACGTAAAAAATGAAGTTTCTAGCTTACTCTACTTATTTTCCCTCATTTACAACCTACCACCTCCAACCCCTTCAACGGAATCATCTCAATCAGATGTCATTACAATACATCATCATGTACTAACTTTCAAGTGAATATCTCAATTCTATGTTATTAATCCCATTAACAATGGAGTGGAGGAGGTGGAGGGGGGAAGGGGGTTGAAAAATGTTAGAAAAAAATCTAAGGCATTGGTTTCTATTATATACACCAAATCCCAAGTTTCTGTACTCTTAGAGCTTGCTTTACTTATTTTCCCCTATTTGCCTCTACTTACCCCCTACTCCAACGGAATCAAATCAAAATATAATCTAGTTTCAGATGTCGTTACAATATATACCTGTACCAAGTTTCAAGTCAAAATCTCAATTTAATTTTATCAACTCATTTAATAAGGGAGTGGGTTGGTGGAGTGATGGAAATTATTATAAAAAAAACCTGAGGCCTTCGCTTCTAGTATATGTATACACCAAATCCCTAGTGTCTGTACTATTACCAGCTTGCTTTACTTATTCTCCTATTTACCCCTATTTAACCCCCAACCCTTCAACGGAATCATCTCAAAATATAATTTAGTTCCAGATGTCGTTATAATACATACGTGTACCAAATTTCAAGTGAATATCTCAATATTATTCTATGAACCCCATCACCGGATTTGTTAATAAACTCTCCAGTTCCAGATCTCGTTGTAATATATACGTGTACAAAATTTCAGGTCAATATCTTAAACCGTTCCGGGGAAACGTACGGACAAGAAAAGTTACAGACAGACCGACAGACAGACAGAGCATTTTTTTGCTCAAATTTAAAATCTCGAAGTTTCATGACATTCTAAATCTATTTCAGGAAAAAAAAATGATTTTTTTTTACGATTACTATACTTCCAATCCACTACGTGGATGTGGAACTAAAATTACATTTTACCACAAAACGCTTGGTTTCGATTGCCACTAATACCAGCCAATACAGACCTACCTTATACTGAAAAGAGCCGACAGTTCGAATCTGCAGATTGTAAGCGGTCCGGAATGGCTGGCACGAGAGTTTTTTAATTAGGAATAAATGTTTTAGCTGCTATTTGTAGCAATTGAAACCAAGCGTTTTGTGGTAAAATGTAAGTTTTACACATAACGCACCAGGCTTGCAACTCGTAATCTAACACTCGGTGGGACGTATAGCCCGGATAGTAGCTGTTGGTTTGCAATCGGGATTTCCTCATTAAAACAAGGTGTCATAGAAAAGCTTGACAGAAATATTTCGTTTATTAAATATTCTGCCCTTATGCATATTTTTGAAGAAGAAAATAAGCTTTAATACTTACCGAAAATTGTTATTACAGATACCTACCACAGTTTAATACCACTCACAGTCTTAAAATCCAGCAACCCCCTTCACAAGAGTACCAAAGAATTTAAAACTAACGACATAAATACAATGCTCTAAACCGGGGTTTGAGCGTGTAGGAAATTTATTGCATTTTTATCGGAAAAAGTGGAATCATATGGCAACGCCGCCGAGTAAATTCAAAAATGATATATTCCTGAATAGAGGACGAAAAGCCAAATATAAATATATAAATAGATATTGGGTATTCCATATAAGAAATTCAAGTATTAGTTTGTCACCTATGTGTGAAACACAATGTAGATTAGTGTAGATTTAAATATTCCACACTTGATCTACAATTTTTATCTCAGACATTTTTTCAGCTTTCAAACGTATACTTATTCAAAATGGCCGCCGTCCCAAGATTAGGCGGATTATCATTTTCTTTATAACCCGCTTGATATGGGTATCAAATGAAAGGGATTGACAAGTAGAAAACGATCAGGTGATTTACGTTATACAAAATCCAATATGGCGGGTCACCTACTTTATAGACTAAAAAGTAAAAAAAAAAATAATAGTTTAAAAAAACTAAAAATACACGCTATTATAAACACTACACTAGAAAGAAAAAAATAATCATCGAATCTGTTCTCTCTGTGTACCCCGTAAGGGCCTTAGTGTAAGCCATGTTTCTAATTGAGTATATTTGATTATAAAAGCGTGGGGCGCATTTCAAACGCTGTTTCGAACACGAACATGGTTGATCATTAAAACGCTGAATACATCATTGGATTAAACGAAAAGTGCCCCATGAGTTATACACAAATATTATACTTAATTACAAAGATGGCTAGACTAAGGCCCTTTCGGAATAGACAGAGTGAAGAGATTAGATTCATTTTTTAACTATTAATATATTTTATTCAAAAACAAAAATGGTTAAAATGAACTCCACTTGCCCAGTAAACTAAGATCCAAACACAAAATTTTAGAAATGTACCCAATATAAATGTAAAGTACAATAATTCTAATGTGTTTCTTAAAATACGAGTTTTAAAATAACTTAATAATAATACCAGTACTCTAACAAACACACACAGAGCACAAGGTGAACGCAGGGTACAAAAACTAAATGTATTAATTCATAACATATAGGGTGTTAAGTTTTTAAACATTGTTTTCTTGTAACCTCTCATATATACAGGGTGTAATCAGTTTCATGTCATTAAAAAAAACTGGTAATGGGGACCGACTAGACAAACAAAAAACCTTTATGACTTTTCCCTCTAGGGGCACTTTGAAAAAACTGATCTAGGTTAACATACCTAGTATTATGGTAGACAACTATTGAGAACCACTGCTTTTCTTGATCGATGGACTTGTACTTCCCAATTATACAACTTTTAAATCGTCACAAAAAAGTGCTCGCCGGCACACGCGGTGTCAAAGGATCATCGACCGCCTTTGATGGACCGCCTCAACTGAACTGAGGCAAGTATAAAGAGGTAAATAATTCGTTCTCTCTTCGTGCACAATTGTAAGCAAATAATGGCCATAGAGGTTTAAACAGAGCATTTTTTTACATGTGTGTTTTTTAATTTGGAACAAAATATTGGATTGTTTATAATTTAGAAAATTTAAATGTGGTTTATTAACATTTGTAACATAAATGAGTGTCCTGGGTTAAAAGCTTACTACCTACATGATTGATTCAATATCTCTGCATCTGTATCAATACACAGTTCGGTACGTCGAATTAAGTACATACGCACTTCGTTCAACACTAAACCATCAACTAACGTTGTCAATAAAGAAAAATAAAATAAAAACTTGCTACAAAAGCCAAAAAGGAATACAAAAAGATCGAACAAGTAAGTTGTGTCTGTACGTAATCAAGAATTTGACAACTTGAACGGTAAGTCAATAAAATAAATCTTAACTATAAATACACAATGACGCGAAATTCAAAAATAACAAAAACAACGAACAGGACGTGTGTACATAACAAAACAGTAACTAAAATATTGCACAAGGGAGAGTTAGAGAGAGTATAGTTTTCTTCAGATCAGATCTAGATCTAAACCTACCTCAATATTCCAGCAGTTCTCAAAAAAATTTATTGAAAATTTGGGAAATTTTTGTTTATATTTTTTCTCCAAAACTATGAGCTTTGGACCCCATGTTATATAAGGTTTTTTTGTTTGTCTTATCGTTCCCTACCACCAGTTTTTTTTAATGTCATGAAGCTAATTACACCCTGTATGAGGTGCGTTTGTGTGATCATGTTTTCTCACTAGACGTTAAAAATATTTTTAACATTAATGCTAACAATTTATTGACATGCTTCCTTATAAAGGTCAATTTTTAATGCTGGCGGCTACCACTAAAAACATTATTTTTAATGGCAGTATTACAAAAACGCTACTTCAAGTGTATAAAATCGGCTTGTACCAATTAACAGATAAGAGAGCAAGACAATATGGGTAACGTTTACCTACGGACAACTTCTACAAGTGTATTTTTAACTGAGTAATCTGCATGTAATCTTTTCGCTCTGAAAGACAAACATGCAACACGACTAGTAAAAATCATTAAGCTGTGCAATGCGGTAGTTTGGACATCTCGAAGTCACCTGTACATATGTTTTACAAATGCACTTCGACAACGCTTTCTATTAACATATTGAGACAGAACATACTTTTAAACGTTCACTGAAGTGCCTAATGAGATATATCAATTAGCATGGGCGTGTGGCGGAAGGTTCGTCTACACTGTTACTCAGAAGTTTTCGTGCAGGAAATAAAATTAATAATAAACCAAGCAAATGTTTTGCAGAATGGCTTTGGGAGAGGTAGTGGGAGAGGTTTCTCCTTTCGTAAGTCAACAAATTTAATTTACATCGTCGTTTTTTATCAACAATTAGAGCAGAAAACGGAGTTCGAGAGTGGCTGGCGCCGAGGGTGAATATGCCGTGGGGGTCTCCCGAAAAAAACGTAAAACCGTTTAAAACTCAATTTAACTCGATAAAATTTAAGTCACCAGTAGGTCAAAGAATTCCGCCTAGTGTGAAGTGCAATAATAGAAGAACAAAGCACATAACTAATTAATAATTGAAAATTACTGGTAAAGTGTTCGTTAATAGTACCAAAAATAAAGTAAACATGTGCCTAGTGTAGTGCCTAATTGAGCCGTCGTTGAGCAACCCATACATTTATATCTGGCAACCTATTCAAGTGGATGGTTTTTGTAAGACAGGTGTTTATAAAGCAATATAATAGATATACTAGCTGTGTTGTGAATTAAAAATAGCAAAACTCTAAAAAGAACTATTCTTGGAAAGTGGAGTGTGGGAATCCTCCAGAACAGAGACGGATGAAAAGGATAAGTTCTAATTAGTAGTATTAGTTTATTAGTGTGTTACTTTATTAACCCTTATTGATCGTTGAATACAGGTCATCTCAAATGTTCTTCTAGATCCTTTTCTTATTTTTGCAGAGTAAACTTTTTATTTTCCTTTACCTCGACAGGGTGTCTTGAAGGTTCGGGCTTTTCCTTGCACTTCCACTGTGAGCGGCTGTTTACCTGTGGATCGGTTAATACATAGGATCTTCTTACAGCGAGCTAATATATGTCTTGGCAAACAAACAAAATGGACGCACTGATGCGAGACATTGACGCTGGACATTGAAGCGAAAATATAAGTTACAGGAAAACATGAAACCATTTCTGGACGCAAGCGAATGGGAGGGAATGCACACTACTAGATGCAGAAACAGTAGAAGCAGTAGAAACAGAAGATCCAGTTGCAGAGACTAAAAAAGAAGCATCTCACAAACACCTACACTCCCCATCCGATGATGATAGATGGAAACTTAAAAGAAGCATGGAAACTTAAACGCTAAAAAAGTTACTGCAAAAAAAACCTACATTGTGTATAAATTAAATTTTATAATTTACTTGGCCCATAAGCAAAGCTCATCTTACCCCTTATTTTCTTACACTATTTCATTGTTCAAGTGCACAGGCATTTGCAGAAACTTCAGTTTAACGATTTTAATTTGTGGCGTTTGAAACACTTTAGTTCTTGCAATCCTAATTTTCGGGTATTTACTTTGGGATTACACGTAATGTATTCACTATCATTTCTGCAGTCACTGGGCTAATCGGATTATTAATTACATGAATCGATCTTGGAACACGTATTATAGAAAATGTACTTAATATTTGCAACGGTTTAAAAAAATATATTTCTAATTTGATGATTTCTATTAAACTCGCTGGCTGCTTTCTGTCACTGACAAACGAATTATTCCTACTTTGTCAGCAACTGTTAAATTCATTTTAAATGAACAATTCGTGAGAGTACAGAAAACGGTAAATGTTATAGGTACATGGGTACTTTGACACTCAAATAAACTAATAATATACATATTTTATTTCTCATAATACCTCAAGACAGATTTTTTTTTACCTGGATTCAATCAGTAAACATTATAATGAATACCAGTGGATGCTAACGTAGCTTCTGTTAAATTTTGTTAATTTCTTGATACATATTAATGTATTTGTAAAAATTACTATTTGAATAACTGAAATGCAGAAAATGAACAATTTTTCCCAAAACATTGTGTACTTATGGGCAAAATTTGTAATTCTGAACATTTAATGAAGTTTTTTAATTAAACTAATCCTGCTATGTATGGTTTTTTAAATCTTCAAATTTATTAACTGTTCTCAGGAGATCTGGACCGACGAAGTAATTTAATTTTTAGGCAAAAATTAATCAACCCCATTGGTTGCAATAATAAAAGTTGATTTGAAAAATTGAAGAAGATATATGAGGCACGCTGTAGATATGAATTTTTATTTCTTTGGCAGTAAGAGCGGGAATATGTTCCTATCCTATTGTTTTAATTTTTATAGGTAAACTTCAAAGCACAATCAAATTCACATCGATTGCACTATTATGTGTAAACTTATCATTAAATGTAAATTATTTCAAGTACTCACTGACGTAGGAAACCAAAAAAAATATGTATATCGACACTTATTTAACGACAATAATATAACTGAACAATCATTGTTAGTAATCAATTACGTAGTAAATTTGTATGCAGCGCAGCGAACTTCAGTTCTAGAGACATATATAGCGTTGGAGAGTTTCCTTTTGAAAATACGGTTTGCCTTATTTAAATTTACTAACGCAGTTTAGGGTGGGCAAAGAGCTAGGGATAAGTTGGTATGGTTTTAATATTGCTCGCCCATATCTCCAAAAACGAATAGTAAACGTGTAGTCAGATATAGTAATGCAGCAGCCTACTTGCTATTAGCTCTGCCATAAACTTAGCGGGCGCACAGTGTGGCAGAATGGACAAAATTCGCTCTAAGGCTTAATTCTTCTGACATTGACTTTAATTTTATTTTAAGTACTCGGAAAAGAGTCTGGAATAGTGAGTCACTGCGGCTTTTTTGATTTTTTTTTTTTGAAATCCCATCTCTAAGCTCCGATATGTATTTGTTGACACCAAAAGTGGTTTTATGATTTTTTTGGTAAAAGGAACCCTCTGACACCCTTAGAGGTTAAAAGTAACAATATTAAAAAATACGTATACAGGATGATTCACGTAGGCCGCTCGTTAAGTTTTTCAATTTGCAATTGGATTACAAACTTGAGACTTGGTACGCAGCCATAGTCGATCAAGCCCGTTCTACCTAAAATATTTCCAGTCCTCCATCTATACAGGGTATGCCAAAACTCTGCTTATTTTAAATGGTATACCCTTTATATTTTCAATTATTCGAAATGACCATAAAATTCTGAATCAAAGCATGTAGCACACCTTGTGCTTAAACCCAGCAGTTTCGGGGATAATTGCTTGTCAATCCAGCCCTTATTTACGTTTGTTCGAGCTTGATGTTGAAGTTTAAAAAAAGTTACATAAGAGGCTACTAAAGGGGGTGAACAAATGTGTTTGGCTTCGAAAGAGGCTTCAGCTATAAGATTCTGGTATTGTCCATTTTCAGTTTTGTAAAGAAATGAACTACATAAATAAAGCTATTCACTGAGAAAACGGGCATTTCTCTCCTATCAATTTAATAATTGTAAACCCAATGAGACATGAAATATTTTGAAAAATAACTGTATGTTACACGAGTCAAAAGATATACCTGATAACTTAAAAATGGGAATGAAATTAATATTTTACTTCCCTCGCATACCGAAGGGAAGTATTGTATTCGAGAAAAAATCACCCTCCGAGATTTTTACGGATTCTGACGTTTCAGAACACGTAGATTACGAAAATATAGGTTTTCCAATTCCGTCAGTCTGTCTGTCTGCCTGTTGGTGCATTTACTAAAAAACTACTTCACGGAGAGCAGTGAAATTTGGCAGGTAGTTGACGCTACTGTCAGCGCAGAAATGGTAGAAATTTCACTGGAAAATATACAGGGTGGACCGTCTAAACGGAATAAATAGTGAAAAAAAATTTTTTTCGCTCAAATTTAAAATTTCCACGTTTCATGGCGCGCTAATCCTATTTCGGGAAAAAAAAATTTTGAAAATTTTTTTCACCAACATTTTTGAAAAAATTTTTACCAAGATAAAAAAAAAAATTTTTTGTTCAAATTTAAAATTTCCACGTTTCATGACACACTAAACCTATTTCTGAAAAAAAAAATTGCGCTAATCCTATTTCGGGAAAAAAAATTTTTGAAAATTTTTTTCACCAACATTTTTGGAAAATTTTTTACCAAGATGAAAAAAATTTTTTTTG
This sequence comes from Stenurella melanura, assembly GCA_963583905.1. Classification (NCBI taxonomy): domain Eukaryota; kingdom Metazoa; phylum Arthropoda; class Insecta; order Coleoptera; family Cerambycidae; genus Stenurella; species Stenurella melanura. Next base: position 16,191,395 of record OY757315.1, read on the forward strand.
CTCAAATTTAAAATTTCTACGTTTCATGGCATTCTAAAACTATTTAAAAAAAAATATATTTTTTTTTACCATTTTTGAAAAATTTTTTTTCTACTAAAATGATATTTTTTTTTTCTTCAAATTTAAAATTTCCACGTTTCATGGCATTCTAAGCCTGATTCAGAAAAAAAAAATTGAAAATTTTTTGAAATTTTTTTTACCACTAAAATAGACGAATTTTTTTTTATTTCTTCAAATTTAAAATTTCCACGTTTCATAGCGTTCTAAATTTATTTAAAAGAAAAATTAGAAATTTTGTTTACTATTTTTAAAAAAATTTACCACTAAGATAGAATTTTTTTTCTTTGTTCAGATTTAAACTATCCACGTTTCCATGGCATTCTAAAACTATTCAAACAAATTTAAAAATGTTTTTGAAAAATTTTTAAAAAAATTATTGAAAAAATTTTGAATTTTTGAATTTTTAATCTATTTATCACTACTATAGAATAGACGAAAAATTTGGTTTGCTCAAATTTAAAATTTCCACGTTTCATGATATTCCAAACCAATTTCGGAAAAAAAAATTTTGCAACATTTTGTTACCAGTTTGGAAAAAAAATTAACACTAGTATTCTATCCATCTATTGATGGAAACTTTTTTTACTCAAATTTAAAAGTTTTACGTTTCATGACATTCTAAACCTATTTAAAAAAAAATATGTAATTTTCAAATCTTAAACTTCTTTTACCACTATTATAGAATAGACGGAAACTTTCCTTTTTGCTTAAATTAAAAATTTCTACGTGACATTTTAAACCTATTTCAGAAGAAAAAATTTAAATTTTTTTTTTTAACATTTTTGAAAAATTAAAATAAAAATGAAATATTTTAACCACCACTATACTTCCACTCCAATGCGCGAATGTTGGATTGATGTGACGGATGGCAATAATATCTGACATATACACCTATTATACTTTTATTGAAAAATGTACAGGGTGGTCATCCCAAGAAATAATTCAGTCATGGTGGACATTTGTAAAGGTATTTGCGCACGCCTGCCATATGTGGCACCTGTTATTTAGTATTGAGCTTTTGCTGTTGGATGAGCAATCTGTATATTTTTTTGACCAAAACTTATCAAGTTTTCTTTGTAATAATAGCAATAACTATATTCCGATTGTTATTCTCAATGTCATTTCGTAATTATTAATTTTTTAGAGTGACCGCCATGCACAAATAACGAGGGAAGTTCTGTGTAAAGACCTTTACCGATTTTTTTTCATTAATTCAATTCGTGTTGTGAAGCCTCCAAAACAACTTTTAGATTTTTATAAGAATAATCGCATCGTAAATAGTGAATTTAATTTTATGGAAATAAATGATCTGTATATTTACCAAACTATATGCAAACGTAATGCCAAGTGCTGTGATGAACTGAATATAAAACATATAAAATTATGTTGCCCATTTATTGTGCAATGTATTACGCGTATACTGAATTTCTGTTTTCAAGGAAATGTTTATCCTCCATCATGGAAAAATGCGATAGTGAAAGTCCTGCCTAAAAAATCTAATCCTTCTGAATATAAAGATCTTGGGGCTATCAGTATATTGCCAACACTTTCTAAGGTAATAGAACGAGCAATCGAAGTTCAGTTGAGAAATCATTTAGAAAAATTTGATTTGTTACCATCAACACAATCAGCTTTCAGAAAGGATTATAGTTGTATAACAGCTTTACTACACGTTATAGATGACATCATTAGGGCTACTGATCGGAGCGATTGTACAATTTTTGTTCTATTAGATTTCAGCAGGGCTTTCGACACAATCAATTATGATTTACCACTTAATATTCTTCACTATATGGGTCTTTCTGAAAACTGCATCAACCTAATAGTAAAATGTCTTAAAAATAGGAAGCAGAGAGTCTGTATAGATTGGGTAATCTCTTCTTATCTAAGTCTGAATTCGGGAGTACCACAAGGTTCAATTTTAGGTCCCCTGCTTTTTTCAATTTATACATTTAATCTAGTGAATAGTTTACAGCACTGCAACTATCATTTTTATGCAGGTGATACCCAAATCTATGACAGCTTCTCCCCTCAGATGTTGCCTAATGCATGTTTGTTAATCAACAGCGATATTGAGTCATTTGTTAAAACAGTCACAGACCACTGCTTGATTATAAGTCCTATTAAATCAAATATATTAACCTTTGGAACTAAAACAACTCGCCAAACTGTAAATAATGCAATTGATATTCAAATTTATAATTCCAAGCTTGAAATAGCTGATCAGGCAAAAAACTTAGGGCTGTTAATGGATAGTGAGTTAAGATTTGAAAAATATGTTAATAATATATAGGGTTCATATTTTTCTTTAAAATTAATTTACGGCAACAGACTTTATTTGACACCGAAAATAAAAGTAATGCTTTGTGAAACCTTGGTATTATCAAAGTTCAATTATGCGGATACTGTGTATGGTCCAAATTTAACTAGTCAGTGTAGACGCAAAATTCAAACAGTTCAAAATTCATGTCTACGACTTATATTTGGAGTAAGAAGACTGCAAAGAATATCACATAAGTTAAAAAATGCTGGCTGGTTGAATATGGAAAATCGTAGAATTATGCATGCTGCCACACTTTGTCATAAAATAATTATTAACAGAAAGTCATCCTATTTACACAGAAAAATAAAATTTCGTACCGAATTAACTCCACCGAAATTTAGAACAGAATATTTTAAGAGATCCGTCACCTATCAGATATGCTAAATGTATAATTTCATTCCACAAGTATTAAAAACCAATAATTTTCACCAATTCAAAATAAAATTAAAAAAGTTTATCCTCGATAAACAACTTGAACTAATCCATTGTTATAAATTATATTAATATAAATGCCCTTTTATTACTCATTAGTTATTAAATTTTTATTTATTGCATTTAGTATCTTAGTTTAGTATGTATATTCCATTAGGTAATCTAGATAGTGGTAAGTTTTATCTTTTCGGGTTAAGTGGAAGAGCAACTTGTTAGTGTACTGTCACTAAATAAGTTAAATTTCGCCCTTTATTTCCAAAAACATACAGACTGTCTATTTTACGAGGGCCACACTAAATATCTCGCTTAATATCTATTGTAGAAGAATAAAGTTTTATCCCATTTTTTGTGAGCTATATTTCATTAAAAAAAAATTTGAAATCCATAGCCTACTTTATGAGATATATTACAAAAACCTGAAAAATAGGAAAACCACAAACGGTTATAGCTTCCTTATTTGAGGAGATACGAAAAAAGTTAAAGGAATGAAAGTTGACGGCAAAGACAATAAGAATAATAGCGTGTAACAAAAAAATCGAAAAATGCAGTTAGCTTTGACATACGCTATTGTGCAAAAATGAAAAATACATATCTCAAAGTAGGCCATGACGCCATTAATTCCGTTATTTTTTTCTCATTCCAACGATATAAAACATGTCACAGAAATTTTAACCGATAGTGTCAATATTTAATATTTTACGAATACCACAATTCATATAATTGAATCGTAACAATCAGCTGTGCATTAATTAGTGAAAAACAATGTATACAGTTATTAATAAATTTGACAGATTGTCACTGTTGTATGTTGTATGTTGCGTTGTCGAGTTCTAAGACAAATTTTATATCAATAATTATGGTGTACACCAATAATAACAAATTCGATATGATTAGCATTTATTGTCAGTGCAATTTTGACGCTGAGATGGCAGTCACGGTTTACGGAGATAGATTTCCAGATGCTCCGCAGCCAAATCGAACTATGTTTAGGAAGTTAGTTCAAAACTTAAAAACGCACGGTTCATTTTCAAAAAAAGTAGTAAGGTGAGCGCATGTTGCGGATAATGTAAGAAAAGTGAATAGAGTAATGAATTATGTTAACCAAAATGAGGAAACCTCTTGATTGATTGATTGATTGATTTGCCAGCGTAAGGTGGGCATTGCTGCCAATTCCGGTGCATGGAGATTTGTTCCACCACGCAGCCCGATCGCCCATCGATCATCCCACCGTGTGCCGGAACAAAGCCTCGGTGCTTTTTTATACCGCCGGACCAGCTGCATACGCTGGATTGGACATTGGACATGCTTGTTGTCAGCAGCGAGAGCCGCATGACGCATGGGGTAGGAGTATAGGATGGACCGTGTAGGTGTTTGTGAGATGTTTCTTCTTGTTTTCCTTCTGTCTTCATGGGATGGAAAGTGTAGGCGTTTGTGAGATGCTTCTTTTAGGTTTTCGTGCTTCTTTTTACTTTCAGGTTTTTGTGATATGCTTCTTCTTAGTTTCTGTCTGTGATCATCTTCTCTCCTATTCTACTTCTGAGTTTTCTGTTTCTTCTGTTTCTGAGTCTGGCAGTGTGTATATCCTTGATATTTCTTTATTGTATTCCATTTTTTGTTGTGCCAGCTTTTCCCAGTGTGTATAATCCTTTCCTAGCTTATTCATAATCCTCTCGATTGTTGTTATCCATGTGTAGCATGGCCTTCCTCTATTTTCAGTTTGTTGCTGTTCATTCGCAGCGCTTTCTTTAGTAGGTGTGTCGAGTCCCGTCTTTGGACGTGTCCCCAGTATTTCATTGCGTATGATTCTATTCTTTTGATTATTGTTCTTCCCTCTAGTAATGTTGACGTTTTCTGTCGTTTTTGTGGTTTTCCTGTTTTTGCTAGCAGTTGGATAATGTCCCTTTCAGCTCTTCTCAGGCTTCTTCTGTTGGCCTTTGTCGTTGCTGCGTTTTTGACTCCATATATCATCGTAGGCATTATGATGGTCGTGTATATCTTTTTGGTTAGGCACCATGGTGGTTTGTTGTCCTCAATGAATTCTTTGGTCGGACGAATCAAATTTTTCTAATAATGGATTTTTCAATAGAAATATGCATTATAAGTGGACACGAGAAAATACACAAGATTTTCTACGAATGTTTGGTTGGGTCTTTTAGGGACTAAAGTAATTGGACCTTATTTTTATGATGGCAAATTAACCGCTCGTAGATACCTTAATTTCCTGCAAAACGAATTTCAAGATTTTCTTTATGAATTAACAGTGGCAGAAAGATTAAATTATTCATATTTTCAACAAGATGGGGCTCCACCTCACACTGCTGTAATATGTACAAATTATTTAAATCAAGTTATGCCAGATAGCTGGATAGGCACCTATGAACCCATTCTATGGCCAGCTCGATCACCAGATATTACTCCCTTGGATTTTTTCGTCTGGGGTTACATTAAAGACAAGGTATTTCAAACTGCCCCTGAAAATATTGAGGACATCAAAACCAGAATTCGAAACGCATGTGAGGCAATTACTCCTGAAATGCTCCAAAATGTAATGCGTGACGTGTCTCGTACAGCACGTTTATGTGTCAGAATGCATGGTGCACAATTTGAGCATTTGTAGTTAGAAAAATAAATACACACAATTTCTTTTCAATATAGTAGTAGGTAGTACTGTTATACATAGTTTTTCGTTTTCTTCTTTGGATGTTCGTTTTGTACTTGTATTTTTATTTATGAGATATTTATTGGTTTGTATTAAATTGTAATAAATAATTACGGAATTATAATTATTATAAAGTGAATTGTTACTATTATGGCACAGCTGATTGTTACGATTCAATTATATGAATTGTGGTATTCGTAAAATATTAAATATTGACACTATCGGTTAAAATTTCTGTGACATGTTTTATATCGTTGGAATGAGAAAAAAATAACGGAATTAATGGCGTCATGGCCTACTTTGAGATATGTATTTTTCATTTTTGCACAATAGCGTATGTCAAAGCCAACTGCATTTTTCGATTTTTTTGTTACACGTTATTATTCTTATTGTCTTTGCCGTCAACTTTCATTCCTTTAACTTTTTTCGTATCTCCTCAAATAAGGAAGCTATAACCGTTTGTGGTTTTCCTATTTTTCAGGTTTTTGTAATATATCTCATAAAGTAGGCTATGGATTTCAAATTTCTTTTTACTGAAATATAGCTCACAAAAAATGGGATAACTGTTTCTAAAACTTTATTCTTCTACAATAGATATTAAGCGAGATATTTGGTGTGGCCCTCGTATACAGTCTGTATATGACATGCAGCTGTATTTTTTTTAATTGGAATTAATAGAGACGTTTATTATTATTATTAAAAGACATCTTAAAATACACAATCACAACATCCCAAAGTGTACTACTCAAGCTTTGGTATCAGCTTTATAAAATGTTAAAATTTTGTTTGTCAACAAAGTTATCGCCTTTTTGAGGTTTAACATATGAGCGGTAGAAATTAATTTTTCAAATAATTGTCTCTCAAATAGCTTGCATTTTACAATTAAAAGTGGAGAAGGAAATAAGTTTGCTTAGGGGTACAGCAGCCATAGCAACCCTTCGAACAGTCACGCGGTAATGAAACTTTTTGGAAAAGATGTAATATATAATATTAGCACACCACACCAGTTTCAGAGGCACGAGGTCGCTTTTCAGTGCGTTATCCTTCTACGGCCTTTGGGAAAAAGAATATCTAAATGCATAGCTAGTTTATCGAAACTGAGCTTCAATAAATTAATTGTGTTAATTCTTTATGCCACGGTATATTTGCAAAATTTATCTCACTGAAAAATCTCTCGCGGTATGATAAATGCAATTTCAAACGAACTAACCTTCAGTTATTAACAATATAATTATGTCGAAAAAAACCTTACGTATTTTTGCGCAGTCGAAGAATCCAGCAGGACCTTAACTTCTCTGACTCAAGTTCCCTTGAAACAAATACTCCAAATTCAGTAATGTTTTAATGAATTTAGCCTCTCCTCGGCCGCTAACAAATTACCATAAGGAGACTTGCTCAATTACCCAGCATTATTAATCATAGACAGCCAAGGAAGATCGGCGAACAAAAGACGACCATCCGTGAGGGGTTACATCGAACTGTCAAACGTCGACTAGCCGTGTTGCGTTGAAGAGGTCGCGTTGGCCATGGACTCCAGTGTTAACACTTTCACTGATCGACGTTTCCTTATATGGCGCCCTGGATCTCGCACAGCCACCTTGACATGAGCCGCAAATATTCGGTCTACAGGGTAGCACTGAAAATCGATAGATCGATGGACGGCTGCGATGCCCTGGGTACTTTCTTGGTAGACCGGGAGCAAACACACGGCTGGAACCATAAGGTACAGAAATTTTAACTTTACCCACGAAAAACTATTTATATAAGTATACATAAACCGCCCGTCTGCGTCTGCCGAAATTAAGAGGCAGTGTTATTGTGGGGGCGGCGCGTGAAACAAGATATAAAATAGTTCAAACTGGAACTGAAGCAGACAGTATGTTGATAAATTTGATGACACTATTGTGTAAACTTTTCGTTTAACTGTGTCTGAATTAGAGCTTTTAACTCTGCCATATAGATCTCTGCCCATCGAATGCCTTTGTTTATGCTTCTTGGGTACATAGATCTATAGCATAGCTGCTTGGAAGATGGTTGGGATCTTGCCTACGGCTCTGGATAGCCTGCAATTAGGCAACGCCACGCCCACGCCAACCCATCTTCGATTCATCTCTACGCCAGATGAGTGATCACTTTTCCAACTGCAGGGCTTCGACTCTGCTTACCTGACGGCTCTCAATTAGCAGATCAAATGGACAGTCAAAGTTCCGCTTGATTGGCATTGAGTCAGTGGGTTTGGTCATGGATTCCAGTTGAATCAGTCCCAGAACCCTTAAGTGATCAACCATAGCAAAAGGTGATACATTTGGATCTTTGGATATGGAGTTATAATTTCCAAATTTAGGTAATGGATAGAAGTGATATAATGGACAGAAAATAGATGAATTTGAAACTCAAATTTATGATGGACATCGAAACTACTTTAGATTTGCTAAAAATTATGTACAGTCCAGTAGATACAGTAAAAAATATACCAGAAGCTCGCAAAAAATGTTATCTGAGATTTTCCTTCAGTAACTGTTAGTGTAGGGATTAATCATCACAAAACCACAAAAATCAGTTCTAGGGCTGCCGCGCAAGTCCCCCAAAAACCACCCCTTCGGTAAAAAGAGCCTTATTTTACTTATAACTTGTTAACAGTTGAAGATATTATAAAAAAGAAAGCTTGATCAATTGCTTAAAAAAGCCCTCTTGTAATTTTCTCGTATATGCCATGGTTTCCGAGAAAATCGAATATGACAAAAATTGCAAAACTTCTATTTTTAATGCGCGCGAATTTTCTTTTATTTGAATTTTTTGCGCGCGACCTATAGAAAAAATTGAATTGCTCGAAAACCAAACAAGCTAGGAATAAAAATCAAAATGGGTTTTAAAGGGGATATAAAATACTCTCTTGTGTTGTTATTTTAGATGCCAATTGGTATTTATTAGTATATAAAAATTACAATATAATATAGTTATCTCTTGATTGCTTATGCATCTAATTATTCGCAGGCCCATAAAAAATAAGTGACTTTAATATGTTATAAATGATTTATCTTTTAGTTCAAGGTAGTACTTCGATGCAGAAAAAGTTAGGAAAAAAAATATTCACATTTACAAATTTACCAGCATGTTGAAGTTAGCCAAAAAAAATCCAAAAAAGGCTGCATATTAAATTTTCTGATGATAATTTTTTGCAATTTTTAACTATTAAATGATTAGAAACAATAGTTATATGATATGTAAACTCAAGTCAACAATAGGGTTCGTCCTCTAGCCTACACTAATTTACTGGCCAAATTTCAATACAATCGGACTTTTCGTTCTTAAGTTGTCGTGCTTACAAGAAACGTGACGGACGCACAGACAGACGGACAGACAGACGGACAGACAGACGGACAGACAGACGGACAGATAGACGGACAGTCAGACCGACAGACGGACGGACGGACGGACGAACATTTTGAAAGTTGTTCAGAATACGATCACCAACACAGTGATATGAAATTATTTTTCTCTACGAGCAATATTACCGATTTCAGAAATGTGCCGATCGAACGCAATATACCCTTCGTTTTGTATTTGCAAAGAGTATAATAACTTGGAACTACTAACAATCAACATTCTATGTCATATCACTGCACCACATTTAAAAGATATAAGAGACAAGATATAAAATGAAGATAACGGTGTCACTTTTTTATATCTGAAAATGTATCATTTGACCAGTAAGACATCTAGAACTGAAAGAAAGTCAAAGCTAGAATTATTGCAGTCACCTTTGAAAACAACTGAACAATAATTATTTTAGAATGTACCATCAAGTGCAAACATGGTTTAGAAACAGAAAGGACACTCAACTGTGGAGATGGCCGAAAACTGATGCATTTTGTTTGAATTCAAACATTGACGAAAATGTTGAACATTGAGATTTTGCAAAGAAATTTGACAATCAGGATATCGATGATTAATCTGAATTAGGCGACAATTTCAACCGAGCCAAAGGCTTTCGAGGTTGATTAATATTTCATTACTTTTGGTAAATAAATTTATGAATCCAATTGTCAATAGTTTTTTGGTATATGCCTAGAATTTTCCGAAATAACAAAGAAATAGTGTACTCATTTACATATTTTATACATTATTTCTTTGTTATTTCTGACAATTCTAGGCATGAGATATAAAATCATGTTATATTTTACATTTATAATTTATGAAATTAATAAAATATACAAATGATGTGTCAAATAATGTTAAATAAGAAATTTTGTAGTATTTATATTTAATTTGCATGTTAAAATCAGCTTCCTTAAATTAAATAACGTAGTTCGTCCCTTTTAAAACACTTGTGTGTCAAGTGTTACAATTACATAATGTTGGAAGCCTTACGGTAACCACGACTGTACCTACTAATATTTTGACTGGGGACTATCCAAAACATAAACGTGACGATGAATTAAAGACTCGAATAAGTATTACAACTGGTATTCATTAAAAAATATATAAGCTTTATCGTAGAAACTGTGTGATAATTCAAATTAATGCTCAAACAGATTTAAACATATCTAACTCTTGTTAAACAATAGTCGAACATTCCTTACAAATTAATTACTCATTAAGAGAAGCAAATGACTGCGCGGGTTTTAAGTGTAGCTGTGGCTAAAGCATATGTTTCTTCCGGTTCATATTCTTTATCTCTGTTGCTGGGCGAGGCCAAGTTTGTTTTTAAATTATGCAAGATACAATTTTATCTCGTTCACGGTTAAGGACCATAAACTGTTTTCGGTTTCGTTTTACAGTGGTCTTAGTTGTTAGCTTGTTTTACTTTCAATGTCAGATTAACCGAATTCAAACTTAATTTTAGTTCGAGTGAGGATTTCAGCCATAATTTTTTATATTATTTGTTCCCGTTAAAAATTTGATATGAATGTTATACTTAGTCCAACCGCTCGAGACTTCTTGCAATAAAATGAAGTAGAAAATTGCTATATTTTTAATTACTGCCTTGCCGCAATCTAAACATGTACTTATATTAGGTAATAAAAATCTCCTCTGTTTATTTTTTTCCTGCAAAAGTTTCGTCGCGACAGCTTTTTTTGAAGATACAGTGTGACCCATTTTTTTGAGTCACCCTGTAAAATCTTTATTTTGTGTGCGATTTTCACAGTTTTTCTTTTAATTGTAGACCTTGTTGAACTGCGTTTTTGGTGCAAAAAACGTCAGATTCCTTTCAATGCCTACTTTTTAGGAGTAAAATTTTAATAATTCATATTAGCGATTTTTTTAGAAAAAATCTAAGTAGACATTATTAAAAATGCACAATACGCATCATTTTCATAAATTTATTCTAAAAATTAAGTTATTCATAAAAAAAAATCACAGATATCGCAATCCTTGCAATCATCAGGACATTGGAAATGATAACACAATACAAAAAACATAAACTTTTTTAACTTTTTCAACTTTTTCCGGAAATAGCAAGATCCACTACACCGCCGTATTTCCACCTTAAATGAAAACTGGTAACTTGACCTCCTGTAATATATGCAACCCATATACATTTGCGTATGTCAGCCGTTGCATATACGCAGTCTCACTCGACCGCGACACCGCCGTATTTCCACCTTAAATGAAAATTGGTAACTTTATCTTCTGTGATATATGCAACCCACATTACATTTGCGTATATCAGCCGTTGCATACGATAGTCTCAGTCGACCGCGACACCGCTGTCTTTTGACCTTGAACAAAAACTGGTAACTCTACTCCATATACGAAAACATAAACATTTCCAATGTTAAAATTTGAAACAGTTAATTGTCAAACGTGACAATTTAAGGTGTAGAAAAGTTATTACAGTCTCTAGTATTAATAGTTATGGAAAGCCTAACTGTAAGAGATAAAATAGAAATTATACGTCGTGTTGGCGATAATGTGTGTATGACAAGAGACGCTGCGATTGAATTCAATAATAAATAGACACCCCAATAGACGAGTAAGTCGAAGTAATGTATAACGCATTAATAAAGTTTTCAATGAGACAGGTTGTGTTTCAAAAAACTTACTTAGAACCACGCATAATGGACGTCGTGACGTTTTGTGAAATAATGACCAAATTTTAGAATATTTTAACAACAACCCCCCAAGTTAGTATTAGAACGACTAGTTTAAACTTTAATATCCAGAGAAAGTATTAGAAGATGCCTAAAAAAACAAAATAAAGGCTTACACACCAAACATTTTGCATAAATTGGAAGTGGGAGAAGAGGAACGACGTTTAGAGTTTTGTTATTAGCTACAGGTGGAATATCTAAATAGTCCTAAATTTTTTAATGAAATTTTATTTAGCGATGAAGCTTCATTTACCACAAGTGGGGTGGTTTCAAATCAAAATTGTCGTCACTGGTCACCTGAGAATCCTAAATTCGTCATAAATGCAAAAAGACAGCATTCCCAAAAAATTAACCGTTGATGCGGAACAGTAAATGAGGTTAATTGGTTCTTTCTTCTTTGAGGGTAATGTGAATGAGAATGTGATTCGACATCTGGAACTAGATTATCTGTTGAGGTGGGGGGGAGTAGGAATAAATAGGAGAAAATATATAGAGCAAGATGCTAAGGGTACTTGGTTTTGGTGTATATACTAGAAGCCAAGGCCTCAGAATTTTTTCAACCCCCCACCATCTCCTCCATTATTAAAGGGCTTAATTAAATAAAATTGAGTTATACACTTGAGATTTGGTACACGTATGTATTATAACGACATTTGAAACTAGATATGTTGATATGATTCCGTTGAAGGAGTGAGGGATAAGTAGGAGTAAACTGGGGACAATAAGTACAACAAGGTGGTAAGAGTACAGAAACTTGGGATTTGGTGTATATACTAAAAGCCAAAGCCTCAAATATTTTTCAACACGGTTTTTTTGTACTTTCTTTAGTAAAATAAAATTCAACGGAATGAAAACGCTAAGTACTACAAAGAACCTTGAGCGATTCACTGTGCCTCAAAATATCATAATGAATAATTTAGAAAAACTGAATACAATATGTGGATTAAAACAACGAATCCGAAACGAAATACAAAAAGTAACAGTAGACTACCAGACGTAATTGAAAATGTAATTAATAGTTTCGAACATCGTATTGGTCATTGTCAAATTATTAACGGTGCACATTTTGAACGTTTATTGTAATAAAAAGTTTTGAACTGTAATGATTGTAATAGAAAATGAAATTTTGAAAATGAAGTTATTCCTTGAACGTTAAAAATGTATATCACTGATTTCCTTTGTTAAAGGCATATCCATATTTATAAAATGTATGGTGTACCATTTAAAAAATTGTAGATGATGTCAAAGATATGTGAAAAGTGTCGAAATATTTATTCCCCTTATGTACAAATAGAGCAATTTGGTATTGTTATTTGACGTGTTTTTGTATTTTTGCGAACTCAAAACAGAAGAAAAGTTATGGATTTTATCCATTAAGGCACACAGTATACTTTAATTGTGTACGTTTGAACGTGAATAAATGTTTGCGTTTTAATTACGAATCACCCTGTATGTATCTCAAGAAAGGTTCTGGGACATTGCACGTTATAAATCTTCCCTTTCAAAGCACACTATATAAAACAAGTCATTTGCCTGTCGCATGTCTTAGGTATTGTTCACCAACAGGTTTGATATCTCGATATCATACCACGTCTTCATTAAAATCATTTTGACTTCGACTAATTCTGATTTTCGCGAGTTATTATATGTAATTCTGCAGTTTGCGGAAGGTTACTAGAAAAAACTTTATGTATTCAATAGGCTAAAATTTTATTCGAAGAATTGAAAAAGTGTCGTTGACCATATGTTAATGTTCTATGTATTTTGCACCTCAAATACTAACTGTAAGTTGGAGTTAGTGTAACAAGCAGTTATATTCCACCAAGTCTTTTAGCGGATTTAAGTGGATGAAAGCCACAATTTGCTTAGGCTAGAGGTATTTTGTTCTGTTATATTCAACTCGGATACGTTTTGTTTTAACTGGAGTTTAAAGAAGTTTTCTTTTACTCATATAAACGTATTACAAACTGAGACACGAGGAAACGCTAATTTTCAGTAAACTCACCCTAAAACAACGTTTATTGAAAACAAAACAGTTTTACACTCTGTAAACAATTTAAAGAACACAGTTTTTAAAGGACAATTCCATTATCATCTGCTTAATTTTTGGCGGCGGATCCTTGGCTTACATAGCATTTTGCAACGATTGTTTAACTGTATTGTTTTTTACAATATACTGATTCATCGCAAATCCAATCGATTACTTTGTCCGAATAAATGTCTATCGCTATCATTATTGTCTTCAACGATAAAAGGTTTATTGTTTTCTATTTTATATTTTTTTAAAGTCTGATATATTTACGAGGTATCATTACAAGATATTATCTTTTATCTTTTCTAGAGTATAATCTCTCAAGGTCTCGGTACACATATATTAATATGATTAATGTTAATTTTATTCTTTTGCGTTATTTACACAGGTGTCACTTATTTGAATACTTGATAAGTTTAGTTTAGATCTTCAGTGACAACAGTTTTTAATTTAATGGGGCAGAAGATGGACAGTGATCTTTTAACGAATACCTAGGAAGGAACAAATCAAACTGACACAGTCGGCCGCGTTATAAAATTAATATGCAAAAAGTATCTACCAAGACTGACAGACATTTTGAAAGTTGTTCAGAATTCGATTAAACAACGATATGAACTTTTTTCTCTACGAGCGATACTTACTTCATTTTTATATTGGCGAAGAGTATAGTAATGATTTTAAAAACGCGTTTCTACAATAGTCACTGTATTTTTCATGATGAGAGATCGGACATTTCGTCTCGGTGCCAGAGACGGCTCTCATATATACGTAATATTATATTGCATTAACTTTAAAGCACTAACAGTTCTCACAAAAACATATTGAACATATCTAGCAAATAAAAAATACAATTTTGAATCAAACACACACTTTTCTGAAACAAATTCTTTATAGGATTTTGCAAACAGCGGAAAAAAAATTATCTATGAGAACTAAAAGAAAAACTATATGTAAAAGGTTAAGCATTTCCAAGAAACTGAATAAGAGATTTTATGAAAATGTATAATAAACTGCTGGCCACTCGAACTTACACATAGAGACTTTTAAGCAAAATTTAAAGTTCAATATTTTCAACAGGAATGCAAATTTTTGAACGCGCCTTGCAAATTTTAATAGCTAGTTTTTTTCGGATTAAGCTGCATGACGTATATTTATCGTAGGACCATAAGTTTATTATATACGGGGTGATCAATGAAGTCATGCAAAAAATCAAAAAGTTTGTATGAGTGAAATTTCCGCAAAAAAATTTTTTGGTCGTTGCTTATTGATGTTACCTTAGTAAGGAACCATATTGGTTCCTTACTAAGGTAACATCAATATCTCTAGACGGTTTTGTCAGTTTTTGGATTAAGGCCCTTAGGCCTTGTACACACTACTCAACATAAAATTTGGATACCGAAATCTTTAAAATGCTATAACTTGACATTGGATTGACGGTTCTTGATGATTTTTGCGGATTTGGAATCCTTATTTCACGTAGATTTTCTATGGTCTAAGCATTTTATTTAAGGGTTGAAATTTACACATTATACCGGGTCGATAATAAACAAAAACGTAGGGTACGACGCGCTCTAAAGTTTGGCATTATTTAAGTTTTTGTAAAAATAAATTCTCACCTCAAGTTGTTTTTATTTAATGTTCTTCTCACTGTTCTGTCCGAAACTCACACCCCAGTTTGTTGTCTCAAAGAATCATTCAGTTTTACAGAGTTCTTTGTCCACCCCCATGCCCATAATTATGATCACGTGTAATTTCTACGCGACGCGTCAATTTCAAAGTAGGCATTGGAAAAACAAATTTGTTGCTATGGAATTAAAAACTGTTTACATTATTTTAGAAATAATCTGACATATTTCAATGTTATAATTTTGTAAAGTTTAATTAATATGAGGCGTTTAACCACGGCAGAAAGGGAAAATTGCATTCGACTTCTCAACGAAGGAATGTCAAAACAGCAAGTTACGCACATTTACAATGTCAGCCGAAAGACAATTTATAATTTGAACCGCCGCGTCGAAACTACTGGTGATCATAATTATGGGCATGGGGGTGGACATACAAAAAAAATAAACCAAAGAACCGAAAGAATTTTAATGAGAGAAACTATGTGGAATAGAACAAAGAACTCTAGAAAACTAAATGACTCTTTAAGATAACAAACTGGGGTGAGAGTTTCGGACAGAATAGTGAGAAGAACATTAAATAAAAACAACTTGAGGTGAGATTTTTTTTTTAAACATAACATAATGCCAAACATTTTAAATTATAGAGCCCGTCGCAGAGCACAATGTGTGCGGTTATTACAACGCCATAGAGCGAATAGGCGGGCATGGGCAAATCGGCATGCGAATTGGGATAATGCAGAGTGGAGCCATTGTTTATTTACTGACGAAACAAGATTTAATTTGTTTCACTCCGATGGCCGAATGTTAGTTTGGAGAAGGCCAAATCAGCGATATTTGGAGGAAAATATGGCCCCTCAAGAAGCATTTGGTGGCGGAGGTGTTACAGTGTGGGGAGGTATCATAAGAAATGGTAAAACCGAGCTATTCATTACCAACCAAACCATTAATGCTGCTGTTTATCAGGAGGAAATTTTGGAACCTATTGTTGTTCCTTTTGCTCGACATTACGGCCCAGAAATTCTATTGGTGGATGACAACGCTCGACCTCACAGAGCGCGAAGGATCACAGAGTTTTTGCAGGCACAAAACATCAATAGGATGGACTGGCCTGCAAAGTCTCCGGATCATAATGTCATCGAACACGTTTGGTCTTATTTAAAACTTAAAGTAAGATCTCTTGATGTCCCCCTGAAACCTTAGAAACGCTCAGTGAGGCCATTCGTGAAGAATGGGAGAATATTCCACAAGATTTTATAAATAATGTTGTGGATTCTCTACCAAATCGATGTTGGGAAGTAATATTCCGAGCAGGAGGACCAACAAAATATTGGCTTCTCTTTTTTTTAATTAATGTACCTAATTTTAATTAGGTAATTTTAATTTAATTTTAATTTAAGTTTAAATTAAATTAATTTTTAATTTTTTAGTTAAATTTTTTTTCAGTTATTAAAAATTACCAGAATTAGAATTATAAATTTTTTAAGAATTGACTTTTGGTCGTTGTTAAGCAATGTTGTATATTGTAGAATTTAATGTAATAAACTTGGTCTTGTCGCTACGTTTTTGTTTATTATCGACCCGGTATAATGTGTAAATTTCAACCCTCAAATAAAATGCTTAGACCATAGAAAATCTACATGAAATAAGGATTCCAAATCCGCAAAAATCATCAAGAACCGTCAATCCAATGTCAAGTTATAGCATTTTAAAGATTTCGGTATCCAAATTTTATGTTGAGTAGTGTGTACAAGGCCTAAGGGCCTTAATCTAAAAACTGATAAAACCGTCTAGAGATATTGATGTTACCTTAGTAAGGAAACATATTGCAACGACCAAAAAAATTTTTTGCGGAAATTTCACTCATACAAACTTTTTGATTTTTTGCATGACTTCATTGATCACCCCGTATATAATAAACTTATGGTCCTACGATAAATATACGTCATGCAGCTTAATCCGAAAAAAACTAGCTCTTAAAATTTGCAAGCCGCGTTCAAAAATTTGCATTCCTGTTGAAAATATTGAACTTTAAATTTTGCCTAAAAGTCTCTATGTGTAAGTTCGAGTGGCCAGCAGTGTACATTAGAATAAAAAAACTTTTAAGACAACGTAGGTAAATAAATTAATTTCAAGCCTTTGTTCTCATTTTTAACTGAATCTTCATACCTTATTAGGTCATGTAGATACTAGTTTAATTTGCGTAGCCGTAGGGGACTATGTTGGATGCTAGTGTTATAATGAGAATGTCAAATAAGACATTGGACAAATTTATTTTAGGATTTTAACTTGCTAGCATAAGCAGAAGTCAGGTTATCGAAAAAAATGCAAAGATTTCATTAATATTTTTACATATAGTTTTTCTTTTAGTTCTCATAAATATTTTTCCTTCCGCTGTTTGCAAAATCCTATAAAGAATATGTTTCATTACTATAAGCAAACAAATATTAAATAATTGACTTTTAAACACACTTTTCTGTTCTGTTTAATGTGTGGCGTCCTTATTTTCCCAATTAACTGCTGGCAACATAAAACATTTTTTCATAACAAACAAAGTTTAGGATTAACGGCATAAAACTGCCATGCACAGTGTGCATCACGTGATAAAGTGAATTTTGTTTTAAAATGTTAATACGTATAACTTACTTTTATCGGAAGTCTACTGCATTTGTACTGACAATTAACTAAAAACATAGTTGATTTTCTATATTTGCAGTTGTAAAAGCATTCGACCCCGTTAGAATGTCAACATTAAATTCCAGTGTACGGAGGTACTTTTATGATTTTACTTATGCGGTTTTATCTCATTTAATTATACACGCTACCGAAATTGTGAAACATTTCAAAATCGATTTTACATAGTTGATTTTCTATATTTGGGGTTTTAAAAACATTCGACCCCGTCCGAAGTTCAACATTAAATTCCAGTGTACGGAGGTACTTTTATGATTTTACTTATGCGGTTTTATCTCATTTAATTATACACGCTGCCGAAATTGTGAAACATTTCAAAATCGCTTTTTACCTACGCTGTGGCAATTATTGGCATTTACGTCAACATTTAATAAAGGGAAAGGGTATACAGTCCCAGATCGCAATTTTACAAAATGTAGTATAAATCTAGCCATATGTATGTACATATATATCTAAAAACCTATGGTAAAATTATACAGAGTCGGCGATATACAAGTGCTAGTGTTTCTCAGGCTGCAATAGACTTGTGGAGCCGCGATTTCACAGAAATGCAATTTGATGGAACAGATCTTTATTATAGTAGTTGGCACAAGACAATTTCTTGGAAATCTGAAACAAATGTTAATAGAAATATTTCTTCACAAAAGCATATTAGTGCTAATGGGTCTACTGATAGTAACAGTCAACGTAGTTTTAATTTAAATTTAGTGGAAGTGATGGTGGGATGTAACATACGGCGATCAAAACTAGAAAATCCACTTCTTAGACAATTTTTGGAAAAATGTGTTAGTGGCAAATATAACAACGTTCAGGTGCCGTCGAAAACAACACTCAGAAGCAAATATTTATCAACGGATTGTGATAATGTTAGACAAAAAATTACTTCTGAGCTTACTGGGAAATACAACTGGGTTAGTGTGAACGAAACCACCAATGCTTGCGGTGAGAAGGTAGCTAGTGTTTTAGTGACTGCATTGGAGCAAAAATTGTTCAAAAATACATATGTATGTTTAAGGCTAGTAGTCCAGTTCAAATGCGAGGGGGGGGGGCGTGAAATTGGAAACCAAAACGAGCTTACCTTACCGGTACGTTTTTTGGGTCGCTGAATCCGAAAATCGGGGTCCCGAGGGCTGGACTCTGTCCGTTCACCCTTGATTTGCAAAATACACCCCTTTTTAGGGGGTTACTAACAAATTTATGTATTTGAGGTCTCAGATTACGTTTTTTGGGTTGCTGAATACAAATTTACGGGTCTCGAGTATTGCCAGCACCCTTAAATTTGCAAAAACTACCCTTAATTAGGGTATTTTTGCAAGATTCTTAGTAAACTGTATTTTAACAAACTTTTACACGTAGGATACGTTTTTTGGGTCGCTGATTACGAATTTCAGGGTCCCGAGTCCAAAAAACATTGCCAGCACCCTTAAATTTGCTAAAACTATCCTTAATTAGGGTATTTTTGCAAGATTCTTAGTAAACTGTATTTCAACAAACTTTTACACGTAGGATACAGTTTACTAAGAATTTTGCAAAAATACCCTAATTAAGGGTAGTTTTTGCAAATTTAAGGGTGCTGGCAATACTCGAGACCCGTAAATTTGTATTCAGCAACCCAAAAAATGTAATCTGAGACCTCAAATACATGAATTTGTTAGTATTTATGACGTAAGTGCAGAATATTTCACAAAAAACCCTAAAAAGGGGTGTATTTTGCAAATTAAGGGTGAACGGACAGAGTCCAGCCCTCGGAACCCCGATTTTCGGATTCAGCGACCCAAGAAACGTACCGGTAAGGTAAGCTCGTTTTGGTTTCCAATTTCACAGCAAAACTCGCATTTTAACTGGATTATAGTGAAAAATGCATGTGTGTGTTTTAGTTCAATGTTACATTCCCCAATACCTCCTCTTCGAGGGAGTGTTTATAATAAACTGACCATATTAATATTAGATATTACGAACTTCCCTAAAAAAAGTACAAGGTAAGATAAATTGCATCATACTTGCATAAAAATCTTTCCGCGCCGCTAGAGCCAACCCTGACTTTTGCGTCACTGAGATAACATTCCAGATCTCTGTTCATGATGTGAAACTATATAAAAATGAAGTTATTGATATTATCCACTTGTTACCTAATCGTGATCCAAATAATGACAGGTTTTCCAGATTTCATGCTTTCGAACGAATGATATGTTGACGCAAAAATTAACAGGGAATACATCATAAAAGCCACGATAGATCCAAAGGAGTTTGTTTGCCGTTCTTCCCCCGTTTTAACATAGCTAATTCGCATAAATCAAAACAGCTTCCCTAACTGACCTATCGCAATTTTTTACTGTTGGTCTACGCTAGTCATTGTGCCAATAACCATACATATAGTTTACAAACGAGTATAAATAAAAATAGCGTAGTAAAAATAGCAGTTCTAGACAAAATAAATAATCCTCGCGTCTTTACAACTCCATTCGTCGGATTGGTAGTCAAAATAATAAAATTTATGGGCACATTTAGAATTCTGATTCATGACCTACTCACACTTACGAAGACAAGAGAGCATACTAAATATAACCCCATTTATTAGTATTTGTTGCGTGCTTGAAATGACTTGAGTACACAATTAACGCGTACTTGGATCCAAAATAATAAACAGCTTAATAGTTGGGAATCTAACGCATGCTAGGATGTATTTTTAAGGAGGGGCATAAACAAAAACGGAAAATTTCTTATGTAAAATTATCTGAACGGTTCGAATTTTGAGTTCGACATATAATTTGAAATGCGATATTAGCGAACATATTTTTGTGAATTGAAACATATTCTTTATAGGATTTTGCAAACAGCAGAAAAATAACTATCTATAACTAAAATCAAAACAGTGTGTAAAAATATTAATGAAATCTTTGCATTCTTTCGATAACCTGAATTCTGGTTATGCTAGCAAATTAAAATCCTAAAATGAATTTGTCTAATTTCTTATTTGACAATTCTCATTCTAACACTAGCATCCACACAGTCATCTACGGCCATGCAGATTGAACTAGTATCTACATAACCCCCTACGTAGGTCAAATAAGAAATTAGACAAATTCATTTTAGGATTTTAATTTACTAGCATAACCAGAATTCAGGTTATCGAAAGAATGCAAAGATTTCATTAATATTTTTACACACTGTTTTAATTTTAGTTATAGATAGTTATTTTTCTGCTGTTTGCAAAATCCTATAAAGAATATGTTTCAATACAGTTATAAGCAAACAAATAATAATTCATTTTTAAATATTTTTGTGAAAACTAGGAAAGACATGAAAATATATATTTTTTAATTTTCTTGCTCTTTGTTCGGTACTTTGCCACTTATGAGGTTATAAAATAAAAAATAGAAATTGAAAATAAAAAGTAAAGACTGTTAACGTATAAGAAAAATGATATATTTCCGGTGTTAACCTTCGTGAGATATTAAACTATATTCGTTTAAGTTTTTCTCACTTCTTTTCTCTGAGGGTGGGCAACTAACTAGTAGAAAAATCTATGGAGTAATGTGATACGTATTTATCATCGTTTAACAAAATAATAGCGGATTCCTTGAGTTTTCTTTTGGTTCAGTTGCTTTCTTTTTCCAATTTTTTTTTGCCGAGTACCATTAGATAAGATGTTATCCTACGTGTGTTCACAAATTGTAGATTTTTCGAATTCTCCTGTTCTAGCGTAATTTCTAGGGGAAAATCCTGACCTAATGGAGCAATTCTGATAACAGCTTCGGATTCACCAGGTCCAAAAACATAGGGATAACAGGGTCCGATCAAAAGTACAGAGCACTGTTTTTATTTTGTGTGCCTGTGTATTTAGAGGTTTGATTTTCGCTAAAACCAATCTTAACATTTGGAAAATCGTTTGTACAGATAACCTATTTTCAACTATCTACTCTCGGCGCCTTTTAAAGGTATTTTAGATACGAAGCATGATTTTAATATCAAACTATGAATTTAAATTCAGAAAGAAATTCTTCTATTGTTAACTTGATTTGACGCTTGAAAGATAAATACCTAACACATTTAAGAGCAGGAATATACAGAGTGTCTTGACCAAAAGGAAGTAAAATAGTCTTATAAAATGTTTACTTTACTGATACGGTTTTTCTTAAATTAAATATTTTATAAAAATACGATATTTCCTAGCCAGATAGTAGTAGTAATAATATTAACTAGATCAGTAACTTTGGCCAGACTAAGTAAAGTTCAAGGTCTTTTGGGATCTATATCTTACGTTTTATTAGGTTCATTACACCTGTAAGAATGAAGCAAACGTAAAAAAAGCGTCAGATAAATGCCATCAAACCTATATGAATGGCGTTGGCCGTCATTCATAAAAATGCCGCCTCTGTCTACGTCGGTAACTTAAAAAGACATTTCATGTGTTTCTCTGACTTACGTCATTTAGCTGTAAGCTATGACCAGGGCCATCGAGAGGAAATCGAGGCCCGGGGGTAGTGACATGCGGGCCCCCCAACTCCCAGCCTTTTGATATAATTTTGAAGGTGGCAGTCCTCACAGTCAACTATTTGATTGCGATTTCGAAGAGTGCTTCATTGTCAAACATTTTTTTACCCCAATTCCAATTTCAAAGGAGAGCGATTCCTTGTGGCACGATTTCAACAAGCAAGGGGTGGTATTCCTTATAGTGCGATTTTTATCTAGATTGTGAAGTTTCGGTAAGCAAGAGGTAGTACTTTTTTACTTCCCCCTACATCCTTCTTCATCAAAAATGTATTTATTACCTCTTAACAATTGAAATTTCCATATGCATTTCCATCTCCTAGAATTCGGGTCCCCTCAAACGGTCCGGGCTCCTCAAAAACTCCGGGCCCGGGGGGAAACACACCCGACCCCCTCTCGACGGGCCTGGCTATAACCCGTCGCTTACTGATTATGCAGTGTTGTTAGTGTGTCTAGTTCTTAGGTAAATTTGTAGTAAAAGTTCGCATTACTAGGTGTGATGAACGAAATAGTGAATTAGGTATTACTGAAATTACATGAATCGTTATTAACTTAATTACTAACAGTTGTTAAACAAATGTGCACGATATTAAACAGAAACTTAGTTTTATTATATCATTACGATTAAGAATTTTGGAAAAACATACCATCATGTAAAGTATATGTACGTATAAAACAAACACCCTGTATAAACATCGACCAGCATAAAAACAGTCCTTTCGAGATTTATATTTCTAAATATTTCATCGCGAAGTGTATATCTGGAAGTAATTCTTTTAAACAATAACACTGCAAATTATGATGCACCAGGGCTTCTGGTGTTTGGGACCATGGGAACGGTTTAAATATAACGCAGTTTATGTACAGAGAGCCTTAAAGTAAATAATTAATGCTAACAATTCATTTATATTCTCAATATCAGGGTCTAAAAACAATAAATAAACAAGCTAACCATTATACTCTTCACCGATTTACTTTTTATATAATTCTTGCACATTGTGTAGGATACTCTTGGCAGTTCTTTTTGTAAATAATATTAGTTTTAGATATTCTTAGTTTAATACATGAGATAAAAAAAATTATTGAAAAATTCATAACTTTTTTATTTATTGATAGATCTTGCTCAAAAGCAATGCGATTCTTCCTCTAGCTAACACTAACTTACTGTCCAAATTTCAATGCAATCGGACTATTCGTTCTTAAGTTATCGTGTTTACAAGAAACGTAACGGACGGACAGACGGACAGGCAGACTACCCTAGTATATACAGACTGTCTATTTTACGAGGGCCACACCAAATATCTCGCTTAATATCTATTGTAGAAGAATAAAGTTTTAGAAACAGTTATCCCATTTTTTGTGAGCTATATTTCAGTAAAAAGAAATTTGAAATCCATAGCCTACTTTATGAGATATATTACAAAAACCTGAAAAATAGGAAAACCACAAACGGTTATAGCTTCCTTATTTGAGGAGATACGAAAAAAGTTAAAGGAATGAAAGTTGACGGCAAAGACAATAAGGATAATAACGTGTAACAAAAAAATCGAAAAATGTAGTTGGCTTTGACATACGCTATTGTAAAAAATGAAAAATACATATCTCAAAGTAGGCCATGACGCCATTAATTCCGTTATTTTTTTCTCATTCCAACGATATAAAACATGTCACAGAAATTTTAACCGATAGTGTCAATATTTAATATTTTATGAATACCACAATTCATATAATTGAATCGTAACAATCAGCTGTGCCATAATTAGTGAAAAACAATGTATACAGTTATTAATAAATTTGACAGATTGTCACTGTTGTATGTTGTATGTTGCGTTGTCGAGTTCTAAGACAAATTTTATATCAGTAATTATGGTGTACACCAATAATAACAAATTCGATATGATTAGCATTTATTGTCAGTGCAATTTTGACGCTGAGATGGCAGTCACGGTTTACGGAGATAGATTTCCAGATGCTCCGCAGCCAAATCGAACTATGTTTAGGAAGTTAGTTCAAAATCTAAAAACGCACGGTTCATTTTCAAAAAAAGTAGTAAGGCGAGCGCATGTTGCGGATAATGTAAGAAAAGTGAATAGAGTAATGAATTATGTTAACCAAAATGAGGAAACCTCTTTGAGACAAATTCAGAGAAACTGTCGCATAAAAAAAGACAGTGCAAGAAAAATATTGAAAAAAAACGGATTTCGATGCTACAAAATGAGGAAAGTTCAACATTACTTGAGGGAGATAAGCCAAGGAGAGTAAGATTTTGTAGATGGTTATTAAATAAGAAAAGGAATGACGCGCTGATACGTAGCAAAATTCTTTGGTCGGACGAATCAAATTTTTCTAATAATGGATTTTTCAATAGAAATATGCATTATAAGCGGACACGAGAAAATACACATTGGTGCAGAGAGACTGCTTTCCAAGAAAGATTTTCTACGAATGTTTGGTTGGGTCTTTTAGGGACTAAAGTAATTGGACCTTATTTTTATGATGGCAAATTAACCGCTCGTAGATACCTTAATTTCCTGCAAAACGAATTTCAAGATTTTCTTTATGAATTAACAGTGGCAGAAAGATTAAATTATTCATATTTTCAACAAGATGGGGCTCCACCTCACACTGCTGTAATATGTACAAATTATTTAAATCAAGTTATGCCAGATAGCTGGATAGGCACCTATGGACCCATTCTATGGCCAGCTCGATCACCAGATATTACTCCCTTGGATTTTTTCGTCTGGGGTTACATTAAAGACAAGGTATTTCAAACTGCCCCTGAAAATATTGAGGACATCAAAACCAGAATTCGAAACGCATGTGAAGCAATTACTCCTGAAATGCTCCAAAATATAATGCGTGACATGTCTCGTAGAGCACGTTTATGTGTCAGAATGCATGGTGCACAATTTGAGCATTTGTAGTTAGAAAAATAAATACACACAATTTCTTTTCAATATAGTAGTAGGTAGTACTGTTATACATAGTTTTTCGTTTTTTTCTTTGGATGTTCGTTTTGTACTTGTATTTTTATTTATGAGATATTTATTGGTTTGTATTAAATTGTAATAAATAATTACGGAATTATAATTATTATAAAGTGAATTTTTACTATTATGACACAGCTGATTGTTACGATTCAATTATATGAATTGTGGTATTCGTAAAATATTAACTATTGACACTATCGGTTAAAATTTCTGTGACATGTTTTATATCGTTGGAATGAGAAAAAAATAACGGAATTAATGGCGTCATGGCCTACTTTGAGATATGTATTTTTCATTTTTGCACAATAGCGTATGTCAAAGCCAACTGCATTTTTCGATTTTTTTGTTACACGTTATTATTCTTATTGTCTTTGCCGTCAACTTTCATTCCTTTAACTTTTTTCGTATCTCCTCAAATATGGAAGCTATAACCGTTTGTGGTTTTCCTATTTTTCAGATTTTTGTATATATCTCATAAAGTAGGCTATGGATTTCAAATTTCTTTTTACTGAAATATAGCTCACAAAAAATGGGATAACTGTTTCTAAAACTTTATTATTCTACAATAGATATTAAGCGAGATATTTGGTGTGGCCCTCGTAAAATAGACAGTCTGTATAAGCAAAAAAAAAATTGTTAACAAATGTCAGATTATTAAAACGTTTATATCAATAAATTATCATTGATACTTTAATTTCCAAAACCAAACAATAATTTGTCTATCAACAGCAACGGGATAATATTGAATGAAAGACAACACTGCCAATTTTGCAGAAACGCGTACCTCATCCTAGCTACCTTTGAGGTATAGGTATATGGTGGCTCTAACAGGGGCGTTCATATCTTCAAGCAAGTGAGATTGGAAGCTATATTTCTGTCAAAAGATCCTAAAACATCAGCCTTTCTATGTAAAACTTGATAACAATTCTACACTTTTTACAAAAATATCAGCACTTAATGCTTTCGATCTTACACATTAATACTGGAATAAAAAATCTCTATTTCTCTCTTCTGCATTTCGTGAATGTTCTGATTTTGTTTTAAAACTGAATGTTATGCTAGTGGCCGAAACACCTAGTTATTTTTTTACGGATCTGATAACGTCTATGATCCAGTACAGTCTAAATCTGGAACAGTTTCTAGGTAAAACTCACTATTCGATTTGCCAACTACCAGAACCAACCAAAAATTCTCGCCACTATACAAAATATGTGAAAAGTGTAATAATCACCAAAACTTGTATGATAACTTCCTCTGCAATGTAGTTATGATAAAAAAACTACTGCATGCTTTAAAATTTTGTTTTATCTTTGTTTTTATCTACCTAATTTCCATTATTTTATTTCTAATCTTCTAGTTAAATATTTGTAAGTACTTATTATCACTTGTCTCTGTAACTGGAATGCTCTTTTGGATAGTATATTGTCAAATAATTAAATAAACATAACCAAAAATGGTATAGAGGTGTTTTAAAACCTCATGAGCCGTGACCTTCATATGCGCAGAGACATAATCCGTCCTGTTGAGTCAGTTACACTTCTTAAACATATTATATTTATTGTTTACAATTTATCCCGAGCTCTTGTTTATATATACAGCAAAGCAGCCTCCAGTGTCTTCAAAAACATACTTATAACTCAGATTAAACTTTGCCTTTTGCGCATTTCGCGGCTCATGAGATTCTGAAACACCTTTAAAACCATTGGGATCGAAATCCCAATTCCTAAATAGACCATATCCTTGTGGATGCAAAAATAAGGGAAATGGTTACATTGCGCAACGGAAGGCAACACAGATCTTAAAAGACTATATGGAAAACTAGAGTTAAAAGAACAGGAAGTACGTAAGAAAAGACACCAAAAACAGTTGGGATATCTCCTTACTACATAATGAGGAACTCAAAAAGAAATAAATGTCAGAAGAAAATGGAAAAACAATTAACAGGGGAAAAACTTATCTGGAGAGCAATGAGCTCAAAAATAAAAATAGCTGCGAGGATAACGCTGAAGTGGGAGAAATCACCCGTGAGCCCAATTTGAAAAGATGCATACAATAAATACGAAGAACTAACTAAAAATGAAGGCCACAGAAAAACAGCAACATATATTAAACAAATAAAAAGCAAAAAGCAGCATCGAAAGATAAAAGAGAGGCAGAGAGAAGACATGAACATAAAATAACGTTAGCGTTATTAGAGGGGAAAATAATAATTAAAAGAATAGAATGGTATGCGATGAAAGACTGGAGACACATCCAAAGACAGGACGACACACCTACGAAAGAAAGCTCTAGGACTGAACAGTAATCAACTGAAAATAAGGAGGCAATGCTACACATGGATAAAACAATCGAGAGAGTCATGAACAAACGAGGAAAGGATTATGTATAATGGGAAAGAATGGTAAAGCAGAAGAAGGAATACAATAAAGAAATCATGATTGTATACACGCTGCCAGATTCAGAAATAGAAAAACAGAAGACACAGAAGAAGGACAGCAAGGAGATGATCATAGATAGAAACTTATTAAAAGTGGAGCATAATTACTCCATATCACGACACAATGCGACAAACACCTACACTTCCCATCCTATATTCCTACACCGCGCGGCTCTCGCTGTTGGCAACAAGCATATCCCAAATCCAACCCGAAGCACGGTGGTACGTTGGGGGAGTAGCAGCAATGCCTACCGTGCGCTGGCTAATCAATCAATCAATCAATTAATAACTTTTAAACCCGGAAGAAAAGAAGGTACAAACCTCTCAATACGGATGATACTGTAAAACATTTTTCTTATGACGGCAATCTGTGAACGCCAAGGTTGGTTTGAAATATTTTATATGCTTGTTTTATAAGGCTACGAATGAAACACTTTAAACTACTTTATGATGGTACCGTTTTGACACCATATAAACAGATTTCTGCTCCCTATCGTAAAATAGTTCATTTTAGTAGCACTTCTAAACGTTTTCATTATATCATATGAAAGCGCATGGTGGGTATACACAAAGAGTTTATGACCTGGTATATTACAAATGCGTTTTATAAATTCCAAGACATCATTTAAATACGTCTAGTTTCACATTCCCGCTTATGCCTTTGTTATACCTTCGAGTGTTTATGTTGCAAATCTCACGGCTGTTATAGAATCACACGGCAACATTTGCATCTGCATTACAAGCTAAACAGACTTATAATCAGCTGGTAGCTGAAGGCAATTTAGATGCCCTACTTGCTCATAATTCGAAATTACTCGGTGTTTAATGGTATCCCCAGCGGATAAAAGTAAATCTCTTAAATGGATTTGCGCTGTAACGGAAATACGTAATAGATGAAGACGTCTAACTTTGCAGGAAAAAATCATCTTATGTATAATGCAGTCATGTGGACACACGGTGGACATCAATCGAAAGGAAGAAAACAGTATAAGAAAAGAACTTAGTATACTGTATCTAAAGTCAATTGCTAAATCATAAAAAAGACAGACAGAGGAATTGTTGAGAGTTCCAGCAATGGGATGGGCGACATGGGCGTCGACCGACAAGTTTTAAAATCAATTTTTAATTTTTAGAATAAATTAAATATTTTTTACTGCTTTAATTGATATGCATAATGTAAATTATTTATTTATAATGTTAGTTTAGATTTTGTAATGTTTTATCCTGGTAGTGATGCTTTACACTGAATTCCTCAATTGGGAATAGAAATAGTATACATTCGTAGTACGCAGGCCTTATAATGAATACACTTAGGGGCACCTAATATTAACATTGTTATGTGGTTTCCATTTTCATAAATGGCGCCCGATGTTTCGCTCTCTATTACAGCTAACCGTTGAAAAGAACAAATTTTATGTTCGAAGAGCACAAAGACACATTTTGGTACATAGAGTGTATACGTAGCTTTAACAGATATTGAGATATGTGCCTTTAAACAGTCAGTTAAATGGAAGGTATGTGGATTTGAATAAAATGTGACTTGTAGTACATTCCTAAGTTTTACCCAGAACTACTTTAATCAAAAAATGAAAATGTACTGTATTGTATTAATAAATAATAATAATAATAATAATAAAACGTCTTTATTAAGGCGAAGTTTAGCCATAGGCTACTCTTACACTTAACCTTAACCTTAACGTTTATCTCTTTAGTCCTTTGATTTGATTATTTTAATCGTTAATATGGCAGCCAATCAAAGGCTATGTGAGGACATTGCACTAATAAAGTGTTATTACTAATGGTAAAATGACTAGATCGACTTTTAAAAGCCCGAACATGCAGTTTTATCGCCATGAAACACTATATACAGTTTTATCACTGTAACCCGCGTTGCACAGTGATTGATATAGGTTATGTTTCATTTAGTGACCTATTTTCCGCTAAAACTACTTGCACTTTTAAAGTTTATGTATATTTTTTCTCTACAGCCTCTCAAAGTTAATATCACTTATGTGAATTGTAGGAATACAATATAATACAAATACATACTATATAGTAACAGGTAAGCTGACCCTTGCCTACCTGAAATTATTTTAATTTCCCTACTTTATCTTTCACACTCTTAGGCTTTTACTGTTTAATCGAACAGAAGATTCTTCAGATAAAAACGTCACGTAAAATTTATTAAATAGCTGAAACACAACCCTGGCTTAAAAACGTTGCAAAATTATTACCATTGCGGCAATTGAAATTAAACAGAAATGCCCACCATGCATGCAAGCAAATAAATTATTACCTCTATAGAAACAAATAACATATAGAGACAAATTATGCTCGCTCTGGGAAGATATGAGCTAAAAACGTACTTACAGTAATCCATCAAAAAGTAACAGCACCTTAATAATGCAATAAATTAAAGCTACGCACTGCACGGTACAATTCGTAGCACGTATTCAATCTTTACCTGCTTAACTAAAAACCTTAACATTGGTCAATATAGTAGTGTATTTTTGTATTTACTCGTCGTGTTATTGGTCGAAGCGTTCACGAGAATTATTGACAGTAAAAATCCCTCAACAACTTTGGGTCAGTCTATTCAATTAGGTACAATATCTATGGTTCCAATGTGCTATTCTGTTACTTGGTTGTCACTACATTACGTTTAAAATATAGATAATTTCGCGAATTTTTCAATTTCTGCAGCTGCATTGGTTGAATATTTATAACTACATTGTTATTTTATTAGAAGAGTCGCTTTGAAATTTCTTTCTTCGTTGTGGCATAAATAATATTAGAAGAAAAAAGTCAGTAAACAATAAAGCATCTATAGGTAAGTAAAATAAAAAAGGACGTTATATATATCAACATGTTAGAGTTATATATACATTTTATGCATCAAACTGTGTTTCTTACGTTTTGAAAATCTTATTGAACACTAAATTCCTTTGTTTACTTCAGAACTTATAAGGAAGTAAACTTAGACTCTTTCAAAAGTTTTGTTTTAAATTTAATGTCATAAAACTTCGCCGTTCCTATTAAAATAGGAAGGAAATGTGGCGCCGTAAAAATATCGTCGCGACGCCTTGTGAAGTTTTAATTAGGTACATGAAATACATCAACTTAAATGATTGTAAAACCAACTGTATAAATAGAGCAAAACTTTGTGATCCATTTAAAACATAGACCATCTTATAATTTGACGCTTGTCTTAGCTCAAGTAAATGGCCTGTTGTCTTTTGCACATTTTGATTGGTTGACTTATCCCCTAATTTATCAATACGACTTTCATTCTTTTTAATCTCTTATATAATCAAGATGAATGTCCAAATGTCATCTGGGAATCTTCAAATAATATCACGCGAGTAGCGATAAGAACACAAAGCAAGATACATAGAAATTTGAGTGAATAGTCTAAAAAGTAGGGACGATTTCTGCAACGATCAGTAGGGTGTCAGAATTTAGTAGAAACATGGCGCCCAGAAGACGCATTATGGTTACACAAAATGAACGATAAGTGAGATGATTGAATTTATGTCTATAGGGAATTACTTATCCGATGTAAATGGTGTTGGTCTGAGTGTGCTAGGTGATTGTATTACAGAGATATGGCGCCTAAAAGTCAAATTATGATTGGAACACATGAACAGTTAGTACGATGGCTGAAAGTGGTATAGTTTCGCATATGTAAATTATGTAAAAACTAAAGAAATGTATACCTGTGTTTAGTAGTTACGACCGACACGTTGTCTTTGTATGAAAGGAACACTGTACAGGGTGTCCCAAATTGCATAGGCAAAACTTCACTAAGTAATCCAACTTTTCAAAATAAGAAAAAAAGTTCTTATAAACATGGGTCGGGAATTGATTAGTTTCCAAGATGTGCAAGTAATTCTCCTGAAAATGTTTTTATGAATATTTTCAAAACGTCTAAAGACAAACAAATGACAATTTACACAGGAATTTAACTTTTATGCTTTTTAAGAAAAAATGACAACTATGTACGAAAATCATTCAGGAACGGGTGAAACTGGGGGGCCTAGGTACATAGTTTAGTATATAGTTTAGCCCCAACTTTATTGTGTGACAGTTTTAAATTAATTTATGAGCAGAACCTAAAAATTTGAAGTTTTCTACACAAAAAAAGTATTTTCTGTTTTTTCAGAACATAAAAATTTGAAGTTTTCTACACAAAAAAAGTATTTTCTGTTTTTTCTCTAAAATTATCAGTTTTTGAGTAAATCTTATCTGAACTTCATTCGGGAATAGTTTTTTATGAATAATTTTAGCAGAACAGAAAAAACAATGACAGTAAAACAAAATTTGATTACATTATTTTTTATTAGACAACAATGAATTACATTAAAGTAAGATACATTACAAATTACAAGAGTTGTTCAAAGTGCATTCCGCCAGCTTCAACACATTTCTGACATCTGCGCCGTACAGAGTATGTAGCTTTGCAAATGAAATCAGGATTGGCCCGCAAATTTTCACATTCTTCGAGAATTCTTTCTATTAACTCTTCTCTCGCGTTTACAGGGATTGCGTAGACTTTGTCCTTTAAATAACCCCAGACAAAAAACCAGCTGGAGTTAAATCCGGTGAACGGGGTGGCCAGGCTCTTGCACCTAATCGACCAATCCAGCGTTCAGGATAATTATTGTTTACCCACAAACTCCGTCCATTTGAAACCAGCATCCATTTCTTAAATTCAGAGGAATCCTCGAGATATTGAAAAAAATGGTTATTTAAAAAATCATTAAGTAATGGTCCATTTAAATGTGGAGGAAGGATGTGGGGTCCACAAAAAGTCCCGTTTATAACACCACACCATACATTAACGCTAAACTCCTGTTAAAAGGCCCTAGGGCGAATTATATGAGGGTTCTGATGAGTCCAGATTCTTAAATTATTAAAATTAACCGATCCATTATGGTTAAAGGTAGCTTAATCAGTCCAAATAATTTTACTTCCGAAATCGGGATCTTCTTCCATGGCATTTATAAACCAATTACAAAAATTGATACGCCTTTCGGGATCTCCTGGTTGAAGGCTTTGGACTGGCTGCATTCAAAAAGATTTTCTGTGGTCTTTTTTCAGAATCCGAAAAATTTTGATTTTGGAAACATGCACAGCTTGCGCACGCAGCTGTTGGACCGCTCTTTTGATACTTAATTTATTATTATTGTTAAATTTGGCCAAAATTATGTTTTTCAATCGCCCATTTCCCTATTCTTCATTTCTTGGACCTCTTTTAAGTCCAACGTTTCTAAATTGTATGTGGGTTCGAATAAAAACATCTTTAGATGGTTTCCTTCTATTAGGAAATCTGCGATATTCGCGTACCGCGGCATTCGTGTTTCCATTACAATATCCATAAATAAAATGAATATCCGCGTACTTCACATTACTAAACATGGCCATTTTTTACTTTTTAATAGAACACTTTTTCCAAAAGGAAATAATAAAACTACAGAACAATGAACTACAGAAAACTAAAAAACAACAATGTCATTATTGTCATTCTGGCATTGTGAGCTAGATTATTTTTCATTTGTTACAAACATTACAATCATGGCACACTCCTGCATACCAGGAATGCTGGTAATAATGGTTACTAATTAATAAAGTTCAGATAAGATTTACTCAAAAACTGATAATTGTAGAGAAAAAACACAAGAGGCTTTTTTTGTGTAGAAAACTTCATATTTTTAAGTTCTGCTCATAAATTAATTTAAAAGTGTCACACAGTAAAGTTGGGGCTAAATTATACATATGCCCTCCCACAGTTTCATCCGCTCCTGAATGATTTTCGTACATAGTTGTCATGTTTTCTTTAAAAGCATAAAATGTTAAATTCCTGTGTAAATTATCATTTGTTTATCTTTAGACGTTTCGAAAATATTCAGAAAAAAAACATTTTCAGGAGAATTACTTGAACACCCTGTATCTCGAAAACTAATTACTTCCCGACTCATGTTTATAGGAACTTTTTTTTTCTTATTTTGATAAGTTGTATTGCTTAGTGACGTTTGCCCTATGCAATTCGGGACACCCTGTATATGAGTAGAAGTATTCCTATTAAAATATGTAGCAGAAAAATGGACAGTTACAACTAAGCGTTTCTGTATTCATTTATATTTTCTATGCATACTCAGAGGTTATTCAGTTGATTTAATGCCATCTATTCTGGTTTTATTTTTATTTACAACTTGAATAGAAATATGCACGAATGTGAATACCAACGACAAATTTAAAAGCGCACAATGCAAACAAGCTCATTAAATTTGTATGACACTTGAATAATATGTATAAATACAGACACGATCCTCCGTTGTATAAACTGTGATTATTTGACCCGAGAATTATTCTACCATTTCTCCACACAAAACGAATCCTTTTGAAAGTATGTCAGGAGTAGCTCTCAAAACACAACACAACAAGAAGAATCCTTGAGGGTCCCTTTTTAGTCGCGTTAGTAATAAGGAGACCTGAGAATTCATCATCGCACACGACAGAAAGAGAAAAAACCATTTACAATCACAATCCACAATATCATCCAGTTTTCAATAACAATGACTTAAATGGAATAATATCCTTCCTCAACAAAAGGACATAAAATTATTTATACTGTGTCCCATGTGTTAATGTTGCGTGATATACAGGACCGGCTTGTGTAAGTTTTGAGCTTTCCATGAGGTGCAAAATGTGGTATTTTAAAAGAAATCGAATGACGTACTTGACGATTGGGACCCCGCTAGAAGGCGATTTTGTGAATTGTCATCATTTATAAAACAATAACAATATCTGATAGAGCATTACGTGAAGAAAAAGTCACATATTCCTGTAATAGTACATGTGAGTTGAAATGACTCTCGAACAGCTGTATAACTAGTAATAATATTTTTAAATACAACACACTACTATGTTTTCCACCACTATGTATTTATAAAAATTGCGACTGAAGTTTCGCTTTGCAGAGCCATTGTCAAGCAGTGAATCAAAAATGACTGATTTACAATTGCACAGAAATGTTACATATATAGAAAATTTTGGATGGACTCATTACACCCTTACACCCACACCAACAAAAAATGGCAGCATACAACTCGATGATCCACAGAGCTTTTTCACTACCTCTGTCTGAGGCTGATCTGAATGAAAAGCTACACATAATCGAGGACAT
The DNA here is from genome assembly GCA_963583905.1 of Stenurella melanura. Classification (NCBI taxonomy): domain Eukaryota; kingdom Metazoa; phylum Arthropoda; class Insecta; order Coleoptera; family Cerambycidae; genus Stenurella; species Stenurella melanura. Next base: position 16,226,419 of record OY757315.1, read on the forward strand.
TGGATTTAAAAATAATTAAATAATTAATAAGTTAATTAACAAAATCCCGAAAAAGTTCACTTTGCAATTAATATATCCAAAAATAAAAGAAAATACAAAATTTACTTACACAACAATTACCTACTGTGACCATTTATCTGAAAAAATAGCTAATGTTCTCTCTAAACACAATCTAAAAATAGCTTTTTAAATCACAGAGTAAATTATCAAACATATTATACAATGCAACACAAATCTGAAGTTTATAAGTTAAAATGTACAGAGTGTGATAGTATCTATGTATGGTAAAGCGGTAGAAATTTCAAAATACGGTATCAAGAACACCTTAGATCAAATAGATTACAGAAAACTGATTCATCTTTCGCGAACCACTGCCTCGAAAACAACCATAGCTTTCCGGAATTAGACGACATTGAAATTTATTTCTCAACAAAAGGCTTTAAATTAAACATTTTAGAATCTCTGGAAATTCATAAGCACAATAATATCAAGGATTATAATTTGTTAAACGATCAATTAGATCTTATATTTTCACCTTTATTTACAGCCGGCATACCCATAATTGGATATTCATAATTAAATTTATTATTGTCATCTACCTGCCTAAGCTCTTATTGTACCTATCTATCCATCCAAAATTTTCTATATATATATATATATATATATATATATATATATATATATATATATATATATATATATATATATATATATATATATATATATATATATATATATATATATATATATAACATTTCTGTGCAATTGTAAATCAGTCATTTTTGATACAGTGCTTGACAATGGCTTTGTAAGTCGAAACTGCAGTTGCAATTTTTATAAATACGTAGTGGTAGAAAACTTAGTAGTGTGTTTTATTTAGTTATTTGTGCAAAATGATTAACTACCACAGAGTAACGGCTCCTTCAATCAATTTTTAAATAATATTTTTGTGAGCAGCGTACAAAAAAGTGTGCCAGGTTTTCTTTGTGGCATTAATGAATGTATTTTTTATAACTATTTATTTTACCAATTTTTGATACGAACATTGTGTACATTTGGCACATCTAAATAAACAATATGTAATTAAGCTAATTCATAGGCATTAAAAACAAAATTAATTTATGTCTCGTTATAGTAATAATAAGTTAAAACAAGACACATAGACACATAAAACACGTAAATACACAAAAATATACATTATAGTATGTAGGTATAAGAGAACAAACCTCATATAAAAAATCATTTAATAAAAATATATAACAGAATAGACGGGAAAATGAAAAAAAAGGAAAATATTATATATTTAGGAATTTATCAACACTGTAAAATGCATTTGTTATTAAAAGATTTTATTAAGATAAGTTTAATTATCTCTGGAGTTTTAGGGATGCTGTTAAATAATACAATACAATTATAGTGCATGTTTCCATGCTATGAAAATTTAACAGAATTTGAAGAATACTTTAAAAATCTATAAATTTTGTATAATATAGGAGTTTTTATTTACGTACACCCTCATTTGTTTTTTTTTACACGAATTGTAAATGTTTTTAATATTATTTATTGTAGATGGCATTATTGTAACATTTTAACAGTATGTTTACCTTATGTATTTAATAATTCTACTTTCACTTTTTTCACATTTTTCTTAATTTCGCAACTGTGAACAAGCTAAAGCGTAACACCCATCTGGGCAATTGTATCCTTTAGCTGTACACCAGCAAAGTAGGCTTTATTTAGCAATTTACAAATGTGATCTACATGCAATTCCCATGATAATCTAAGTAGGTATCAAGAAATTTTATTGATACCCAACAGTGATAGGTATCATCTGCATACATCGTGGTAATATAATTTGGTAGGTCGTTAATGTATATCAAAACTAACAGAGGGCCTAATATTGAGCCATGAGGAACCCCAGGGTTGCATCATGGATATTCTATTGAAATTCATTACACGTCACTACTAATTTTCGATTTTCTACATAGGAGTTCAAGCGACTTAGAAGATATCCTCGAAGATATCTAATTTTTTGGACAGTATATTTTTGCCTACAGAATCGAAACAGAGCGACACAACTTATTTACCCCCTATCTAACTGTTTGTTGATTGATTAATTGATTGATTTGCCAGCGTAAGTTGAGCATTGGTGCTGATTTCGGGCATGGAGATTCTTCTTTTAGGTTTTCGTGCTTCCTTTAACTTTCAGGTTTTTGTGAGATGCTTCTTTTTAGTTTCTGTCTGTGATCATATTCTCTCCTATTCTTCTTCTGAGTTCTCTGTTTCTTCTGTTTCTGAATCTGGCAGTGTGTAAGTATATCCTTGATATTTCTTTATTCCGTCTCTTGCTTTGCCACTCTTTCCCAGTGTGTATAAACTTTTCCTAGTTTATTCATAATCATTTCGATTGTTGTTATCCATGTGTAGCATGGCCTCCCTATTTTCAGTTTGTTGCTGTTCAGTCGTGGCGCTTTCTTTAGTACATATGTCGTGTCTCGTCTTTGGACGTGTCCCCAGTATTTCATTGTGTATGATTATTGTTTTTTCCTTCTAGTAATGTTGACGTTTTCTGTCGTTTTTGTGGTTTTCCTGTTTTTGCTAGCAGTTGGAGAATGTCCCTTTCAGCTCCTCTCAGGCTTCTTCTATTGGCATTTGCCGTTGCTGCGTTTTTAACTCTATACGTCATCGTAGGCATTATGATGGTCGTGTATATCTTTTTGGTTAGGCTCCATGGTGGCTTACTTTCCTCAATGAAGTGTAGTAGAGTTCTTGTGACTCTGTAGGCCGTTTTGATTCTTTCCTTTACTGTTTCCCTCCTTTTTAGTTGATTCGTTAGATATGTTCCTAGGCATTCTGTTCGTGGTTCTAAGAGTGTAGTCTCCTATTTTATATTCTTCCCCACTGGTTGGACTTGTTTTAGTCAATGGGTCTCGCACCATTATTAGGCTCTTCTTGAAGTTTGTTTTTATTCCAGAGGAGTCCAGATGTGGTGTCATGTTTCTTAGAAATATAACGATGTCTTGTTCTTCCTCGGTGTTAATGAGAATATCGTCGGCGTATTGTTATTTACTCAATTGTATTTTTTAATTAAACGTATTTTCATAATTTTATAAATATAGCTAAACATTTTTAAAAACTTCACAATTTAGTGTAATTTTTATCCATATATTTGATAAAATAAGTATATAAGAAATAATTTGTGTAAAAATCATTTACTCAGGTATATTTTACATATGTTTATTCTATTTTTTCGAAATTAAATCATTAGTTTTATTGTCATTAAATAATTAAAAAATTTCGTTAAAATTAATGAAACAAAAAAAAGTAAAATGCGTTAAAAAAAATCTGCGATAGGCGATTTTAATTTTCGTGGAAATGGACTCTACATACACCAAAAACATGAAAAAAAATCCCGAGTGACAAACACTTTGAGTAAAACTTGCTTCGGGTCCACCGTGCAATGTTACATTATTTTGTTCACATTGTAGTATCACCCAACACCGGAGCATTGTAACTCAACCGGTCCTGCGAAACGCAATAAGGTAGTAAACACGGCGCCAACGATAGTACGATATCTTTCCTTCCCTATATGGTTTACATACCTGTCCCAGCCTTGATCACAATTTTATTAAGCTTCGGCGGAGTCAGCTCGGTGCTTTGAGGTCGATTCTGTAAATGATAAACACTGAAATTGGTCTTAAAAAATTAATTTCAATGTCATGGGTCGCGCTCTGACTAATCGCGTGGAAATAATAATCAATTAGCCATACTCCGCGTAAAACAATTGGCTAATATGTTTCTCCGACAGAAAAAACAACGTAAAAACGCACGGATACCTATCTAATTGCTGCCTTTATTTGGCATGATTGGCGTTAATTTGATCATGTCATATAGGCGGCGTTGATTTTAATTTGATGGGATAGGTTTGAATCCTCTTGTTTTTGTATTGTAATCGGTAGAAGAAAAAACGGCTCATTTGTATATTAAAATATTCCCCAATTAGCTTGAAATACGTGTAGTAATGGTAAAGTGACAGCGGCGTAGGTGTAGGAGAGGGCAGAAGGGTACGGAGCCGTTCTCGATATCATGCAATTTAATATTGAGACCTGTAGAAAATTAGTGACTTTTTATAGAAAATATTAGTAGGAAAATATTAACCCTGATAATATTTCTACTAAAATAATAAAGCTCTGCGCCCACCAGTTAGCCGAACCATTAACACATAGTCAAACAATGTTTTAAGGGGGGTGTACTTGTAGTTTATTAAAATTGTTCAAAGTTATTCCCTTACACAGAAAAGGTGACACAAGAAAATTTGTAATTACCGACCCATACTAATATTAGCGGTATTTTCCAAGATATTCTAAAAGTTATTGTCCAAACGCATAAAAATATTTTTAGAATCTGACAATAAATTATCTCCAAATCTATGTGGACATCACTAATAAGTATTTTGGATTTTATACATAAAAATTTAGATCGGGGACACAAGTTCAACGCATTATTCATAGATCTCTCTAAAGCGTCTGACCTCGTGAATCATGACATTCTCTTGAAAAATATTGAATGTTATGGTATACGAGGTTTATGTAATAAACTCTTAAAATCGTACCTAAACACCAGAAAACTGTTGTAGATTCTCTTGGTGTTAAATCTGAGGAAATGTCTGTCGATACTGGCATACTACAAGGTACTGTTTTGGGTCCGCTGCTGTTTATTCTTTATATAAATGATTTAGACAACTATTTATACTCGCATTATCTTATTATTTGAACAATAAAAAACAATAAACCACGACGCCATATCACCAATTTAGACACTCTTAAGACGTACTATTTTTGTAATGTCAAACCACGAATTTTTGGGGATATTCAGCATCTACGAGCAGAGTATTTGTATTACAAAAAAGAGCCATACGTTCCATGTTTGGAATAAACATTAGGGAATCTTGTAGAACATCATTTGTCAAAATGAAATTTTAACCCTGGCTAATCTGTACGTTTTTGAAATATTAAAATTTGTAAATAGAAATATAAATAGATATAATCCACAAAATATATTTCACAATTATTCAATACGTCATGGCTCTGATTTGCAATACGATATGCATCGAATATACACCAAATCCCAAATTTCTATACTCTTACCAACTTGCTCTACTTATTTTCTCATATTTACGCCTATTTAACCCCCAACCCTTCAATGGAATCATCTCAAAATATAATCTAGTTCCAGATGTCGTTATAACAGAAACGTATACCAAATTTCAATTGAATATCTCAATTTTATTTTATCAACCCGGTTTAATAATGGAGTAGGGGTGGTGGGGGGATTGAAAATTATTATAAAAAATCTGAGGCCTTGCCTTCTAGTACATATACCGAATTTCAACTTTCTGTACTGTTACCAGTTTGCTTTATTTATTTTCCCCTATTTAACCCCCAACGGTTCAACGGAATAATCCCAAAATATAGTATAGTTCCTCATGTCATTATAATATATACGTATATCAAACTTCAAGTGAGTATCTCAATTTTATTTTATCAACCTCTTTAATAATGGAGTAGGGCTGGTGGGGGGTTGAAAAATATTATAAAAAAATCTGAGGCCTTAGCTTCTAGTACATACACCGAATTGAAATTCGTTTCTGTACTCTTACCAACTTGCTTTACTTATTTTAACTTATTTACCCCTATTTACCCCCAATCCTTCAACGAAAAAATACCAAAATATAATCTAGTTCCTGATGTCATTATAATATATACGCATACCAAATTCCAAGTGAATATCTCTATTTTATTTTATGAACCCCTTTAATAATGGAGTGGGGGGTGGTGGGGGGGATGGAAAATATAAAAAATTTTGAGGCCTTGACTTCTAGTACATACACCCAATTTCAAATTTCTGTACTCTTACCCGCTTGCTTTACTTATTTCCCCCTATTTACCCCCCACCCCTTCACCGAATATGTTAAAAAAAACAATTCAGTTCCACTACGTAGATGTGGAAGTAATTGAAATGGTTCGATAGTTACTTAGCTTAGATAGATTATTCTTCTTTAAGACGGAACAGTCCAAATTTCGCTTTAAAAAGGAATGCGGTAAATCCACAATAATAATAATAATAGTAATAGTAATGTTCTAATTCTAATAGCTTTCACAATTGTAAAAAAGTCTTGTTTGTTATTCCTGGTCCAAAAAACGTACTTTTACGATTTCTTGAAATACCGATCGCAAATAAATGAAAATGGTGGATTGAGCATGGTATAATGAAACAATGAGAAAATATTTAAACATTTAATTTTTAAATGGTTCGATAATTATAAAACCAAATGTGTAACTAACTAGATAAAGTGCACTGAATCGATTTTTCAGATTTTTTAGATAATTTTCCATGAGATTCGTAATCAGCTAGTCTAAATACTTACGGATATCAATATTACCTACTGAGTGTTATGATTTTACACAGCTATTCAGAAAAATACCCACTCGGCGTCGTTACATGTCAGCCACTGCTATTTTCAGTTTACCGCAATCTAATACAACCACTTTTACATTTACGGTACGATCTGTAATATTTACATATCAATTTTTGAAAATAAGCCTACCCAACAATAAAATCGAATGTACGTCACTGTAAAGTTATATAACGATTTGTTGATAGTATCGTAGAAATAATCATTTCACGCTTAAGTAAGTTCATTATCTTGTTTACAAGGTGTTGAAGCGAAACTTGCCAAATCTCAGGAAATTCTAACATTTTGTTTAAGTGGGGGAGATAGTTTCAATTACCAGAAGAGTAGAAATCCTATCCTAAGCAACTGACATGTTTGATTAGTTAAAAAACACGCAATATACATTTGTGTTGACAATTTTAATTGGGTATTTTCGAAATGACAAAATGCACAAAAATTTCTTTATATACCCTCATGTAACTATCGCTAGTAATTTTTTAGTGCATATTTAAATAATGATACATTATTGGAAAAATTATTAACCAATGCACGTTGTATTAAAATGAATTGATTGCAATAAGCGTCAGCAGAAAAAAATATCCTGTGTGATGAATAAGTAGAGCCCTCTACCAAACAGTTATTGTAATCAATAGGCTGTAGAAGAGAATAGTCAAAGTATGAAATACTTAAAAAATATTCATAGCCCATTCAAATTGTGTGGTTATTTTGTTCTAGCGCCGATTATTTTTGTGTAGCCCATTTTGATGAAATAATAAAATAACACAAAATGTCAAACAATAGCAATGTTGTCATATTATCATCAGTCACAGCCTACTGCGTAAGAAATAAAAAATAAAGGGGATGTTCCGTTTTTGTATCACGTGACTTATTCAGACTATTGTTTATCTATTTGCATTAAAAAAAAATACAGATGCAACTCAATTATTGAATAATCCTATACATATTAAACCTCGCTAAAATACATTGGTATCAATTAAATATCCCACAAAAGAAGTAAGAAGAAGAGAAACTAAGAAATCAAAGATGATCAGATAATATACAATAGTGCAAATATGTGCCAATTTTTTTATCAAAAAGTTGTCAATCAATCATTTTTATCTATGATTTAAATAGTCGATAATAATAGACACAAAGAACCACACTTATTATATTTATGTTAATTTCTCCTAATCTACTCGATCATTAAAAATATGTACGGATTAACACTCTTAACATATTAGTGTCACCTCCTATTTATAACTACTTAGGAATTACAAAAATTTATTGAATTTAATGAAACTATTAATTCCAAACTTAACTTCGATGCTAAGAGCATGTTGAAAATAGAAACCTTATTTATGGATTGCTTTAGTAGACGTAGACACTCTATTTCTATGTGAATTACCGATAAAAATAAGGTCTATTTTAATCCCTTAACTTTTATTTCAGACACTCTGGGTTTTAGGTAAAATATATTGAGTCGTTAGTAATAACAGACTCTCGCTTTTTGTCAAGAACTGTTGTGTCTTCGTTGTGATATAATACCTCTACAACATATTTTTCTAAGAAACCTCCTGCGACTAACAATAATAATAATTTTAACCAGTCCAGACACTATATTCCAGCATAGATAAAAAGGCGAAAAGAAAGAATTTGAAGCTATCGCCCAACAAGCGAAGACAGTATGTGAATATGTGCCACTTCTGGTATACCGCAGGGCTCTATCGTGGGTCCACTATTATTTGTTATCTTTACTAACGATATTGTTGACTGGATAGATATACCACGCTTGCTGATGATTTGAAATTCTACTAGCGTATGATAATAGGAAAATCCACAATGGCTTAAATAAGATTCTGAAGTGATGTATTAGTAATACTCTGCCACTAGCTACTGCTAAGTGGTCCCTTGTCATAGGGGAAAAATGCTTTTGATTTCGCGTATCAACTGATTGAAACAAATCTTGAATGTCCTGAATGCTTCAGCGATCTAGGAGTGACATTGGACTGTAAGTCATCATTTTCAAAACACATCGAAAACATTGTATCGGCATCCGCAAAGAGCCATGGTTCTGTTATTAGAAATTCATATGGCTTTACAGATACCCAAGTATATATGCTATTTAACGAAGCATCTAAATTGCAGACCTGTTTGCTGACTTTGGCTAACAATTCAGAACTGAAATACATTTATATAACTAGCTTGTACATTGTACAACTTTAACTATCGATTTGACAACAGAAACACGTGGATTCCAGGAAAAACTGATCCACATTCTTAACTCAATAACAGATAGGGATTATTTATTATTTTCTATCTTTTTATGCTAGAAAAATATTTATCGGATATTTATGTTTTTAGATTAATAGTTTAATACTCGCTTTGTTACTAAATCATAACTGAAGAGAAGCCTGAATTTCCAATTGTCGGCTATATAATTTATGTCTAATACAGAAGCAATTATTTGTGTATTGTGCATAAATTACAAAGATACTTCGAAAATAACTAAGGACATTACAGGGCATGATTTTAAAATAAATTAATATTGGTTATTGGAAAGTTAGGGACCTATTTTTTGCAGATATACTAAAATGCGCTCTATAAATAGACTCTACGATGATTTAGATATTAATAACAAATATAATGGGTTTTAAGGTTTTGAATGAGAAGTTATATAAAGAAAAACATTTGTAGAAATATTGGTGTACAGCAAGGACCGATTTTAGGGCCACTACTGTTTTAATATATATTTCTTACTATCTGTGCGACATGTAATATTTTGCTGATAATTTCTATTGGTTTTTTTGCAAAATTTTGTTAAATGCTGCTTATTCATAATTTTGTACTAATCATCGTGGAATTATTTACTGACCCGTTACTACTGGTTACTACACATTATGACTTAAATATTGGAGTACTGCAAAAGTTCATTTTGGGGCCATTCATATTTTTAATACATCTTAACTACCTTTCATTCAGAAGTCACATCGGTGTGTGCACATTAGTATACTTATAGATCATGGCAAATAATAAAAGTTATATGAGAACTTTTCTTATTAATGAAAATTTAATTAATAAATTATATTAATTAGGAGTAAAAAAAATCAGCTTGTTACTTAATAGTCATGTTACTAACCGCTATTTATTAAATTGTTAAGATAATTTATTCTTCAAACCTTATAAGTTGCTATCTTCAAAATTTCCAGTCTTACCTGAAACAAATAAGAGCATATTACTAATAGTCTTAAAATAATTACAATTCACAATAATTTATGAACCACTTTATCAGCTTGAGGTAATTATGACGTGGCTGCTTGTCATTTTGCCATTAATAGATGTTTTGCAAAATTCCCGACATATCACGATAACAGATCATTATTTTGATTGAAACGTTATAAAAAATATTGGCTAATTGGTTAAAGGGATCATTCGTGTCAGATTCTATTTTCTACAACAATTAATTGTTTAAAACAATAAGTTCTATGAATTAATCTGTAGATTAGATAAGTGAAGGTCGGTCGTATTATAATTAATTATAGATTTATTACTTTCAGATGTGTATAATGATAATGTAAGTTTGGAGATAATCCATGTTGGGTAACGATTTGCGTCTAAAAGTATACAGAGAATAATTTGAGACATTTTATTCCAATCCTAAATAATTCGGTGCCTATAGACTCACGGTACCGGTAAAGTAAACTTCATATTTCTAAGTCAGATAAAAAATTTCAAAGCTTTGCCGCCTATTACCACAAGGATAGAGTGGGGCATGGATTAAAATAAGAGATTAAGGGAAACTCGCCAGTATCAGTTATAAATTTCTAATAATTACGCCACTCACTCCTAAAATATTTTACGATCTAACGATCACTACTGTTTACTTAATTTTTTACACACATACATAATGCTGTAAAAGGGCAAGCAGAACGGCACAGGTATTAAGCAGAGACGGACCACAGTCTTCAGCGATATTTCGAACGAGTTGTGTTATATTTAGAATATATAGGTTATGTGCTTCATACAATAATACAGTGTGTGGTTCAGTGTTTACATTTTATTTTGATTGTGAGTGCCTAGAATGTATAATACTTTAACAGATACGTGAAATTACTCTTTGTTTAAGCGTATTTTATGTAGTTGTGTAAAAATATTCCGGCGGATGGTGAAATATTCGAGTGTTTTCCGTTTTTTAGTGGCTGTGGTAAAATAATATTGTGATAATGTTCAGGCCTTGGGAAAATCCTCAACCTAGCATCAGCAGAGCATTTAACGAAGATATGGGAAATGGTAATGGCTCGAAAATTACAGAGAAAAGTTCTAGACAATGTTTATGCGAACATACTAAAAAAGTAGTTTTAAACGTTTATAAAAATATAAAAGAAAGTGAAGGTGAAAAAGGAGCTGTGGAAAAAACGGCCTACTTAACAGAAATTTCAGAACGGTCTATCTATAGAATAATTAAGGATGTGGTACCTAATCGAAAAGTTAAATCGGATAAAGGAGCAGCACGAGCATTAGATTCGTCTATGGTGAAATTGTTAAGAGATTTAATTTATAGCAAGTATATGGAAAATGAGGTACCAACGGTGGAATCAATACATATGGAACTGAAAACAAATGGTGCAGTGTCAGTTAGTCAAGCAAAACTTCGGCGCTGGATAATAAAGATAAGATTTAAGTTCAAGATTATTAATAAAAGGGCAGGTATTATGGAACGCTTCAGAATTGTGCATTGGCGTAATGAATATTTGGAAAATATAAAAAATTTTCGAAATGAACAACGACCTATTTATTATTTAGATGAAACTTGGTATGATACCCATGATACAGTGAAAAAAGGCTGGATAGATGGTTCAAAGAAATGCAAAGTTGATATGCCTGCAAATAAAGGAACCAGATTAATAATTGTACATTGTGGATCAGAAAATGGATGAGTACACAATGGTCTCAAATTAAGTGGCAAAAAAATGGAAGAATCAAACGTTGACTATCACCAAAACATGACGGATATTTTTGAAGCATGGTTTCAGACTTCATTGCTACCAAATATAGAAGAAAACAGCGAAATTGTTTTAGACAATGCTTCGTATCATTCGCGACAAATTGAGAAAATACCAAATACGGTAACAAAGAAAAAAGATATTTTTCCGAAAACATAATTTGGAATTTGAAGAAAATTTTAGGAAGAAAGATCTTTTGGAAATTGTTAAGAAGCAAAACTTCCCAAAGCAATGTGTGATTGATAGCATGGCTAAAGGTCAAGGACATACAGTTTTACGGTTACCCCCATATTTTTGCATTTTTAACCCGATAGAACTAATATGGAGTCAGCTGAAAAGAAGTATTCGCAAAAATAACACCCCCAAATTTTATGCCAAAGTAGTCGACCTTATTAAAGCTAAAGTGGGAGAAATAACACCAAGTAATTGGAAAAAGTGTATTCAGCATGTCATTAAAATTGAAGATGAGTTTATTAAGTTAGAAAAAAGCATCAGCCCTAATCAAGACCGTTTAATAATATCTGTAGATTCAGATACCGACGATGATACCGATTTAGAAAGTGGTTGTGAAGTGTTGAGTGAGTGTAGTGATTAGAGTTTTAAATAAAATGTTATATACGATTTGATTTAGTGTACATTATGAATTTATCGTTTCATTAGTGTTTTACATACGCGCAAATGCAATATAACGTGATTTTTATTTATTATATTATATGTATACATATTTTATTTGATAATTATTTATTTGTTTCTTTTTTTCTTCAGAATTGAATTTATTTATTTTAATTATTTGTTTATTTTCTAGAATTTTATTTATTTATTTAATCTGGGTTAATTAGACTACGGGTTATTGACATAAATTCAATATTTTCTTTATTTAATGAATTTAAAAATTTACTTTATTTCTTTGACCTATTTTAATCATATCGATAACCTTAACTCTGAACCCACATTTTTTGGCTCGTAGTCCTTGCTGGGCAACAATAATAATAATTCGATAGGTATATTATTATTGGCGAAACTGAGCAACAAAAGAATATTTGGTATAATTTTAATTTAGACTAATAAAATTCATCAATGCTCCACCAATATATAAAATATTATTCCTATCTTAACACAAGAAAAACAGCATAATTTTTTTAAATTTATCATTATCACTGTAACAAATAAGTATTTATTTATCAACCATACATTAAATTAATTAGATTGTAACTCACGGCTCTATAATTTTAAGTACGGTCCTGAGCCGCAATAAATTACGTCGGCTTTGACACTTTTATGGCCGAGTATTATGGGTTTTTTTGGGTGTCTCGCGCCGTGTTCACTCCTTTGTCGGGAATTTTTTATTTGACTTAGAAATATGAAGTTCACTTTTATCTCGGTAGCATGTAAGAAGAGAGACGTATTGACGCAATCTCTTATATTTAGGAGTAATCTTGAACTGTGGAATATAAGTAATTTTGAACACTGGAACAATGTTTTGTTTGCAAGATTTTGAGATAGGTCGAAGTCGCCCGTTGAAAGTCAGAAGGTGGTATCCGAGAAGGGCACGGAGCATTTGCGCCGTTTTCGTAATTTATTTTAATTTGCATAAACAGCGCAAATGTTCCTTGCCCTTCTCGGATACACCTATTTACTTTCAAAGGATGATCTTGACCTACCTCAAAACATTGTTCCACTGTTGAAAATTATTTATGATAACTGTTACGTCATTTATACCGAAATAAAATTGGTTACCGGTACCGCGAGCCTAGACACACCGTAAATAATTACACTCCAAATTAGTCAAAAAGTGGCAGGAACAATTTGTGCAAAGAAGTGATATATTTTTGGGATAATTATCTAGTAGTTTATCCATTAACATGATTGCAAAAAACAATGTTAAAAACAGGCATTTTTTGCCCCTTCTGACAAAAGTGTAATAGTGTTTTTCGACTAATTTTTGGTCGCTGAGCACGATTATGGCATTAAAATGATGGAAACATGGTCAAATTGGCAGATTGCAATTGTCAATAACTCTATCCAGTAATCGAATATTGCCTAATATTAGCACATACTACCTAATAATATTGTTTCTTCCACTTATGCAAGTTATTTATATAATGTTTCATAAGTCAGTAAGATAAATTTGACAGTTTGGCAGTTTCGATACGCTGCCAATGACTATTTACGACGTTAATAGGCACACAACCATTTATTTAAGACAGAGGTCAATAGAGGGTACCAAATGTGCTATATAATTTTTTTTTCAAACACGATTACTAAGACATTTGACAGTTGTTATAACGCTGTCACAATACCAAGAGTGAAACAATAAGAATCCAAGGGTCTTCAGTTGACCGACGCGTAGGGTCTACTGATACTATAGATTCTACTGTATTAGAAGCATTTTCTTGAGCAAATTATATTATTTTGACAGTTGAAAGCAGCCAAATTTTGTCAGTCATGTAGACTTTAATGTTTTGATTAACATTATTGCAATAGTAAAACTGCATGTTAGTCAATAATGTTATCCTTACAGTACTAACATTGTCCAGTATCAAACGTAACTATTGACAGTAGACAGATGACAAATATCACGTTTGAGTGGTTTAAAAATCAATATTGTCATTTGACAGTTATCAAAGTGCATCTAAGAAAGGAAAAGAATCTGCATACAAGTGAATTTTGCAACAGCCCAAGATACTGACGAGGCTACTTGTATAAATTGTAAAATGTAGTGGGCTGGACATGGATCCTTGAGGTACACTGGATTACAGAGTTAAATAATTTGAACTTAAATTATTTAACCGTACACTTTGCTCACGGTATCTTAGTCTTCAGAGGTACTTATATAATGAAGTATATCTGGGACCAGTTCATAATTTATAGTGTCGAACGCTCTATTGAAATCCAACAGAACTAAACATGTGCACTTTCCTAGATCCGTTGCTCCTATAATGTCATCAACTAGAGTCGAGTAAACTGTAACTTGTCTTGTGTATGAGTTAAGTAGGCGCACGATTTCATTTTCTGTTGCACACAAAGTTAAAGCGATAGCCTAAAAACATTGTTCAAATTAAAGTAGACTGGGCTATATATGAAGCAAAACCGTGGTGCAACTGTGACCAGGTCTAAATCTAGACTGAATTGTAGGAATCAAATTTTACAATTGCTTTGAAAAGTACATATTTTCTAAAACGAACTTTGCGATCGAACTTTTACAACAAATGCTCCCACCCAGTCCATAAATTTACGTTCCTTATACCTTGCATTTCAAATTCAAATTTAATCAATTATGCCAATTATTTATTGGCAAACATATTATGTATTCATTACTGTCAACTGAGTTCATTAAATAAAACTGATTGGTTGCTGTTTGCTATTATACCGTTACATAAAAAATGTCCATATATATATTGTCACAAATACGTTTCAGATATAGACAATTGCTACAAAACAACAGTGTGGTCAATAAACTTATAAATTTGGCTAGTCAATAAATTACGGACATACTGTTACGTTGTTTTGATCTTTTAGAGCCTCTACTATATCATTTTCCAGATGTTTGTCAACGAATAGATTGTTCTATTAATCTGTTAGAAAGGGAACAGCGTGAAAAGTTGTATCATGTAACAACTAATTTACATCAGTTAAATAATTATGTTACCAGAAAATGCTAATAATTATTTCAACTCCAGCAAAAACATATCACGATTATGTATAAAAGAAAATATATCTTTCTCAACAACTACTTTGTCGGCCACTTGCAACGATCAAAATTGAATTACAAGAATGAATAATATCGACATTATGTACAGCATAGCTGTCTCAATATTGTTATTTTAAGTTAGATTATTCTGTTCAATGTTTAATGAGGCCAAAAACAATTAAAACAAAAAGATTGACAAAAAATAACTTATATATCAAACTGTAAAGCCTTCACAGACGTATGTTTTTACGTGTACATCTCATCCGTATGGTTACTTTCGCAGACTGTCGTTTAACCCATATTAGTCCATTATTATGACAAGGACAGATCGCCAGATTGAACCAAAGTAGATATAAATGTCACAGTACGGGTATTAGAGGACAACCACTAAATTGGATTAATTCATTTTTAACCAATTGTCAACAGTATGTGAGTATACAACATGTATACAGAGCCATTTCTGAACGTTCGTCTTTAAGTATGGGAGCTCCACGAGGCTTAATATTGGACCCTGTGTTATTCATATTACTTATTAATGAGCTCGATTGGATTTTGTTTAATAACTTATTTTCAATGTATGCTGATGATCTTTCTATGATTATTTCAGATCCTATGCATAATGTATTAGAAAGTAAATGGAATGATATTGTAGAGTATCAACATTTGTCAATCTACATCAGTTGAACTTCAATGCAGATAAAACTTAGTTAACTGGGCTTCAAAATAGACAGAAAAAATGTAAGTATATTTCTTTTCAGGTCAACGAGTCGAGTACACATAAGAGTATAAAATTCTTAGGTTTACATATCGATGAGTGTTTCGTTTGGAAATCGCATTGTGAATATATAATTTCCAAGCGAGCGTCAATTTCATATTTATCTAATAATATTAAAACCGTGTTTACCAGGGAGCAATTTATTAATTTATACTATGCCCAAATGATTTTTCTTCCTAGCTTGTTTGGTTTTAGAGCAATTAACTTTTTCTATAGGCCGCGCGCAAAAAATTTCAAATAAACGAAAATTCAGACGCATTAAAAATACAAATTATGCAATTTTGTTCAATATCATGGCATATGCAAGAAAATTACAAGATGACTCCTTTTAGGAAATTAGTCCAGCTTTCTTTTTTATGATGAGCAATTTTTTTATATCTTCAACGGTTAACGAGATATCAGTAAAATAAGGGTTTTATCACCAACGGGGTGTTTTTTGTGGGGGGTTGCGCGACACCCCCAAAACTGATTTTTGTGGTTTTATGATGTATAATCCTTCCACTAACAGTAACTGAAGGAAACTCTCAGATAACATTTTCTGTTATGGAAATCTTTATAATTATTGGCCTAAATGCTTAAAAAAGGATAATGTGTAATATAAATTTTCCCTCTAGAGGGGTCTCAATTACCCCCAAGTAAAAAGTGGCAATTCTTAAAGGGTACATTTGTTTGTATTCAGTATTAGAAACTCAACGCAAAAAAAAAATGAAAATCTATTAATTATAACTGGATTCTGAGGTAAAAACCTAATTGCACTCGACTAAACGAATTTTTTTTATTCTTGTGACACAGAACTTAATTACTCATGAATCAAATCGTTTAAGTGATAAAAGCCACAACTCTTAGATTAGTTTTAATTACCATAATTAAGTAATGACATAATAACAGTATTTAAGTTTGCTTGCTTGACGTTTATCAGTTTCGAAGAATTGTATGAATTCAATTTTGCAAAAGCTTCCAGTATTCTCTGAATGTAAATGTGCTTACCCTTAGTCGCATATTATAATTTCGGCGAATTACTATTATAGCTGTATTCACAATACAATGGAAAAAAGTGATTGTATCCTAAAGTTATCCAAGACCAAACAAAATGACCAAATCGATTTTATTTTCCAGTTATTGGTTGAAATAGGTTTAGAATGTCAGGAAGCGTAGCTTACTCCAGTGAAGGATTGAGGGGTTGATATTGGAAAATAAGTAAAACAAAACAAGAATTCAAAAATCGCGATATAGAGAATCTACTAGAAGCCAAGTCCTCAATATTTTTTATAACATAGTAAAACATGGAATTTAAAGAATGCTACGTATAAAAAGTTAGACGAATCGGCAAAGGCCAAATGTCCAAACAAATTGTTAGTTTCTGCAATTTGTGAAAATTTGGAAAATTATCTACAAATTGTCTATTTTCCTCGTCAATTTCGTAGATTTTGTGATATACATGGCACTCTGGAGTATATCAATTAATCATAAGAGGCGCTTGTAAAGTATCTGGCAGTGAATATCGGGAGGACTTTTATATTAAATTAGAATGCCCTCCGCGAGCTTTTTGAAAATTGACTATGGATATTAAATTTGATTAAGTAGGTATTGTAGGATAGGAGTGCTCCAGAATTGGAACATATATCTGACACATATTAAAGCAGATGTTTGAAGTAGTTGTCATAATAAAGTGACTGTGTATAAAAGTCGCTCCATACATAAAAGCGCATATTTTACAGCTGTACATTTCATAGATTAAAATATGAAGATAAGGGTGAGACCGTGGGCCTAAGAAGCAACCAATACAAACAGTATGATACTGTTCGACGTACCACACAGCAAATGGAAGCCAACTGAATGGTGCATGGATCACAAACTCATTTCATGACGTTGTGTATAAAAAAAAATCTTATCAATACGGTCGTAAAGTTTCACGAAAAAGTTGAATGTTGATACCTACTATATCATATGTAGTGCGCATTATGAATAATGGTCAAGATTATTGTATCTTGGCCTTAATAACCTTTCCTGTTAATTTGGATGCCTAAAATAGTTTTAATATTACCAAAAAATTAAATAAATAATTTTAGATTTACTGACTTTAATTTTATTTGAAATCAATATTACACTACAAAATATTCGGCCCAGTTATTATACTTTGATCTCTGGGATATACAACTGAAGGATGTACCGTGTATTTCTTACTTTTTGTTGGGTATTTTTCCACTGAAAAATATTTAAAATTTTAATGAAAAAACCTCTGCGCCAAACGGATCAGACAGAGGTTGGTTCTTGAATACTTGACTCTTTCAAAAAGTCTCACGCCTAAAAACATATAAACTAGAACAAAGTTATAAACTAAAAAGTGAAAATGAAAGCTATAGGCAGTTAACATTTCGGAAGAGAATCTACTTCCGTTCTCAAAACTTTTTGACCGTCATCCATGAGAGTTTATGTATTTCCATAGTCACGTGAGACATTAAATTATATTTATCCTCTTTTTACTTACTTCGTCTCTAAGGATTAACGGCCAAAAAGTTTTGAGAACGAAAGTAGATTCTCTTCCGAAACGTTAACTGCCTATAGCTTTCATTTTCATTTTTTAGTTTATAACATTATTATAGTTTATACATTTTTAGGTGTCAGACTTTTTGAAACAGTCAAGTATTCAAGAACCAACCTCCGTTTGGCGCAGAGGATTTTTCATTAAAATTTTAAATATTTTTCAGTGGCAAAATACCCAACAAAAACTAAGAAAATCTGAATATGCCACAAATAAACAACTATAGACAATATCTAGATGTGCCGTGTGTTGTGAAGCACCCTGTATAGGTTATTTTCTTATTTCCATGAATTTATTTGATTATTCCACTTATGATACGAACGTATTTTTAAATATCAAGTCGTATTGGCAATGTTATTCAAATTTTAATAATGTAAACAACTATAATCTGTCCCAACCATATCGATACCGCGTGTGGGTAGATTTTAATGTGATTTTTTTTCACATGTTTTATAGATGAAAACCACTTTCAATACCTCTGTATGTGGCACGGGCATTCATGATTTTCATTGTAATGACGCAGGTTGTACAGCATAACCACTTTTAAATGGATTTATATTTTAATTGTTATTTAGGTGCTCATCTTCGTAGGAGGACTGTTTGATCACTAATTAACTTTGGGAAAATCCGTCTGTTGGTATAGGTACTAGAAAGTAGGGATCAAAGTCCTGACAAATTAAGATAGGTGACCTTCGACTTGTTCAGCTAACACTTAATTTTTGGTTAGTTAACAAGATGTAGAGGGAAAAGAAAGAGCAAACAGTTTCCCTTTCATAATACAGGCCCAGACTCTCCTATCTTTTATAACAACGAAGCCGGCCATACATGTAGCCTCAGTTTGGGACACACCGCATTGTCTTGTTTTGGAAAGACGTTGCGAATAAGAATAGGAGAGAGAAAATCCAAACTTCACTCTTGGTTGGTTCCTCAAAATCAAGGTATAGAAAAGCATTTAGAAGTGTTTGTCCAAAAATAAGGGTACTTTATACTGCTGAAACAATATTATTGCGGAACCCTTGTTGATATCATCATCTTCAACATCGATCTTGATTTATTTCCGAATAGCCGATACCGAGTTTTTCAGTAGCTTCAACTCTCCGGAGTTAATGACTAGATAATTAATCGTGTGGGGGTTTATTTATTTATTTGTTTACATGTTTCAACAGGACGAATGTCCCAATTTCAGAGTCGGAATACTAACAATCAAGATTCTGCGAAAACAGAAGTAGGTATTACAAATTATGTCCATATACAGTTAGCACGTAAAGGTTGGAATAAATTCATTAAAATAGTTACAAAACAAGTGACAAAAATTCGCTCAGACCCGTCGATTTTTAAGTATATTTCTCAATCTGTTTATTTAAAAAAAAAGTGCTGCAAATATATTTTTTAAGTTATGACGTCATCGCCATTTTTTTTAAATGGCAACCCCCATTTTTTAAAATGTCATTTGAAACAGCACATTTTTCTGCATACGGTACGTTGAATTCTAGGGAGTATTACATGACTAAATTATCGAGAAAAAAATCTTAACTACTTATAACAATTTAATAAAACAAAAATACAAGAATTTAAGAATACAGCAAACAATAATTAGATTAAATGTTCAAATTGCGCTCCATTTGCTTCTTGACAATGTCCAAGTCGAAACTGAAATTCTCGCAAAACGTTAATAATTGTTTCGGGTCCAATTCTTCCAATTTCGTAAGTAATTCAGTCTTTTAAGTCCTCAATATTGTTCGGTCTATTAAAATAAACTTTGGATTTAAGGTAACCCCATAAAAAGAATCCAATGGGGTTAGGTCCGGAGATCTAGCTGGCCATTCTATTGATCCGCGTCTACCAATCCATTGCGTGGGAAAATTTCGTTTAAATAATTACGCACTATTACCGAATAATGTGGCGGTGCGCCATCCTATTGAAACCATATGGAGTATTCCGATACATTATGGTTTTCACCATTTAGATACAGTGCGACAAGTTCTGGAATTATGTTTTGTTGGAGCAGCTCCAAATATTTTTCGCCATCTAATGAACCTTGAATAAAAAATAGACCCAATATTGTAGTCCCAACAATTCCAGTCCACACGTGAACTTTCTGTGGAAACTGAGTATGGGCCTCCACCATCCAATGTGAATTTTCACGTGACCAATATCGACAATTTTGCCTATTCACAGTGCCATTTAAACAGAAGGTGGCCTCGTCAGAAAAAACTACTCGACTTAAGAAACGTGGATTGATATTACATCGTTCCATCACGGTTTCGCAAAAATCTGCTCTGCGGTCGAAATCATCTTCGTTAAGCTCTTGAACTAAATTCAATTTATATGGGTGCCATTTATTCTTCTTCAAATATTGTAAAACAGTCGACTGACTAATTGACTGTTCAGCTGCGACTTCGCGACTTGGTTTGTGAGCATTCTCCGTCATTGTCAGTAAAACATCTAACTGTTTATTTTCTGAAATTGTAGGACGACCTTTCGTGAAATTATCTCTTACATGACCACAATCTCGGAACTTCTTTTCTATTTTGCTAATAGCTGATTGTGTAATAGGTCGATGAGGGTATTTACCTTTAAATAATTCACAAACCATAGTTTGTGTTCGGGACTTGTCTCCATAGCCAATCATTACCAAAATTTCAATTCGTTCTGTCTCACTTAAACGTTGCATTATCAGCACTTTCAATACGATATCACAAGTAAATACTAATGAATGGGCCTACCCCTTTCAGCATGGTGGGGCTAATATAATTTAGTGAAGTGTATTTAGGTATAATAAAAAAAAGAATGTGTCGGAAACTTACACAGTAGGTTTGATGGATTCTCCGTTGTCGATGTTGGCCCAGGCAATAGGAGGGATAAAGGGGGGGCAAAAGGAAAAGGAACAAATCTCCAACACACACAATTAACGTAACAATTATTAAATTAATTTAAGAAAGTGCAATTGCAATTCACTTATCACTGATAAATAACTATAGCATTCCGCGGCGTAAGTGACTATTATCTTACTATCATACTACTGTCTCTATGCGGGTCTCGCTCGACCCACTAGCTAAAAAAAATTCTTAGTATTACCATAAAGAATTCAAAACATATATGTTTCTCGGTATAATACTACAAGGCGCGTAACCAACTAATGTGTTAGAGCCAGGTCCGCGTTGCTAAGTAAATGAAAAAAAGCGTAAACACAAAAAGTGTAAGTTGTAAAAAGTAAAAAGTGTAAATTACGTCAATATATACTCTTTATATCCTTAATTCTACAATAAAAAATATCAATATTATTCTGTATATGATTATAATTCCTCCATATGATCTACATTAATAGATTGGTGCGTGAAGCTTTGATATGAAATCTTTGGTGGAGTCGGGTTGATTTGGAAGTTGTAGGTCAATAAGTTTTAATAGATCAGAGCAGCCGAGTGTATTGTTTAATATTCTAGACAGAGTTACGATTCCGTGTAATTCTCGGCGAGTTTGAAGCGAGCTAAGTGAGAATCTATTTAACAAAATGTCATTACTAATTCCAACAGGTGGATAAATATTGCCCTCGGTGTAGCTTAAGTATTTTAAAAATTTTCTTTCAATATTCTCCAGTTTATTAATATGAACGATGTAGTGGGGACTTCAGATTACGTCAGCATACTCCAATTTACTTCTGACAAACGAGTTAAATAGAGGCAAAGTTTCAACATTCGTGAAATATTTGGAGTTTTTTTATTATCAATTCCAATGCTTTAAAATCTGAAGATGCGATGTTATTTATGTGATATATAAAAGTCATCTTGCTATCAGCATGGACACCTTGATCCTTAAATGTATCAACTCTTTATATGACACTATCATTTATTTTATACTCATTACTGAAAATGTTATGCCCACGTGAGTAGGCAATGATAATGCTTTTTCTTTCAATAAAATCTGAGTAAAAATAAAATATAATACTCTCTTTCACCAAGAGCTAATCATATTCATTGTTATTAATATTAATATTATATTAATACCGAAAAAATTTTAACGTTTTCAAAAAGAGTTTAAATTCAATATCATCGCCGGTAAATATGTTTTACCCGCCACTGCAACATATTACTATAAAAAAATTTCAACGGGTCCACGTTATGATGTAAATATTTGTTTTAATATTTAGTATATCGAACTATTTATTTTTATGTTATTTAATGTTTGAATTTGCTTATATACGTTAATTTTCAAATGTCAAATACCACTCACTAATACTTCGAGTACAGCACTATGAGTTTTTAGTAAGCATTCTCAAAGTATAATTAATTTTACTTGCCATGCTATAATTCGTAATTCAAGGTTCTGATAATTAATATTTTAATAGAGTAGTCATATGAGCTTGATAAAAATTGATATTTATTAAATTAGTTTTACTTAATTTGTTTGATTTTATATCGGATATTATCGCTTGTAAATTTAGCAATTTTTGCACAACCAGTACTACACAATTGTCTACTGCAAATGGAGGTATCAAAATCAAAGGCCAGCAGAGAGTAGAGGAACAACTACAACAAAAAATGGTTCATTTATGCCTATTTAGTAATAGTAGTGGAGCATTTATGCCTGATGCGTACCACTCTTTTACTTCCACATCCACGTATTGGTTGGAAGTATAATAATCGTAAAAAAATCCGCAGCTTAGTAAAAGTTTGAAGATTTCTAAAAATTTTCTTTATTTCTATCCCCTCTACGTTTTGCAGATTTTGTAAATATCAAGTCAGGCTTGAGAGTTAGCCAAGTTCATCTTCAATGTCTTCACAAAGCTTGCTGAATTGCAACGTCTGTAATTTTTTTTATAACATCTGCCCCAAATATTATTAAACTTCTATAACCAATTATTTCCGTATATTAAAGTGCAAATATAGTCAAGAGACTTGGAAGGAAAATCTGGATGTGGAAGTAGTGATTCCTTAGACAGCGGATTTTTATGTATTTATTAAAAACTAACCAAAACACTAATGAAAACCAAATTTTTTTTTATTCGCCCTACACTTTTTCCGATATTTGTTTGTTGTGCGGCTTCATTAATACGGTGTCTCAATTGATTTGCATTATTTATTGGTTTTGCATAGACACTCCTTTATATATCCCCAGTATAAAAATAGTGGATTTAAATCCGGGGACCAGGGAGGCCGCAAAATAGAACCAAGACCACCGATCCATCTCTGTGGATGAGTTTGCTACAAATAATTTCTCACACCTCGTGCGTAATGACTTGGATAGCTGTCACTTTAATTTAAGTATTTTCACTCGAATTACTAATTATTGAAATAATTTCATGAGCTCCCCCAAGCAGCAAAATGTGTCTGAACCTGGGCACAATATATTGTATGTCTGCACTGTGTCGACACAAAGCTTAAAATTTGAGTCAGGAAGGAAATTGTGTCCAAATGGTAATACTTTTTGGGTCATGTGTCGACACATTACCCACATATTGTGTCAAAATAGGCACTGTGTTCAAATCGAAACATTTTGGTTTTTTGTGCCCAAAATGTTTCTATCTTGAGCCTATTTGTGAACATTAGACACAATTTGGATACATCGTGATGACACCCTTTGGCCAAAATGTATTTAAAATGTGTCTAAAAATCTTGTACCCCCCTTGAATTTTAGATACGTTTTTTCCATTTTGTGCATAAATTGTGTGTGTGTGTGCACTACCAGCTGTTAGAAGGCCATTTTTGACAACAGCATACTCTGACTATTTTGTAAAAATCCCAAGAAGCAATCAAAAGTGTATAATACAACATACTATATGAATGTAAAAAAACATGTACAAGAAAATCAAGTGAAGTTGTTAACTTATATGAAAGAGGTGAAGCAAAGGCCATTTTTGCTTTTGTTATCAACATAAGTGCCATCAAATAACAAGAAATCTGCTATTTACTCTGACCTGGGCAGCCTCAGTACTGATAGTGGTAGTTGTAAAGTAGGAAATGCCAATTTGCAGCTACAATGCACCAATGAAAGCGATGCTGGAAATTCCAAAATGGGGTCTAAAATGTAACCTTTTTCATATAGGTAACATTTTGGGCACATCTTGTACCAGTAGTGAACAAATAGTTCGAATTGTGTCAAATATGAGAGTATATATCAACATAGACACATTTTAGTACACATTAAATGAAATAGTCGAAATTTGAGTCTGATTATTATCTAATATGTAGCTGTGTGTCCGTACAGGTAAATTTTGGGTGAAATTCGTTCCAAATGAGGATTTGTGGTTCCATTTAGACACATTATACAAATCGGCCATATTTTCTTTAGAGAAATGGGCATCCATATTGAAAAACTGAGCTTAAAGAAAAACAGTTATTTTAAAAATTAACAATGTACATGTTTTTACACAAAAATGTCATAAAAACACACTTACTTTGATGTCTTGTAACATACAAAATATATTAGAAATAATTTTATTTCCAAAAATTGCAATAATTATATTATTTGGAATTGGTACATTTTACCTTACGTCAAATGAGGTAGTTCTGTTTTTTTTATATGCTGGTAGTGATGAAATGGTAATGACAAATCCAAGTTTTCCACCTCGAAAGCCCTTCGGATCATTGTTAAGTACATGAGAATCCGTTAAATTTTAGGACTTTTCTCAGTTTTTGTAAATTTTTTCCACCAAGAACCCGTGTTACGGCAAAAGTCACTATGCACACTTTTAAGTAGACTAAATTTGCAATTAAATGAGAACAATTTGATCTTAGTAAGTCAATTAGTTTCTAAGATACGGCCATTCAAAGGTTTGCAAAATTTCTAAAAAAAATGATATTTTACATTTGTTTTTTTTTTTTTCGACAGTTATGATGACCCCTAAGGATCCATTTCATGGCAAGAGTCACCGTATAAATTATTAAAATGCACTAAATTTCTAACAAAATAAGACTAATTAGGTCTAAATAAACTTGATAGTTCCTGAGATACGGCTGTTCAAAGTTGTTGAGGTAATATGTATTAGCAGGGTTTGCAAAATGAAGTACCCTTAGTTAGTGAAATAAGCATTTTACTTTATAAAAATAAACAGTTTAGTAATTAAAACATTAATATTTAAAAGGTATGTAGTATTATGAAACACCTCATTGTATATAATGTACAGTACAGTGAGGGAAATTGTTATTACTCGTATTCCCTGTATATCTTTCATGGACCAGGCTGGTCCTCTGAATCCACAGCACTCCTTTTGGGGGCAGCTTGCTGCATTTCTTCGTCGACCTGCTCAGGCAGGTCTATATCGTCATCTGATGGTGGGTCATCAATGAATGGTTTATCAATGTCGTCACATATCAGGTCTGGTATATTCTCGCAGGATTGGCCACTGCAGTAGTTGCAAACACCTGAGCATTTAAGTCCTGCTTTCCTGCAACCACAACTGCTGGTACAACCTTTTTTGCGGTTGTAGGAAATCATATTTAGCAGGGCTTCAGGAGCTGATGGTTCCAGCATCCCAACTCCTCTTTCCTTTTTTTTTGAAATTGTGCAAAACTTTGAATGACCATATCTTAGTAACTATTTGGCCTACCAAGACCAAATTATTCTCATTTTATTGTTAATTTAGTATACTTAAAAGTGTGCATAGTGACTTTTGCCCTGACAAAGGTCCTTGGCGGTAAAATTTCACAAAAACTAAAAAAGTCCTAAAATTTTATGGATTTTCAAGTACTTAACAATGATCCGAAGGGCTTTCGAGGTAAAAAATTTGGATTTGTCATTACCATTTCATCACTACCAACATATGAAAGAACCAGATCTACCTCATTTGATGTAAGGCAACACCTCTTGTTTGATACGATTTCCATGTACTAATACATTCAAAATAAATTTCACAATTTTTTAAGGACTTTTATTTTTTATTAGTAACTCATCACATTTGACAGAGAAAATGGGGTTATCCTTTTTTTTGGGTCATATGCTTTATTTATTCACATGTGAAAATTGATTACTTCTGTGTAACGTAATTTTTATAAAATCACTGCATACCAACTGTGTTTGTCCTAATGTTTAGAGAGTAATGCATTGTGTCGACTTTAAATAACTCTGTCTTTAAATAATTTTGACACCATAAAGTGGTTGCAGGCACAATTTAGATTTATTTGTGTCAATTTTGTAACTACACATAGTAAGGGACATTCAAGTAACATCTTGGAAACATTAAGAAACATATTAGTTACATATTAGCTTCATTACAGTAACATTTAGTAAACATGCGACGCATACAAGTCAAATTTTGGAAACAGTTTTGGGAACATTTTGGAATCAAGTTAGTACACATTTTCATCACCACTTTGGGCATATGTCCTACACAGTGTGGACTATGTTTCGAAACTGTGCCTATAAAATGTGTCGTGCCCAAAAATATGTTTCGACACGGTGTCGACACATTGCCTGAAATGTGTCTTTCAGTGCTCCTTGGGGCCTTTTGCAGTAAAATATCAATATCTATTTATCTAAAGTAAAACAGAAAATTTTATACCATTTTAAAAACTACACTAAATGAGCAATTTTGTTAAATAACTTGCCGAGTTAGAGTGGTACTTTTTTTACAGTATGAAGGGTCTCAGTTAGCTAATAAAAAAGTTAACTCACGAATCAGACAAAAATGTTTTTTTTTCCCAAGGTATGATGGCACTATTAATTCCATTTAGGACTTTGGGTTGTATAGCAAAAATTCGAATCTCAAAATATAGAATTTTGTAGCTATGGCGCGCGAGAAAGTGATCTAAGGTGTAGATTTTCACGAAATTTATAAAAGTGTCAATATCTCAAAAACAGTATTTTACCAAGATCATATTTTGATGTTCTGATCTGTCGTAAGCTGGCCTATCAGCCCTCTACAAGATGACGTTGAGTTTTAGGACACCATGTATAATAGTATTTTCTTCTTTCTAGGGCATTTAAATAATTTCAGTTGATTCTTCAAATCGATTTTTTTTTTTTTATTTAAAATTATTTATTTCGATAACCTACCTTTACAATGCGGTTTAAATCTGACAAAGACATCCTACTAAAAATTGTCAATGCTTTCCGCTAACAATACATCCTTAACCTAATCGCACGTATTATCCTTATTCCTCATTA
Organism: Stenurella melanura; assembly: GCA_963583905.1. Taxonomy (NCBI): domain Eukaryota; kingdom Metazoa; phylum Arthropoda; class Insecta; order Coleoptera; family Cerambycidae; genus Stenurella; species Stenurella melanura. The sequence continues at coordinate 16,253,983 of OY757315.1, forward strand.
GATTTGGCGCGATCCCAAATACCAAGCCTCCATAATCTACCTCAGCCGCAAATTAAACTTCAGACAATATCTGCAATGTCGCCATTTATGCAGTCTCGCAATGAACTAGAATTTGCAGCGTATCAATTATGCGGTGGCAGTTTTTTAAGCTTCAATGAATCATATTATAGTAATATATTAATTTATGGTCTAGTTTATGTGTCGACCATACTAAATTCATTGGCTTACCATACATGTGCGGTTCTACTGTCACCGAGGAGAGTTTAAAAAATTGTCGTTCGGCACGCCAGATATCAGAAATATTATCTTTAACTGAAAACATTGCAGGCGCCAGGTTACGGGGCGAAGGACGAAATAAGGATGCTATTTCGTAGTTCACAATGTTGTGACTTTTAAGGCCCCGAAATGTTTACTCGGAGATATTTGGAGTTGCTGATTATGAATTCGCGGTCAAAAAAATTAAAATCCAAGATGGCGGATGCACAATGGCTAATTTAACGCAGTCCTTAGCTAGTTATTAAATAATTATACACTTTTAGGACCCAAACATATTTATTCGAGGCTTTTCAGGGTTCCTGATGACCAAGCTCGAAAAAAAGAAAAATCCAAAATGGCGGCTATAAAATGGCGGATGTGTTTTTTTATCCCGCTTTTACAATACAAAACGTAGTTATTAGCAAAACTGTTAAAATGTTTATTAATCTACATATAAAAAGTAAACATCATCGTGATTAATGTGATTTTCTAATATAGGTACTCTTTGCTTTCCTGGCACAATGTCTTCTTGAGAATCATTTTCTTCTATTGTTGATTGGTTTAAATCTTTATTTGTCTCTATTTGTTCCGATAATGAATTTTCTAGCGACTGATCATTTTCTTCTGGAATACTGGGATTAGTGGCAGTGTTTGGGCAAGCATTGCCGTTTACTTTCGAGCATATGTTAAAATCATTGTTATAGATTTCTCCTCGTTTAACTAGTTGAAACCGTGGAACAGATTTGACACTGAAGGTGTTGGTGACTAAGACAGCACATATGAGTTTCATTAAAGCAGATTTGAATATCACTTTTGTCCGAACCGTTGAGTAGTCAAGTAGACTATTATATTCCGATCTTCAACGCTGTAAGTACCCAGGGGAGGTTTGCTAACATCGCCAATACCGTCCGCATTTGCGGGGGGGTTAGGCGAAAAAGCAGGCCCACCCCTTACGAGGCCGGTCCAGGTCTACAGCGATGATTGGGGCAAAAAGCTCAAGCTCGACCCCTAATCATCCGAGACCGTCATCATTAGTCAAGAATATTGGCGCTGTAAGTACACATCGATTTATCATCGCCGCTGGCTTCTTGTCGACGTTTTTATATTAACACAGATAAGACTAATTCACTAAAAGGCGTGTATTAAAGCAATAATTTAAAATAATTTCCGATTAAATGTATCAAAATATAATTAATATTTTCCGAGCCAAGTAAATTTCAATTTAAAGTTAAATTATTATCAAAGTAGATGCGTCCGAGTTAGGACCTGCTAACTTCTCCCGATTTAATCCAAATAGCTATATTCCAAAGAATTTCCAGAAGGAAAAATATAGATGATATTTCGAAAGAAAACCAGAATACCGTTTACCGTTTTATATTATTTTAACTTGGACCGTTTGTCATTGCAAAATAATTTTTGTCAAATTTATTATACTGCTGTTGTTCCACTGAGTGAGTAACAATTTTAGTATACCGTTTATTTTGTTTTAAATATTTCGTACTGATACGAATTAAAACAAAAGGAATGAACTTTGAAATAATTTTTTAGAAGTTTATTATAGTCCGGGAATTGAGAACAAAATCTAGGCTACCACAATTTAATTAGCTATCTTTATATTCTGATACACAGAAATTTTACTCATCAACTCCGACAAGATACCACGTGGCCGAACCAAAATTTATTTAATAAAGGCACTCAGCTGTGGGGCTTGAAGCGCTTGGCAAACACCGCATGAAGTGTTAATGTAATTTTAACATTTCTGAACCGAACCGAAATACCACCATTCTGATTATTTCTATCTGTCCGTCTAGATAAAATAATCTCCGCCGTAAGCTGATAGCGAATCCGATAACCGTTTTATTTTTCTGATCGGAGTGTAACTTATGTTACACACCGCCCCGAATCCGAAAACCGTCCTATTTATTTGGTATCAGTTTGATTTAGTTTTGCCAAATTCTTTATACCTACACTCTGACCGTTCATTTAGGCATGATTATTGCTGTAGGTAACCACTTGCTTTTGCCTGGTACTTGCACGCTGCCCGTTTTTATTACTTACTGTGGTGTTGTTACTTATTACTTTTTTTTACCGCTCTCGCCGTTGGCTTGCTTATCACCGCTTGCTTCCGAATATGTATATGTGTAACTAATAATAGCTAGCTTCTCACCGCTCAACGTAATTTTAACTTACTTCTAATTGTTGTATCATCATGAAACTTGGCAATTGTGTGTAGCTCCGATGAAAATAAAATATAGTATACTCAATATTATAATATGTTCAAAATGGCCGCCGCCCCAAGATGGCGGATTATTATTTTCTTTACAACCCCCTTGACATGGGTATCAAAGGAAAGGGCTTAACAAGTAGAAAATAAATATGTCATCAAAATTTAAAAATTCAAAATGGCGGCATCAACATGGCGGATAGGTTTTATGAATTATCGTCGGATTCGACTGAAAATCGGTATCTGTGGGTTATCGAGGTTGCAGATTAGAATTATCTGGTCCAAATTTAACAATTCAAAATGGTGGTGTCAAAATCGCGGATCAAGCACCAAAAAATCCCGTCTTCTGGTTACTATTACATACAAGTTAGTTTTAAGATTAAAAAATAAATAATATTTAAAAAAAAACTAAAGAAACACGCTTTAATAGCAAACTGAACTGAAAAGTAAAAAATAATTTTTAATTATTAACAAAAAAATTAATTTCATTGTAAAAAAAGCATGGGGTGTTTGATATCATCTGGTATAAATATTTCATTGGTAGGTAGGTAGTTGTAAAAGTATAGTTAGTATAAATAAAAAGCACCCCACGCCCTTTTTACAATGAATGAATTTTTTTGTTAACAATTAAAAATTATTTTTTACTTCTCAGTTCGGTTTGCAATTAAAGCGTGTTTTTTTTCAATTTTTTCAAACTATTAATTTTGTCTTAGATTTTAAAATATAAAATGCTATTTCAAAGATAAAATCTAAGATTAAAAAGAAACCCAACGATAAAATGAAATTATAGTTCTTGGGACTGAACTTTTTTTTGTGTTGCTGTATTACCAATACTGTGTGTACTATAGAATCGTAAAAAAAATCAATTTCTTTTTATAGAAATAGGCTTAGAATGTCATAAGATGTCGAGATTTTAAATTTGAGTACAAAAATGTTTGTCTGTATGTTGGTCAGCTTATGATTGAAGATAGCTATAAAGATCATAGGTTGAGAGAATGCAAAAAAAAAATAAAGTGCCAGTAATAAAAATAGAGAACATTTTAGATGCTGGTATCAAATGCCTATTAATGTGGAGGCATTTCCACTTCGTGGATGTGGAAACATTTTTATCAGTGGGTATGCAATAAGAGAATTCCCTACCTATAGCATAGTTTTAGGCCATACACCGGGCGAGTCACGAATTGCGCTCGCCCCGATATTTCCTAAAATATTTGGAATAGAAAATTGAAATTTGGAGACCTTATTACACGACTAAAATGCCATCTTTTCAATAGAAAATCAAGTTTGGTGCACATCCGGTTTGACCGGAAATGCCCACAACTTTCGACTTTTAAATGGAACACCCTATATATTTTTACATTTTTGGAATCTAGAGGAAATTTTGAATACATACATCCATTTTGGTCACTTTTTGATAAACATTAAAAATTTTATTAAAAAATCTATTTCTGAATTCAGAGTGCTGTGGTGCCCAAAATATATTTTAGTATGTGTGCTACGTTGCTATAAAAGTAAAAAGAGCAATATGATTGCATTACTTAATTCTCTAGAGGCGTTTAAATTTTTTAAATGTGATTTTTACCCACTAACTCGGTTTTTTTAAATGGGAATTTAATCGTTCACCAACATTTTTAAATACCTCATTTTCATACGACTCTAATGATACCAAAATTTTGAAAATCCGCTCAGAAATATTTGAGATTTCAGCCAAAATACAAAGCAACCAAGCTTTTAGAAACATGCGGCTAATAGATAATAGATTAGTGGACTTTGGAAACTAAAATGGCACATTTCTGTGTAAATCTGGTAACCTAATAACATTGGAAAAATCATAGTAGCCATTGAATGTAATAAAACAATATCAGCTGTCAGAAAGAAAATGAATAATTTTAGTAGAAATGAAAAGGTCGATATGTTACTGATATATGGAGAGCGTCTCAAAAATTCAACTGCAGCTGCAGCACTGTATCAGCAACGATATCCCAACAGACGTCATCCAAGCAGACACTTGTTTGCCAGAGTGGAACAAGAATTAAGAAACGAACCCAATCAACAAGATGACCATCAAATATTTATTGTAAGTGAGGACAAAGAAATTGATGTATTATAGGATTTGTGATGGTACACCCAACAACATCAACGAGGGAATTGTCAATGGAATGCGACATTAGTCAGTCTTCGGTTTGCAGAATTTTAAAGAAACATAAGTTTCGATCTTATAAATACCAAATACACCAACATCTTTATGGAGATGATAATGACAGGAGGCTAGTATATTGCAACTAGTTCTTAAATGCAGTACATCAAAACACAGGTTTTCCTTTTCATATTTTATATTCAGATGAAAGTAGATTTACGAACCAAGGTATGTTTAACAGAAATAATACTAGGTACTGGGCTCAAGAAAATCCGAGGTTGGTAGGGCGGGGGAATATTCAGGAATTTGGGTTTAACTGTTGGCTTGGAGTACTTGGAAATCGAATAATTGGACCCATATTTTTTTATGGAACACTTACTGGCGAACGATATTTAATCTTTTTACAAAACCAGACAGCAGAATTTCTTGACTTACTTCCTCTTGCAAAATCTGTTTTTCCAACAAGATGGTGCTCCCCCACATAATTCCAGAAGAGTGATGGAATATTTAAACAACTTGCATGGTGAACGCCTTATCGCAAATCAAGGTCATATCAGGTGGCCTCCTAGGTCACCTGACTTAACACCCCTCGACTATTATGTATGGGGCACTCTCAAAAATAAAGTTTATACAACTTCTTCAAATACCCCTGAAGAGCTGCAAAATAAAGTTGTACGGGCTCTTAATGAAATAACGCCGGCTGAATTGCGTAGAGCCATTCAAGCAACTGTACGCAGAGCCGAATTGTGTATAGAAAAAAATGGTGGACATTTTGAACAATATCTATAAATGTCAATTTATGGTTTAATTATATTAATTATTTTAAAGATACCTACTGTTACCTAGTTTAAGTTTAATTGTTCAAACGGAATTGATTTTTATTTATTTATAGGCCCGATATTTATTTTCATTTAAATAAAACTCTGAAAACCGAACTGATGTCGCATTCTATTGCAAATGTCCTTGTGGATGTAATTGTGTTTACCTCCACATACCTATGCTAAACTTAATTATAACGTTCTTTGCGCTCACAATTATTAAATGTTTGATAGCTCAAGATTGCCTATAACTACACGAGTCTGTCTGACAGCTGATATTGTTTTATTACATTCAATGGCTACTATGATTTTTCCAATGTTATTAGGTTACCAGATTTACACAGAAATGTGCCATTTTAGTTTCCAAAGCCCACTAATCTATTTTCTATTAGCCGCATGTTTCTAAAAGCTTGGTTGCATTGTATTTTGGGTGAAATCTCAAATATTTCTGAGCGGATTTTCAAAATTTTGGTATCATTAGATTCGTATGAAAATGAGGTATTTAAACATGTTAGTGAACGATTAAATTCCCATTTAAAAAAACCGAGTTAGTGGGTAAAAATCACACTTAAAAATTTTAAACGCCTCTAGAGAATTAAGTAATGCAATCATATTGCTCTTTTTATTTTTATAGTAACGTAGCACACAAACTAAAATATATTTTGGGCACCACAGCACTCTGGATTCAGAAATAGATTTTTTCATAAAATTTTTAATGTTTATCAAAAAGTGACCAAAATGGATGTATTGTATTCAAAATTTCCTCTAGATTCCAAAAATGTAAAAATATATAGGGTATTCCATTTAAAAATCGAAAGTTGTGGGCATTTCCGGTCAAACCGGATGTGCACCAAACTTGATTTTTTATTGAAAAGATGGCATTTTAGTCATGTAATAAGGCCTCCAAATTTCAATTTTCTATTCGAAATATTTTAGGAAATATCGGGGCGAGCGCAATTCCTGACTCACCCGGTATAGTTGCTCAAGAAACACCCAGTTTATTTAATGTCTGACCTAATTTTTATAATATTAATAAGCACTTATTACTCCTTTAATAAGAAACAAATTGTAAATAAAAAATTGCTTTCATTTAATTAGACCACTTGCCGATGAGATAGATGTGTAAAGAACACGTAAAAGAACGATGACATTTTGTCGGAAGGGTCCTCAAACTTTGATTAATTCTACATGTCTGGTTATAATTAGCAATCAGCGCCAAGGTCGATGAAGTGTAAAATATTAGATGTTTCTTTAAGCAAATAAATTCAGAAAAACCTTGCCAGGGGTCAGGCTTGTAATTTCGTGTCAAATTATGTGGGTCAAAGATATATCGTGCAATTTTTTTCGACGAAATATGTTCTTCCTCGTTGAACATTTTTGATGAAAGTCCAACCTTTTAGAAACGGTCTTGAAATAAATGGCGCTCTAACTTGACATATTTTTTTTAGTGGTAATATTGTGCGTACCTAGTATAATTACTTGAAAATCATACAAATATAAATCAAATCAGACTGAAATGCTATTCTCATATAAACTTGGTTAAAAGACAAACACACTTGACTCACCCGGGTTCGATTCCCGATCATGGAACTGGAATTTTTTTTTAGAGAAAAAAATGTATCCTAGTATACCTGAGATATTAGATGTGTCACTTGTCTCTGAATGTTTAGCCCCTCCTGCATAAGGAGCCTTCAGAGATAAAGGGGGTCACATTACCAGAAAATTGAAATTACAAAGTGAAAATTCCAGTATCGTTACCTTTTACTTCCACATGGAAGTATAGTAATTATAAAAATAATTCAAAATTTTGTTTGTTGAAATATGTTTAAAATATCATGAAACGTTTAAATTTTAAATCTGACCGAAAGAGAATTTCTGCCTGTCTATCGGGCAGTCAGTAGGTCGTTCTGTAACTTTTTTGTACACACGATTACTCTGGAATGGTTTAAGACATTGACCTGAAATTTGTTACACGAATGTATTTTAACAGCACCTGGAACTGGATTAAATATTAAGATGATTCAGTTGAAGGGTTAGTAGGTGGGTGAAGTTGCCCCTTTCCATTTTTAAATTAGAACATTTTTCAATGCGAATCGTTGCTCGTGATTGCTCGTCGGTGCCTCTCGTTTGCTCCTTGTATAAAATAGGGGAAACACAGAGGGGATTTAAAATGATAACGGCCCCCTCCCCTTTTGAATTTTTAAATCATTAATGCCCGGTTAGTTTGCTCGTCAATATATTATTCTCGTTTGCTCGTCATTATTTACAACGAAAAAACAAAAATAGTAAAAGGGGGAATTATCCAAATGTATTTAACACATTTCTCCGTGTTCGTCTCTTGCTCATGTTTACTAGTCTTTCGTCTTCATTTGCTCGTCATTATTTATAACGAAAAAAAAAAAATAAATAAATAAATGGAAGAGACGGATTATCTAATTGTACCTAACTGGTATATTTCTTCATGCTATTCGCTTGCTCGTATTTGATTGCGCCTGTCACAATATCTTAAAAGAAAAACTCTCGTACTACGGCATAAGAGGTCCATCACTTGATTTTATAATAAGCTGCCTTCAAAATAGAGTGCAAGTGGTCGATTATAATGGTGAGAGGTGGTCAACTATGTTAGTAAGTGCAGGAGTGCTTCAAGGTTCCATCCTAGGTCCACTCCTATTTCTTATATATGTGAATGATTTCTCAAATTATATGAACAATGTAAATAGCATACAATACGCTGACGACAAGACTCTGTATAATAGAGGGACAGATATAACAGATTTAAATGAAATTAATGCCTCAGCTCAAACTCGTGCTGACGACTGGTTCGCTGCCAATAGATTATCTCTTAACAAAGATAAAACAATACATATACGCTTTACGTTAAGAAATTCTATAGATGATCAATCCACAAAATTTCTAGGTATAATTTTAGACAAAAGCCTAAATTGGAAAGACCACATCAACATGGTAGCTAACAAATTGTCAAGCCTAGTATTCCTACTACGTAAAATAGCTTCATATGTTCCAATAGAAATAAGTAAAATATCATATATCGGACTATTTCAACCCCAATTGTCTTATGGTATACTTATATGGGGAAATTCGACTGAATGGAGTAGGATATTTCTATTAAAAAAAATGGCAACTAGTAAAAACCCATAAAAGTTTTTTGTATATGGCTATAAAAATGTACAATCAATTGCCTAACAAAATAAAGGAATTGTCTTTCTCCAAATTCAAAATAGTGATCAAATACTTTATCAAAAAGAATATTTTGATAAAGTATTTGATACACCATAATTAATAGTCTTCAATTATATATATTTATTATTTACTGCGTCTTAACTTCATTCATTAATTTTTCGGTAGTTTACTTTTTCATTATTTTAACTTATAAAACTTAATATTGTCTTATTATAAATTTGCAAAAGTAGTGTATGTGATTGTCATTTTAGCCCTAAGTGTATCTTCTAAAATATTTGATATGTATTTGTTGTGAGTTGTATGTACGTCTGTTCTTTATATATCTTGACAATGCTAAAAGTTATTCAGCAAATAAAGCAGTTTATTATTATTATTATTATTATTATTATTATTATTATTATTATTATTATTATTATTATTATTATTATTATTATTATTATTATTTACTCGTTACTGCTTATTGGCTCTTCTCGTTTGCTTGTCGATTTTAATTGCAAAATTGACCAAAAACGTAAGTGGTGGGGGTGACGCAATCAAAATACCCTCAAAGAACGATTTTTCCTGGCTTATTAATTGCTCGTTTTTTACTTGTTACTACTTACGTGCTGCTAGACATGTATAGTAAAAGTATTTCTTTAAAAAATTATATTAAACTAATCAAAAATGGAAAATACTTTGAGACCACGGACGTTTGTGGTGAAAGAACATCTCACACTTTTTAGAGGTTTTCGTACCCCGACAGAATTTCTTGAAATTTTATTATGCTGTTGGAGTTATCAAAAGTGACAATTTTGTTCAATTGCTCCAACTTAGCTATACAGGGTGATATAGAAAATTCAGTTCAAAGGCTGATATATCAATACATATCTATTATTATGTTGTATTTATAAAATGTGTAGGTCTGTATTATTTTATACAGTGGCGGGTTTTTGTTTGGGGAGGGGGGAGATCACTTTACCTAGTAGTCCGCCGACTATGATAAAAACTAATTAAAATTCCGACATAACTATCAAATCATAACTATGATTCCATTATATTTCTTCATAAATATATGTTATTATCTTAATAACACGCATTTTAAAATAATAAATAATGAAGACTAACCTAGTATTTATAAAAAAAACATTAATTATCAATTAGATAGGGTAACAGTCACGGTATTATTTGGGTCCTTGAGCCATATTTGCAGCATCTAATTCATAAGTACATAAGCCATATGATGGTTATATCACTGCTTGCTGGTGTCTCGCGTATCCTAAGTACCATATTACACTGGCAACATGAACACAGACACCAACAGTTCTTGCACCGACTTTACAGATACATTAGGTAGCAGTAACTGGATCAAGCAGGTCATCATCGTTGGAGGAAGCAAATATTATACAAGAAGACTGGTTCACAGCTTGCATAAACCTAGAAAATATGTTTGCTCTTAACAATCCAGGTTCAAACCGTTGGCAGTTGGAAAATAAATTCGTAATTTGCTATTGCTTCCTCGGTTTTTAAGGTAAAATAGGAAACGCAAGATTAATATTGTCCATATCAATCCAAGAACCACCATCACTACGTAAGTTGACGTTTCCTATTTCAATTCTTGTCTGTAATGGATTTTCAGGATTACGTGCTACAGCTAACATTCTTTTAGCAAGTTCTTCATTGGCATCCAGCATTTGAATTAAGGCTCTAAATACATTCACAAGAGCACAACCCACTTTTAATAAGTCAGCTAAATGAAAACAATGCTACATATGTATTAAGTCTCTGAAAAACTTAAGTAATGATTATTATTTTGTTCAAGAGTTGTTGTTTTGAATCGTAGTTTTGTCAAAATGAAATGCAGTGTTTTGAAAGGAAACCGCCACAAAATACCTAACTAATTGATAGTTAATATTCTTATCGATTCTAGGTTAGTCTTCATTATTTATTATGTTATAATACTTAATGGGCTTGTTCCATGATATTCTTTTTATATGGTTTTTATACTTTTTCATATAGTACTCGATATTCTCATTATACACTTCAAATTTCGTATTATTAACTTTTTCCGTTCTCGAGATATAAGGAGTTGAATTTAGTAATAGTTGCAAAAACCGAGCGCTCATTTGTGACGTCACTATACGCAAGTGACGTAAGAAAAATGGCTTTCTGGGCCTTTCAAATTTAACCTGAAAAGTCGAAAAACATTGAATTTTTAAACGCTGGTAACTAAATAAATACGTCGAGTGGAAGTTCGTTCTATGTGTCTACGGAAAGGAGAAGGTCGGCGATGAATTACAATCGTAAATTGCAGGGTCGAAATCGAAAATTCGTTCTGGCAGGAGCGAGAGAAAATTGTAATTTTTTGACATTTCACCAAATTGTACTCCCCTACTGTCAAGTAGTAAGCAAAACAAACAATACTTCGAAAACACTTATAATTATAACCAATAAGGAGCATCAAGTCTATTGAGATCGCCGAGTCTATGCGTATAGTGACGTAGCGCCTGGCCACGCCCCATTTTCGCGAGATGAAAATTTGTAATAGTTTTTAAGATACTAAACGTGCGAATAAGATTCTGATATTTTGCAGATTCATTAATTTATACTTGCACTTTCGATTTGTGAAATAAAAAAAAAAAAGCTGAACAAGCCCATTTTAAGACAACGTATATTTATGAAGAAATATAATGAAACCATATAGTTATTTCGGAATTTTTATTAATTTTTATCATTGTCGGCGGACCACTGAGGAAAAAGATTATGCGAATATGCGATCTCACAAGTGATAAATCATTCTCTGAATTAAATTTCCTATATGACCATGCATAGCTAGGTTGATGAAATTGAATAAAATGTTCACTTTTGATAACCCCAACAGCATATTAAAATTTGAAGAAACTCTGCCGGTGTACGTAAACGGTGTAAGACATCCTTTGCACAAGTTCTTCGGTAAGGAAGAATCGTGACTATGTCGATGTCGTTATATTGCTGAAAGATCAAAACTAAATATTTGCCAATACATTACGGGCTGTGTCTCTCTGTTTACTCATCTGAGATACGCGGATATTGGAATAGCAATATTTTACCAACTTCTTGCGTAATTAGTTACTACCAGTGCTTGCCACTTAATAAAAGTGCACGTAACTGCTGCTAGATCTGGCGTTTTTTAATACTGAAAACACTTAAATTACAGTGCATTAACAGAATAACAAGAAAGCAGTACATTTAGTATTGTGGCGTTAATTTATTAATAACATATTTTATAAAACTGACCCATTCAAATTTATGTATATGATATTTGGTGGAACATCTAAAGAAAACAGTATGAAAAAACGAGCTGCGGTAACATAAATCCGTCGAATCGTTTAATCATTGCACTTGATTGGCTAATTTGATCGTGTAGAGTTCCTAGATCGATCATCCTTGCAGGTAAATCGATGAATACATTAAATATTTTACGCTGTCGCCCTAAAGGATTTTTACACCCTGTAGATGACCCGAATATAAGTGAGTTTGTCTATACGTATCAAACATGTTAGGAGCCCAGCAAAAATGTTTGTTAAAATTAGCTCCAACTCAACTTGGGAAAAGACAAACTTACTTATTACAGTAATTATGAGGTAAAATTGACTGGGAAAATAGACTAGATAGAAATTTACCAATTAGTCTTAATTTAGATTTCAGTTTACGTAAATAATACCAATTAATCTACCTCATACACAATTTTTTTTTTTAAGTAAATTTAACGAAAACAACGAGTGAAGAACTACTAAAAAGTCTACCAAAAATGACCTCAAGGATAAATTTCCAATAAGGCCCAAATAGGTAATATAATTAGGTAGTATTTACCTTTTTAGCGACTAAAAATAGTCGACGCTCCCGCGCCGGTACCTGAATAGAGTGCTTTTTATTATATACAGGTAGACAAATGTACGTTTCCACTATATTCTATGTATTTGTAATACTCTTGTCTACATATCCTGTAAGTATCAGAATTTACATTATATTTCTTATCGAACTACATTCCTGAAACTGTTAATATCGGTATTTTTGCTTATCACAAAATGCACTGAAGAAGAAAAACATGTAGACATATTTTTTTAAATATTTGAACCAACTCCTTTCTGTACTCTTACCGGTGCTTTACTTATTTTCCTCTATTTACCCCGATTTACCTCCCAACCTCTCACCGTACAAATTCCGTTCCGTTCCAAACGCACGAACCAAATAAAGTTACAGACCGACAAACAGAAAGATACTTTTTCCTTTTAAATTTAAAACCTCGATACTTCCTGACATTCTAAACCTATTTCAACAAAAGAAATTTGAATTTTTTTTTATTACTACCACTCATGTAAAATGGAAATATTTAATAATGGCTCACCGAATGATCAGATATATTATTTAAGAAGTAGACAACAAAATACAGGAAACTTCTGTACCTTTACGTAGTAACTATTTGACTGCTCATCAACAACAATTCATAAATTCCCACGCACATATAGAAGTGTGAATACATGTCTAATCACCAATAAAAAAAATCGCAGTCAATAACATTCATGTTTAATTTGTTTGAAACTACAAACAATTGTATTGAAGATACCGAAACTATGATATATGAGCCTAAATTTTTCGCTTCGTGAATTATTTCAGAGAATATAAATAGATTGTTGATTATCATATTTTTTTATGTTCATTTACTTATATTGAAAATCTCGATTGTGTGAATAAATCACAATTGTAAGACCGGTGATGACTATAAAACCTGTATTTGCATTTACAATATTTGTCTGGCAATAAATAATCAACAAAATGATGTAACAACTTTGTTTTTATATACTCAGGCGTGCAGAAAAATTATTATATTTATTGCTTTGTTGGTGACAAATCTGGTACTAATAGCTAATTGACATTTAAAAATTAGAAAATAATCATTTTAACTTATAACAGAATGCCAGTTAAACATACCTATCCTTAAATTCCGTTTCTTATTTTGCGACACTACTCAGAAATTTCTGTTGAAATCATAATTCACTTTTACTTCAATTTTTAACAGTACCATTAGCAAGTACTAGGTTAAAGAACAATATATCGAACTAATCATATACCTGGCAAAAGTTAAATTAAAAATTTAAAAAACCGCGACAAAAAAACCTTTAAGAAGGAACAAATAATTTATATTCATTGGCTCGAAACGCTGGCTATTTCGTTTTCTGTAAATTTATTCTTGGACTGTGCATCATAGTTTTCAGTTAAGAGGTACGTACATTATTTGTTTTACAGATCATTATTCGAAAAAGAAGTGTGTTGGGGACCGCTGTTGTTTTTATCCACAGATACAGGATGTAATTAGTTTCATGTCATTAAAAAAAACTGGTGGTAGTGAACGACAAGACAAACAAAAAAACCTTATATAAAATGAGGTCTAGAGCTCATAGTTTTGGAGAAAAAAAATTAAACAAAAAGTTCCAAAATACTTAATAATATGCTGGCATATTGGGGTAGGCTTTATTGCCTCGCGTCTTGTCGCATGATACTCTGACATTCGTGCAAATAAGTATGGTGAGCCTAAGAGATAATTAGGCCACGACGGGGTCATCTAAAAGCATGCCGACAAAGCAGTTAAAAGCGACCGACAGAGGACACCGCCATGTGTTTCTTCGCGACCAAATTATCTTATTACGCCTGGTATACTCTCCCTTGTGATATTCTCAAGTAATAATTTCAGTTTGTGTCCTTACTTTGTAAACAACGTACACACGACGCGACCTACCCGTTCCTTGGTTTTGTCTGTTGCTTTTGTTCTTTTTGAATTTTGTGCCACTTATGTAAGATTTATTTTATTGACTTATCGTTCAATTCGTTAGTACTTGGTTACGTAAGACACTACTTCTCGTTCGTGCTTTTTGTGTTACCTTTTGGATTTCGGACCAAGTTTTTCTTTTTGTTTTCTTTATTGATAACCTTAATTCACAATTTTGGACATTGTGGTAGATTACATTTATCCAGAGCTCGCGGATATGCACTTGGTGTATGGAGCAAGTGGTGGAAATGCAGCTGGTGCGGAAGAGCTTTATCGTTTAAGGTTCCCTAATCCACGTCATCCTTGTGCTCGTACATTTGTTAGTATTGACCAGCGTCTTTGAGAAACAGGTCGTCTCGATGGACATGGAGGAGAACGAGGTCCACAACGCGAAAAAAGGGTAATTCATCCGCGATATCACGAACCGTGTGGAAGTATCCCATTTTGTGGTATGGAGGACATTGAGAGATATGAACTTACATGCCTATCACTATTAATGTGTCCAAGCACTAGAATCTCAAGATTTTGCAGAGCGAATGCAATTTTGTAGGTGGATTTTAAGAAAGCACGCGGCAAATGAGGATTTTTTTAAACATTCTGTGTTTCTCCGATGAGTCGTGTTTTACCAAAAATGGAGTGTTTAATTTTAAAAATATGCACTATTGGGCAGACGAAAATCCACGTGTAATAAGAAGGGCGCATTTTCAACGACGGCGCAGCGTTAATTTGTGGGCAGGAATTTGCGGTAATGAAATAATTGGACCTGTACAGTACAATGACCCGCTAGATTAAATGGTAATGTATACTTAAATTTTTTGCAACAAACATTGCCAAGTTTGCTGGAAGATGTAACCTTGGCTACGCGCAGAAGAATGTGGTATTTGCACGATGACGCGCCAGTCCATTTTAGTCCGACTGTTCGAAATTTTTTGAACAGAAAGTTTCTTCGACGATGGATCAACGTGGCGGACCAGTCCCATGGCCTGCTAGATCGCCCGATTTAAATCCGATGGACTTTTATTTTTGGGCATTTTAATCTCTGGTTTACGGTGATCCAATTGACACTTTAGAACAATTTAAACAACGTATTTTAATGTGTATAGAAACCATAAAAAATGATCCTAATTTACCAAATGTGTTGAACGTGCCGACGTGCCGAAATGTGTATACGTGGAGATGGAGTTCATGTCGAACAATTTTTGTGAAAAATTAAAAAGAATTGTTCAATTATTGGGTGTTAGCTATTAGGCATTAAAAGTATGATTATTATTATTATTATTTTCTGGAAAGCGGTGAGACGTAGAAAGAAATGTTAAATAGGTAAGATATTCTGTTTAAAAATATGTGTTTAATCATTTTATTTTCAAATGTACAAGGTGCCTCAAAAAGGCGGTAGTTTATGTGACGCTACTTTTTCAAATGGAACACCCTGTACATCTTTATATCTTTGGACTCACCTTTTATTTCCGAATAAATTCTATTCACCATGTCCTTCTATACCTAATATTAACGGTTTACGATATATCAACGCACCGGTTTAATCTTGATTCCGGCATATTCCATTTTCTTAAACTAATATAGCTGACCTTGATTTCATTACAAAAGCAGAAATTATTGACCTATGAGTTGTGTCAAATAGTATATGCACGACAATTTGAGCATCTTTTATGATTATCATAATAGTTACTATTTCTTGAATGGGCTTGTTCAGCATTTTTTTTTATTTCATAAATCGAAAGTGCAAGTATAAAATAATGGATCTGCAAAAAATCAAAATTTTATTCGCACGTTTAGTATCTTAAAAACTATTACAAACTTCCACGTCGCGAAAATGGGGCGTGGCCAGGCGATACGTCACTATACGCATAGACTCGGCGATCTCAATAGACTTGATGCTCCTTAGTTGTTAATATTATAAGTGTTTTCGAAGTGTTGTTTGTTTTGCTTAATTCTTGACAGTAGAGGAGTACAATTTGGTGAAATGTCAAAAAATTACAATTTTCTCTCGTTCCTGTCGGGACCAATTTTTGATTTTGACCCTGCAATTTACGATTAGGATTCATCACCGACCTTCTCCTCCTCGTAGAGACATAGAACGAACTTCCACTCGACGTATTTATTTAGTTACCAGCGTTTGAAAATTCCATGTTTTTCGACTTTTCAGGTTAAATTTGAAGGATCCCAGAAAGCCTTTTTCCTACGTCACTTGCGTATAGTGACGCCACAAATAAGCGCTCGGTTTTGCAACCATTACCAATTTCAACTCCTTGTATCTCGAGAACGGAAAAAGTTAATAATACGAAATTTTAAGTGCATACTGAGAATATCGAGTACTATATGAAAAAGTATAAAAACGATATAAAAAGAATATCATGGAACAAGCCGAACAGTATTATTCCTTAGTTATGATTACGTTAATAGAAAAAGTTTTAACTGCTAATATCTCAGCAATGGCTAATAAAATTTGTTCCCTAATAAAAAAAGAATTCAAAAAACATAAAAATATACAGGGTCTTCCATTTGATAAAGTAAAGTTGCACGATCTACAGCCTTTTTGAGGCGCCTTGTACATTTGAAAATAAAATGATTAAATACATCTTTTTAAACAGAATAACATTACAATTTAACATTTCTGTCTATCTAAATAGAGCTAGGGCACCTTGTATATATGAGTGCCAAACTGCTCGGCAGTACTATTTAATGTAACCTCACCTTTTGCACATCAAATAGAAAATTTGTTTGTTTGTCTACTTTGTCCTTTTTCTCTATTCATGATCGCACCGTGGATCGAATCGAACGGATGGTAAGTTAATATTGCGAAAATTACAACAAAACAAGAATCATTACGTCAAGATACAGAATTTTACTCAGTTAAAAACACGCTGTATGTTCGAAATTTGAAATAATAGCGTTAAGTTCAGCACGTTCAAAAGAAACTGTCTACACACAGACATACAGAATCAGACATTTTCCATTCGATATTCAGCTTGTTACGGATTTCTCTCTATAAAAATCTTTTTGTAGAATGATTATTAAAATTGTTTATTCTATTATTAATATACCTATTTGATTAACTAGGTAGTGCTATAACAAGTTTTAATGAGTAATTAAAAAAAATAAGTACGGAAGGTTGTTTTTTGTCAATTGTTTGACCGATATCAGAAAAATACTTTTTAGCACGTACACATAATATTTTTTACATTATTATGGCTTCTTTAATTATCCGAGGATAATAGAGTTCTTGGCGATTATGTAAGCACTCCACGAACAGAAAGGTATTAAGTACATAAAATGAAATCAACCTTGATGAAATTAGTTAGACGTTTGAACAAATTCAATTTACATAAACAAATTTTCTAATTATATTAACATAAATAAATATTTGACAGCACCGACTTCAGACATAGTATTGGAACGTATTTATTCCTACAACAATGGGCATGATTAAATGTGCTTCTGGTCTAAGGACGCGTTTAAAAAATTCAAATAAATGCACATACTTACGTTCAATATTACACTTTTATCACTTCTGTACGAGAAATATAACTAATCATATAGCAATTCAAAATGGAAATTGTCATTAGTTGTATTGGCTCTTCAACTCCATATTTGCTAGTTCGGGGTTTTAATGGGGTCAATTTCCCATTATTCATGCATTTGCTACTTTAAACTGACAGTTATGTATAATCGCAAGTTAAACCTTTATTTATTTTTGTATAAAATTATTAGTTTAAACTGTTAAAGATAAAAATATTTGATGCCATGTTCTTTCTAGCACGTTTCTTAATTCTATTTATTTGCTCGTAGTTAGTTCGTGTTTTCTCGTCTATCTTGGCCCTTTTAGAATACCATAAAAAAAACGTAATTTCTCGTTATTTACTCGTTACTGTCCAAACGCCTTCGAGAAACGATTTTCTTTCTGGGTAATCGATTGCCTGTAGTTTGCTCATCACTGCTTGGGTTTACTTTTCGTTTGCTGGTCATATTGTTTTTTTACTCGTTGTAAACAATTTAGGTAATCAGTTACCAAATCAATCAATTCACATTTTTGGTCATTTTTGCAATTGGAAGCTAAAGGGAAAACGAAAAAGTGCACACGAGGTGACGAACAATCGATTAATCAGAAAGAAACATCCCAAAAGCGTTTTGACTTCTGCACTTCTACCCACTTACGTTTCTGGAC
Source organism: Stenurella melanura (assembly GCA_963583905.1). Classification (NCBI taxonomy): domain Eukaryota; kingdom Metazoa; phylum Arthropoda; class Insecta; order Coleoptera; family Cerambycidae; genus Stenurella; species Stenurella melanura. The sequence continues at coordinate 16,272,583 of OY757315.1, forward strand.
AGTTTTTCAATTAAAGAACGACCAGTGCATGAGCAGTAACAAGCAAACACCGAGCAATCGATAAGCCAGGAAAAAAGCACTTTTTAAGATGTTCCGATTGCGTCACCCCCACCTACTCACACGTTTCTGGTCAACTTTACCAATAAAATTGACAAGACAACGAGAAGAGCACATAATCGGTAACGTGTAAACGACGAGCAAACGGATAGTATGAAAAAACGTGTAGATAATTCTTCCCTTTCATTTATTTTATTTTTCGTTTTAAATAACGACGCGCAAACGAAGACGATAAATAATAATAATAATAATAATAATACTTTATTCAATAAAGACATGAAAGGGCGAAGTTCAGCTTAGTATAGCACAGACGCTATAGCAGCTGTTCTTCCACTTAACCCAGAAAAAAGAGGCAACCGATACACATACAAAAAAAAAAATATCTATATATATGCATACTTACTTAAAACAACAGAATTACATACACAATTCTCCTTCCTCTTTTTTTCCCTTTTTCATTAGTTCTTAGTTTTACCATTTTTTCTAATTTTTTTTGTTACGCTAAGATAGAAAAGCTTTATGATAGGCAGGTTCGTTTGAAATTTTTGGGAAAAGAAGAAACAGAGAGAGACTTAACTGCAGAGGGAATATAGCTATATAGGGTAGAGATGTTTTGAGAAAACGATCTTTCAAATATCGCGGATTTATGAACTGGCGGCGTTAGAGTGCCCTTGTGTCTAATATTTATGTTATGTACATCAGTCCGAAATACAATTTTTCTGAATAAATAGCTGGGACTATGAAACAATATTATTTTATGGTATAATGTAGCGCAATGTAGCTTACGTCTGTTTTTCATGCTTATCCACCTGGCGTCTATTAATTTGTGACTGATTGGCTCACGTTTTCTGATTCCATATACGAATCTTAAGCAATAGTTCTGAATTTTTTGTATCCGTTGGGAGGAAAATGCTTTTAGACAGGGTCCATAAACGGTATCACAATAGTTAAAAACAGAAAGAACCAGGGAATCACACAAAAGTAGTTTAAGTTGTTGATTAAGGATATGTCTGGAATTATAAAGCAATTTTAGTCTACATATGGCTTTTTTAATACAGTTCTAAACATGTTCCTGAAATCTGAGGTCGGTGTCAAGTATAAGTCCTAAATTTTTTATGTTGTTTTTTATGAGTATCATTACGTTATTGATCTTAAGGTTAATATTTGGGGTTAGGTTAATCCTATCAGCCTGACGGCCGAAAAGCATTACAGCACACTTACTCGGATTTAAATGAAGACAGTGTTCTAGCGATATTTCAGAAATTTTTTTAAGTTCACGACTAACAATTTCACAACTGCTGTGAAAACTACTAGGATCAAATGAATAAAACAATTGTGTGTCGTCTGCGTACATCTGTATGCTGCATTTTTCGGTAAGTGCTGGTAGAAAAGATGTGTATAATATAAATAAAAATGGTCCTAGTATAGACCCCTGTGGTGCCCCGCATGAAAGTTGTAGACTATCTGAAACATCCCCATTTAAGACGACTCTTTGCTCTCTTGTAAATAGTTCGCAATAAAAGTTACTGCAGTTGTATCAAAGCCTACATATTTTAAGATTAATAAGAGAATATCGTGGTTTATAGTATCGAAAGCTTTAGAATAATCAAGCAACACGAGCACAGTATACATTCCAGAATCGATGGATCTAAAAATATGGTCTGTAACATTTAAAAGGGCAGTTGCACAGCTATGTCCTTTCCTAAAACCAGACTGTGTTTCTGGTAAAATTTTATTTTTTTCAATATGTTTTATGATTTGACTTTTGGCCTCATATTCTAATATTTTTGATAAAACTGGCAGTAAACTTATCGGCCTCAAGTCTTTAAAATCCAGCGGATTTTCAGTTTTAGGCAGAGGAACAACATGTGCCACTTTCCATACTTTAGGAAAAACTGAATTATTAAGGCAAAAATTGACAATATGACAAATATATTCTAGAATGAAAGGACAACATAATATGACAAAGTTTAGGTGTACACCATCGGCACCTATTGCGTTAGATTTAATTGATAGTAAATGTTTGGAAATTTCTACTTCTGTGACAGTTTTAAATATAAGATTTGAGGTTATATTTTCTTTAGTATCATTGTAATAATTGGAAACTTTATTAATATCTGGCGTAATTTGTGGTATACAGTTAAAAAAATATTGGTTTATAGAATTGACGTCAGATAAATTAGGCGGTATAACTTTTTTATTTTGTTCATTGCGGATGTGCAGTTTTTTGATAGCATCCCATACATCCTTGCTATTTCTTTTTTGCACTTGTTGATTTAGATAAGCTTTTTTCTCACGTCGAATTGCACCGGTAGTATAGTTTTTTAAATCTTTATACTCCTGCCAAAATTGCGGAGCTTTGGTTCTTTTAAATTTACTTAAAGCTTTGTCTCTTAACTTTACAAGTTCTTTGATATTATTAGTAAACCAAGGGTTGTGTGGCTTTTTATTTATAAATGTTTTTAAAGGAGCATGCATATCCATTAAAATTGTAATATTTTCATTAAGAAATTGTACTTTTCCGTCTATGTCATTAATGTCATAAATGTTACGCCATGGTATAGATTTTAGATGATCATAAAGTAATTCTTTATCTATATCCTTAAAATTTCTGTACATACGAGGTGTTACCTGATTATTCTGTGTTGTAAAACTTATATTAGCGTAAACCATTTCATGATCAGAAATGTTAGGCAAAGAAATTGTACCACTTTCAAAAAAACTGCATTCCTCAGACAAAATTACATAATCCAACAAGGATGAGCAAATACAAGCAAAACGAACAGCACGAAGAAACGTGCTGGTTAGGTATAGTTCGCTACATATACTTAAGGCCCATAAAAAGCCATAAAAACTCACCGTAAATCATTGTCTCGTTAGAAAAAGGGATATCCCACAGAGCCGGAATTAAAATTTTTGTGAAAATAATAGTAAAAATTACAAAGTATTGTCTTTGGTAAATAAATAGAGTTATTTGGTACAGTGATAAATTAAAACATTTTACTCTGTTTTGCTTATGTCAATATAGGAATAATATCTTATACATTTGTGGAGCATTGACGAATTCAATATTCCATGATACATTGACAATATTAAGTTCGACTCTGTCGAGAGTAGGGTATACATACCTGCTGTAAACCTTTGCATCATAAAAAAATTCGGTAGGAGAAAGTCGGGTAATTATATCAAAATAATTTGAAACTATAATTAAAACATCCTTTACATGAGAACAATGTTGTTCTATGTATTAAGTAATACATTATATTTATGATTCACCATGTTCTACGAATATGTAACATGCCCCGCTGTCCCATCTATAGGTAGGCGGCAAAGCTTTGAGGTGTTTTTATGTGCCTTAAATATATATAGAGAACTATACATTTAAATAATTCCAACTTTCAGTTTTTTTTGTTTTTTGTTGTAAATAATGAGAAGCAAAGGAAGACAATAGACAAACAAACACGAGCAACCGATGAGCAAACGAATTGGGCACAATGGGCACTGAAGATTGCAACAAAAATCGGGGGGGGAGGGCAACTTCTCAGAGCTTGCTATTGTGTGTCTTCTATGCTTTCGTAGACTGATGTAAATTTTATGGAATATAAAAATAGAAATTGTTTAGCACTTTGGACGCCTGTCCTCGCCGCTACCTATTTATACAATCACATTTAAAATAATTCGCAATTTACTACAATATTGCAAAATTACGCTTTCCTTTTCGCCGTTTTTCCTTGTCGACAAACTGCAACCGTCCGTCCCAAGGTATATGCTAAACTAGTCATTATCATAAAGATATGTTGATATTTGTACAAAAGGACAAATATTAGCATAAAAAACTTGAACTTCTGTTTACATTTAATTTTTTCAAACGCTAAATAAGCACCGTATAATTACAGTGGTATAATTTGCCAATGATTATAAGCGTACTTCTGCATATTTACTTTAATGTCATTAAGCATTATAGCAAATCGTACAGTTACTTTGTAAAAATAATCGCCACGTGAGTCATGCTGGGAATAAAGAACTTGTCATTCCATTTTCGACAATTCAGTGGGTTTGCTTCTTAGATAGATATACGCGGTACAGGGTGAACTCTACAAAAAACCGATTCAAGTAGGCACGCCAAGTAAGTACTGTTTAATGGTTGCAGTTTTATATATGGACTGACCCACATAAAAAAAGATCACCTCCAAGTAACGTTCTTGCAATATATTATGTAAAATAGCTGATAAGACGCAACGGCTAGTGGTTATTTGGAAATACTCCTTCAACAATGAAACTGTATTAGATAATAATAAGTTATTGCCACAGTTACATATAAATTATCCAATGGACAGTGTGCTTTATAGAAATAATTAACAACGTAATTGCGAAAAAAAGGAGCAATAATAAACTGTCTAACATTCGAGTTTTAAGGAATCTTACACACTTTTTAAAAGCATATTTAACATATAAAAAACAGTATATCGCGTATGTACAATGGATTCAGATCCACTAATTACGTATTTTGTTCCGGTGTACCTCAGGAGTCTGTTCTTGGACCACTCTTGTTTATTATATTTATCAACAACTTGATTTATGAGCTAGATGTCTATTTTTTAATGTATGTCGATGACTTCAAACTGCTACATAGAATTTGTAACATAAGCGACTTTAAGTAGACCATCCTCGTATAAAGACCCTGGAGCTACACCACATTTTGCACTGGAAGTAAAAGCCTATCTCATTCAAGTTTTTCCCAGTAGGTGGATCGGTAGACGCGGTAAAATTGAGTGGTCTGTCCATTCTCCCGATTTGACCCCGCTTGACTATTTTTTATGGGGTTACTTAAAATCGACAGTCTACTTCAGCAGACCAAATAACGTCGATCATTTAAAAGCAGAATACGGCAAGAAATTAATCAAATCACCACGGGAACGACACAAAATGGTTTAAAAGAATTTCAGCAATGCCTCCATTATTGTCAAGATGCAACGGGTCCACAGTTTGAACATTCGATTTAAACTGTTTCATGTTCTTTTGTTTACTTAGTAACATTAAAAATGTAATATTTTTCAATAAAAATATTAGAGAAATTCAAAAAATTTTATATTGCTGGATAGGGAATTAAAAACCCGTTCAAATGAGCTATCACACACACCCTTTTAAAGGGGTAGCTGTCACTCCGAGAGAGTTGAAGGGGGAGGTATATAGAAGGGTGCAGCATAAAGCAAATTCGAGATTTAAATGTCATCAAAACCACATTAACTTCTAATAACGAAAACCAAATTATAAGCAAACAGAATAATGTTTTCCATTTATTTGTTCAAATGTAGTTTCTAATTAAAAATAACATTAAACTTATCTCGTCTATTTAAGGTAGAGGTGTTTCAGAATCTCATGAGCCGCGAAATGCGCAAAAGGGAAAGATTAATTTGAGTTATAAGTATGTTTTTGAAGACACTGGAGGCTGCCTTGCTGTATACATAAACAAGAGCTCGGGATAAATTGTAAACAATAAATATAATATTTTTAAGAAGTCTAACTGAGTCAACAGGACGGATTATGTCTCTGCGCATATGAAGGTCACGGCTCATGAGGTTTTAAAACACCTCTACTACCGTTCAACTGATAGATAAATAACAATGGATGGTGGTTTCTCTTACGTTATACTTGATGTTTAGGAGCAGATTATTTTGACCAATAATAATTTACGTCACTTAATTTTTTTTTTTTTGGAGTAACACACAGTCCTCACTAATATCAACAGTACAAAACACTTTCACATCATTAGTATATAAGCAGACACTTGACATCAACAGGGGTGGCTATATTGTTAATAGGTCGGATAAATAATAGAGGCCCCATTATCGACCCTTGTAGCACTATGGATCTAGATCCATAGTGCTAGGATCTAGATCCATAGGAATTAATGTCACGGTATTTTACATATTGATTTCTTCCAGTAAAAAAAAAACAGCAGATAAGTTAATAAGCCCGAAAAACCGAGTACCATAAAGTTATGAAGAAGAACACCGCACGGTATGGCTTTTATGACTTGTTTAGATCAAAGTGCGACTCCATCTTTATAATTCAACCAAAATCAATATATTTGGGCTCAAAATGTTTTTAATACTAAGCACTTTAATGAAGAATTGCGAAAATTGAAATCCAGCCTCTTCCTGACTCATGACAGCTGTCAAAAGCCCATAAAAGATGTGAAACCACTATAAAGGCAGAATCTAGACACCGTTATTTCCCACATAACTAAATGGCCAAAAATGACCAAAAAATAGTGGAACTTCATAGCCTTTTGACCTTTTCGTTTTATGATACTTATATTTAAATTCTGCGGATAAAAGAACTTAAAATACATTAGTTTTGGTACGTTAGATTTTGTTATACATAAAATAGGACCCGAAAAATATCAATATTGGCAAAAAATGCCAATTTCTAAAATTATTTGGACTATTAAATTTCAAAACCATGAATTTTGAATTCTGTATGTCAAAAGAATTACAGAATGTAACATACATGGATAGTTATTTAGTTCACTCTGCCTTTTTTCACATTATTTACAAGCTTTTGACAGCTGTCACGTGTCAAAAATAAGCTTGTTTACTCGCAGTACTTCATTAATTCTGGTTGAGCTATAAAGAAGTCGAATTTTACCTAAAAAAGTCATAAAAGCCACATTGTGCGCCATGGTTAAGCCAATTTAAAGCTTTGGAAATATTTGTGTCATATAACGTTAACGTGTTTGTCTGACATAAATTGGCTGACAGAAAATAAATTTGTAATTATTGATCTGCCCTTTACAAAGCTATGTTCATTGAGCTGTCCGCGCATATCGTTATAGATTTTCTCATACAAACAGAGATTTCAAACATCTGTTTTTCTTTTCATTAATTGTAGTTTACTATATGTCTATAATTTATACGTGTCCATCCTGTATAAGGCCAGGAAATAAACTAGAGAATGCTCATTTTTGCGGAGGATTGGCTTACCAATTATGAAAGTCTGTTTTGCTAAAACAATGTGATGAAATTTGCCACAGCAATCCAATTAATTTCTCAACGGTTGGCAATCAGGAGAAAATTGAGCTTATTATAGATAAATATATCCAGTGGACCCGTTTAGGCGTTCGACGTGTGTGTCACTGCTACATTGATCAAGATAGTGCGAATCTATCTGGGTTGTTTGAAAAAATAGTTACGTCAAATTTACCACATAGACCCAGTGTGTCCTTGGAATGAGTTTGCAAAAGGAAACCCTTTATTTTGTATAAGTATTAAACCTTTTCGCTTCATAATAGCACATTTTCCAACGGACAAAATTCATTAATACTTTAATTAATTAGCGAATCAGGTTGTATTTAGAGTAGGTTAGAATTTAAAAAAGTTTGCAGGGCTGATGTGCCTCCAACCTAGACATCAACAGTAATGGGGTCATGCGAACTCAGCGACATTGTTTTATAATAACTTTCAAAATAATATGTTTTTTTATGACTCATTAAAAATAATAATTATGATGGAAAATTTTCTGTACTTATATATTGCAATAAAAAATAATTTAAATAATACATTATTAAACATTAGTAATTGTATTCTTCATCATCATCACCGACGATTTTTTTTGTGGCATTTAGCCCTTAAAATTAATTATTTTTTGTTGGCATAAGGCTGTAATAAAACATATTCTTTATAGAACTTACTTCGCAAACTGCAGAAATAGTAATCTATGAAAAGTAAAAAGAGAATCCTCTATCTAAGAGAATATTAATATTAAATCTTCTATTCTATTGATGTAAGGTTATTTTGGTTCCCAAATATTCTATTCCTTTCAATTGGCGATAGTCCGCTAACACACAACACAACCCAATTCAGAATGCATAATGCTCCCTTCCAGATCAATTACCCCTTACCGTACCAGACGGCGTCTATCTTCCGGCAGCCTTTATAGCTATAACTTGCTCTCACCCTATACTTCGCTTTTCCCCACCTATCAATCACTATCCTTTTCTTTCACCTTTCTGTTTGTCATTTTGTTTAATCGTTTTTGTCTTTTTTGTGCCGAAAGAATGCAAAGATTTCATTAATATTTTTACACATAATTTTCTTAATTCTAATAGATAGTTATTTTTTTCTGCTGTTTACAAAACCCTATAATGAATATGTTTCAGTACAATTATAAGCAAACAAATAATAATTCACTTTTATATAACCAATTTTTGTTAAGGTTGCAATACAGTGCAATTTGTCTCATTGACTATCCATGTCCCGCGATAGCAATAACTTCTATTATTTATTGTACACTATGGTAATTATTTAAAAAAGTATAAAAATCACATCTATACGTATTTTTAATCTTGCGTATTTTGTACGCCATCACCTTAGGACGGACCTGGAATGACAACCAAATTTCCGATCATTGATAATAAGTAACTTTAATGATGATATTAATTATTTGACTTTTCACCGCTAGCCTGGCGAATAATGACATTAATATTGGAATAATGGTAAATAATATTAAACAAATATTTTCTAACAACACCCCTCTCATATATCCATGCTTATCCAACTTTGACTAATAAAACGTGACATCATCCATGACTTGAGTACTTGAAATTCAAGAAATATTTTTCTACGATGACTTAACTATTAGTATGAGTACCATTTGCATATTTTTCGCAAGAATAATTTGCAGGTGATATTAGTACAACAAAGTAATTTGCAGAATAATGAAAACATTGTTGACATTATTTGAGTTTCTTTTTATTATTTTGAAATGTTCAGTACACAAAATTTCAACACAGCAGTGAATAAAGAATCGGATATATTTATACAACCAGTGTAGAAAAGTAGTGTTTGAATAATATGAACGCAATTAATTGTACAGGATGTTAACCAAATTCCTTCATACATTTAATGACAGAATAAACGATTGCCACAGACTTTGTTAAAATAATATTCTGCTTTATTAGAGGTAAAAGTGATACTTATGTGACAAAATATCGTAACTCTGTTTTCACCCACTGGCAGATGTCGTAGTGATTTTTTATAGAAAAATCCAATATGGCGTTTCCAAGATGGCGGACAGTTTATCCACGTTTAATATTCGATTCTGGTAAAAATTGATATCTGGGGATTCTTGAGACCGCAGGTTACAAATATGTGATCAAAACTCAAAAATTCTAAATAGCGGCGTGAATATGGCTGACAAGTTTTCTCATTTATCATCTGATTCGACTAAAAATCAGCTCTTAGCCTTATCGAGGTTGCAGATTATGAATATTTGGTCGAAATTTAACAATTCAAAAGAGCGGTGTCAATATGGTTAATAAGTATTGTAATTTATGGTGTTATTTGTCTAAAAATCGGTATTTATTTTATTTATTTTACTTTGTTTTATTCATACACGATCTAACAGTACAAGGCCATTTACAAAATGGGAAACAAAACATACATCATACAAAAATTACTTAAATTTACTAGCGTACATTTCAGTAAAGATAATATACAACAATAGAAAATATAAACATTAGAGAGAACAGAGAGTTGAATTTATTTACAATAAAAAGAGAGAAAAAAATACATAAACGATTTAGACAGAATCTCCTGTTTATTAAAGATGTCGATATCACGCTGGCTGTGGTTATAGCTAGAGCACATGCTGTAGATTGGTGAAAATTTTAAAGTATTAGTCCGGGCTATAGCAAGGTAGAAAGTTTGGTTTTGTCTTGAATTTATTCGCGGAATATGGAAATTAAGTCTCTGGAGTATCTCACTACAGTCAATATCATAATGAATCACCTTTTTTAAGAAATTTATGACAAAGTCGTTGTGTCTTTCAGATGGGTTACGCATTGAAAACACATCAATCGCTTTGTGGAAATATAAATATACCTTGAGATTATAGGTACAGAAATTTAAGAAAGTGGCGTTGCACCTTTTCTAATTTAAGACCATGCGTGTTATATCAGGGCTGCCAAACAAGAGACGCATACTCTAGTTTAGATCGCAAAAAAGAAAAATATAATAGTTTTAACGTTGAGATATTTGAGAAATCACGCCCATTGCGTATAATAAAACCCAGTGCTCTATTTACGTCGCAAATTAACGTGTCTATATGATTGACAAAGCTGAGTTTTTTGTCAAAAATTACTCCAAGATCTTTAAACGAGGACGATCGAGTTAATGGTTCGTTTTCTAGAGAGTGGTTAAATGTAAATTAACATCCTTTGTGGAAAATATCATTACCTTACATTTTTGCTCGTTTAATGTGACTGTTCTCGACACACCAAGCGCTGAGTATAGATATATTATCTTGTAATTTACTGCAGTCATTTATGCTAGAGATTCTATGTAGTAGCTTGAGGTCATCTGCGTACATTAAAAAATGAACATCTAGTTCATATGCTATATCATTGATGAATATATTGAACAAGAGTGGCCCAAGAACAGATCGCTGAGGTACACCAGAACAAGATAAGTAATCAGTAGACCTGAATCCTTTAAACGCGACGTATTGTTTCATATCTGACAAGTATGGCGGAAGTATTTAGGGATTTTAGAGTATAAGTATTTTGTCGAAAGTCGAAAATCCAAGATGGCGGCTTCGAGATAACGAATAAATTTTGTCATATGTGTTGTCACACCCGATAATAACATGGAAGATTTAATCTTCCATGTGATTTTTAATGTTTTCAGAATTGTCAATCTTCAGTTTTCCCTCTGCTAGTCAAGCCATCTAAACATTTACTTGGACAACACAAACACATAACACATATCCGTTTTTATATGTGGCGAGTAGTTGATCGTCAGGGTAGTATACTGAACTGAACTAAACTCCCTTTCATTAGTAAATATTTTCAAAACATTTTTCAACAGTAGAATTATTTGTATATAATTTCATGCCCATATAGTCACATACATGGTGCTTCATTGATAAGTGTACATACTTTATCTGCATATGTAGGTTACTTGGGTTTCCATATCACCAATGGTTAGTGAGTCAATAATCCTTAATTACCAGTACAGGGCCAGACAGAAAAAAGGGGCCGAATTGTTAAATCTCAAAAACAACATCCCGAATCGAAAGTTTAAAAATCTGTTTTAAGATTTGGAAGAAGCATAAAAAATAAAAATAAAATAACCTACATATGTAGGTATAGTATGTACGTACACTAACCAATAAATCACTCTGTATAATACTACAGCAAAGTGCAGATTTACATTTAGACATAAATCACCCTATATCTTTGAAACGAAAAGACGATGTACATTTTTTTTTCTTTTAAAAGTTGTTAGTTTCCGATATAATAACGAAAAACTAAATTGTACGCCCTATCTAACTATAAAAAAAATCCGGGGGCGCTATCGAAGGGGACTTTCGAGGTTTTGTTAAAGGTATGAAAAAAAGGTCCACACACAAATTTAGCTTGTTAATTTTTTGGATTGGGCTATCCCTGATTTTGTGCAATAATTGTTTTATCACTTTCGTGAACCCTGTATACTAAAATCAAGCGAACCTTGGAAAATTACAAAAAAATAAATAATGCAAATAATAATTATATTCCTATCTACATTTTTTACAATCAGTTTTTACTGGCTATTTTCTGTTTCAAAGTACGTAAATAGAAGCAATATTTTGATAAGACATCTAAGTAATTAATCATTTAGTACACTTACTATGATAACTACTATAAAATGCATAAAAATGCAAAAAGCCTTGAAATAAGTACATTTGTTAAGTGTATTGTTCTGACATAATATATAACCGTCACCATGACAACAAACACAAATGAAAGAAGAGTATTTTTACTAAGAGAAATGTCCAGAACAGTATATTATTACGCCTTATATTTGCTCTCTTGTGTTTATTCTCGTAGATATATTTGGAGCCTCATTGTACGCGCAGGTAGTGATTAATAAAAATATCTGGTGTATTGTTTTTGATCAAATTGGTATCAAATACGATAACCATCACATCTACAGATGCCTAGCACTGATATAACCCGCAGGTCAAATAATGTAGTATATTCTTCAATATACAGCGTATTCTTCGATTGAGTTAGGTGAAATGGACAACAAATTTTCGATTTTTTCTTTCTTTCATATTTGGGGTTTAACCCCTGCTTATCTAAAAAGTTATTTTGGGTATACTTTTGTCATTTTTAAATCACGTAGGCCATGACAGTTAAGCAAAAACGAATTTCTTGTTAGGTAAAGTACCTTTTCTGTAAAGGATACAGCAAAATGTCATTAAGGAAAGTTATTGAGATTAAAAAATTGTAGTCCTGTGCAAAATTTCAAAAATATACGCCTACTTTGATGATTTTGATTTTTTAATATAATTGCATTTTATGAAAAAAAATTGTATGTCGGTTGACTAAAGTGTTTGATCTACCAAGTGTCTAGAGAAAAATTATTTAGTTATTAAGTTTTATTGTGAAGCAAAAATACATTGTGGGTTAGGAAACCAATGAATACAAACGACAATTAAAAAATGATAATTAAAAAACTACTATAGGTAGGTATCTAGGAATAAACATAAATATGCCGCGTCATTATTCAAAATGTTTGCCATCAGCTTTAACACATAGCTCTAACCTAGCTTTTAGTGCTCTATAACTGTTCTGGATTTTTAGAAGAGGTATCGTGTCAACTGCTTCTTAATTTTGGTTTTTAATAATTCTAAATCATTGTCAAAATTAAAAGCATAACCTTTTTCTTTTAAATAGCCCCATAAGTAGAACTCCATTATCGTTAGATCCGGACTTCTAGGTGGCCAACAATTCGGCACGTATCTTCCATTCCATTTTTCTGGAAAATGACGGTCTAACCAGTCTCTGACAATGATTGCAGAATGTGCAAAGCATCCGTCTCGCTGTAGGAACAATTTAATCCTTTGCTATATGGGCATATTTTCGAGTTGATCCAACAAAAAGGTATTTAGCATTTTTTAGAATGTTAATTATATTTCCTTCAAAGAAATATGGACCAATTATTCCAAAGTATGAAATCGCACACCAAACATTCACTTTCTTGGAATATTGCCGTTTATATCGTATACGAAAATTAGGATTTTCCGAGGACCAATACCTACTATTCTGTGAGCTTACTGTACCATTAGTGGAAAACGTTGCCTCATCAGAAAGAATTATATTTTCGTGAAAGTGTCTATCACTTAAAATATTCTCGCCCATCCATAAACAGAAATCAAATCTTTTAGCGTCGTCCTTTTGTTCAAGAGTGTGTACAAATTTTGGTTTATATGGATGAATTTTATTGGTGTTGTATATTTTTTGTATCACACTTTCAGAAATTCCAGTTTGATTTCCTCTTCTTCTCAGAGATAATTTTGGTAACTCATTCAACGAATCCATCGCAATTTTCATTAAACTCCTTCTTCTTTTTCTTTATGTTTAATAACTACCAGTTCTATTAAATTTATCGACTATTTATTTAGCACCCCTATCTGTTAATAGTCCATTTGGCCAATGTTCTTTGAATATTTCTATGACAGCCTTATAGGAATATGTATCTCCCAATCCGTAGCACTGAACTATGAATATCTTTTGCTCTACTGTAAGCATGATTTTTCGTTAATAATTATGATGCTCATCTGATAGTTATTATTATTAATTTGACAGATAAGCACATACACGCATTTGCTTTTCATGGATGAATTGAAGAATATGGATTGAAAGTTTTAAAAGATGAAAATTTCTAAAATTAATGTCAATATTGGTTGTTCCTTCCAGGGATATATGTATATTTTGATATCGTTCACCATTTTTTTTAAATATCGCAAGAGTTATGTCAAAGCAAATGAAAATCGTATTTGTGTAAGGTATTGGGATTACCTTGGAAATAAATCATAACACGTAGGATAAAAATATACGTAGATAACTAAATAATTCTCTTTCGATTAAATAATCAAGCAAAACTTTAGTAAACCGACATACATGTTTCTTTTTCTCCGTAAAATGCAATTAAGTATATTAAAAAAATCACAATCATCAAAGTAGGCGTATATTTTTGAAATTTTGCACAGGTTCATAGCTTTTTAATCTGAATAACTTTCCTTAATGACATTTTGCTGTATCTTTTACAGAAAAGGTAGGTACTTTACCTAACAAGAAATTCGTTTTTGCTTAACTGTCATGGTCTACGTGCTTTAAAAAAACAAAGGTGCACCCAATATAACTTTTTAGATAAGCAGGGGTGAACCTCCAAATGTGAAAAAGAATTCGAAAATTTTTTGTCCATTTCACCTATAGCGAACTCAATTGGAGGACACACTGTACATAGACTTGAGCACCACCTTGTCAAATTTCTCCTGATCAAGCAGCCATAGTGCGCTTTAACTAAAAAATTACACGAAAAGCGCAGGTTGCAGGGAAAAATTCCTTGGGATATGACTATAAAATTCCCACTTTGCAGCAAATCCTAGCTGATCATCTGTTCAAAAATTTTTATAATAATAGAATATGGTTATGGAGCGATATTACTAATTTCTGTCAATTATTTGATTGAAACAAAGTTAAAAAATCTAAAATATAATAAAATTTGATTTTTTAAACAATCTTCGACCAGAAATTTCATAGAAATAGATCGTCATTCATGTAAACGTTGAAGTCATTAATAATGGGTATTTAAGTTCGGAAAACCTGCCGGATAAGAAGCGTGTAGTGATTGAGAAATAATTAACTCCAAGTTAATTATTTACATGTATTAATCATCAAATATGGGTATTATTATAATATCTAGGTAGTAAACGTGATAAATGACAAAGCCTATTAAATTATTGAATACCGAAATTAGAAGATTAGTTTCATATTAATATTAAATCAGAGAGAATTAATTTAAAAACAATATTTGATTATTAACGATTCCTTTATGGATTCATTTTAAGATTAATGAGTTGAATTATAAACGAAAATCAAGTCAAAATGACGTACTTGTCTCTTGCTGAGATATTTGACATCTTATGTAGCACTGTTTGTTTTTATGTTATTTTTTCTTTCTTTTTTTCATATAATTCTGTTATTTACATGCAGAAATAATGGTTTAATGATTACTCAAAAAATGGATAATTTAACAAGACAACTTTAGAATACGTCCAATTTGCTTATGAAATTTTGAGTAACATCATTTTGGCTTAGGAGGGCAGTAGATAGATTGAACTATTATATAGTAACATTCAAAACAACATCCGCCGACATCTTCGTGTGTATAAGAAGGCAAATCGCGAGAATATAAAAAAAATGTAAGCTGGGTTTAAATCGGAAATATTTGTAAGTATGTGAAATCAAAACTAATTATATTAAATGACTAAATGAAACCGGATACCACTTTAACTGAGGAATAATATTCCATATTATTTCATGCTTTTTAAAGTTTTGTTTATGTATTTCTTAGTTATTTAGCAATGTTCTCGTGTCGAGGGTTTTTTAAATTTGTAATGTAACTTATTACTAATACCCCGCACTTTCTTACATATAAATTTTTTAATATCTAAGTGAAAGCTCTAACTTTAGGTGTATATGTTTACTAGATATTTTAAATCTATAGATATTTGTAACGAAATGGATGTAGTATGCGCCACATATTGTACGACCATCGCGCGTCATTGCTGAGAGGCAAAACACTGTATATTCCACACCCTATGTTGCAAGATCTGGTCCACCACTACCCCTCTGAAGTTAAAGCAATATTTCAAATATAAAAAAAAATCGGTAAAGGTATTTACGCAGAGCTTCTCTCTTTGTTCATACAGGACGGTCACTCTAAGAAATTATTAATTAGGAAATAATAATGGCAATGTAGTTAGCCTTATTATTACAAAGAAAACCTGATCACTTTTTTCCATCATCTACTCTATAGTGGTGGGGGAAAAGTAATTTTTTTTTATTTTTAAAAATTTTTATTGTTGAAATATGTTTAGAATGTCGCGAAACGTGGAAAGTTTAAATTTGAAGAAAAACCATTTTTTCTACATCATCTGTTGCAGTGGTAAAAAATCGATAAGGGTATTTACACAGAACTTCCCTCGTTATTTGTGCATGGCAGTCACTCTAAAAAATTAATAATTACGAAATGACATTGAGAATAATAATCGGAATATAGTTATTACTATTATTACAAAGAAAACTTGATAAGTTTTGGTGAAAAAATATACAGATTGCTCAACAGCAAAAGTTCAATACTAAATAGCAGGTGCCACATATGGCAGGCTTGCACAAATACCTTTACAAATGTCCACCATGACTGAATTATGTCTTGGGATGACAACCCTGTACATTTTTCAATAAAAGTATAATAGGTGCATATGCCAGATATTATTGCCATCTGTCACATTTTCAATCCAACATGCACGTAATGGAGTGGAAGTATAGTGGTGGTTAAAAAATTTCATTTTTTTTTTAATTTTTCAAAAGATGTTGGTAAAATAATTTTCAAAATTTTTTCTTCTGAAATAGGTTTAAAATGTCAAACGTAGAAATTTTAAATTTGAGCAAAAATTCCTTCTATTCTATAGTAGTGCTAAAAAAAGTTTAAAAATTAAAAATTACGTATTTTTTAAAATAGGTTTAGAATGCTATGAAACGTGAAAATTTTAAATTTGAGCTAATAAAAAAAAATTCGATCTGTTTTAGTGCTAAAAACTTTTTGAAAAATTTTTTTTTCTGAAATGCCTAGGTTTAGAATGTCATGAAACGTGAAACTTTTAAATTTGAGCATTCTAGTGTTAAATTTTTTTCCAAACTGGTAACAAAATGTTGTAAAATTTTTTTTCCGAACTTGGTTTGGAATATCATGAGACGTGGATATTTTAAATTTGAGCAAAACAAATTTTTTCGTCTGTTCTATAGTAGTGATATATAAATGGATTAAAAATGTTTTCAAATTTTTTTAAAAATGTTTCAAAAGCATTTTTAAATTTGTTTGAATAGTTTTAGAATGCCATGGAAACGTGGATAGTTAAAATCTGAACAAAGAAAAAAAAAATCTATCTTAGTGGTAAAATTTTTTTAAAATAGTAAAAAAAATTTCTAATTTTTCTTTTAAATAGATTTAAAACGCAATGAAACGTGGAAATTTGAAATTTGAAGAAATGAAAAAAAATTCCATCTATTTTAGTGGTAAACAAATTTTCAAAAATGGTAAAAAAAAAATACAATTTTTTTTTTTTTTTTGGATCAGGCTTAGAATGCCATGAAACGTGGAAATTTTAAATTTGGAGAAAGAAAAAAAATACTTCATTTTAGTAGTAAAAAAATTTTCAAAAATATTGGTGAAAAAAATTTTCAATTTTTTTTTCCTGAAATAGGTTTAGCGCGTCATGAAACGTGGAAATTTTAAATTTGAGCAAAAAAAATTTTTTTTCACTATTTATTCCGTTTAGACGGTCCACCCTGTATATTTTCCAGTGAAATTTCTACCATTTCTTCGCTGACAGTAGCGTCAACTACCTACCAAATTTCACTGCTCTCCGTCAAGTAGTTTTTTAGTAAATGCACCAACAGACAGACAGACAGACAGACGGACAGACAGAGAGACAGACAGACAGACGGAATTGAAAAACCTATATTTTCGTAATCTACGTGTTCTGAAACGTCAGAATCCGCAAAAATCTCGGAGGGTGATTTTTTCTCGAATACAATACTACCCTTCGGTATGCGAGGGAAGTAAAAAATTACAAAAAAATATTTTAATATTTTCAAAACAAAAGTTTCTTTTGAAATATGTTTAGAATGTCATGAAACGAGGAAATTTTAAATTTGAACAAAACAGTTTTTTTCCGTCATGCATTTTATAAATAAAAACTGAAAATGTTTCTTTTTTAATTTTCAACAAAAATTGAGTAAAAAATATTTCTTTCCATCATCTAATATATATAAAAATTTCAAAATTTTCAAAATTTCAAATTTTTTTTCTTTTCTAAATTTTCAACAAAAAGTTAAAAAAAATAGGTTTAGAATGTCACGAAACGTGGAAATGATAAATTTGAGCGAAAAAAATATTTTTTCATTATCTATTCCCTTTAGACGATCCACCCTGTATATTTTCCAATGAAAGTCTACAGTTACGTACCAAATTTGACTGTTCTCTGTCAAGCAGTTTTTTAGTTAATGCACCAACAGACCGACAGACAGACAGACTGACCGACAGACAGACAGACTGACTGACGGAATTGAAAAACCTATTTTTCGTAATCTACATGATCTGAAATGTGAATATCTGAAAAAATCTCGGAGAGTGATTTTTTTCTCGAATACAATACTTCCCTTCGGTATGCGAGGGAAGTAAAAATCATCTGACTACTTTCACATTTATTCATGACGTGTACCTCAATGAAGGTCTATTGAAATAAACCTTCTTATTCTTTTTCAAATGAAGAAAACTGTATCAGAGCCGAGTCACCAATAATTGAAGTCACAAACAACCAGCCAGACATACATATAAACATGATGTGAAAAAATTGATGTCTTTTTCGAATATTTTGTATTTATTATATAAAATCAAACCGAGTTTTAATACAAAAATACTACCAGAACGTGAAAATAAAATGAAACCCCAGAAAGATGCTGATATTTCATCCGGAAGAAGGTGCAAGGAAGATTGCAAGTACTACCACCAGGAGAAACTGCAGGTCACGGGAGCAGTCAACACTGTCAAGGTGGAGGTGCCGGATGATAGGACAGATTAGGCGCTCAGACAAGAGCAATTGGATGATGTGGAAATTGGGCCTATATTGAGAGCCAAAGAAAGGGGAACTCGTCCAAAATGGAAGGATGTTTCGAACAAAAAAGTGGGACTGAAGGCACTATGGGCGCAGTGGGACTCACTGAAAGTCGTGAACGGGCTGTTGCAGAGAGCATGGGAAAGCCCGGATGGAAAGCAGGTGGTTATGCGTCTAATGACTCCCAGGCGTCGGGTAGCGAAGATGCTTCAGGAAGTGCACAATGGAACATCCGATGGACACTTCGGTGTTAACTAGACCCTGAAGAAAATACGAGAATGATTTTATTGGATAAGAAGTCGTCAGGATGTGGAGGCTTGGTGTCGCAAATGCAAGGACTGGAAGTAAGGGTGAAAAGGAGCAGTTCAACGCCGGAGCTCCTTTCAGGAGGTTGGCTAACGATATAGCGGAACCATCACCAGCCAGTGACCGAATGAAGGCTCGATACGACCGGAAGGGTAGTTCAGATGGGTTCAAGGCAGGAGACCTGGTTTGGCTGTACAACCCACAGCGGAAGAAAGGAAGGTCACCGAAACTTCAACCACTTTGGGATGGACCGTATACTGTTATTACCCGAATTAATGACGTCGTCTATCGGATTCAACGAAGCAAAAAGTCCAAGATGAAGATCGTGCATTTGGACAGACTGGCGAAATACATCGATGATTCTGAGTTGCCTGATCAGGCTTAAGGAGGGGGCAGTGTTATGAATTACACCCCCTTTGAACTGGAGATGATACGCCTATGCCTACTAATTGTGACTGGAAGCTAGCAGAAAGAAATGGACTTTTCTGGAATGTGGTAAGAGAAGATTCCTGATTGTTTCTAGATGGATCTAGAGAGTCAAATTCGGAGTATATAAGGCGCGATTACCAGAACGGAAGAGGAAGTTTTATTAAGAAGGCAGTTTATAAAAGTGAACAAGTTGAAAAGTGAAAAGTGAGGTTAAGTATTAAGTAAACAAAGTATTGTATAGTCAGTAAATTGTTAAATAAAGTATTAGTGGTGTTTATATCTTGTTGAAATTATTTAGAACCCACGGATTCATACAGGGTGTTTCCTAAAAGGTGAATAAACGTAACAATATTTTAAAAATCACTACCTTCAGATATTTCAAAATAATATATTTAGAATACACATCTTTCCGATTGTTAGTTGTTCGGTACATCGCGTCATTGTTATGTGCTCTATCTGATGTTTTATCGTTTATTGAATGATATTGATCACAATTCAAAAAAAAAATCGACTTCTAACGGGGCACACAAATGAAAGTAAATTTAGACCGTTAATTTTTACCGATGGCCTTGAGAGGCTCTCGATAAGGATTCCATTTACTTGGTAATTTCCATGTGCCTGTGTAAACCGTTCATAACGCAAACAACTGCATTCTAAACTGAGACCGACTTAAAAGCCTGCCATCAGTTCAATGCTTACTAGCTTATTGTCTACCAAAATTTATAAATTCGTCGTGGTCTCTCAACGGTGTCTTTTTGAGACAAAGAAGTTCGTCTACATTGGCGATAAAGAATACTTATAGGAACTTCTTCCTTAGGGCTCATATTACCCAAAATTGTTTTTGGTGAAATCGAAGCCCATCCTTATCTCGAGGAATAGTGCGGAGAAGTTTAAAATCTGAAACTATCTGAGACTAAATTTTTAAGCGTATATGTTTATAGTTTTGTAACTTCCTAACGTTTTTTACTCAAATAAATAAATACGTGTTATTGATTTATATCAATAAATTTTTCTACAGCTTTACTTTTACATTGTTAACTTTTCGGTTTTCAATTTCTCTTTAACCTGCAGAGCGGACGTTTTGTTTTCTTCTACTGCTACTTTTATAATTTAAGAATATTAGTGGAAAGTGTTCATCGAATTATTTAAAATGATTTCAGTTTCTTGTTTGTCGTTGTGTGATAATAAACAATTGATGGATTTTTATGAAGGATTTTGTATTTATTTTTTTGTTTACTCTGCTCACAAGTTTTATTATGCCAACACATCCAAATCATGTATCTACACATGTTGAAAATAGGAGAAAATTTTTTGAGCCACGTGGAAAGAAAATCATTGTTGGGAAGAGAAAGCCAGACCGTCATGAACAGTTAATAAGGAAATTTATCTGTAAAAATAATAATGTGAAGGACGAAAGATTTCCTTCTAGCATATGTTCGACTTGTCATCAGACTTTAGCGGTGCATGAAAAGGAAAGTACAAGAAAACCATAACAGAAAATGCCATATTACGAAATTATTTTACTTCCAAAAGCTACAAGAGTGCGCGAATCGTCAACTAGTGATTTTCTTGTTTGTTATTCAAGGGTCATACTAGAATATGCTTCATGCTATAGTATGACCCTTGAATATACTAGTGAAGCATATATAACAATTACAAACGAGAAAATCACTAGTTGGCGATTCGCGCCCACTTGAAGCTTTTGGATGTAAAATACATATACTAAGAGGAAATCTTTCGCCCTTGTTGATCTGAAATTATCGATTTTTTTCTTCCCAACGATGATTTTCATTCCTCATGGCGCACAAACCTTTTTTCTATTTTCATCATGTGTAGATAAATGCTTTGGACGTGTTGGCATAATAAAACTTGTGAGCAGAGTAAACAAGAAAATTGATACACAAAACGATCTTCATAAGAATCCATCAATTGTTGGCACTTTATTATCAAATAACGACAAACAGGAAACTGAAATGATTTTAAATAACTCGATGCACACTTTCCACTAATTAATTAATAAAAGTAGCAGCAGAAGAAAACGTTCGTTCTGCTGGTTAAAGAGAAACTGAAAACCCAAAAGTTAACAACAGAATAGTAAATCAGTAAAAAAATGTATTGATATAGATATATTATATCAATAAATAAATTGCGACGTGCTTTGTATTTGTTTATTCGATCAAGAAACGCTTCGAAGTATATACAAAACAATAAGCATATATGCTTAAAAATTTAATCCCAGGTAGTTTTAGATTTTAGACTTCCTCGGATGATTTCTATGGAAAAAGATCAGCTCCGATTTGGGCAATATGAGGCATAAGGAAGAGGTTCCCGTAAGTATTCTTTATCGTCAATGTAGGCGAACTTTTTTGTTTTAAAAAGACACCGTGTCTTTTTATGTGGAGGGTAACAGAAAACTGTTGGCTGACAAAAATCTGTTTAACCCACATTGCAACATTAGAGAAATGTTTATGTCACGAGACAGTAATTCTGTAAAAGCTTCCAGTCATGATTTCTTTTTTTTTTTTTTTTTTTCGAGATCTGCACTTCCAAAGTTCAATATCGTTATGGATGAAAATGTACATTTTTAAGTGAATTATACACACGTACGTGATATTGAACATGTAGCAAATTTCGTTATCTCAATGACGATGAAATATTAATTATTAATACGAAGTGTATTGAATAAGATATAATAAAAATTTAATATTGCAGATTTAGATAAATATCGCATAAAGTTCTATTGTTCATTTAGTGTTTAATATAGCAAAACAATTCGAGAACAGTAAATGTAATTAAAAAATCTGGTAAACAACGGTCGATAATAATTTTATAAAAAATATAAATATTTCAGCAACCTTTCCTAATTATCAGCGTTTGAATGTTCGGTGAACTTAGTTCACCCGCACCTACCTACTTGAGTTAATAAATAGGTACGTCACGATAGGAACAGAAACTTGTAAAAAAAATAAAAAATAAAGTTATACTATGTGTTCTATTTAATACCGCAACACCCTGTTATTGAGGAAAGCGTTGCCTGACTTAATTTTTTTTTCTTGGGACATGAGCTCATCTGACCATTTTAAAAAAAATATTAATTTTCATGTTTTTGTGGCTAACTAAAGTCCACTAAATGGGTAAACATTTCGAGATCAACTATTATAGGCCGCGGCCGGTCGTTGTAAAGTCAAAATCAGCGATTTTGGTCAGAAATTTAAAATTGCCATTTTATTGACTATTATTATACCGGGTGTTAGAAAAGTATGGGAACGGTGAAAAATCTCGAACAGTTTGCATCAAATCGAAAAATAAAAAAATACGTGTCAAAAAGTTTTCAAAAAACTATCTACTCATACCAAAAATGACCTCCCCACCCACCAACCAGGGGGTGGGGCGAGGGGCAACTTTAAAATTTCAAATGGAAACCCCTATTTTTTATTGCGGAATCGGGTTCTTCGTAAGTTTTATTCAGGACATTTTTTTGGATTCTTGCACGGTGTCGCTGTAATCGCAAAAAATGATATTTTCATGCATGACTGTTTCAAGAGTAGCGTCTTGTGCCCATAAAAAAAGTCCAATTCAAAAACTGAAAAACACGTATTTGTTATTTTTACGAAATCTATCCAAAGACATTGGATTCAACTCTCCCACCCCTAACCCAGTGGGTGGGGCGGGGGACAACTTTGAAATTTGTAATGAAAATCTCTATTTTTTATAGCGGATTCGGATTCTACGACCAAAAATACGTGAATTTTATAACGGGATTTTTTTTCGATTCTCGCAAGGTGTCGCTGCAATCGCAAAAAATGTTACAACTCGTAGAAATTTCACAAAACAAATACTGTTATTAACAACACTTAAAAAAACCATTCATAAAAATCAAGATATCACAGATATTGTTTTTCAAACTGAATGTTTTTTTGTCAACACGAGTAGCTGTATTTACAAACTTATGGAGACTTCAGGTTTATTTCAATTTTTTGTGATTGCAGCGACACCTTGCAAGAATCGAAAAATATAAAATTCACTTATTTTTGGCTGTAGAATCCGAATTCGCTATAAAAAATAGGGATTTTCATTACAAATTTCAAAGTTGTCCCCCGCCCCACCCACTGGGTTGGGGGTGGGAGAGTCGAATCCAATGTCATTGGATAGATTTCGTAAAAATAACAAATACGTGTTTTTCAGTTTTTGAATTGGACTTTTTTATGGGCACAAGACGCTACTCTTGAAACAGTCATGCATTCTTTTAATTTTTTGCGATTACAGTGACACCGTGCAAGAATCGAAAAAAATGTCCTGAATAAAACTTACATATTTTTTGCCGTAGAATCCGATTCCGTAATAAAAAATAGGGGTTTCCATTTGAAATTTTAAAGTTGCCCCTCGCCCCACCCACTGGGGGTGGGTGGGGAGGTCATTTTTGGTATCAGTAGATAGTTTTTTGAAAACTTTTTGACGCGTATTTTTTTATTTTTCGATTTGATGCAAACTGTTCGAGATTCTTCACCGTTCCCATACTTTTCTAACACCCGGTAGAAGAAATGCACAGAACATGATGGTGACATTAAAAACTTTATAAAACACAGGCTTCATTGTTATAAACAATATTTTTTAACGAAGATTCTCATTTTTTGACGTCTTTCGACTTTTAACGAAAACAACGACAAAAGAAGTAAAGATATAAAAAAATGAAGATTTCATCAATACGCGTCGTTTGAGCGACCTCTTATCTTTGACCGTTTAATTCTTATATACAAATTAAGGGTTATAAATTAACAATTTTGTTCTGCTCGACAAAAGATCATAAATATAGATACTTTATTATGGTTAAAATGTTGCATATTGTTCATAGAATTTACATTTTCTTGTTTGTGTCGATATCTCGCGTATTTTGCAATTGTTTTATCAAATAAACTAAATTGTTTATTAGGGATTTGCGACTTTCCATTGCATTTTTTCACTCTCCACCCATGGCAGTCGATAAATATTAATAAGAACTACCATTTCTGTGTGGTCTTGCCCCATTTTTCTTTTTTTTTACCACCAATGGATTTTTGTGACAATTGAAAACTGATTAATTTAATACATTAACTTTATGTTGTCACAAGATTTTATTCAAAAAATTAATTAATAAACAATTGACAGTCATAAACGCAAAATGGTCTATATCTCCGATTTTAGTTAACGGATCGAGGTCTATCTAGGCTCACAATTTTTCATTTTTCATTAACTTTCATTTGCCGACTATTGCATTTCGATACGAGAGGTCCTGTGCTGAGACACTTCATTTATTTACTAAGCAATTTTTTTAAATCGTTGGCGGGAGGGTAAAAAAAAGGTAAAAAGGGGGGAAGGCAACACAGAAATAGTAGTTTTATCAAAATTTATCGATTGCCATGGGTGGAGAGTGCAAGAAATGCCGCGGAAAGTCGCAAATCCTTGATAAACAAATTAGATTATTTGTATAAACAATTGCAAAATACGCGAGATATCGACACAAACAAAAAACTGTAAATTCTATGAACAAAACGCAACATTTTGACCATAACAAAATATCCGTATGACCTTTTATTGAACAGAAAAGAATCAATGATTTAAAACCCTTAATTTGTATATAACAATTGAACGGTCAAAGACAAAAGGTCTGAAACGATGCGTATTGATAAAATCTTCATTTTTTATTTCTTTACTTTTTTTGGTCCAACGTTTTCGTTAAAAAGTCAAAAAACATCAAAAAATGAAAATTTCCTCTAAAAACCATTGTATTTAACAATGACGCCTGTGATTTACAATTTTTTAATGTCACCATCGTATTCAGTGCAATATTTTCTAGAGGAATGGTCAATAGAATTGCTGTTTTTCATTTCTGACCAAAAAAAAGCGACGACGATCGACCTATTATGCGCTTTTATCGGAAAATTGGATAGGGTAATCGATTCGCAGTTATGTCAACTTTTGGCAAAATTTTAGCTCGATGCCTCATACGTTTCGGTGTAAGATCCTGCACCTTCTTCAATAGTTATTTTTCCTTTACAAGTACATCACAAATCTTTAAGGTAAGGGAGACTTAAAAAAAAACTGAAATTTTAATTTTTAATTAATACCTGGGTACCTAATGTGCTTTTAAGTTTAAATACTTTTATTAAATTTCTTTTCAACTTTCTGGTAGATATTTTTTATTCTAATATTACCTCGCGGTTATTTCTATCCGACTAATGTTTGAGAATTGTAAAATTTGAATATTCGGCCTCGTTTATGAACGATCATCAGTTTGTTCCTGTCAACATTTTTGTAGGTAACGGATAATTTGGTAGTTGTTTCCTACGAATCTACGATTAATATGTTGTAGATAGAGTATACTATTCAACTCACACAAAATCGCTCATTTTGTGCTTGTTGCATAATATGCTATTATAAAACGAACTATCCTTACCAAGGAGTCTTTTAGGGTTAAACTCCCACTGGGCCTCTCTCGCGCCAGACAGCTCCTGGTAATCAAGCAATCTTTAAAGAAATGAATGATTCCTAATGACAATTTATTTAAATTGGAAAACAAAAAACATCGTGCCTTTAGTCTATTTTATGCTACAGTAACCTCAACAAATTAATTATAGCACTATTCATACTGAAACCACTATTTCACACAAAATTATGAATCGATATAGCAAAATTGTTTTTAGTCAATAGGTGTAAAAAAAACACACGACATAATTTTTTTTAATTTAAATTTTTTTTTTTCAAAATTTTTTGAAAAAGTGAAATCGAGTTTTTGTGATAGCGCCATTTGAAGGGCACTTTTTTTACATATGATGCTACAGATATTATAGTATATTACATAATAATAATTTTGAGAGAAATAGTATTGTTATGATACACCCCCTTGAAACTGGAGATTGATACGCCTATGCCTAATAGTGAGTGACTGGAAACTTGTAGAAAGAGACAGAGTTTTCTAGAGTGTGGTGAGAGACGATTCTTATTTGTGTTCTGGATGGATCTAGAGACAATTTCAGAGTATATAAGACGTTCGGTAAGGAAAGTGAGGTTAAATATCAAGTAAACAAAGTGCAAAGGTTATTTTATATGCTAAACACTTCATATTCTGTGAAATAAATCTTACCTCGCAAAGAGCTACTCCTGTCTCCAGCCTCGCCATAAAGTTGTCAACAGCAATGTTCAGATGTGGATACATAGTTTGCAGCCATTCGGCCAAGTCCTCCTTCATCGCATAAAGATACTCTTCGCTGGACTTAAAGGGCCTAAAGGGCCTAGCTTCCAACAGTATGGAATTCATTTTTCTTGTGTATACGTACTTTCCAAATAATAGAACTTAAGTTCAAACGAAAATGAGCTAAGGTATTTTTGTACTGTCTTAAATTAAGTTCATTTTTGACTGGCACCTTTGGACGACGGAGGATGTCTGCATATTTTCAGTTTTGTAGGTGGAACCTGGAAAAAATTCACTCAGTTATTATTCAAGCATATAATTGCAGTTCAAAAGACACTCTTATGTGGTAATGAAATTACACTTTTTTATTGTGTTTAAAATATAGCTAGACATGTAGGGTTTCCCTATACCTAACTGTACAGAGTAACAAAGAGAAAAGTCACGAGTTATAGGAAGTTACCCCAACGACGCTCCAAGGCACAAGAGGCCGAAGCTCCAGATCCTGGGTAATGGGTAAGTATAACTAACCCTTTATCTGTTTCAGCCCGATCTGCAAGCCACACCGCAAGGAGACAATGACCAAAAACATCCAATTGCCCGATCCCGGGGGTACCAAGCAAACAACCAGCTCGGTACCCTTACCCTAGCCCGTGCCGGCCTCTGACGCTAAGAAAGCGCCTCTGGCCGAACACAATCCTGAACTACACAGTTCACACTTCCTTCCGACGAAATCGGAGCACATGATGCCAATTGGCACCCTGGGCTTCCGACTAGTCAACACCCCCCAAATCCCTTTCAAACTCCGAGAGGGCTCGGTAACAGCCGTTCCCTCTCACGACAGACGAAAGATGCTCCCGGGAGCCTATACATGCCAGCGAAGAGAGAAGACCAAGACAGAAGAGCGCCAGAAGAAACGACCCAGCTGACAGGGTCCAACAGCCAGGACCAGGGGAGGTTTGCTAACATCGCCAATACCGTCCGCATTTGCGGGAGGGATAGGCGAAAAAGCAGGCCCACCCCTTAAGAGGCCGGTCCAGGTCGACAGCGATGATTGGGGCAAAGAGCTCAAGCTCGACCCCTAATCATCCGAGACCGTCATCATTAGTCAAAAATATTGGCGTATAGGAAGTTAAGCAAGACAGTGCCTGCTATTTCATAACATTACTATTTATTTGGACCTATATCCTTTTCCCCCTTTTAAACATTCATAATCCCTTTTCAGTTTCATTCCGTACGTCTAGGTTGACACAATATTAATAATTAGTAGTTTGTTTAGCAATAGATACACATAATGAAACATATTCTTTATAGGATTTTGCAAACAAAAAAAAATTATCTATGAGAACTAAAAGAAAAACTATATCTAAAAATATTAGTGAAATCTTTGCACTCTTTCGATAACCTGACTTCTGGTTATGCTGGCAAGTTAAAATTCTGAAATAAATTTGTCCAATGTTTTATTTGACATTTTCATTATAACGCTAGCATCCAACATAGTCCCCTACGACTAAGCAGATTAAACTAGTATCTACATGACTTAGGACTAAAAACGTTTCAAAGGCTAAGCATTTCCAAGAAACTTTAATGCCTTTGAAAGTTCTCATTTTTCTGCTGTTTGCAAAATTCTATAAGGGGCCATCCATTAATTACGTCACGGAAATTTTACGATTTTTCTACCCCTCCCTCCCCCTATGTCACAGCTTGTCATATTCGAGTCAACCCCTCCCCTCGGCTGTGACTTCACATATTTTACGGCATTAAGTTTTGAGGAAGAATTTTCTGATCTTTATATTTTTTTGAATTTCATTCTATTAAAACAGCGGTAGGCGCAGGTGTAAATAATGTGATGTCACAGAAGTTTGACACCCTCCTCCCCTCTTGTCACACTGTCACACTTTATGGACCCCCTCCTACCCCTCAAAGTGTGACATAATTAGTGGATGGCTCCCAAAGAATATGTTTCATTACAAGTATAAGCAAACAAAAAATAATTCACTTTTAAACATATATAGAGTATATAGGCTCCATTAATAGCTAGATAACACATAGGTGAAAATCTGTTTTTTTCATCCAGTCAATGCCAAACAATGTCAAAAAAGTTGGTAATTGTCATGGTTTTTGCATGGAACATCGTGTTAGTGGCTTTGTGCCTTTCTGATGAGCTCAGAATAAGGTCGAAAACCATTTCAAAGGCCTTAGCCTTTAGAAAAAAACAGAATGATAGATTTCATGAAAATTTAATACATCTGAATGGACAATTTTCCAAAAGACAAGGTATGTAAATAAATTCATTTTAGGCCTTTGTTCTCATTTTAACCGAATCTTCATAGCCGTAGGGGGTTATGTGGATGCTGGTTTATTCTGCATAGCCATATGGGACTGTGTAGAAACTAGTGTTAGAATGAGAATTGTCCTATTTGAAGGACACATTGATTTTAGGATTTTAGTTGCTAGCATAACCAGAATTCAGGTTATTGAAAGAATGCAAAGATTGTAAATAAATAATTTTACAAATAGTTTTTATTTTAGTTCTCATAGATAGTTTTTCTTCTGCTGTTTGCAAAATCTTATAAATAATATGTTTCATTACAAGTATAAGCAAACAAAAAATAATTCAGTTTTAAATACATAAATAATGTTTGCACACGTCAATGGTAAATAACTACTTAATTTAAAACAATTAAAAAGTTAAAAAAAATATAAAATATATAAAAATAGGGTCACAAAACACAATGTAAAATAAGTAGTAATAATAAACATAGTATCTCAAGTAGAGGTAAAACGTAAATATAAAAACTGTTTAAAGACACAAAAAACAGGTACTTAATGCAAAATGCTAAAATATAGCGTTGACTATAATAATCTAATTAGACAGACGGTAAATTAGGTAAGGAGCCAAAAAAATCAAAATATTCATCATATGAATAAAAGGTATTCTGTAAAATAATTTTATATTTTTGGCTTAAACGTATTTACGCCCATTTCGAGATTTTGTAAATCTTTAGGTAACACATTAAAAAAAATTATAGATAGATATAAGTAAGAATATTGAGATATACTCAGTCTATATTTGGGCAATCTTAAATTTGCCTTCGTTCTAGGATCATGGTTATATGAGTCCTCTTGCTTGGTAACTTTGTTACCACTTTTTAATTTCTTTATATAACACAAACGTTCATATATATACCATGATGGCAGTGCTAACATATGGAGACTTAAAAGTGGTCATCGTATTTAGCTTGAGTCATTCGTATAACTTTTTCTTGAAGTTTAAAAATTTTATTCAAGTGACATGATGACCCCATAACATCACGTCATATGTCATTATGCTGTGAAATATATAAAAATAGGCTATTCTTCAGCAGTCTGCTGTAACTTTGTTGCTGAGTTGTCTTAGTATAATATAGGTCGATAACCGTTTTGATAAATTTTGAATTTGGAACTGAAAGTTTAATGAACTATCCAAATGCGCACCGAGGAGTTTAACAGGTTCATTATTTATTTCTCTGTTTTTCGTTTCAAAATTTATGGTTTTTATTTTATTATTATTTATAGTAAGATAGTTATTTCTTGACATTAAATTATCAGTTCCCTTTTATTAGTGCACAAGTTGTAAAACAGTTTGTCGCTAAGTAAAAATGTCATGTCAACAGCATACATTATTGGCAGTACTTCGGCAGCACAATTGAAAAATATATCATTAATGTAAATTATGAACAGCACAGGACCCAGACTAGAGCCCTGTGGCACTCCATAATCAACACTTGATAGTTTTGATACTCTACCATTAAACTTAACACTTTGTTGGCGGTCCGCAAGATAAGAGGTACATTAATTTAAGGCTTTTCCTCTGATCCCAAAGTATTCCAATTTTTTTGTTAGAACACCATAATTAACGGTATCGAATGCCTTAGATGGCCTTCTTGCTTGGCTTAATATTAACACATTAGAACATAGAAGACTGATATGTACTTTCTGCACAAGATACTTAACGGTTATATTCAGCGCTCTGACCTTACTAATCTGATAAAATTTAAACTAAATGATAGAAGAAATCGTCATTCGGATGTATTTCATGTACCTTTTTATCATACCAATTATGGACAAAATGAGACGATAGTTGGAATTGTAAGGACGGGTAATACAATTCAAAATAATATAGACATTTTTGGTTCTTCAACTTTATCTTTTAAGAAATCAATCAAACAAGTGTAACCACTTTATATTATTTGTACAATATCTGATAGGTGTTGTGTCTAAATAATAAATATTGTATGTTTTTGTAAAAAGGGCTTGTCCCGTAAAAAATAAATAAATAAAATTAGTGCTATTGTGTCTACATTCAGACACTTTTTAAAAACTACCTTTTCATATTCCTAAGACCGCGAAACATCTCGTGTTATCTCATTATTTGATTTTGAAGTGATAATAGTAACCCTCTCATTTTGAGGTTAGAGAAGTTAAAATCTATGCCTTTTTGATCATAACAAAAATATGATAGCACTTTCTATTTTCCACAGCAGGATGTTTTGATTTTTTAAGTCTCATTTATAATTGTTTAATTCTCTAGTATAATCTCCACTGTTCAAAAAACACGAATTACCGACCTACCAAACACCCTGTATGTACTAAATAATAGAAATAATTTGGAAATAGGAAATATATATTTAAAAGGATTTCAATAGTGTGTAATTTCAAAACTCATTGTGACAGCAACATAATTTTCCAATTAAAGAAAAGGAAAAAAAATGCAAAAATTTGATACTTTTGTCAACTTACCGGTATGTGTACGAAAAGTCACCCCAGAATCGGTCCCTTGTTTTCGGCTGAGCCAAACACCAAACACAGAAATCAAAACACCACTTGAAAAACACGTAATTGAACAATCGCGAACCGCGAGCTTTCCGCGTATAGTAATACTCGTCGCACGACCGCACGGAACGAAGTCTAGTAGGCCTTTACTTTTAACTGACTCCTGCTGCTGCTAGCGCTGCTACACCATTGAGATATCTAACCTCGCTCAAAATC
Organism: Stenurella melanura; assembly: GCA_963583905.1. Taxonomy (NCBI): domain Eukaryota; kingdom Metazoa; phylum Arthropoda; class Insecta; order Coleoptera; family Cerambycidae; genus Stenurella; species Stenurella melanura. Next base: position 16,304,300 of record OY757315.1, read on the forward strand.
CGTAGTAGGCGATGCATTCACAATTATTCATTTGTTTTACTATGCGAGATCCTTCAAAGCATATGCGATAGCGATTATAAATTGTTATTAAACGGAATCATTAGCGTTAACTTTTGTTTTCCGTGGCTTGCTCCGATCATTTCACTTTCTTCGCAGACCGGCATGGTGCATTGTCGACTATAACCTGAATGTATATGTGTGTCTGTGCGTTTCTTTTCAACCCCTACGGCTGGGGGTAGTTGGAGCGAGAGGGCTGATGCTGTTTATCGAGCGGCGCAGCACAGGATTGGATTCTGGGGGTTGTTGATGGTAGGGTTGCTTCTGATTTATCGCTGTGAATTGCATTTTTGCATTTGTCAGAAAAATTCCTGGATGTGGGGGCAACGTTTATGTTGTGTCACGGTACACTTGATTAAGTGTATCGAATATATCACTGAGACTGCTCCTATGCCATTATATTGTTTCTAATTTATTTTATTTAAAAATCTTAAATAACAATAGTAATAAATGTTCAGTTATCAGAACTTAGAACCATTCTTACACTTAACCTAAAACGTACATATATACAATATATTTCCTAGAAATTTAAATAGCGATATGTATTATGATTTTTTGGAAAACACCTTGCATGAAATATTAGGTAATATTTCTTTACGAAGGAGAAGAAATATATTTTTCATGCATGATGGCGCAACACTGCATTATACCAGAACATGTAGAGCATGGTTACAGTTACACTAAAATAGATGGATTGGCCGGGGTACAGAGGTACCGAGCAAGTGGCCTGCTCGGTGTCCTGACTTAACTCCCCTTTATTTCACTGTGTGGAATTATCTATATTCACGAGTTTACAATACTCGAATTGGCACGATTGAACAGTTGAGAGTAAAGGATTGATCAAGAGTTTATAATGCTACTAAATGATGAAGGAATTTTACATTAATGGGGTTAACAGAATAAAATTAAGATATTGTGTTATGACAATAAGAAATATATCGTGGATAATAATAAGTCAGGGACATGAAAACTTTATAATGAACTATTGTACAATCGCTAACTATATTTTATTAACTGTTACTTAATTTCAGAACCGTCTGCTGTTTTGGCCGATGACTGTGCATATAAAATACTAATGCGAGTAGGCCTAGACAAAATCCACTTAGTTACTACGCTAATTACTAATCAGTTACGAACCTACGCTTCTTATGTCAGATTGTGACATGTGCCAAAGACTATAGACGTGATTCGAATCAAATCGAGCAATTAAATTGGTAGTTTGTTGAACTTTGAATGTTTTAAAATGACTATTGTTGATGATTTCGATTACACGAGTTTTATAAAATATCTCACGAAAGCGCTTGGAATGCCCTGTGAGTTTGGACTGTCCCACGATCAATTTAAATTCTGATCAAGGCGGCTTCGTCGTGGCACCAAAGTTGTCGAAAACGGTGCATAATCGCGAAAGCTTGTAACATAGACATATTTAAAAAAACGTAAGTGTTGTTAGTCTAAAATGTTCAATGCCTTATAAATAAGTAGAGTTCCTACGTCGATAGTAAACTTTATCAATGTGAATGTGGACGTTTATTATTGAAAATTTAACATACACAGGGTGATTCATGTTAGCCGTCTATTAGAAGTACATGGAGAGAGAACATAAATATTGACATAATTTGGCTATAGTCCTAACGTGGTAGGGTCTATTCAACGAAAATATTTTCAAAATAGTGACATCCCCAGTCATAATGGAAGTTGTTATTTTAAATAAAATACCCTACTTTTTATTTATTTTTTTCACAATCTATAGGAAATTTAAAGGACATTTTGTCACTAAAAAATTTAACAGTTGTGACATGGCTTGAATGCAATTTTTAACTTAGAGAAGCTGTATTATCGTATATGTATCCCATTAATAAAATTAACTGTGTGCCCGACCAAACTGCACCTTGTGCATTATTGTTTAAGCAATACTCAATAAACTATATATCGTTGCATTGAGCATTAAATTCAGCACATTTTTTATTTAAACTGTTTTTCCATATAACTTATTGTTTTTCAAATAAAAAATATTTAAAAAAGTTAGAAAACCAAAGTTGTACTTCTTTTGCAAAATATTCAATTAGGTATTAAATATTCTTAGATATTGTATTTTTTATTGTAAAACATATACTTTTTGAAGCATTTCCTTTTTTTCGAAATAAAAGATCGGACAACTACGACGGGAGATAAGATTTTTTTTCAAATCGCCCTATCCGCCATATTTATTTGTATATTTATACATATTTTCTCAAATTTTTGTAAAGATTGATGATTTTTACCCCACGTATTGCATTATTAGTAAAAGAAAATCGAGAAATTAGGATTTTTTGAGCTTAGGAGATGTACTTTTAATGTCACTACCTAAACAGTTTGATAGTTCATTAATTTACGAATATCTTAGTTTCTTTTATTTAAAAAATAATGTAGCGATGCACTGGAAATGCAACAAAAATGCATTTTTATGCGCATTTCTCGCGAAGACGCAGCCCGATTTTGCTATTTTTTTTCGGTTTTCGAATCATAAAGTTAAAAAAAAAACAAAGAAATTGAACATTCCGGTTACATCACTTTTAAATTCTAATTTCTCTCCACTATACCTATATAAATACGGTATCATCCAAAATGGAAATAATAATGATAATAATAATAATAACAAAGGACTTTATTAACCAAATTAATATTACAATTTATAATAACGAGTTTACTGGGCGAGGTTCAGTAAAGCCTAAAGACATTATGTTCTTCCACCTAACCCAAGACAAACAATATAGCCTAAATAACAAAATCGAAATTTTCCTAACTTATGCTTATAAGAAAGAAAGAATAAAAAACTAAGTTCTGGACAATGGGCATAGAATATAGGAAACAACAAAAAAAAATACAACAAATTTTTGTTGATCACATGTTTTTTAAAACCAGATATATTTTTAGTTTTTAATTCCTGGGGTAATTCATTAATACACTTTGTAATATTGTACGAATATGACCTCTTAAAAAATTGGGTATGATGAACGGGAGGAGTAAGGGTACCCTTAAACCTAATGTTTAAATTGTGGACGTCAGCCCGAAAACGTATTTTAGAATACAAGTATGGCGGGATCTTGTTAGTCAGTATATTAAAATACTGACAAACAGAGTGCAAATATCGTCTATTTTTCATGTTAAGCCAGTTATTTAGGTTTAGTGTGTGGCTAATACGATTAAACTTCCTTATACCAAAAATTAACCGCAAACAGGAGTTCTGAAGTTTTTGAATTCAATTACTATCAGTACCATTTAAACAAGGTCCATATATTGTGTCACAGTAATTCAACTGCGACAATACTAGAGAATCACAGAGTACAGATTTAGAGGTTTTGGTCAATACAAATCTATTTTGATATATTACTTTTAAATTTAAGTACGCCTTTTGTAGACATTTATTAATATGTGGCGTGAATCTCAATTCTTGGTCCATAATGAGTTCCAAATTTTTCACAGTATTTTGAAATAAAATAGGCTCATCTTTGATTTTGATACTGTTCTTAAACTCTAAAGCGAATTCATTTCTTTCCGATTTTCTGCCGAACACAATCACAGCTGATTTGCTAGAGTTAAGTTGAAGACACATTTTACTTGAAAAATCAAATAAAGAGCTAAGATCATAGTTTATGGCAGCGATTGCCTGCTTACTTTCACTCGCGTCAAAAGACAAATACAGCTGTGTGTCATCTGAGAGAAAAACGGATGAAAAGTTAGACGAGTAGATTATAAAAAGTAAAGGACCCAGAATTCACACCTGCGCTAATGGTTAACATATCTGAGGATTATCCTCCATACATTACCAGTTGAGATCTATTTTTTAAATAATTCTCTAATAATTTATTTGCACCTTCAGTAAAGCCGATGAAATGCAAAATGGATATCAACATCTCATGCTTGATGGTATCAAATGCTTTGGAGTAATCTAAAAGAATTAAAACTGTTAGTTTATTTAAGTCACATACCCCTATGATGTTATCTGTGATGCTCATCAATGCAGTACTGCAGCTGTGGCCTTGCCTAAACCCGAACTGATTTGATGGTATTATCGGATTATCTTTTAGATGCCCCTGTATTTGTATTTCCATAATATTTTCTAATAATTTTGAGAACGTTGGCAAGATACTAATTGGTCTTAAGTTATTTAAACATGTAGGACTTGTAATTTTTGGTATAGGTATTACTCGGGCGTGCTTCCATGTATTGGGAAAGACAGAGTTAATTAAACAATAGTTCATTATATGTGTAATATATGGAAGCAAGAAAGGTAAACAAAGCTGTATAGTTAAAATATGTATACCATCTAAGCCACAAGATTTACTCTTCATTTTCGAAAGTATCTTTAGAACATACAGAATATTACAGAAAATTTCGCAAATTTTTAAATTGTCTCCTGGACTTTCCAACTTGACTAATTTATTATCGTGACAGATACGCATTAAACCCCATTTTAATTCCATTTCTTATCAATTATGGGCGGAAAATCAACACCAACCATGAAATGTAGGCTAACGTTTTGTTACTATTTTGATGAGATATTATTACGGGATACTCCCACAATGCAACACGTGAACAAAATAATTTATTTACATTTCAACCAAAGAAGTTTGGACTACACTCAAACGCACCTATTCTATGAGTACGTAGTTTTATTGCAAGAAAACTGTTACAACACAATAACGAGAGTTCATTTATTGTATTCTTTCTTCAAAACATTTTGTAATATTAATGATAATTACCCACCCATTATATCTCATCCTCGTTTTCGGTTGCCTTAATATTTGTCATTAATTCGTAGAGAACTTGCGACACACACTAAAGAATATATACAAAAATAATGAACTTGAGTCATGGCAATTACTTCATTGTTTTTAATTTTTACGCATTATAAAAATTTTCACCATAATCTAATCCGCGATATATATCTGTATGTTTAGTTGATTCACGTTCGGAAATATGAAAGTTTAATTGCTCATATTGCACAAAAAAACGGAACTAACTTTAAGTTAAAATCGATTAAATCCGAACTGTTGCCCAACGATTTACGAGATATTTTCGAGTTCATAAAATTTATGAGGCAAAAATCTTGTAAAAATAATTAAATAATTATGTACCAATACTGTGCAATTAATTAGCTGTCATGTCGTACTGAGCAGGAAATATTTCAATAAGAGAAATTTTCCTGCAACTTAAAAGATCAATAACATTAATGTATTTATTATAATTTATATTTATTTCGCGCTGAGGTAATTATAACACCTTAACAAATAGAAGACAAAAGTAAGGTGGTGGATAAGACAACCACAGCATATTAGAAAAAATGAAGTGGGCTTAAGTCTGGTGTCTGTGCTGCCCACTCTATTATAGCCTGCCTTCTTTAGTAACACCTGCTTTAATAAGTTTGATTCAGCTAACTTCACAATGAGTATGCAAAATGAAGTGGTGTTTCGGGTTGGCATCAATTCAGTCTTCAGACATGCTAGTTGCGCAAAGTGACACCTCATAGAAAAAATTCCCTACGGTTGAATGTTGTACAATAAAAAAAATACTTGTGTATGTTAACTCAGTATTAAGTACGTCCCCTATACCTCCAGTTTTCTTCAAGTGAGTGTTAATAAATTGACTTTTTCAGCTATGGATAATATGAAATTCACTAAAAAAAAATTCAAGGTAAGATATCGTTTCACACATACTTCTGGTAATTTTGGTCAAATTAATTTAATGCATACGCGACAAATCCCGAAACCGTCTCCGCTGGATGTCGTGTCCCTACAATTTTGAATTAACATCAATCTTCGCCTATTTCGTTTTCTCTACTTGATTATTTTTTCTTGTTAATTCTCTAATTTTTACTATTACGCCAGAAAATGACTTTATATGGAATCAAAAACTACGCGTGAAAGGTAACTAGCGAGCTTTGTGCCAAAAACGTATCATTTCACAGAACTCTTATCGTCAATCAGGATCGTCCTCATTTAACTCATATACTAAAGTTGACTTTCTCGCTTATTTCATTGTTTCATGAGGGATTATCTTGAAGTGCTACTAATATGTCTAACCGAACATTATCAGACACTTTACATCGTCTACTACCCATTTCTCTGAAATTTTATTCAATCTTTCTTAGGTACCTACAAGTGTCACTTTTGAAACAATTTATTTCTATAATTTTGTCACACCACACCGTTGTAAATGTAAATGTTCGATAAGTATACTTGCTATTTTCAAAAAACAAATACTGTGGTTTTTGTTGCTACCAAAAGATGTGGAAATGATAGGATAATCCATCGGATAAGTCGGTCAGTGTGATAATAGCTGACCACACATACCCAAAAGATTTTTAGTCAGATGATGCTCCCTAGAACTATACTCTCGCCGACTAAATACAAATGTTTTGTTAGTATCTAATATGTCATTTGGCTAAATATTAGAACCACAGGGGTATTTAACGACCAGCTAATGGTGAAATTTCTTGAAATTCGAAAGATGATGAAGTGCGTTCGATATTGTAAGTAAACAAGATAGACTTGTTTTTGACTTATTATTAAACAAATTAGACAGGTATGGGGTAAGATGCAAATCATATGATTGCTGGTTTAGTAACAATTTCTAATGCTTCAAAGACAAGACAAGTTATATGACATTTCATACTCATCAAAATACTACCATTCCTGACCTTAATGTAAATGTAAATAAATGCAACATTTAAAGAGGTGGCTGTACAACATTTCTTGGCATAGATTTCGATAATACACTGACACTAAATAATTATTGCAGCAGACTTACCCAGCACTTTACACTCTAAATGTTTCCAGATGTTTTATTTTGGAGAAATTCATTCTAGATTATCTTATTATCACTCTATGGGGAAGTACCTCTTATGCACATTACATTTTTGTTGCACACAGAGCATTATGAGGTGTATGGTGGAAGTAGCTCAATTTCATTCGTATCGTAACTTTTTCCGACAGTATAAAATTCTCCTTGTACCAAGTACACACATTCTAGAATTACTACTATACTGTGAGCACGTAAAGATGGGAATAAATTCATTAAAATAGTTACAAAAATTCGCTCAGACCCGTCGATTATTAAATACATTTCTAAATCTGTTTATTTAAAAACAAAGTGCTGCAAATATTTTTTTTAAGTTATGACGTCATCGCCCTTTTTTTAATTGGCAACCCCCATTTTTAAAATGTCATTTGAAAGAGCACATTTCCTGCATACAGTACGTTAAATTCTAGGGAGTAACATTTAACATTAATAGAACACATTCATTACTTATCGTCGAACCTTTCTACAACCTACACTTTTTTGTGTTTACGCTTTTTTCATTTACTTAGCAATGTGGACCTGGCTCTAATACATTAGTTGGTTACGCGCCTTGTAGTATTATACCTAGGAAAATATGTTTTGAATTCTCTATGGTAATACTAAGAAGTTTTTTTTTAGCTAGTTTTTTTAACGCCGTGTGGGTCGAGCGCGACCCGCATAGAGCCAGTAGTATGATAGTAAGTAAGACAATAGTCGCTTACGCCGCACAACGCTATAGTTATTTATCAGTGATAAGTGAATTATAATTGTCCTTTCTTAAATTAATTTAATAATTGTTACGTTAATTGTGTGTGTCGGAGATTTGTTCCTTTTCCTTTTGCCCCCCCCCCCTTTGCCCCTCCTATTGCCTGGGCCGACATCGACGGAGAATCCATCAAACCTACTGTGTAAGTTTCCGACACATTATTTTTTTTATTATCCCTAAATACAGTTCACTAAATTATATTAACCTCACCACGCTGAAAGGGGTAGGCCCATTCATTAGTATTTACTTGTGATATTGTATTGAAAGTGCTGATAATGCAACGTTTAAGTCCCGAATACAAACTATGGTTTGTGAATTATTTAATGGTAAATACCCTAGTCGACCTCTTACATCAACTGTTAGCAAAATAGAAAAGAAGTTCCGAGATTGTGGTCATGTAAGAGATAATTTCACGAAAGGCCGTCCTACAATTTCAGAGAATAAACAGTTAGATGTTTTACTGACAATGGAGGAGAATCCTCACAAACCAAGTCGCAAAGTCGCAGCAGAACAGTCAATTAGTCAGTCGACTGTTTTAAAATATTTGAAGAAGAATAAATGGCACCCATATAAATTGACTTTAGTTCAAGAGCTTAACGAAGATGATTTCGACCGCAGAGTAGATTTTTGCGAAATCATGATGGAACGATGTAATATCAATCCACATTTCTTAAGTCGAATACTTTTCTCTGACAAGGCCACCTTCTGTTTAAATGGCACTGTGAATAGGCAAAATTGTCGATGTTGGTCACGTGAAAATCCACACTGGATGGTGGAGGCCCATACTCAGTTTCCACAGAAAGTTAACGTATGGGCTGGAATTGTTTGGACTACAATATTGGCTCCATTTTTTATTCAAGATTCATTAGATGGCGAAAAATATTTGGAGCTGCTCCAACAAAACATAATTCCAGAACATGTCGCACTGTGTCCAAATGGTGAAAACCCTAATGTACCGAAAACTGCATATGGTTTCAGCAGGATGGCGCACCGCCACATTATTCGGTAATAGTGCGTAATTATTTAAACGAAATTTTCCCACGCAGATGGATTGGTAGACGCGGATCAATAGAATGGCCAGATAGATCTCCGGACCTAACCCCATTGGATTATTTTTTATGGGGTTAAATCCAAAGTTTACCTTCAATATACAAAAATTTAAAGAATGTGTTTTTAAGAAGAATGTCAAATAATATCTTTTAAAAATTTGTTCTTATTGTGTTGAAAAATACCTTGATAGCAATATCGTGATATGACGCGTACCAAAAATTAACATTACAGTTTTGAATATTTCTGTGGATTTTGTATATACTTTTATATTATAATTTTTTATATATGTTTTTCTTTTATACCTAGGTAGATGTATATATTTATGTCTTTTAAATAGTTCTTCTATGTACTTATATGTACTGATTTGTCCCATAGCATGCATGTAATGCTCTTATTGGATTAATAAGCATTCTATTATATTCTATTCTACACACATAATCCGCTCAACAAGAGTGTCCTTATGGCCATAACAAGGAATCTGTAGAAAATCCTGGGCATTGGTCCCCAACAAAGGTAGGTATTGAATATTCATTACAGCCATTAGCCCAATAGTAGAATATAACTCTCGAGTTTGGTGATCAAAGGGGCTACAAGAGAGGAACAAAACCAAATATTCAGAGACAAGCATGTCTAGCTAATGTAATACGTGTTGCATCGTCAGCTGGTCGCGAAATCCTATTGGCTCTCTCTATATCCACCTAAATAGAGAGGCCAGGTGAGCAAAATATAGATTTCAACAAGTGTCTGTTAATAGTATCGAAGGCGTGAGGAAGATGATACTAGTGCCTTAGAAGCTGCTTGTGTAACTATATTTAATATTCTAGGAAATAAAGTATTCGTTAATTGATTTACCACAATATGATGTTCGTGTTTGCCCGTATATGACATATCTTCTGCGGCACAGTGCCTTGCAGTTGAATATGATGTTATCAACCCTACTCACCTACGTTAAAGTATGATAGCTGGTTTTCATATATGTTTGATAGAATATTCGTTATTGCCAGATACTTTCCGTGGACCCGACTTTCCGCCAGACGCTTTAAATCTCGAAAAGAAAAATAGGGAACATACATTATAGTAGCAAGCTTAAATTTTATATATGTTACTTGGGGTACTATTTTAAGACCTTTTGCAAGCAGCCAGACCAATCCGAAAGGCCTAAGGATGCCCTTACACGGGCTGCCTGCAAGTTGGATCGGACCTTCGACGGAAGACTTGATTCAAACTAACGGGAATCGATATTGTTTTAATTGTTTTAAACAACGAAATAGGCATCCAATCTGTAATAAAACTGTATTGCATAATTGCATTGTAACATTATAGAAACAAAGTAGTAAGTACACAAACTTAAAAATTCATAACAGTCAATGATGAGTCAACAAAAAGAGACGTTTTCTTTTCACTTTCCAGTCTTAAGATAGTTTTTTATGATATTATGCAATTACGCATTATTGTTATGTTACCGATTAGATAACAATTTCGCTGTTTAAAACAGATTAAAACAATAGTGGTATCCATCAGTTCAAACTAAATCACATATTAACACAATTAATACAATTATCTACTGAAAATTACCAAAATAACCAAATAAGTGAATAATTTGTTTGTTTTGTTTCGTTTTTTTACATATAGTCCCCTCAATTTAGTAAAAAAATCGCTGTTTTATGGAAATCTTCCCACAGCTATGAGTGAAGTGAAGTGAAGTATTTGGGTTGTCTAAACATAATTTTCACCTCCCGCAGTTCTAAAAAAGGCTGGTTTTTGAAAAAAATTCGTCTGTGGTGAAGTTGTTAAGAGATTTAATTTACAATAAGTGTAAGGAAAATGAAATACTAACAGTGCAATCAGTACATATGGAACTGAGAGAACAACAGGTGTAGTATCATTTATTGAACAAACACTTAGGCGATGGCGATTAAAGATAGAATTTAACTTTAAAGTGATTCATAAAAGAGCAAGTATTATGGAAAGTTACAGAATTGTACTGTGGCGTAATGAATGAATATTTGCAATATATTAAAAAATTTCGAAGTTGCTCGAAGTTCTCTAGAACCGAAATTATTTATTTGATACCTATTTATTTGTTTTCTAGAATTTAATTATTTATTTAATAATTGTTTATTTGTTTTCTAGAATTGAATTTATTTATTTAATCTGGATCAATTAGATCAAGTTAGGATTATTGATATAAATAGCAATAACCTTAACTCTGAACCCACATTTTTTGGCAAGAAGTTTCTCGTATTTCCTCGTGGTCCTTGCTTGGCAACAATAATAATTCAATATATTAAATTATTATTGCTGAAATTGAGAAATAAGAGAATATTTGATAATTCTATTTTAGACTCAAAATTCATCATTGCTCAACAGATTTAAATTTCTATCAGTGTGCACAAAAATTTTAAGTACATCTCTGTGAGACATCAATTATCTTAACGAGACAAATTTATGGTCCGTTTTTACAGCTTTTTTTACCTGCACTATACGAATGGAGGCAACTATAAATAAGGCTTTCATCATAACATATTTATTTAAATTAAGAAAATACAAACATTACCTCCCCGGATTTAGATCCGAAGCCCACCAGACAACCACGTCTCGCATCACTACCGGTTCAGTTTAATAACATTAATATTTAGTAACAACTCCTGCCGCCGGTGGTGGCTTAGAATTAACATTAAAATTAGTAATATCTGTATTACCGATTTAAAACATTTAAAACTAACACTATAAAAACTATTGGAGCACAAAACACTAAACACTATTTAAATGTTGGTTGCTGACACGGGGGAAGAAACTCAACGAAAAAACCCGTTCGAAGCAATTGGACTCAACGGTCTACCCGCCGTGCCGTCGGGATGGTAAGAAAAGCGAAGAATTAAGATTCTTAAACTTTTTTCGGTCTGAAATTAATTTAGAACAAAAAAAGGACAAAATGAGAGAAAAGAAAAAAGGGAAACAATTGACAAACAGATAAAAGGGAGAAAGGATAGATAATTTTATAAAGGTGTGAAGAGAAAAGTTATGGTTAAGGAAAGTGTTATAGAGAGGTTTCCGGAAAATAGGCAACGCCTGGTATGGTAGGGGATGTTTGATCTGGAATGGGGCATTATGCATTCTGATTCTGGTCCTTTTATACCTGTAAAAGGGCCTCGCTTTCAAGCTAGTAAATGTGTATACGTTCTAACTACATACCATACTATTTATTTATTGTCAAAATATTAGCTTTGCTAAAATAATGTAGGTCTGAGACTCTGGGATCTTACTCTATAACGGGCATATTCTCTGTATAGTTACTATGCTAGTGACGAAAACAGTGACAGCTGGTATTCTATTATCTCCACATTTTGAGATTTAATTCTTAATTACGCATTATCTATTTATCTGTGTTTAACAATATAGATTTAACCGGATTAATTATTTTTAAATAAGTTAATAAATTATTGTTGTAGCGACAAAGTTATATAAATTAATTGAAACAACCAATAAACAATACAATTCATCAGATTATAAAGATACAATCAGTTGAAAACTCCCCTGGCTTATCGCTCAAGAACTAAGATACTTTAATAGCCTTTTGGAAAAACAACGTTATCTGTGTTAGGATCTGTACCAAAAGTTGTGAAATATGTAAATATTATTTATTTATTTCCAGAAATTCGTAGACTATCGTAGGTTTTTTGACAATGTGAAATGGGACAAACTGTAGACTGCATTATTAGAGGCTGTCCCCGTTCTTTGGGCCCGAACCATTTTGTGGCTTGTCTAAAGGGCATATAATGGAGGAGATCCTAAAATGGAAAAAGGAACAAAAAGAGTCCTACTGGTGGAACACTCCAGGCCAAAGACAAGCGAAAAAATTCGTAACTTATTGGACAAAGAATGGCACAAGTCTTCTCGAACTCGAAAAGTACGACTTAAGGCTGATGACAGGCCTTTTAACAGGCCACTGCCCCTTGAGATATCATCTTAGAAATATGGGCAAGGCAGATAATGATACATGTAGATACCGTGATGCTGCAATAGAAACTGCGAAACATATTCTTTGCAAAGGTAAGATGCTAGTCTGCACTAGGCTAAGATACCTAGGAATTAACGCATAAAGAAAATTAGCCCCCAGAAAAATCACAAGCTTTGCAAAAAGCTTTTTGAAACAGCGTTTTTTTTTTAGGTAAAATGGGGAATATCTCCGGTTGTAGAGGTCCCATCGAAACAAACTTAAAACCAAAAACCTTCACAATTAAAATTCCGTCAAATTTACTTTGGTTCTAGGTCATTTGAGTACGTACATAACGTATAAAATGGAATAAACTGGCTAAAAAGCGTTTTTTCTTCATTTTAACGCCCAGGGACACCAAGAGTTCCGATCGGCTTCAAACTTTCAGAAAATATAACTTTTATTGAAAACAAAACATGCTGAAATTTTGGTGCCCAAATATTGAACCTTATGGACACAAAGGAACTTATTATCTGAAATTTGAATTGCCCGCCATTTTGTGCCATTAAGTCCAAAATGGATTTTTTTTTCAAAATGTACTTCTGGGCGACAGCTTTCCGATTACATTAAAAAATACCTACTTTTAATGTTATTTTGGCCACTTTTTTGCATTTATTTATAGACCAAATAAATGACAACAAACAGATTTACTCGGCCATTTTGAAAACAATTTTATCAGAAAAGAAAGATAATTACAAAACTTTAATATAAAAAAGAAGTTAATTTTCGTCCATCTGAACTCGAGATATTTAACGTTCAGCATTTTGACCAATTGTTAATTAACAAATGCTTACTTTTGGCTAATATTTGAACTGTATCATTTTGAAACATTTACTTCATATGAAACGCTCAAAAACATGTTTAATTTATAAAAACTAATTTTCAGGCATTTGCATTTTATTCTTGTTAATTAGCCTGAACATATTTTTTTAAATTTGTTACACCGTACTCAATTGTTTACGGCTTGCTTAAGTCGGTAGTTAACGTATGTATTTAGGGGAATTTGATATTCTGCTAACTTCTCTTTATAAAACTATAACCTTATTTTTCTCGATATTGTCAAATATTTGTTCTGTTCAGAGACAACTCTGTTTGTTTGTGTGTCTATTTACTGCTATTTATCTTTTTACAAGATACTAAAAGTTAAATATTGTTATGAATTACACCCCCTTGGAACTGGAGATGATACGCCTATGCCTACTAATTGTGACTGGAAGCTAGCAGAAAGAAATGGACTTTTCTGGAATGTGGTAAGAGAAGATTCCTGATTGCTTCTAGATGGATCTAGAGAGTCAAATTCGGAATATATAAGGCGCGATTACCAGCGCGGAAGAAGTTTTATTAAGAAGGCAGTTTATAAAAGTGAACAAGTTGAAAAGTGAAAAATGAGGTTAAATATTAAGTAAACAAAGTATTGTATAGTCAGTAAATTGTTAAATAAAGTGTTAGTAGTGGTTTACCCCTTGTTAAAATTATTTAGAACGCACGGATTCATACATGGTGTTTCCTAAAAGGTGGAAAATACGCAACACTGGTGTCAGACGCGGAATTTTGACAAGAGGATTTTTCGGGAGTGTAGAGAAGACTGGGACAGTATTCTCGAAGTTAGTGCTAACACAGGAAGGACTAATTTACTGGACATTGTTCGAGGACTATTTTCGAACAGAAAAATAGCGTTAAGTACATTTTTGAGACATTTTTGGAACATTTTGTTGGACATTAGTGGTTAAGTGACAGACTCTAGATAGATTTTTTTGTGCCGTTTTAAGGTTTTTCTGGACAGTCCCATTACCGATTGCGACGTAATTATTAAATTTATTTGATTTCAACGTAAATTGTATGCCGGTAACGACCAGAAGCATGGCATCCGAAAAACAAATACAGGACTTATTCGCCCAAATGCAAAAGATGATGATGGACCAAGAAAAGAAACGCCAGGAGGAGAAAGAAGAACAGGAGAGAAAGCGCCAGGAAGAGAAAGAAGAACAGGAAAGAAAACGTCAGGAAGAGAAAGAAGACCGGGAAAGAAAACGACAAGAAAAAGAACAAAAACGCCTACAGGAAAAAGAAGAAGAGAAACGACATCAGGAAGAATTGAGAAAAATCATGCAAGACTTGGACATTAAACAACAAGAAGAAAGAGACGAACTAAGGAAAATTATAGAAGGCCAACAGAGTGCCATATTTGCCGTTACCGAAGAACTCAAAAATAAGGTAGCGGAAGAAGTCGGTGGAGTCAAACAAGAGGTAAGCGAAGTCAAAGGAGAAGTAAATGAAGTCAAAGAGAAAATGCACCAGGTAGAGGGAGAAATAGAGCAACTTAAACAACAGTTGAGGGATAGAGGAAACCAGCAAGTGGTATCATCCGGCCAGCGATTAAAAATTCCCTTCTTTGATGGTCAAAGTTCCTGGATGACTTACAAGACACAGTTTGAGGCAGCAGCGAGAGCAAACAACGAAGAATGACGAAGAGAAGGCTAAGGCATTAATCGTAGCTTTAAGAGGCCAAGCATTGGAATTGCTCCGGTAGACCAACAACGGAATTTTAGAGTTTTAGAAGCAGCCTTAGATCTACGATATGGCGATCAACACCTTGCTCAAGTATACCAGACCCAGCTGAAATTGCGCGTTCAGAAAGCTGGAGAGAGTCTGCAAGAATTTGAAGCTGCAGTGGAAAGACTGGCACATTTAGCAGAGAGAATTTAAAGAACAATTGGCAGTGGAGGCATTCCTAGACCGGATAAGGGACGAGGAGATCAGGCGAGTCCTCAGGCTATCCCAACATAAAAGTAGTAGTGAAGCCTTGGTGCATGCACTAGAGGTAGAAGCCGTCTATAGGGATACTCCAAAGTCAAGATATGACGCTTGAAGAATCGCAGCCAGAAGAGAGAGACCAAAGCCCTATCTTGAACGCGATTCTCAAAACGAATAAAATGTTCTGTCAATTACTGGCTAAATTCAATCCTCCGATTCATACATGGTGTTTCCTAAAAGGTGGAAAATACGCTACAATATCTTGAAATCAGATGGGCGAAAATGAACTGTTTTTTAATTAGTTTTCGCAGTTCTCTTTCATTTCTGATTAATAATTATTGCCTACTATTTCCTCCAACAAATATTGTTCAATAAAGCTATTTTCATTATTTATTTCATACCTAGGGTAATATTTTGTGAACTTAATACGATGCAGATTCGCACCTCCCGCCTTGCTTGTTCCGCTACTTTTATTTCAATAATTTTTCACGGGAAACCTACGACTTTATAAAAAAAATTTCTAGAGACATTTTTTTCTTAAAAACGTATGCTCTTTCTGAAAATATATTTTATTTTCCCATATATCAACTCAGGTTAAAAATTCTGAAAAAATATCAAAAGGTTTTTCACTTCTTTACTGCTGCCGGTTTGGAAATCATGTAAACTTTGGATGATCTTGTTAATTATACTTCAGAGAACTCATGAAAAAATTATTCATTTGCCTCCGAACATGTTTGACTTATAGACAAAATTAGCTACGCCGCCGCCGCTTGGGCTAAAACACTAGTAAAAAAAGCTCAGCAATATATAAATCGTACCTCGTAGCCTCTTTCATTATTTTAAAATACATTTTAAACGTATTATTTAATTTTTTTCACCATTAGCTACGCGAAAAAATCGCATAAACAAGGCGTAAGAAAAGTGGATTTTCATGATCTTGTTTTAGTGCGCTTGCCACTCTCGTTCTCCAGTCTTTTACACTCGCTAAAAAACTACCACTTTTCCTCATTTGTCTATACAATACAATCTTCCTTGTTCTAGCGTGAGCATATTTTTTCTGTTATCTCGTTTCCGAGTTAATTATTTAATAAAGAATCAGTTGTAGTATGATTCATTTTTAAACTACATTTGTACGGTTTCCCTGCTATTTCTATTCTACGTTTAAACTTAAAAAAACAATAGAAATTCAACCTTTTCATATCTATGTTAAAATTGGTCAAAAATATTGACACAATTATCTTCTGAGAAAGGCTAATTTGCAAATAGCTTATATCTGATTAATTAATTTTGAAAATAAAACAACAGAGAGATAAAA
Organism: Stenurella melanura; assembly: GCA_963583905.1. Taxonomy (NCBI): domain Eukaryota; kingdom Metazoa; phylum Arthropoda; class Insecta; order Coleoptera; family Cerambycidae; genus Stenurella; species Stenurella melanura. The sequence continues at coordinate 16,321,058 of OY757315.1, forward strand.
TTTACAATTTCCAAATAAAACAATAAATAGCGGTTTCCTTTACGATAGGTTCATTATTGTCTATAAACTGAACTTTACAACTACAATATAAAAAAATTATGTCTATAACAAACGATGTTGTAAAAAATAAAATCATGAAATCATTTCGGCTAGGTCCTATATCAAAATCACTAAGTTAAACAGGGTATCTCGTAAATAAGTCACATAGTGTAACTATGTACAGATTAGGACAAAATAATATAACTTATTACCTCTACGGGGTGTTTGGAGGGTCGATGCACAAAGCCTTGCACTTTAGTTATTTTAATTTTCTTTTTAATACTAGAGTGTATATATATTATGTGAATTTAGCAACATATTTTTTCCCCACAAATCTAATTCCATGTAATTTCCCGCAAAAATCATGATAAAAAAGTGCCTTGGTCCTTGGTTTTTTTTTTTACAGAACATCATAATTTGCAAAATGTTGCACTTATGATAAAACGGATATCAGAGTCTATTTGGCAACACTTGAAGTGTACTAAAAAATTTTGAGCAACCTAACTGAAGAATTCGTATAGTTATGTAACTTTGAAAACGGAACTCAATACTTGCAAAAATTCGCCAGTTTCTGCTATGTAAAAATAGTATTCATTATTCAAGCATAATGGAACCAATTTCTTTTAAAATGCATCATATTCCCAAGTAAAAAGAACTTTGGAAAGTTCAAATCGGACGATTAGAACGAAAGTTATAAAGAAGAAGGTTTATAAACAATTATGAATTTTGGGGTGCAATAACAAATTTAGCGGCGCACAGTGGGGCCAAGATAAGTAATTCTTGGAAAAAACTCCAAATAAAAAAATAATAAGGGACCAGCATAAATGCCTCAATTCGAAAGTTAAATGCCTACTAAATACTATACTGTAGTAGGAAGAACAGAAAACACGAATATATTCTTATCATGGCAGTCGAAATTTGTCCTTCCTCGCGACTAACAGAGCTTATTGTGATTTAGCTGAGATAAGACACGTGTTCTTTTTGAAATCTTATTTTAGTGTTTACAAATATTTTACTGTTTTTAACATGGCGTCATTTCCTACAGGTAAGTTAATCATTTTATAATTATAGTTGTTAAATTATGTTAAGTAATAATGTTTAATCTTGATTAACAAAAACAGTTTAAAAATTCTTAAGAATCTATGTTAACAATTTTTGTTGGTAGAGTTTTAGTTGATATCATAGAATATCATGTCTGTAATTTTGAATTTATTTGCTCATTAATAGGTTGATCTTGTCGGAAAATAAAGAAAATCATGATCATATTTGCGCCATTTTGTTTTATAAGTTTCTAAATAAATTAAAGTTAAAATCGAAAAATCACCCTCTTTCTTATACTTAATATGTTTAATTTATTTTTACTGCAGGATCTGGTTCTATGGGTATATATTTAACTAGACAAACATTATTTAATAAGATGAGACAATCTGGGTACGTTAAATTAGAAGATCAAGTGTCTGAAATGAAGAAATTTGTCGATGAACGTACAAAGTGTCCAATTGAGGAATGCTATGTTTTGGACCTGTTGATGCCGCCAAATGTTAGTATTATTTCGAATGTTTCGACTGTTTCTACCATTATCAGTACTGACGATTCCGAAAGTTGAGGAACCTCGTTAGAAAGTGAATAATTAGATATGTTCTTATTAAATTTTACTAAATTATAAATGTATTTTATTTTTATTACACTGATAGAATATATTCATATGTTTGGCCCTAGCTCTTTTATTTTATTTTTTTTTAAATGTATTTACGTTAGGTACATCCCCCAGATAAGAACCAACGCTAACGTATGTCATCAAAATGAGTTTCATTTAATTTGCAAGTCAAATTCTATATAAATCCCAAATTTTCGGATTATTACAGTTATTTTTATTTCAACCCCCAAAAACTACCTTTCCTTATAAAAGAGATTTTTTTCACTATTTTTTCATTAATTCAGAGGTCGAATTCTATAAATTCCTGAAGTTTTAAAATATTACTGAGTTATTTCGATTTCTACCCCCTGAAAACCACCCCAACTTAAGTCTTATTTTTTAAATTAATTTTCCTGTACTCACGAGGCTATTTTGGGCCGGCTTCAGAATTTTCTGAATTTTTTCCAAAAAATGTTGCTTTCGGCCCCACTGTGCGGCGGGTGAATTACATCGAGAGTATATTTCCGGTAATATGGCTAATTATTTATTATTTAACAAAAAATATCGACGTGCTAAGAGCAACAACATATTTATAAATTAAAGTTATAAATTAAAATTGAAAAGTTCATTGCCTTATATGTCAATAGTCCATAGGAGAGTCATATTTTAACTTTGTACTACTGTAGTGCTCAAGTAAAAAAATTGATTCTTCATTCCCCATTTTTTTTCGAGCTCTTGCTTCAAAATTCGTTTTTGCGTAACCACAAAGTGATATTTTTTCTTTTCTCTTGAGTAACTCACCCCATAATCTATTTAAAATTAAATAATTAATTTATCCTCTTTCATATGCCGCGGTAATATTGCTCGCCCAATCAATCATCCACCATAAAAGACTAAACTTTACAAAAGTAGAAACATTTTTGATTTCATTAACAGGCGAAGGGCAGATCGCTGTCACCAGGACGACTGCGAAAAGTAAGCAATCATCCACGGGACGACCTTTACCCCCACAAAAATTCACGGGCTAGTTAGCCTAGCATGTAAGCCAAGCGTCACCAAGGCTCGTATATTTTCCTTACTCATTAGTTTAAGGCACGCAGAAACCGTGCTATGGAATTGATGGTCATTTAACGAACGAAGATACTACTTGGCAGCGTGTAAGCGCTGCCATCTATCTGAGGGAGGAAGTGATAGTTTCATGTAAACAGCTTTTGATGCAGTGGCGTGTTGAGAGGAAGGTAGATAAGGTATTTGACCCAAAGTTATACTAATTATATTTTTTCATGCGAATATTTATGTATCCAAGAATATGCTGAGACACAGGAATGTATTTGCTATTAAGGTGACTATTGACTAAGTAGAAGCATAATGAGGCTATTACTATGAATTTTCACCCAATAATTTCAGTGGTTTGCAAAATAGTTTAATTTAAAACTACGAAATAGGAAAATTGGCATAATTTTTAAATTTAAATTACACTATTTTGCAAACCACTGAAATCATTAAGTGAAAATTCATAGTAATAGTCTTGTTAAGTCTAATCTAACCTAATAACAAAGCAATTATATGAAAAACTCTTTAAATATTTTCTTCTAATATTTGTAAATTAAATACAGATTGTCCCACTTAAAGGACTGAAATGTTGAAGAGATTACAATTATTCAATATTGGCAAATGCCAACATTTGGACTCAAATATCTCGAAAACGGTTATTTTTGTGATATATTTTTTTAGAACATAATCTGCTTAGAAATGCATTTTCTTTCACATAAACCCCATTTTAAAGTTTCTCCCATCGAAATATATCTTTATAGCACAGCGCAGAGCTGGGTAATTACTTGTAATTTAAAAATAATTACAATTACAAATTACTTTTTTAAAAAGGAACTAATTACAATTACAAAGTACATGTCTTTAAAAAAGGAATTATATTCATTTAATTACAATTACATAAAAAATGAACTTAGCAATTACTTTTCTAATTACTTTTCTAATTACTTTTATGATAAAGTAAATTATAGTGACTAAACAGATAAAAAGGTAAGTTAAAAATTTTAATTAAAAGTGTTGCATAATATTGCGTTTTAATATTTATTGGACTCGTGATTAGAATGTGTAGATTTTCACGATCTTATCCTCATAACTATGAAAACATCTTTGATTGTTTTGAATATAAATTCTGGAACAAATGTAAAAAGAATCCATAGTATATATATCTGAAATATGGATAGGTGTACCTGTAATAAATACAATATAGTAAAGGCACGTAAAATTTCATGCAAGCGATTCAGAGGCTATGTGTGGTGTGTGTGTATGCGTTCATAATTATATTTTCCCTCCATACTCACTATTTATCTTCCTATTCAATAAGAAAAATGTTAAAAATGTGTAATCAGAAAGAGAGAAAGGCTTTATTTTATTCGTTAGAACTGCTAAGAATGTTTAGGGGTTTCATAGTATGCATTTAGACAATTAACCATGTGATTGGCCGCGCAGAGTGAAAAAATTACTTCACTATTTTTTTTTTGTCAGGAAGCCATGGTAGGCTTTAGCGATACATGTTATTAAGACATCTTTTGTTCAGAAGCACGTAGTCTATCCACCTGTATTTTTTATTTTTTCCTACCCTGACTTAATTTCCAAATTTTGAAAAAATTACTGAATAAAAAAAATACTTTTTTTATGTTCTGCATCCGAGCGAAATGTAAACTTTTCAGGATATTATTCTATAATATATTTCCAGGAACTCATTAAAAAAAATTATTCAGTTTGCAACTTTTCGTGGGTTTCACTATAAAATGTACTCTGTCGTCTGGTATATTAGTTGCTTGCGATTATTTCACCAAGTAGTAGGTAGGTAAAATTAAAATAAATTTTATAATTATATTAAAATAAATTAAATATATATAGTTTACTAAATAAACGTATTTTAAAGGAAAAATGCCTTTTATTCAGGAATATATATAAATTTCATGTTTTAGGAAGTGATACACCAATATCTCGAAAACAGTTGCTTTTGATTTTCCTTCATTTTATATTATAAAATGGTAACGCATTATTATATTCGTGAAAAAACATTAAAACATTTTTGTAATAAAATAAAATGTACTTATTTTATGTTAATTCCGAAGTTGCTTCACTAAATCACTTCTTAATGTTCACGCGGCACAATGCTTTCTTCAAATGGAATAGAAACAAATAGGATGATGCGATTTCCAGAGACGGAACTGCAAGTCTGTGTTTGTTTGTTAAACCACATATGCATGTTCTTAAAGTAATTGTAATTGGAAAAAGTAATTGTAATTGAAAAAATAATTGTACTTATAGAAGTAATTTGTAATTAGATAGTTCAAATAATATAATTACAAATTACAATTCCTATAAAAATTTCCCTGCAATTACAATTCCAAATTACTTTAATAAAAAAAAGTACTTAAATACAATTACAATTACACGAAAAAAAAAAAGGAATTGTAATTGCTAATTACTTTTTCACCAGGGCTTACCCAGCTCTGGCACAGCGCCATCTATATACTGATATATTAAAAAACCAATTACATTCAAAAATGAAGCTCTCTTTATGGTCTACAACTTGGCTTTTACAGAATTAAAATATCTCTATTCGTTTAGAATACATCCGGCCTGGAAGTATTTGTTGGGACACCTTGTACAGTGACATACTAATCCATCATGGCGGCTAACGTTTCACTTCATGAGACGTATAGATAAAAAACTCAGTTTTTTTAACTTGAATTTTAAATTAATCTTGTATTTTTATCAATATAACCAATATATTTGGATTTCTCAATGCATAGACCATCGTATTTTCATTATTTTATCATTAATTTCTCAATGTGTAAAATATCCTATTGTTCAATACAGTCTATTATATCGAAGAATTGTTTAATTGTAATAACTGGACAGTCGTGGACACAAGAGAGAAAAACCAAACAAGTAGTTTTCAAATTTTATTTTTTATACACATATGAAGTTTAAAAACTTCTTAAAGTTTGGTGAGCTTAGATTTATCAGTATTATCGATTAAGCAAATAATAAAAATATATAGGAAATCGCAGGTTTGCAATGCGAGGTGTCAACCATCTCTAAAAATTTGTACACAGAGTGGTGAAACTGCCTCGCCTGCACGACTGCCGACTAGACTGCTGCGCCGGCGCAACTGCTGATTAAATTACCACGACTGCCGTAGCTGCCGAGAGATTGCCTAAAATGTGTACAGCAACTGTCGACGTTAGTTTACCCCTCGTTACAATGTTTAATTTATTTCTGCACAGGATTTGCTTTTATTTTGTATGTTCTACCGTAGACAATATTCCTCATTTGTATGGATGATATTTAATTGCCATAAAATACCACATATCTTGCAAATGTTATGTTGATTGATTCCCTAAGGACTCCCTTCCGGGTACGCCACTGAATGGAAGTACTATTCAGCAGCCCTTGTGCTGACATCTATGCAGTCAGAAAAGAAATCAATATGGACCGATGCTAATTCCGAATAGGTCGCGCTATAAGATTCAGAGCTATACAACCCGCTATTGTCTTGTGTGTAGTCTACAGTTTATTTACTCCTGAACTTCTTTTGTGATTCTTATTTGAGTTTTGTTCTAAATCGAAATTAACGTCCTTTGCAGCAGATATAAACGTAGTTCGAGCTTCAAGATAGATTTAGCAATAGACATATATATTGTTATGTATTTTAATATCTCGGACAACGGACAATAAAGAGTTCGTAAAATTATTGAACTACTGTCCTCACAAACAAAAATCATGGGTATTGTTAGTATGGAACCAATAATACAACTAAATAGATTCAGGACTTTATTATCACATACATTTGTAAAATGTTACTAAAAAAGAAAGTGTGTAGATGGAAAAGTAAAAAAAATAATTGGGATAACAACAGAAAATTAGAAGGGAATTTTTAATTTTTGAAAAAATGAAGATACAAAAGGGACCCCGCAGTTTTTTATAGTAGAAATGGGTATCACTCGATTGTTTTGAAGCTTGGGGAAAATGTTCTGCTGGGCCCCCCAATTGAAATCCTCTTTTTGGTCGATTAAAACTGTGAACATATGCGAAGGTCTGCTTAAACGTTCCATAAAAGTTCTGAAAATATTCAGGCTCAATTTTTGGAGAAAAATAAACATCTTCTGTCTCTTGGTGTTTTTTTTTTCAAAGTGCTTCCTTCTCCCGGAAAGAAATAACAAATAAAAAATATGTATTTTTTAATGCTTTTACGGGAAAAGGAAGCACTTTGAAGAAAAAGTTGGGGGGCATAAGTTGATTATTTTTGTTCAAAAACACGCCTGCTGGTTTTCAGAATTTCTTAGACAAAAATAATTTCGACCAAGAATTTCCCTAGATATTTATTTTTTTCTACTTCAGAAAGATCCCAAAATATTCAGGCATATTCTTTAGGTAAAAATAATCAATTTGTGCCCCCCCTGCTTATTCTTCAAAATGCTTCCTTTTCCCGTAAACAAATTAAAAAAAAATAATAATAAAACACCAAGAGACAAAAGATGCTTATCTTTCTGCAAAAAATGAGCCTGAATATTTTCAGAATTTTTATGGAACATTTAAGCAGACCTTCGCAGATATTCACAGTTTCAATCGCCTCTTGATCAAAAAATCGAATTCGGTCGGACTGGTGGTCAAAAAGAATTATAATCAGTGGGCCCAGGAGAACATTTTCCCTAAGTTTCAGAACAATCAACTGAAATCCGTTTTTACTGTAATAAACTACAGGGTCCTTTGGGAAGAAAAGAAAAATAAAAGTTAAAGACGAAATCGACCAAATTAAAACAAGAGAAGTTAAGATAAGAAGCTGAAGAATAAGAGGACCAGAAGGAAGATTGATATTTAAAAACAAATTAAGTAGGAGAGGAAATAACTAATTTATGAATATAAAGATACGAAAGTAATGAGTATAAAAGTAAATAGTACAGGGCAAGATAAGTTAAAAGTAAAGAGGGAGAAGTCAGAAGAAAAATAATTTAATGGGATAAATATGTAAATCAGAAATATAATTAGTGGTAAGAATTGAAGTGGGGTATAGGAAAAGAAGAAATGGAAATGATGAAGTAACGAAGAAATATAAGAAGGGGGGTAAAGGAAAGTGAGAAGATAACGAATAGTACAAACGATACAGTAAATTAGTGAAAGAATAAACTCAAAGGTGAAAAGTAAGGCTAATTTTAAATTTCACATTTGTAAGTATTATTTATGCTACCACTTTTTAAATACTGTAGTAAATATTAAGTTATCTGGAATTAGGGAAATTAGGAAGATTGTTGAATTAAACTTTTTTTTTGAATATATTGTTTTTCATAAAAATAAGTGTCTTTATGGAGACATGTCACAAACCTTGGAGGTCTGCCAACTGAGAGCCGGCTTCTGAAAGAGATTTCTTGTTTTAAATTCTAGGTATATTGAAAGACAGCAAAATATATTTAAAAGTAGGTGATTCACGGTATCGACTGACATGTTGGCTTCTCTTTGGTTCACTCATTACTTTAATTTAGCTATTAATACGATATAATAATAATAATAATAATAATAATAATACATTTATTATTCACCATATATATCTTTTGCAAACTGTATTGTACGGTTTGGCGGTGGTCTTACTGTACTTTCATCATGCTATCTCTAGGGTAAGATGAGCAAACATTGGAAATAAGTTATTCGTATACAATCATGTTTGCAAATAAGGCGATGGTACGATTTTTGTTCGATCTGTAGGTAATGGCATTTTTTTACAGATCATAAAGTAGGTTTGCTCAACCGTGATTCCATTTTAGTTTGGTTTAACTGTTAGTTTAACATTGGCAAATAAATTTAGTGGAGTGCCTTCCGATGGTGCCAATCAGCCACATCGAAAGTTCCAGCATCTTCCATGATAAATTACAGATTTGAGGAGACGGTTTTTTTTCCTGAAATAAATTGTCATTTTAAAATGTAGCATAAGAAATGCACCAGTCTACAGGATGCCCCAATAGCCAATAGTTCATGTATATGGGGCTGCCACGATTTTTATGGTAAAATAGCCGATTTAACTTTTGTCTATTCGAAGTTGCCTCGTTTAGCCGCTATAGACCATCAAACTATTACCGAAAACGGTAGTTATTCTTCACTGTGACCCTACATGTTTATTACACCCAGTAGTGTGCATAATTTTACTAGCCAGCACAAGCTGAAAGATAAGTAAAAACTAAAAACAAAAACCCTGACTCAGCCCCTGTCGTAACGCATTTATCATAGTTCTCTAGCTATCTTCAGTTGCATTCTTTTAAGCGAGCCAGTACATAGTGTTATAGCGTTGTTGTGTATAAAGTGTAAGAAGTGTAAGAATTTTGAGAAAAAGGCCGGACATGCCCAAAATGAATAGAAGGTAGTCGAGTATAAGTGTCTGTAAAGTGAATGTAGGCAAGTAATATTTTATTTTCGGTATCAAATTAATTTATTTTAAAATGAAATGATCAAATCTGATTTGCATCAAAATATCTTAATGTAGAAATTATTTGAACCAAAATTGTTAGAAATTTTACGAGAGCTAAAAAAATTTAAACCAATTATGTGTATGACAAGAAATTAATTGAAGCCACAGTCGCACACGCCAGAAAGTAAGGTGCAGATTTGTTTAAGAATGGGTATATTTTGCAGACTTCTGCTAATAAAATTACATCGATTACAATGTCATAAATTGTATAAATACTATTAGCGTACAAAATTTCAATAAATCCATACAGACCTTTCAAAGTATTTAACTAATATTTTTTTAATTGAAGAATTATAAAATATTAATTATCTCATGAAATAAATAACAAACACATGTTTCTAACACTTAAATGAAATATTCAACAGTATCAAAAATACATTTTTTCCAATTTTTAACAAGTAACCCCCGGAAAAAAGAATATGGCACTCTTTTCCCCAAACTTATAAAAAATTATTGAGTATAATTTATTCTCTAGTGAACAAATAGATTGCATCATATCCTCTGAACGTATTTTTTGACATGAACATGGAAACGTTTGGCGCATTGATGTGATATGTAAAATTCAGCCAACCACTAATGTTTGAAACTTTACCACAGTGGTGTTCTAGTGCTCTTTGAGTTCACACAACTGAATTAAGAGAAACTTAAAAACCAAATGTTTGCACTCATAAAATTGTCAGCAGGAAGTGTTATTATTTAATACCTAATATTATATTTTTTCATAGAAACATCTGTTCATGATGGATATCTAAAAATGTTGTTTCATAAAATATTATATTTTTTCATAGAAAGTCAAACTAGTGATGGGCTGCTAAATAGCAGTCTGCTACTTTTTAGCTGCTATTCGGTTCGAAGCAGTAGCAACTGCTACGAGCTCTGATAAATAGCTGCTATTTTTATAGCAGGTTGAAATTACTTGCTAAATATGAGAAGCGTCTAGAGAGACCGAAATGCGAAAGCTTAGACACGCCCAACACGTGATATCACTAGTTTGGACTATTTCTTCTTTGCTCTAGCGTTTACTTCCAGCGAGATGGTTAGCACATAGGTTACGCTTTTGCTTATGGCGCGAGGGGTCCCGGGTTCAAATTCGTCTGCCCGCACAACTTTTTTTAAAATTCTGTAACGATTAATATATTTTTTTACAAATTCTTTTCTGATTTCTTTAGGTTTTCCTTCTTTTTATATAATAATTTCATTCTTTCGTGTGATTTCTTTGGGTTAGGTTAGTAGGTTTTTATTTTGATATCTAATTGTTAATAATTATTAGCGCCGCAGGTAGTATTAGCGTCGCAGACAAAAAAATGGGGGGTGCGGGGGGTGTCCCCCCGCCTTTTTTCCACAAAATAACAGGAAATATTTCAATTTCTCCACTTGCACGAATTTATTATACATTTACAAGGTAATGCGCATGCTCGAAGCTTTCGCATTTCGGTCTCTCTAGACTCTTGTCTTTTATGCCAACCCGCCCACATAGCAACACAGGCGGGCAGCGTCGGTCTAATAGCAGTGGCAGAATGCACATTCGTAACATTCGTTTAACTAGAGCGAGCAGCGTAGCTTGTTCACAGTACAGCACTTAACAATGGCATACCTATGTAACTCGTGTAAAACTATTTTATTTTAATAAACCTATAACACATTTTTTTGTTTCCAAAAAGCGAAATATATTAATTTTTAAACTATACCTATAATTTACGTAAGAATCGGCCAGTCATCAATTCAAAACAGCCGACATGACATGTCTTCAAATCAAATATATTATTGTAATATAAGCCACATATCATTTATCTAATTTACGACGTCGAATGTAGGTATAGGTATTCATCGTCAAAGTAGCAATACAATAATTGGACAGCATTAAACAGAAAGGAACCAGCACTCTCAGCTAAAATCAAGAAATAAGCTTGCAAAGAATGGTTTTGCATCTTAATTACAATATTGAAACTACACCATTAATTTTTTTATAAGGAAGATGAGTTGGATTTTTTCAGCTGCACACACCAAAAATTCTTTGGAACACACATTAAGATATTCTACATTTAAATAAATTAAGAAACAATTTTTTTAGATTTTGTGGGTTGGCTCCTTTCTGTTTAATGCCATCCAATTTATATTTCATTTAAAATTAATCACATTCAACCACTCCATACCAGTGGCGGTTTTACCACTGGGCACACTGGGCGAGTGCCCAGAGCGGCAAAATTTCAAGGGCGGCAGAATTTTTTTCTTTTGAATATTGCTTTAGTCGTTTTTATGATTCCGCTAATGCGACAGTTCCATTAAAGCCAAAACAACGCATCGAGCAATATGGATGGCAACCAGCAGCGGCTTTCTTTCATATCTAATTTATATTAGAAAATAAATACCCGCTACAAACTGTTCTGGAGAAAGGAGTTTCTCGACCTTGCGACGGGTAAAGAATTACTTACGGTCCACAATGACGCAGGAAAAGCTAAATTCACTAGCAGTGTTAAATATTGAAAACGAAATTTTAAAAACGATGAAAACGGGAGATGCAATCAATGATTTTGCTGTAAAAAAAGGAACAAAAGTTCGTCTTTACCTTGTATAAATTTTTTTTTAGTTATTTTATTTTTAAAATTATATTATCTCTTCTTTATTTTTAATAAATAGGTGTTATACAGAAAAGTCATTTTATATACCACTCACCTCTAATGTGTACCTAGTGTCCTTTGTTCTTTTAAAATAAAATAAAAATTTTTAGTAAGTATTATTTTTTTTTGGTAAACATTTTTTGGGTAGCATTATGTGTTATATTTTTTAAGTAGGGGCGGCATCTTAAAATAGTGCCGGGGGCGGCAAGCATGTTAAAACCGCCCCTGCTCCATACAGCAATGCATTTATTTTTTATTTCTGCTATATGGCTTCAACCTGGCAGGTAAAGTTTCATTTGCTATCTGCTAACTGCCAATACGCTCCATTTAACCAAAGCAACTAGCGCTAAAAAAAGCTGCTAATAAAATAGCAGCTATTTTTAACTGCTAAATGAAATTAGCAGTAGCAGAATTAGCTGCTACACAAAAATAGCTGGTTCGACCCATCACTAATAGAAACATCTATTCATGATGGATATCTAAAAATCTTTCACAAAGCTGAATGTGAATGATTTTATAATAATTATCTAAAGATCCTAGGGTTCGGCTTGAATAACAAATTTGATTTGGAATCACTTTTACACAGGGCCATTGATTCCTGCATCTAATATTATCTGTAATATTTGATTTGATATAATCCTGAACTCTACAAAAGTATAGAAAATCCAGACAATGAGACAAACCTTCTTTCTATACTCTATATGTTTTAATTTGTTTAAAGTGGGCCAAACCTTCTTTCTATACTCTAAATTATACAATTTATAAATTTATGTTTTAATTTGTTTAAAGTGGGCCGATCCCGGCGGTACTGCAATACCGGGCCAACCCGCGACGGAGGTGGAGCAAGCCCCTAACCTCCGTCAATTTCCAAAAATCAGTTTAATATACTGGCCCCGCATGCGGGGCGTATCAGATATTAAGCTGATAAGAACAGATACTACACTTTGATCTTAGCCAGAGGCCGAGAAGCGATACCGTACGTTTGCAAAATCTCAGTACTCATCGACCTTGAGCACTTCGATAGAGGTAACATGAAACTGGCGCCCTCTTGCCATTCTCAGTGAACTTTGAGTGGCTTGTCGCCAATGTCATCAACTATGACTAAATTTACATGGTCCATATTGTATAATAGATAGCTCACATCTAAAATAGAATTAGAAGATTTTCTTAATTACAGTAAGTTAGTGCTAAATAAACTTGGTTTCTTAATGTTTATAACTAATGAAGGCGTATATGAAATTAAGTCTTCTTCGTCGAATTTGGGCACCTCTTGTTGTAGTAGAGTTACTGACTCATAGATGGCGGTTACTGTTCATTTAACACGATCCTCTTCAGACTGCTTAATTAGAGCAGATGCTCGCGGAGTCCGGACAGTCTCTGATGGACAATGATGAGATGCTCCATAAAATACTCTCAGTGATTAATCAGTTGATCACAGCTGATACATCACAATGGGAAATATTATTGGCAACTACTGGACTAGATTTAACAGGAATGATGAAGAAGCAATGATCCTAATGTTTAATAATTTTATTTTACATTAAAAAATGCAATATACTCTTCGCTTTGTATTTGCGAAGAGTATATATAATAAGGCCATAGAATGCAACATTACCAAAATAAATATGACAGTTTATCATTTAGTTGCTTACTCATTAACTCATTCGTTGAACATTGTTTCGAAGAAATAAATGCTTAATGTCACAGGAACTAGGAACAGTAGTTCAAAGTTAGTAAATAACCATTTTTACTTCAGTCAAATTATATGTTTTGAGAATTTTGATCAAGAATTCAATGTCAGCATAAAATATTAAGACTTAACAGCTGCCAAATCTGCTGTTAATCTACTGTCAAAATACAAAATCACGGAATTTCTCCACAAAAAAGCTGAATTTATAGAAAAATCCTCTATTTAGGAACTTGAAGAATGCAGATCATGAATCTAATGTCACAATGCAACATTGATCACGAATCTAATGTCACAATGCAACATTGACACTTGGCAGCTGTCAAGTCTGCTGTCAAGTGTACTGTCAAAGTAAAAGATCTTTGAATTTCTCCCCAGGAGTGGCCTCTTTAGAAGAACAACCTTAATTTAAGTTTATTGGCAATTAACGTTTAATTACTAAAATTGTAAAACATCATATCTCAAGAAGTATAGTTTCCTTTGCCTTGAAATCAAGAGGAAAGATGAAGGTCAATTGGTATCAATATTGCTCAAAATTTCAAGTCAGAATGTTGAACATTACTTGAGAAAATCTATTTCTTGAAAAAAAGAAAAAAGCACTTTTTATTCTGAAAATTAAAATTCCACCTGGAAGGATCGATTAGGAATTTGGTTATGAGTATTTAAAAAAATCAGCTGGTTTGCCCATAAAGTGCCTTCAGAAAATTAATTTGTCCTAAAAAGATCGCTGTGAGCCGTTATCTGATAAAATTATTAAAAGTCTTCACAACTGTTGACTTATGAAAAAAAGTTATTATAAATCTTATAGAGCGTACAATTTTACAATTATCTGTAAGTTCTCTAGTGAATAGAACAATAAATCGCTGAAATCCAAACAAATCCAACAGCTGCAAATTAGTGCGTCTATGTATAATTAACAAGAGTTTTTGGCTTGTATAAATTTATCTTTAGGTTGTAGTGTGTAAGAAGTTGTAAATATTCTAGATATATCTGCAAAAGGAGCCCAACTGCACTAAAATCAATTAATTAGTTTTTTGACAAAATGAGAAATACTGGTACAAAACGCTGTTTCTTAATTAATTCTTGACTTTAAAAATTATGAACGTACATAACACATCACAACAAAATTTAATAGATCATAGTAGTCCAGTGTATGATAGTATTTGGCTCCAATTTCCATCAAGAAGCATCAATTTGCTTGAAATTTGAAGTCTAAGTAGGGAACATCTACCCATGCGAATGTGCGCTTTTACCCTAGGGGTGGATACCACCCCAACTCGGGGGAATTTTATTATTGAAAATAACCTCAGAAATCGATAACGGAACACATTCTAAGCAAAAAATATTTTATAGTTTTTTCAAAAAATCAATACTTTTCTAGTTATTTGTGTTTGAATATTTCAATTTTTCTTAAAAATGTTTTCAAACGGGTTTTCACGAATAACTCATATAATATAAAGTTTTTATTTTATCAGAAAAGTAAAAAGAGCAAACATGTAGCTTATAAAAAAACAGAGAGATTGGTCTTTTTTATTGCTATATACAGGGTGATTCACGTAGGCCATTCATTAGAAGTTTTTCAACTTGCAGTTGGATTAGAAACTTGAAATTTGGTATGCAGCCATAATCGATCATGCCCGTTCTATCTAAAATGTTTTCAGTCCTCCAACTATACAGGGTGTGCCAAAAATTGGTACCAACTTTCTTATTTTAAACGGAAACCTATATTTTTCTTTACATGGTTCGATTGGTCTTCAAATTCTGATTTTAGAGAACCTAAGTTATGTTAACTTATCTATTACAATTTTTGACATATGTCCAATTTAAAAAAAAAAATTGCCGCTGTAGTAGTTTACGAACAAATTTGTATCTCGCAATCCTTTCAAAATATTATGAAACCAAATTTGTGAAACAGTTAGCTGGAAGTCCAGGCTAACTTTTGATGTCCCATCGGTTGTCCCATTTTGTACCATATGGGCGCAGTCGATTTTCAAATGTCGCAATCAAAAATTGTCAAAAAGTCAATTTTTTCAAACGGCACCTACTATTTTTTTTCACACCATTCGAAAGAAAATTGAATTTTAGGGTGAGTTACTTAAGCATTCCCTATACCTAACTTCACCCCATATCGAGTTATTCAATAAAAATCAAGAAATAACTTTTCTTGCCGAGAGATTCCTTACTTCATCAAGTATATGCCATGGAAACAAAAGACAGTTGTAATAATTTTTAAAGAAAAATATGGATTCTTATTTAATTACACACAACACCAACAAATTATTATTAAAGAACAAGAACAATGTTGACGAAATTCTGTCGTCAGTGAAAACGGTGCACATATTGAGCATTTGTATTGAAATAATTATTTTGTTAATCTGTTTATTTGTTGTTATTTTGTTGTTATTATTTATTATTGCAATACGATTTTTGAATAAAAATTAAAATGAAATGATTGTTTCCAAATCCTACTACCCTTGAGAAAAAAAAAACAATATTTTTTACAAAAAATGCCAATAACTTAAAAACGACTGTAGATAGACATACACAATGTTAATAAAAGTGGCCCTAAAATTCAATTTTGCATTGATTTCTGGCGTCAGAAATGGTAGGCGCAAAGATGTGCTACGCAATCTGTTGAAAGTAGAATAATAGAATATTTGAACAAAAATATGGTGGTCACATTGAACATTTACGTCAGAATTTCGTCAACATTGTTCTTGTTCGTTAATAATAATTTGTTGGTGTTATGTGTAATTAAATAAGAATCCATATTTTTCTTTAAAAATCATTACAACTGTCTTTTGTTTCCATGGCATACTTGATGAAGTAAGGAATCTCTCGGCGAGATAAGGTATTTCTTGATTTTTATTGAATAACTCGATATGGGGTGAAGTTAGGTATAGGGAATGCTTAAGCAACTCACCCTAAAATTCAATTTTCTTTCGAATGGTGTGATAAAAAATAGTAGGTGCCATTTGAAAAAATTGACTTTTTGACAATTTTTGATTGCGACATTTGAAAATCGACTGCGCCCATATGGTACAAAATGGAACCTCCGATGGGACATCAAAAGTTAGCCTGGACTTCCATCTAACTGCTTCACAAATTTGGTTTCATAAATTTGAAAGGTTTGCGAGATACAAATTTGTTCGTAAACTACTACAGCGGCAATTTTTTTCAAAAAATTGGACATATGTCAAAAATCGAAATAGATAAGTTAACATAACTTACGTTCGCTAAACTCAGAATTAGAAGACCAATCGAACCATATAAAGAAAAATATAGGTTTCCATTTAAAATAAGAAAGTTGGTACCAATTTTTGGCACACCATGTATAGTTGGGGGACTGAAAATATTTTAGATAGAAAGGGCCTGATCGATTATGGCTGCATACCAAATTTCAAGTTTCTAATCCAACTGAAAGTTGAAAAACTTCTAATGAATGGCCTACGTGAATCACCCTGTATACTTAGGCTCAATACAAACCGAGTTATGGCATATTGAAGGTGGGCCTTATAAATCGAACGAAAAATTTAAAAAATTCAACATTGAATAGCAGGAAAACGATCAATTTTACGGGGAAAACGCATAATACTTTTCTAAAGTACTTAAAAAAACCTTTAAAATGAGATGTTGCAGAACTCTCTAGCATAAAAACTAAGGGAGTTATGACGAAGATAAGGTTGATTCCCATTTTTTTTTTGTGGAAAAAACAATTCCTTTTGCATTACTACCCTAATTGAAATTAAACGTAATCCATTTACAAATAACAATAATTGTTGCAAAGATACGCGCATAAGAAAGGAAAGTTAAAATAGCTCCGTTTTACGGTCTGACATGCTTTCTTTTGCAAAGCTAACGCGATATTTCGTTCTATCTCATCGAGTTACCCCAAATCGATTGGCTATAGCTTTCTGAACGTCCACAGGAAGTCGATATAATGATAATTTTGCGAGTGTGCACGATTTTGAACGTCCGAGTCCAGTTGCTGCAAGGGCGCAAGTAAAACTTATTCTATGCAGCAAAACCCATGATCTATCAAAGTTTTTTACGTCTACGTTATATATGTATACATTATTTTTAAAGATAAAAATTATTTAAGAAACAGCAGTTCTTTAGCAGTATTTTTCATTTTGTTAAAAAATTAATTAACCGATTTTAATGTGGTTGGGGTGATTTTGTAGATATTTTTAATAGCTATAGCTGTCTTCGGACGTATTTTCGAAAAAACCTAAAGATAAATTTATGCAAGCTAAAAACAGGTTTTTATAACTTCACTTGTTAGTTAAGCGTAGACGCACTAATTTTCAGCTGTTGGATTTTAGATACAATAGTTATACATATACTAACAGATACACATTCCCACTGAAAAACCCGGGTTGGTATTTTTTTTAAACAAAACGCTCCTTTGCCTAGGCTAATAATCAGGAGATGTGAACCCAGACCTACATCAATAGATAACTAAACCCGTTTGTGAATAGCCCCAATTTTAATTCCAACGTATTTGAAAGATGTCTCTAGTTATATCTCGCATATCTAGGTGCTACTTAATATAATAGAGATAAAGATGCAACACGATTGTACCAAAAGTATCGTATTAACGATATTCTTCACAATTTGTCCTGAAAGGGATCACGCAATGGTCCCATGTAAACTTGTTTAAAACTTAATAACCCACCAGACTACCAGACCACTCAGACCAGGCGGATGTAGGTAGGGATATATTGAATCATTTGATACTCCAACGCCACAAGACAGATCGTCAGATCGATATATGAACAAAAATTTATCGATATTTCTATGTATCGAATATCGATATATTTTGTAGATTAACATTTAATGTCAAAAATTATAAAATTAATGAATATTGTTCAAGGTATATCTTCGGAAAGCGGGGGGGGGGGGGGGTCATATTCCTCGCAATAAAATTTTTATCTCAACTGAAATTTCGAAGAGGGGGGGATTTGCAAGTTGACCCTTTTCGATATATTTAGAAAAATATCGATATTTCAACTCGATATATTGCAACAAAAGAACATATTCATGTTTTAGGATTAATATGTCGATATTTATTTTATATCGTTACATCGTTGCCAACCCCAATTCTCTCACATTATTGTTATAATCGGATCGGGGTCGGTCGAGAATCGTTACATCTTATGTTTGAACTATTTGAAACATTTTATGGTAGTTATTGACAAATATTTATACCCAGAATGCTAATATTTATTGAATAAAATATATAAAAATATTTATACACTTTCCCTAAAGGAAAGGGCATTGCTAAGCACTTTTCAGCCCTTCCTAAAATACAAGCAATTTGGAGTTAATAAAACACAATAAAATAAATATACATCAATTATAACAAAAACAATGTAAATACATACTGTTGAAGATAGTAGTTAATTTTCTTGTTGATTTCTTAACATATGCGCCTTAATTTTGTTTTTAAAACTGTTAGGTGTTTTACTGGACATTAACATATTATTAAAAAGATTAAAATCTTTGGACCTAAATACAAATAAATAATAGTTTAAAAAACTAAAACAACACGCTTTAATAGCAAACCGAACTAACAAGTAAAAATTAATACAATACAATGCAAAAAAGCGTGGGGTGCTTTTTACTACGAAATATTTATACCAGTTGATATCAAGCACCCCACGCTTTTTTGTATTATATTGTATTATTGTATTTTATTATTTTTTACTTTTTAGTTCATTCTGAAATTAAAGCGTGTTTTCTTTAGTTTTTTTGAAGTTTTATTTATTTTTTAGTCTTAAAAATTTGGACCAGATAATTCTAACCTGAAACCTCGATAACTCACAGATACCGATTTTCAGTCAAATCCGACGATAATTATTGATGAAACCTATCCGCCATGTCCACACCACCATTCTGAATTTTTAAGTTTTGATGACACATTTGTTTCCTACCTGTCAAGCCTTTTTCTTTGATACCCATATCAAGGGGGTTGTAAAGAAAATGATAATCCTCCATCTTGGGGCGGCGGCCATTTTGAACATATTATAAAATTGAGAGTACCTATACTATATTGTATTGTCATCGGAGCTACACACAACTGCCAAATTTCATGATGATACAACAATTAGAAGTGTGTGAAAATTACGTTGAAAGATTCCGTTACATTGATAGATTGATAGATACCTACAGGTGAACTGGTGAAGCTATTAAAAGCGTGTTAAAAACAGGATTCAAATTTCGCAGTTCTATGTTGAGGAATGGTGAAAATGTCAACACTTCTAAGTGTGATATCGTGTATCTGTGACACTGTGACCTGGGTATTAGACATTCATATAAATAAGTTGGTATTCTTAAATGATATAGTTTTGTATGCTAATGTTGCAAATAGTGCAATATTTCTATTTTATATCTTTAGGATGTTGTACTTAATGTAATAAGGTGTAACATGTTTACTTCTGTCAATATTATATGAGTATCTTAAACAGCTAATTTGTACAATTTGTATTTTATTTTGAAAAATTTTGTTAGATGCGGATAATAGACACTACTGCAATAATCAAAATTGCTTAATATAAAAGAATTTACTAAGTTCCATTTGATACCAGCCGGCAAAATGTAGGTATTTAAATTTATATAAATAACTGAACATAACATAAGATTGTTGATATTTTTCTATAACGTGATTTTCGAAATTTAAGTAAATGTTCATCTTTGATACCTAGATTTTTAACACAACTATTAAACGGAATTTCACTGCTATTATTCTTATTTCACTGTTTTTTCAACCGCTTCTCAAATCAGTTTAAATTAGATTTTGCCTTTTCACATTGTACATTGGTGCCTATGCACAAAGCAAATGATTTTAGGGAATTTATGGTAAGACCATTATCTTTAGACCACTGTGAAATCACTAAGAGATCACTGTTGAGTTTTCCAATGGCTTTATTGTATTGTTGGGGGTTGGGGGTTACAGGAAATTTCAAGTTTGGTGTCATGGGCATAAAGATGGATTTTACAATATGTCGTAAATACTGTAAAAAGCAATGGACCCAAAATACTTCCTAAAAATGGGTCTGAATTTCGATAAACTTTTGCAGGCATGTTCAGCACACAGAGTACATCCGTGATACAGACACAAACTAATTAAAAAAAACAACTTTTTTCCTCACCTTAAAAACGGCAAAACCTCGAACTTTTCGAGCAGTGAAGGAATTTCTTTAATGTGTTTTTAAATTAAATTAATGTTAAAACACTCTCAGTGTCGGCTTTTGTGAGCGAAAAAAAGATACTTAGTAAGTGTACAGTATTCATACAAATTAATCTTCTCCAAGTTATAATTTAATGTAATTAAATCCATAACAATATATAAAGTTTCATTAAAAATTCATGTTAAAAGGAAATGTATACAATATTGTACTCTTCGCACCTACGAAAACGAACAGTATATTGCATTAGATAGGCACATTTCTAAAACAGTAAATATCACCAATATCGATTGCATACAATTTTTAACAAGGTAATGTACTCCCACACAAGATAAATACCTCTGTTGAAACTTTTAGTAGATTTCTTTTGTATTAGGCACTATGTAATAATATTCATTACGTAGTCAAATGTATTTTGCAATAATGTATCAACCAGTAGTTATTTTGATAACAGGGAATATAGGCAATATTGTTGGTTTTTATATATTTGGTATATGCAACCTTCACGACATCAACCAATATGTGTTGAGTATAAGCCAACGAAGTGGACTTCATTTCGTTGGTATAAAGCACATTGCTCATGATTCTAGTATGCCCAGTCGCTACAGATGGCGCCAATAGCAACTCGTGGCATTTGAACTGGCCGCAGTTGATTTCCAGTGGAATTTTGTAAATTGTAGTTATCGCTTCTCGGCCTCTGGCTAAGATCATGATACTACAACTAAAGAGATATGCTCACGCGGAAATTCAGTTTCGTTCTGTTCTGCGCATGACGTCATCCAGAGACAAACTCTGCCAAGTGAGCGTACAAGTACAACCAAACAACGTTGGGGAAATTTAATTATACAATAATTTATGAGTTGTGACATTTTATAATGACGTATTTGGACGTAACCAACCATTATTAACTCTTAGCAAATACGAAATCAAAGAGTATATTGCATTTGATCAACGGTGGTGTTGATTTGAATGGCACATTTCTAAAACAGTAGAACGAAAATTATGATATTGAAATTTGCACAGTAGGCTAGCTAAAGGAAACACTTGTTTTTGAACAAAATCAGTAAATAAAATAGTTATTAAATAAATTTGTATGGTCCTAATATATTTTTTTGTTCTTAAAGGTATTTTAAAAAAAATAACATTTCAGCAGGTTTAGAATTTTATGAAACGTCGAGATATTAAGTGTGAGCAAAACAATTCTGTCTGTAGGTCGGTCTATTTTTTTTATACGCCTGATTACCCGGAAACGGTTTGAGATAATAATTTGCATTTGGTACACATATATATTTTTACTTCCCTCGCATACCAAAGGGAAGTATTGTATTCGAGAAAAAATCACCCTCCGAGATTTTTTCGGTTTCTGACGTTTCAGAACTCGTAGATTTCGAAAATATAGGTTTTTCAATTCCGTCTGTCTGTCTGTTGGTGCATTAACTAAAAAACTACTTGACGGAGAGCAGTCAAATTTGGTAGGTAGTTAACCCTACTGTCAGCGAAGAAAGGGTAGAACTTTCACTAAAAAATATACAGGGTGGTGAAAAAAAATTTTTTTTGCTCAAATTTAAAATTTCCACATTTTTGAAAAATTTTTTACCACTAAAATAGGTGGAATTTTTTTTCTTTGTTCAAATTTAAAATTTCCACGTTGCCATGGCATTCTAAGCGTATTAAAACAAATGTAGAAATTTTTCTGAAAAATTTTTTTCAAAAAATTTATGGATTCATCACTAAGTACTTACTAAAGAATAGAAGAAAATATTTTTTTTCCTCAAATTTAAAATTTCCACGCTTCAAGACATTCCAAACCTATTTCGGAAGAAAAAAATTGTAACATTTTTTTACCATTTTGGAAAAAAAAAATTACCACTAGAATAGATGGAATTTTTTTTGTTCAAATTTGAAATATACACGTTTCATGACATTCTAAACCTATTTCAGAAGAAAACATTTTGAACATTTTTTAACCAACATTTTGGAAAAATTTCAAAAAAAAAAATATTTTTTTCTTTGTCCAAATTTAAAATTTTAATGTTTCCATAGCATTCTAAACCTATTGAAATACATTTAAAAAAAAAAATGAAAAATCTATTTCATTACTTACTATAGAATAGATGAAAAAATTTTTTTTGCTTAAATTTAAAATTTCCACGTTTCATGGCATTCCAAGCCTATTTCGGAAAAAAAAAATTGCATCATTTTTTTACCATTTTGGAAAAAAAATTTACCATTAGAATAGACGGAAAAATTAGTTTTTGCTGAAATTTAAAATTTTCACGTTTCATGACATTCTAAACCTATTTCAGAAAAAAAATATTTGAACATTTATTTCACACATTTTTGAAAAATTTTTTACCACTAAAACAGATGGAAATTTTTTTTTCTTTGCTCAAATTTAAAATTTCCATGTTTCATGACATTCTGAACCTATTGCAAAAGAGACTGAAAATTTTTAACCAACAATTTTGAAAAATTTAAAAAAAAATGAAATTTTTAACCACCACTATACTTCTACTTCACTGCGTGAATGTGGAACTGAAAATGTCTCTAATGGCAACAATATTTGACATATGCTACTATACTTTTATTGGAAAATATACAGGGTGGTCATCCCAAGAAATATTTCATGGTAGACCTGTTATTTAGTACTGAACTTTTGCTGTTGGATGAGCACTATTTTTTTGACCAGAAGTTATCAGGATTTCTTTGTAATAATTGCAATAACTATATTTCGATTATTATTCTCAATGTCATTTCGTATTTAATAATTTTTTAGAGTGACCGCCAGCACAAATAACGAGGGAAGTTCTGTGTAAATACCTTTACCGATTTTTATAATAAAGATTTATTAGACTTCGACTCTAACTTGTAACCCAAGGGTCGCGGGTTCGCAACTCGGGTAGAGGTATTTTTCTTTAATTAATTTTGTTTGCTTTTTTAATGGACTTCTGAATGAAACACTGGAACACACTAAATTCTAATTTATTAATACTATGTACAAAACTAGTAATGTACTGCAAAAGCGTCCGAACAAGATGTGAATTTCATCATAATTGAGACTTAAAAGTACAGTAAATTTTCTTGTTGGGTTCTAATCCCCGTACCTAACAGGTAATACAAAATATTCTAGGTACAATAAATATTGAATCTTAACATAAGTAAACATTGGATTTTGAAAATTTGTATGGAGATGGTTTATTGGAGTATGGGGTTAATTGTTTAGGTGGCCATATTTCTACATAAATGGAGTTTTAGATGAAAAGCTGAACCACTAAAACACAGGTTACTGAGAGGGAACTGACGGAGTTTGTCACGGAACTACGTCATCGACTGGAGAAGGATGGAGCGATGTATGCGCGTGAGCATATCTTTAGTTCATAGTATCATGGGCTAAGATCAAAGTGTAGTATCTGTTCTTATCAGCTTAATATCTGATACGCCTAGGGACGTTCCGATACCACAAAAGTATCGATACTTGTATCGATACTGGTATCGAATGAAAAGTATCGATGCTGGTATCATATCGGAAAGAAAGTATCGATACTTGTATGGTTACTGGTATCGAATGAAAAGTATCAATATTGGTATCATATCAGCAAAAAAGTATCGATACTTCGCTAAAATTTTTTGAAGAGCGGGGGGGGGGGGGCATTTCCGTAACTTTAATGATACCGATGTCGGCTAAAAAGTATCAATACTGGTATCATATCAAAAGAAAAGTATCGAGTACACAACTACTTAGTATCGAATGAGAAGTATCGATACTGGTATCATATCGGAAGAAAAGTATCGAGTACAAAAGTACTTGGTATCGAATAAAAAGTATCGATACTGGTATCATATCAGTAGTATCGGAACGTCCCTAGATACGCCCCGCATGCGGGGCCAGTATATTAAACTGATTTTTGGAAATTGACGGAGGTTAGGGGCTTGCTCCACCTCCGTCGCGGGTTGGCCCGGCATTGCAGTACCGCCGGGATCGGCCCACTTTAAACAAATCTAAACACAAATTTTACAATCAGCGGATTAGCGGAAGATGTTCTTGAACTTCTGCAGTCCACTATATATTTCTTAATTTCTTGCGATTTAGTGTTCACGGTGTGCTAGAAATAACGGTGTAAAAATTATTCACCTTGAATTTGGTAACTTTGGATTTGACAAAACGTTTGATTTTATATTTCTCATATTGGTTTGCACTGAAGATACATGAGATGCAATTATAGGCCAGTTACCTATAATGGAGTCAATTGAGGCTGAATATATGCATTAATTGGGAATAATTCCGGGAAGCAGTAACCGTTGAAAATACATTTCTGAACAGGAAAAATGTACCTAAAGTTACAAAACAATAGTCCTTGAGCGTCATTTGTTATTAAACATAAAATTGATTCAGCAGGCCAAAAATACACCGGAATTAATTGGTTTGGTCGATGGAATCGACAACTGTTTTATTTTTCTGAGCCTGAGTTGTCAATCGCCATGATTTTTTCTGCGAAAAGGATTACAATATGTATTATAGTAGCAATTTATAAAATCCTGGTACTCGAAAAAAATATTTATTATTATTAGATTTAACTCGGTGCGAATTGTACAGATGAGTACATTTGATAGTACAGTAAACTTGTCATTTACTATAATATAACAGTCGTTTATTTAGCACTTTACTATACATGTTCACAATGATAGGAGATAATATTAATACGATATGTATAACATGTTCAGTATTCATATAATATTATCAATAAGAGAAAATCTGTTTGTAAATATCCCTAAGTGAAAGAAGCTATGCTACGAGTCTGCTTACCTTCGCTAGTAAGGCTGTTGTATATACCGGGTGAGTCACGAATTGCGCTCGCCCCGATATTTCCTAAAATATTTGGAAGAGAAAATTGAAATTTGGAGGCCTTATTACACGACTAAAATGCCATCTTTTCAATAAAAAATCAAGTTTGGTGCACATTTTTCCAATGTTATTAGGTTACCAGATTTACACAGAAATGTGCCATTTTAGTTTCCAAAGCCCACTAATCTATTATCTATTAGCCGCATGTTTCTAAAAGCTTGGTTGCATTGTATTTTGGCTGAAATCTCAAATATTTCTGAGCGGATTTTCAAAATTTTGGTATCATTAGATTCGTATGAAAATGAGGTATTTAAAAATGTTGGTGAACGATTAAATTTCTATTTAAAAAAACCGAGTTAGTGGCTAAAAATCACATTTAAAAATTTTAAACGCCTCTAGAGAATTAAGTAATGCAATCATATTGATCTTTTTATTTTTATAGTAACGTAGCACACAAACTAAAGTATATTTTGGGCACCACAGCACTCTGGATTCAGAAATAGATTTTTTAATAAAATTTTTAATGTTCATCAAAAAGTGACCAAAATGGATGTATTGTATTCAAAATTTTCTCTAGATTCCAAAAACGTAAAAATATATAGGGTGTTCCATTTAAAAATCTAAAGTTGTGGGCATTTCCGGTCAAACCGGATGTACACCAAACTTGATTTTTTATTGAAAAGATGGCATTCTAGTCGCGTAATAAGGCCTCCAAATTTCAATTTTCTATTCCAAATATTTTAGGAAATATCGGGGCGAGCGCAATTCGTGACTCACCCGGTATGTAAAGCTCTGAAGAAAATTGACATTTGCACAGCAGTTATGTTTACTCGTTGCAAAACTATATTAATTCTACCTCTTCTGTTATAGTTGTGAAAATCATCAAAAGTTTGTACATTTTCTTGCAGATAAGGGGGTAATACATGCAATTTAATTGTATGTATAAAAACCAGTACATTGAACTCCACATATTTAAACACATTCATCCATCCTAACGCTTTTAACATGTCATATACTCTGGTATAAAAACTACATCTTAGTATAACTCTCATAGCCCAGTTTTGCAATTTCTGTAAGCGGTCCATGTCGCCTTGGTTTGCAAGATACAGAAGAGTACTACAATAGTTAAAGTGTGTTTCTCTTTACCTAACACAAAATCATTCTGGACTATCAAGGAGTTACCTCGGTGACTTGAGAAGCGGTTAAGAAAACATTAATTGATCTTTAATTAATTAAAATTAATAATAGTATTGTATACCATTTCTCTGTATTTTATAGATAAATTCCAACTAACCCTTTTTAGGAAATCGATCTTTTTAGCTATCTTTTTACACATATGATTGACATAATTTCCCTGATAACTTCAATTACTTCTCCACAAACTCAAAATTCTAGATTTTGCTGTTTTATTTCATATATAAATTTCTTTTTTCCTACAATAGTACCTTTTGTTTTAGACACATTCAACTTTAGTTTATTGACTTCTAACCATTCACTTCACTCACTTCTTTGAGAACTTTATTAATTCTATTCACCAACACCGCTTTCCTCTGTTATACAAATAGAAATAACCATATCATCTGCAAACAAATATCAATTTCTTCGACCTTCAAGAATATGTTTAAACCGAAAAACTTTTCATAAAACTTGTAGATTTCGATTAGGCTTCCTAATTTATTTAAACAGTTAGAAAAAAAGCGTTGAAATTTCAAGAATGGTACTTTTTTACCTTTCACTGCATACGTAGCGAGAGCCGAGCCGTACAGATAGGGCATTAATGCGTTAAATTTTTTTTGTAGAGCATAGAATTTTCTACGAAAAAAGTCCCTGAGAGAATATTCACTTATCATAAATTCGGTTGTTCCAGCCTGGAAACTCATAAACATGAAAATAAAACACACATATTTCTTTATTGGTTTTATTCCAAAAGACATTTACAGACAGTTCTCTAAGTGGTGGTTACATCTAAATTGAACGTTATGTCCTCAAGTCATAACTTATCATAGTCTCGAGCTAGAATGTCCCAAGAATATCCAGAATACGCTTAGCGAAGAAAGGAGAGCAATTTGTGGATAAGCAACTTAAACACACGGGGTGCTCAAACGCTAGCAACTGTTTGATTTCATTTCTCTATAGAATTTTCATTTGGCAATGTTTAACGCATTGCGGCTTGGGAACCTTATACATTATGTTCAAATTCGAGGTGCACTACTTGTATATTTATTATTCTAGGTAATAAAGACTTGAGTAAACGAAGGTGTTTTGAAAATTTTTTTGAGGAAAAGGAAGTAAAATTTTCTGTCACAGCTTAATATAGCCGAGTCCACAGGATATTTTCAGCTGGGGTTAAATAATCCTTATGTGAA
This sequence comes from Stenurella melanura, assembly GCA_963583905.1. Lineage (NCBI taxonomy): Eukaryota > Metazoa > Arthropoda > Insecta > Coleoptera > Cerambycidae > Stenurella > Stenurella melanura. The sequence goes on from OY757315.1 coordinate 16,348,959, forward strand.
GTTTTGTATATGCGGCATTCACTAATAGAAAACTATTTAAAATAGTTCTCAAAGTCGCCATTGTCGGAACGTAAAATGGCGTCAAACTACAACTTTTCGTTTTTGAAATATAGTCCAGTTAACAGGACCAATCTCTAATTTGAGTGTAGAATTAGCCCAAAAATGAAAAAAGAAACAAAGTATATATACCCTTTCTGGCCGAGAACAAGATGTTTTTACTCTTGCGAATTTTTTCGAAAAATGCATATTTTTGAAAAAAAATCTGAAAAAATTCAGATGAATATTTCGTTAAAATACAAGACTCTTTTATTATTTCCGACTTTTCGGTAAAGTGCGTTTTCGCCGAGTATTTCCGGAAAAACATGTACAAACTACGCCTTTCTTTGAAATTGTAGCGCTTTAAAAATATGTAATTTAAAAATTTAAAAAAATTCAGACGTTGGCATTGAGACCTAAATATTTTTTGGCTCTTGGAATTTTTTACAACCTGTTAATTTTCCGAGTTACAGGCAGTTTCTCACGATATATTATTACAATGTACTACATTTTTTGCACATTATCAACTTAAAAATTTATTACATTGGAACTTTTAAAAATGGTATATATAACTCTATAGGTTTCATATTTTTTATAATAATATGTAAAAATCACGCTCACTTTTCGAATATTTATGAATTTTTTCAATGAGCGAAAATATATTACATTATCATGAAAAACTGTTTGTAATTCGGAAAATTAGCAAGTTACAAAAAAATTTCCAGAAATAAAAAATGTTTAGAAGGTCTCAATTCATAGGTCTGATTTTTTCAAATATTTAAATTACATGCATGGAACATCGTTATGAGTGGCTTTAGGCTTTTCTGATCAGTCCATAATAAGGACGAAAAACGTGTCAAAGGCATTTCCAAGAAACTGAATGAGATTTTATGAAAATGTAATTTAATATAATTATATGCAAATGCAACTTCCTGGAACTGTAAAAGCTCTATAACAATAGAAACAAATGAAAATATATTACCAGAAAATACTAGTAATTTATTCAAACTTTTACAAAATACTTATCACAAATAAGTTTAAAACATAAATCTTTCTTATATCAATTATAACAAAGTGTGTTACTGCTATACCGGTAAGTGCTTTTGTTTTGATTATCTTTGGGTTTCATTGAGCAGGATAATTTAAATTAAAAATAACATTATGATAACAGTTGTACTGTTCATAATGGGCATATTCTTTGTTATAATTGATATAAGAAAGATATATGTTTTAAACTTATTTGTGATAAGTATTTTGTAAAAGTTTAAATAAATTACTAGTATTTTCTGGTAATATATTTTCATTTGTTTCTAAAATGTAATTTATTAGAATGAAAAAAAATTTAAAGACAAGCGCTGCGAGCGTCGCCTCGGAAGGCATGGAGAAGTTCTTCCGCGTTTGAATTCTATATTTTCGTCGAATTTTTGCCTGCTCATCGTATGTCTCGACCGCTACAAAAAATTTCACTGTATGCTGTCGAAGGAACAAATATTTATCTTTTGTTCGTAGGTTACAGTTGGAGAAAATGTGAGTACTTAGTAGTGAAAATACATTTACATAAAATCTCCGATTTAAGATACATGTCATTATACAAGATTGGGCACACAGGATTGTGGAAACGCCTGATTCTCGGCCAAACTATAAGTATGATTAAAAAATACCCTTAACAATAGTTTTTGTGGTATTTCTATTCTACTCTATTCAGTGACTTACTTTCATGTTAAGTGTGTGAAGTTCTTCTTTTAACATTGTATAAAAACTGAAAAAACTGTTAACTGTATCAACAGTTTTATGTAAATAGTAAGTATCTATGAATATAACAAACATTCTTAGAGCTGTGTATTTATCATACACAGCAAAAAAGATTTTTCAAAAAAAAGCCTTGAAAAAGGAAACACGATAGATTTCCGAAACGTCGGCGAAATATTTAATTTCAAGTTTTTATACTTATTTCTGTTGCTTATTTAAAAAAGCAACCATCAACTGATCCTTTGACGTAAAAGTCACAGGCGTAGAGGTATATTTACCTGTATTACTTGTTAATTGTGATATTTTATAGATTCCCCCCTAGCACCACTTAAAGAGAAAACATACATATGGCAGGAAGTCGCAAAGAATTGAAGAAGGAAAAAAATTAAGGTAATGCCACATGAGCATGCCACACAAATAACATTTAGACAATAGTAGAAGAGAGTATGATAAAATCCTGAACTGTCCTACGAAAGTGTAGAAATCCAGGCAAATCTTCTCCAAGTTGTACAATTTTTGTTTAAATTTGTTAAAGGTGGGCCGATCCCGGCGGTACTGCAATACCGGGCCAACCCGCGACGGAGGTGGAGCAAGCCCCTAACCTCCGTCAATTTCCAAAAATCAGTTTAATATACTGGCCCCGCATGCGGGGCGTATCAGATATTAAGCTGATAAGAACAGATACTACACTTTGATCTTAGCCAGAGGCCGAGAAGCGATACCGTCCGTTTGGAAAATCTCAGTACTCATCGACCCTGAACTCTTCGATAGAGGTAACATGAAACTGGCGCCCTCTTGCCGTTCTCAATGAACCTACAGAGTGGCTTGTAGCCAATGTCATCAACTATGACTAAGCTTACAAAGCCCATATTTCCTAATACATAGCTTACATCTAAAGTTGAATTAAAAGATTTCTTTAATTACAAAAAACGGTAAGTTAGTGCTAAATACTTGTTATTTTATGTAATATTTAAAAAACCACGAGTCATTATAATTGATGAAAATATACAGGATCTCTCATTTAAAAAAACTCATATTTCGAACAAAAGGGTAGCTGTTGGAAATCAAAGTACGTCAGTTAGCAGAATAGAAATACTACACAAACTTCTGTTAAGAGTATTTTTTTATTGAAGTTATAATGGTTTAGCTAGAAATTAGGTGATTCCAGAACACATTTACTCAACCCTGCATTGCACATTCCTCTGTGAATTATAATGAAAAAAATGGGTATAGTTTTTTAACAGTAGATGCCCTAGTAGTAGAGGCTTTAATTTGATTTTTTTTTGTATATGTCAAAGTTAATTTTTTATATTGTACGAGCATTTTGAAATAACAATTTTATAAACTATAAATTCACGAAAATTACAAATAAAATCTAAAGTGTAAAATATAAAGTTAACTCATTTTCTATCCAGAGCACTATTGACTAATACAAGGAAAAAAACGTTCGTCGGAGCGTGACGTCATAAGTTTGATTCTTATTTTTCACAAAAACCGTTATATGTAGCATACTTTTTTGCGATAAGTTTTTGCATTTTTCGTATTTTAAGTTATTAAAAAAAAATGTTTTTTGCAAATTTGGCGCCATTTTATTTTATGTTCCGCCCAGTACCCTTGAGAACTTTTTAAAATATTTCTCTACTACTAGAAACGTACGATCAACTTCTCGTAACAATTCTTTTTTGTCAGCTTTTGCCTCTATTCTTCCCTGGTAACTCGGGCTGTTAATCGTGTGGGAAACTACGGCGCCAATACAAATAATTATGTAGATGTCGGTTCTTAAAATTCGAAACGCCGCGTAAGTCAGAGGATAATTCTATTTAGAAATTTGCCTCAGAAATATTTTACTTTAAAAACTCTCTTGTATAATAACAAAGGCACCAGTAGTGGACCTCGAACTTAGGGCGGCTTGTACATCCTAGGTAAAAAATGTAAAACTATTACAACTATATTATATATACAATATCATTCCTAAACTTACTATTTACAAAGAAACGTATTTCCCCATGTTTTGATAAGAAAAATTCAACAGATGAATTATGTACAAAAATCCAAAAGAAAAATTACAACTATTATCAGACGGCCGTGGACCTTTTCCAACTGTTTTTGCTCGCTGTTAAACTGCTAGTTTGTGTTCCCTGAAAATAAAAATACAGAGCTTGCATACAATTTAATTCAGTTGAAAACATGTTCTTTATAAACTAAAATACAATCGAGTGTCCGTGAACTTACTGACACATGATGGTGGAATCACATCACGTCACTAGAGAAACATAAAAAAGACAAATTATCGTTCTTCTTTATAATCCAAGGAAAAGGGTTTTCTGTTCTAAAAAACTCCAACTTTTGTTTTTTAATTCATCATCTTGTCTTGTCGTTCTAAGCAATATATTAGAAATCGAGAGTGAGATCGCACCAACGCAACGTTAAAAAAATATTAAAAGCCAAAGGTAAAAAAAACTCAGTTTCTTGCGATTGTCTCACTTCCTATGGCTTGAAGGTCAATTAAGTTTATAAAAATGAAAGATAATCAAAGCACATCGTACACAGGGGTTTATGTACACCAACAGAATTTCTTGAAATTTTGGTATGCTGTTGAGGCTGTCAAAAGTCCAGTAATTCTATGGAAAAACGCAACGATGCTACCCGGAAACAAAAAATACGGTCATGTAGAGGAATTTTAAAAATTAGTTTTTGTTTGCGTTCACTTCTATGTTTCATTACAAGTGTACGCAAACAAAAATGATTCACTTTTAAACATATATAGAATATATAGGCTCCATTACTAGCTAGGTAACACAGATGTGAAAATCTGTTTTTCTTCATTCAGTCAATGTCAAACAATGTCAAAAAAGATGGTAATTGTCTTAGTTTTTGCATGGAACATCGTGTGAGTGGCTTTGTACCTTTCTGATGAGCTCAGAATAAGGACGAAAAACGTTTCAAAGGCTAAGCATTTCCAAAAAACAGAATGATAGATTTCATGAAAATGTAATCCATTTGAATGAATTTTTTTTTCCAAAAGACGAGGTATGTAATAAGTTCATTTTAGGCCTTTGTTCTCATTTTAACTGAATGTTCATAGCCGTAGGGGGTTATGTGGATACTGGTTTATTCTGCATAGCTACAGGGGACTGTGTAGAAACTACTGTTAGAATGAAAATTGTCCAAGAAGAAAGACAAATTGATTTTAGATTTTAATTGCTTGCATAACCAGAATTCAGGTTATCGAGAGAATGCAAAGGTTGTATATCAATAATTTTACAAATAGCTTTTATTTTAGTTCTCACAGATAGTTCTTCTGCTGTTTGTAAAATCCTATGAAGAGTATGTTTCATTACAAATGTACTCAAACAAAAATTAATTCACTTTTGAACCCATTTAGTGCAACGTACTGACTCCTATTCATTAAATAAGATTTAAACAAAATAAGCAAAGAATATGAGAAGCCGATTAAGTAACAACTGTTGATCAAGTCTATCAAACCCTTTGGAGAAATCGGTATATATGACATCTGTCTGTCCACGTTCATCTATGGATTAGGAACTAGGTAGTTTTTTAAGATTAAGTTAAAAATTAAAGTTAGGGGATGCGCAAAGATGATTCGTTTTCTAAAACGAATTAAACCCACACTCACACACAATAACCTCAAAAATATCAGGCGGGAAATAAAATATGAGACCAATTTAGCCTACAGAAACTTCGGGCTCTAGCCCGAATAACCTCTTCTTCACTGAAGGAGTTTATGCTAACAATAGGGTTATTGTTCGGAATATCGGTCTCAATGTGATGTTCCTAGATAATCAATGAGGACACCTTATAAGATTGATCGAAAGAATTGGCAAATGCATTTAGTATATCGAAAGGATTGTTTAGCGAAGATCCCTCAAAGTACATCTCTTCAGATACACAGGCTGACCCTTTTTTACTGTTAATGAATGCCCAAAATTTATTGGGATCATTTTTTTTGTTCTGCATGAAGTTTCTGTAGACTAAATTGGTCACATACCTATTTTATTTCCCGCCTGATATTTTGGGGTTATTGTGTGTGTGAGTGGATCACTGATTCTTGCATATTATCTTCTAAGACGTTCTTTAAGGCTGTTTTTTTTATATTGCCATTAAACCAGGGAGGATACCTGCTGCTTCGAGAAGTCGATTTCTTTGGTACAGAAGATTCAAATAATTTGTTATAAAAATGAGTGCATGCACTATTGTCGTCATTAAAAGAAGAGAGGGAGGACCAGGCTATGTTATAAAATGTGTATATATTATTTATGCTAATGAGGAAACATCTTTTTCCGTGTTTGCAATTTCGGATATTGAAATATCTGGAGCAATTAGTAACCTAAGAACTTCTGTAGGAAAACGTCTTAATGGTTTTTTGAGAAGTTTCCTGTAACTAGTGACCGCCGGGTGAGAACTAGTTAACATTATATTAAAAACATCATGGAGCAGCTTTCTCGATTTCACTTAAAATTCTTTATCCGAGCCTCCTGGGCCTTTTTTGATAATTGGCAAATTGGAACCAGTGAAGAAGCAATCACGTCTGGCCCTTGAATAAGTAACTTATGTATAGTTGGAGGTATATAGAACCAAGGGTACGTTTCAACGAATCCCTTTGCATTATCAAGTGTACACTTTCTGAAGATGTTAACATGAATGTCATATCCACTCGACATTGTTACTAAAATGGAGTGCATACCTTTTATTAGGTTTTTGTCCCCCCTGTAATTTCAGATGGCCAGTCTGCGCTTCGAATAATTGTCTTGCAGTATTTTCATCATTCGAATTTCAGAAGCCAGGCGCTTAGGTTGATCAACTATCAATCCTATTCGATTTTTTCAAAGTAAGTATGCATTTCTTAGTTAAAGCCGCAAAGAAAGGAGTACATATGAGTACTAGTTGTAGTTTAATTTTTAAACTAAAGTAGTGCACCTACAATGTGGACGTATGTTGAAACAAACTATATCCTATGGTTACAAAATATATTGTAGTTTATTGATATAATTAGGCTTGTTTTTGAAATTATAATTACTATATAACTGAAACAATTAAAGTGAAATAACGTAATATATTCAGTAGATACCTAGCGGCATTGAATCCATAGTTAATTTATGGATATTAACTTAAAAGTTCTATAACAAAAGCGCATCGATTATACGTAGATACTACTTAAAGGTAACTGTTTCCTGAAGGTGGTCGTAGGCGAGGTGATCTTGACTAAAGTCAGATAGTGAATCAAATGATACAACGATATGGTCTCTTGTGCTATGTCTACAACGTATAATCCTTTAGCTCATTTAATTTTATGATTTAATGCCATGTTTTCAAATTCCTGCCCCACTTTGCGCCAACGGATCTCATGATCAATATATTGTTTAAAACGACATAATAAAGCGATTTAAATAACAAACAATAAGTTGGGATTTTCTTGACTGGACTGCTAGCAACTTACTCGATAACTAAGAATCCTTCGTGTGCTGCCAGCTATAGGAAAAACACCAAAACTTAAACTGAAGCCAGATTCAGAGGCCGAATGGTGGTGTTCAGGTCTCTTCTTATGCCAGCAGGAGTTTACAATCTTACGCATCTGCAATAAAGAAAATTATTAAAATTTCTGTAATTTTACAATGGATTTCTAAGTTTTGATTTAGCTTGTGATAAAAGTGCCCTGTTTTCTTCCCTACAATCATACTACTACCCTACTAATCATACTGGGTTAGGTTAATATGTGAGTGGGCTCTTGCCAGATTCAGGTTTTTAATAAAGCCGATAACTTTGTTGGGTGAGAAACCGTCCAGGTCCTCTGGCTCCAGTCGCCTTTTGCTAAACATGGAGAACATGGTTCTTTTTGCAGCAGGACAAGTACACAGAATGTGCTTTGCCGTTTCATCATCCTCCAGCTACAGATGGTATTCGGCGCTTTTCACCAGTCCAATTCTGTATAGGTGATGATTTAGTCTGCAGTGTCCAGTGTATAGGTCAATTAGATTTCTTAGGTGTAGCCTATTTAACCCTAATAGTTTTTTAGTTCTTGACTTCAAGGGGTATGTAACAAACTTCTTTCAGTGAACTAATCCTGGTAGTTCCCGCCAGAGCTGGATTGTTTTCAATTCAGCCCAGGCTGGGACAGCAGCCTTGACAGAGTTTGCAGATGCCGGTTCTGGTCCTATGAATTTAGTTGTCTCGCCTTCTCTGGCTACAGAATCGGCCACTTCGTTGCCTTCCATGCCAGAATGGCCAGGTATCCAGATCAAAGTCAGTATGTTGTTTCTGCCCAGTCGGGTAAGAGCTTCCTGGCAATTCCAGAAATTTGGAGTTACAACGGTAGGATCCAAGGGCTTTAAGAGCCGTTTGGCTGTCTGAAAATATTTTTATTGATCTGTTCTAGCCTCCGCGCACACAGCTCCAGTTCCCTCAGGTCTTTTGGAGTCGTCTGTGAACCTACAACTGTCCACCCTTTGTAGATCGGTTTTGTTCCGACCCCATTCGTCTCTTCCAGGAAACAGGACTTTAAAAGGCAGTTCATGGTTGATCAAGGTAGGCATCACATCTGAAGGCATTCCTAGGATGCTGTGACACTTTATGTCGTCCAACAGTCTGTTGTGCTTCATGATGCTAGCCTGCAGCATATTAGTTATCGCTTGATGGATTCTGTATGTTGCCCACCTGACCTCTCTTTCCAGGTAAATATGGAGAGGAGGTAGTTTCAGGAGAACTTTCAGAGCAGCTGACGGTGTGGTGCTCATTGCACCAGTTGTTGTTTGTCTCTGCAATACAGAGAGTGTGGTTAATCACCCGTTAACCCAACCGCAAACCAACTAATGGTATGCATAGGAGCGAATACAAAACTAAATGTGAGTCAGAAATCATGCTCTTCTTTTCCAGGGCTGACATCAACACTATAACGTTCGTGGTTAACGCCTCTGAAGGTGTTGTTTCCACAAATATCAAAATTCTTGAATAGAGCACTCAATGCGCACCTCGCTAAGCTTGTTGGCATCATCGAACCAAGGGTCCAGGATTTATAAAATCAAATGTCAGGATCTTAAAGTTTAAGTACATTAGACAAACGAAATGTCCAATTATAACAAGATACAAAGAACATACATCCCATATCAAATATGCCTTTGTAGTCCAAGCAAGTGGGCAGGTTAAGTCGCAAAAATGTGACCGGATGGTGATCTATACGGGAAAAGTTGTATTAAACTGAGATGTAAAGAAAAGTATAATGTACTTCCTACCATTTCCTTAAGGGTAGAAAAATAATGAAATAGTTTATTTTTACGTATAAATTGAGAACGATGAGAGATATCGAAAAAGGTTTTTGATTGTAGAGCTTATAATTTTCCTTAAAAAAGGTCATATACGTTTTCACTCTATTTCTGATGGTCTGGCTGTAACACCTGTATGACGTTTAGGGGATAAACGGAATATTAAAAAAATCGTACCAAATCGAAAAGTTGACATTTCTCGTAACTTTTCTTTCTCCTTGGAAAAATCTTAACTTTCTTTGCAGATACAGTTTCCTCGTCTGTTATTAACATCTAAATTTTTAAATTCTTCAGGGTTAAACGTAGCGAGAACATTTTTTTCAAGCAACACTGTCGTCTTCGTGAAATTTCCTTTAAAAAAGTCCTTTACAGTTTTTTTTATCTCACATACCATAGTTGATATCTAAATAAAATTACTATAATTTTTACGACTTTTATTTCACTCGACGCCACTGCAATGTAGTCTAAGAGCTACTGCCCTCGGCAACATACCTATTTTCTATGGCTAAAGGACGTCGGTAAGATGAGCACCCTTAAATTTTTGAAAATAGTCATCCCTAATGCCATACATGTCTTACAGCTAAACCATCAGAAATCGGGTGTAAACGCATATGACCTTTTTTTAAGCAAAATTATAAGCTCTAGATTTTTTATCTTAAACCTTTTTCCATATCTCTCATCGTTCTCGATTTATACGTCAAGATAAACTATTTCATTATTTTTCCACCTAAGGAATGGGTGAGAATAGTAATATATTAGACCTTTTTACATCTCAGCTCAATACAACTTTTTCCGCAGAGATCACCCTGCGGTCACATTTTTGCAACTGAATCTACCCATTTGCTTTGGCTATTATTGATAAGAATCACAGAGTAGATTATCACTCTTCGAATTTGGTCCATAGTATCCATATAGTTAGCACCCAAATTTTGGAAATTTGAAACGTTTTGATTTACATCGATTTGCGAAGATATGCGACAGTAACTCTGTCTCTTGTGATGTAATAGTTTTTGAGAAATGCCTTCTCGAAAATATGACTAAAAAATTGAGGCTAGCATCCCAAAACTGAAATACAAAGAAATAATTTTATATACAAGTTTATATGTTATAGGCCAATCAAACTAAGCAGATCAATCAATTAAATCAAATCAAATATTTAAAGAATTTAAAGTTTTTGGTCTAGATATGTATGTAAAATCCGTACTTGTATTTTTGTTTCAGAATAACTTCATCGAGCATAATTACAACACACGATGCAAAGAAAATCATAAAGTTTCCTCTTTAAGTAGAACGACCAGTCAAAGATTTATTTCATATTTTTATAATCTACCGATTTATACAGAGTGTAATTAGTTTCATGTCATTAAAAAAACTGGTGGTAGGGAACGACAAGACAAACAAAAAAACCTTATATTGTAACAATATTCCGTTAATGTTCCATCTCTAATGGATTGTAGAAACCGTTTCCGTGTTGAAATAAGTGATAGGCCTAGGCACGAGATGTCAGCACCATCGAACGATTTAAAATATTGTATCGAGTCTAATCGAATACGTTCTCTTACTGTTTTGTTTTCGAGCGGTCAACATGTTATTTTAACCTACCGGCTTAAATTTTATTATTCAGTCGCTTAAAAAGGATATCTGAATGTAAGTAGTTTGTCTCAAATTTTAATCTAAATTGATATTAATACGTTCCCATTTTCTTTTAGATTATGGATTGAATATTTTGCTGAAATCTTTCGATATTTTGCTGAAATTTTTCCGATATTTTCTGATCTATTCCGATTTATCTGATATACCTTTTCTGATTTATTCCGACTTATTCCGATTTATTATATAGTTATTTTATAACTATTCCTATTTATTATTTTTCTCAAGATTAAAAAGAAGTTTTTGAAATTTAAACCTACCTACTTAAATTCTTTTCCACTTTCTTAAAGTTTATCGATTTACCGATTTACGTATTTTAATACCCTTGAAGTTTTCCTGCTTGATGGACACATCTTAGAAGTTTTAACAACATATCGTAACATATTCCGCCAAGGTCATTATCCAGCGATGTAAATATTCTTCGAATGGCCTGATCAACCACCACGAGGAAGTTTTTGCTGAATTTTTTTGCTGTTTTTATGAATACCACACTTGGAGAATCCGAGAAGTTACCGTTCACTCATGTCGCGTGTTTGAGAGAGACAACATTACCTACTACAATATCACCAGCTACATGCCAAGACCAACAGGAAACTTTTCATAAGCTAAGTACACTGTTATTACTTCTTTCCAACAAAATTTCGTCAATCTTCATGTAATTAACTGCCGCTAGACGGGATATTAAATTAACTCAAATTTCATGTTTACCAACCACAAATATAACAGTAACGAGCCTATACGTAAATTTGTGTAGTTTTGCTATTTTTTTAACTTCATGGTAGTTGTGTCGGATAAGGTTTTAGACCGTAAGAACAGCACTGTTAATGAAGTTTTCATTAATTTTTAGTCCGTGAGACGATTTTGTGTTTCAGTGCTGCCATAAAATCGCCGGTCAGTTCTATAGCCTTACGCTATTTAACCCCGTAAATATTTTCTTATCTTCTGGTTTATTTGGTTTATACCTACCAGTTTATCGTTAGTTTCTATCTTATCGTATCGTATCGTGATATTTTGGCCGTGGGTCATATTATCTGTAGCCGAGAGGCATGTATTTTTAATGCGATTTTGTAAATTTTAGGTTAGTTTCGGGTATTGTTAGTGATAAGTTTCTAGAGTTCTAGAAGTGTCTATAAGCGAAGTTTCTAGTGATAAACAAAATTGTTTTATAATTTAGTTGCTAAGCGCCATTATTTTAGCCTTGTGTGTCACTTTTTACTAACCTTATATAAATTTCTCTCACTCTAGCAAGGCGTGGCTACCTTTTCTTATTATTGTTGTCGAGCAGTTCAATGAATGTGTTTAAGTACAAATTTAATTAGATGTCATCTCTAGTGTTGATTTAATAATTCCCACTTGCTATCATTTTATATAGCCTGGTAAATTGTACCTTATTTTTCTTGGCGGTTGGGATATGTCATATGATAATTATTAAATTGTCATCAGGTTTAGCAACACATTCAAAAGGTCTCTAGCAAAAGGAGAACTGCTCCCTATTTCGATAGTTTGTCTTATATGTCAATCTAGGTTGCCAGTTATGAGAAATTCATAGTCTCGTACCTTACGTTTATCGCTAGAATTTTTTTTCTTATCTAATTTTGGTGATAACCGTTACCGTACAGTTTTTCTGTAACTTATATTTTTTTCTTATCGTAACATTTTAACCCTACTTCTAGATTTGGCTAACCCATATTTCTTGTATTAGAAATTTTTCATACGTGTATGTTGTCATTATTTACTTATCCGTGATTTATATATATGCTAATTGATATTAAATCAATTTCAATTTTACTTGTCATTTTTCTGTGTGTTGTCTGTAACGTATCTTCCCTTTTAATAAACCTCCTTTAGGTTTTGGCGCCCAAGGTACTTTTGAATATATTTTTTGAATACAAAACTTAGATTTTAAACACTTAAATTAAATTTTCTAACTTAAACTTTTTATAATTTAATCGCTCTTGGCCTTATTATTTAAGTTGTCGTTGACGCTTACCCAGGCCCTTGCCTCCTATAAAACTGGCTAGCCGGAGCCTAATTCTGTTTGGTGGTAGGTTATCGCATTTGTTTATTTGAGCCTGTGAAACTGCCAAACAAAATTAGTTTTATTGTGCTGTAGGCACAATAGTGACGTGGAGATCTTACAATATAACATGGGGGTCTAAAGCGCATAGTTTTGGAGAAAAAAACTAAACAAAAATTTCGCAAATTTTCAATAACACTTTTGAGGACTGCTGGAATACTGAGGTAGGTTTAGATCTAGATCTGATCTGAAGAAAACTATAACTCTCCCTTGTGCAATATTTTAGTTACTGTGGGTGTTTCGTTATGTACACACGTCCAACCCGCCGTTCGTTGTTTTTGTTATTTTTGAATTTCGCGTCATTGTGTATTTATAGTTAAGATTTATTTTATTGACTTCGGTTCAAGTTGTCAAATTCTTGATTACGTACAGACACAACTTACTTGTTCGTTCTTTTTGTATTCCTTTTTGGCTTTTGTAGCAAGTTTTTATTTTATTTTTCTTTATTGACAACGTTAGTTAATTGTTTAGTGTTTAGTGTTGAACGAAGTGCGTATGTCCTTAATTCGACGTACCGAACCGTGTATTGATGCAGATGCAGAGATTTTGAATCATTTAGGTAGCTAGTAAGCTTTTAACCCAGGACACTGATTTATGTTACAAATGTTAATAAACCACATTTAAATTTTCTAAATTATAAACAATCCAATATTTTGTTCCAAATTAAAAAACACACATGTAAAGAAATGCTCTGTTTAAACCTCTATGACCATTATTTGCTTGCAATTGTGCACGAAGAGAGAACGAATTATTTACCTCTTTATACTTGCCTCAGTTCAGTTGAGGCGGTCCATCAAAGGCGGTCGATGATCCTTTGACATCGCAGATCACCGCGTGTGCCGGCGAGCACTCTTTTATGACAATTTAAAAGTTGTGTAATTGGGAACTACAAGTTCATTGACCAAGAAAAGCAGTAGTTCTCAATAATTAAAAATATTGACCTAGATCAGTTTTTTCAAAGTACCCCTAGAGGGAAAAGTCTTAAAGGTTTTTTGTTTTTCCAGTCGTTCCCCATTACCACTTTTTTTAATGACATGAAACTGATTACATCCTGTATAAAAATGAGTAATAGTGTTAAATTATTTAAAAAATATATAAATAGTTATCTGATAACGAATTATTTACCTTTTTAAATATACTCTATAGAGGATAAATGTATTTTTTGCTGTTGTCGAGTTTTGCATATTCATAGCAATAAATGTGATGCAGAAAAGAAATGAGTAAGCGAAGAAAGTTACATTCTTAGATAAATGAGGAAAACCTACTTATTGACATTCTTTCATGCGTAAAACGTCCGCCATTTTATTTCTGCAACTTTATTTTGGATGCACTGGTTTGAACATTGATACTTCACATACACTGAATAAATTCCTAGTGTTTTTTTCCAATGGGAATTTCCTTTAGAAATTTTCCTACCTTGGACTATTGGTGTAGTGGTAAAGAACATAGTGGTGTTTTACTTATTCCTGTGACAAGAACATTTGTTTACAAGAAACTGAAATCATAAACCAATTTTTTTGAACTTACCTGTTTTTTAAAAATAGTTGTTGTTAACGTGTATAAAACTGGATTCAAAGCAGAATTTATCGGGAGTACAAAAATCGCTAACCAGGCGTACAGATCCTGGGGAATGGGAACACCTGAAAATAATGTGAAATTTATTCTTTTGACATGTATGCAATATTGTCTAAATAGTAGTTGTGTATTCTCTTAATTCTTCTACTTTTCTTTTTTAAACTTCCTACCACATTTTTAAATAACGTCCGTGGAGCTTAGAGCTATATATCTAACACAGTACAAGCATTTCTAAAAAGCGCATTGAGGAAGGAAACAGAATAGTTTTCCAAAACGTCGGTGAAATAGACTATTGGCAACAGAAAGTCTACTAGCGCTGCGGCGCGGAATTTTTCCATATAATTGTGCAGCGACCTTTATATTGTATTTTATGTGTCGAATTGTTTTTTGTTTTCTTGAATAAGAAACACATTGTTTCATTTTGCAATTGTTATTAATTGTGAGCACGTAACATTTCTTACAAAGTAAATACTATCATAAGCAATATATTTATTTATTGGGTTGAAGCCGTTGAAATTATTGTATTTGTAGGTTATTGTTTGCAGCTCATTTTTAATAGAGTGACACGGATTTGACCAATTATCGCAAAAAAGTGTCTTGGCACTAACTTGTGTAATATTTTGTAAATAAAAGTCATTGTATTTAAAGTTATAATTCGTTTCACTCCCAGTAACTTCGTAGCATCAAGCATTAATTTTATATTTGTATATTTTTGTTACAGTTTAGAATATTAAATTAACTTTTTAGCTATTTTTATGGTAATATAACGAGCATGTCCGCAGAATGTTAAATGATCATCAAAATACTTGAATTCATTAATTTGCTCAATGTTTGTTCCATTAATTGTTACTCCTTGGTTATATACTGTGTTTACTCTGATGTATTTGATCCTAATTATCATAAGTTTAGTTTTACCCGTATTTAAGCTAAGACTATTCATGTTCAACCATTTTTCTATTTTTTTAAGCTCACTATTTATTATGGTTATAGTCGACTCTTACATTATCATAAACTAAGTATATCAATTTGTCATCGGCAAATAATTGTATACTGCATTTTTTAACGCACTTCATAATGTCATTTATGTACAGCACAACTAGGGGTTAGGCCCCATAACGGTTCCTTGCGGTACACCGAATAGAGTCTCTTTTGGTAAGGATGTGTCATTTTCATATTTGATAACTCGTGTTTTATTTTCTAAATAACTGGTCATCCATGTACATGTAGCAGGAAGTTCCAAGGAGAAAATTAGAACAATGAATGCAATAATTTCCAAATTAAATAAACATATTGAAATATTATTCAATCCTCTATTATAGACCAGTCTAATGAGTAAATTGACTAAATTGCTGTTATCTTAATTTACTTACCAGAGAGTGCCAGAATTTTAACAATGATGACAGGCACCCAGCACATGCAGTCGGTAAAGACGATGATTCCGAATCTCTGGGCCACTTTATCCCTATCTTGACTTTGTCTGGTCGACCTACAAGCCACTCCACTCGCCTTGATTTCGTTTATCATCCTCAGATACGCATAGCAGATGAAAGCCAAGGCCATGGCATTGATGAGGATGAACATGGCTGCTGAATATTCCCATCCCTACATTTCAAATATGAGTTTACACTGTCAGTGGCAATGTAAAACTGAGCTTTTTGTGCGACACATTGAGGCATTCAAGAGGATATAGGAAACTTATCCCAGTTACCAATTTGAATGGGCAAGTGTTAATTTTAAAAATGCGTAGAAAATAGGTAAATTACACCGGCACAGAAAAAGAAAGGTGTGAGTGAGAGCGACTACAGCATCAAATCTTGATTTAGAGGGTACTAAAAATAAACCGGTTAAATAAGAGAAAAATATAGCGTTTATATATTTACACACATTTCTGGAAAAAGTACAATAATCACAACTTGCTTCTTTGTGGAGACTGCAATAGTATATTACAATAGTAATAATAATAAATGGTCTTCATTAGAAAAGAGAAATACAATTTCTTAATCTAAAGGGCGAAGTTTAGCTCAACAGCTATTCCACCACTTATAGCCTTAAATGCATGAGAACAAGATACTTGTACGAAGTAGAATAGTATATTAAAGTATAAGTGGCTATTAAAGTCTTTAAAACACGCGCGATTTAGAGCGAAAAAGAGCAAGTGTTTTAAAGACCAGTTATCCACGAATACTTTACGCAATTTTTTTTATTGGTACACTTTGAAATCATAAATACTGGTACTATTTCTTTAAAAAATGGAAATAAGAACTAAGAATGTAAAATGGTTGAATTCGTAATGTGACATCAGGATACCTGTCAGTGTCAAATGTGGAATACAAAAATTAATTTGCAATCTGTCACATAGGATTAATTATTGTCACTACAGTTGTCACTGTTTGTATATTGCTTTAAAATGAGTTCTAACATTGATTACTTAAATAGAAAAGCAGATTCGCGCAAAAATTCCTGTCAGATCAATAATTAAAAAGTTGACATTTTGACTCGGGTTGTAGTTGTTGCCATGGTAACTTTAAAACACGCGCGTTTTTGAAACTTGGATTTAAACACTCTGAGGCGTACTTTCAATAAGCAAAATAGGGTACCAATAAGAAAAAAATATATAAAACTACTAGAATTCTTTCAAGTAACAAAACATAAATAATAATTATAAATTGTATCTAAGAATAGTTAATTTTGTGTATGTAACACAAAACAAGTTTTGAAAATAAGCAATTGAAAATAAATTCATATATTTCACACAGTTTTACACGTATGTTGGTTAAATAAAAATATGATAATTTTACACTTAAATGTATTTATGGAAAAATGTTTCAAACAATTTTCAAGCAGAATATAACTGGATATAGCGTTTTAGGAGAATGAGCGCAGAAAAATAGCAGTACTGTATTGTGGCCTGGCCAAGATATTAGTAGACCTTAGATATACATTATGGATACTTATTTGACATACAAGTTTTTCTTAACATAATCCGGCACTGAAGTAGTAAGGGCTCTATGAAAAAACATCAGCAGGTGATATTTGTAGGTATTTTCAAAATTAAGCCATTCAATTTGCAAACGTTTATGTGAGACATGTTGAAATTTCTTTAGTTCAAAAATATATCGAATACAGGTATTTTTAATTTTTTGTATCCTATTGTACTTTTGTCGAGACATGAAAAATACACAATAATACCATAATTAAGAATAGAAAAGCTAAAGATTCAAACCATGTGAAACAGTTGCCATTTAAGCATTTTAAAAAACGCTTAAAAGACGTCCTGTGTAAAAAAGCAATTTACAAAATTGAAGACTATTTGACTACTGCCTTTGATTAAATTACTGTAACAACTAAATTAAGTTAGGTTTTAAAGTGTATTTTATCATCTAAGTTTTTTTTGTCTTTTAAACAATTATTTATATTTTATTTCAAATGATAATGATACTTACTAATTCAAGAAATGTGTATTTATTCATTTGTTTGAATTGTTTAAAGTTACAACTTTAAACCGTATTTACTTTTGACGTGTTCTATACATTTTATACTATTGAATAAATAATGACTCTATTGTATTCTATTATTTCCTTAATATATAATTAA
The DNA here is from genome assembly GCA_963583905.1 of Stenurella melanura. Taxonomy (NCBI): domain Eukaryota; kingdom Metazoa; phylum Arthropoda; class Insecta; order Coleoptera; family Cerambycidae; genus Stenurella; species Stenurella melanura. Next base: position 16,366,917 of record OY757315.1, read on the forward strand.
TTATATGTATACTGTGGCATCATAGCACAAGCTATGTTTTTTGAACCAATTTGTTAACACGTGTTATGAATCTGAGTTTTGATTAAAAGATGATACCTACATTTTTTATCTTTCTGCTGTTGAGAGCCCACTATTGTCTAATAAAAATATCTAATATTTTCACACAGCATTTGGTGATAGATATTTTGCATAAAAATCATTACTGTCTATTTATTTGTGTTACTTTTCAAATTATGTTTTGTACCAAAATTATAAATCTCTTGCATGTCAATATTTATTAAGTTTGTAGCTGTGCGGTAATTGCTAGGATTGAAGGAGAAATAGAGTTGTGTATCATCGGTATATGCTTGCTGTATATTTGCAAACATACCTGCTGTGTAGACGAGATAAAGAAGTGATCTCAATGCAGAGCCTTGAGGCACACCGGATGATATTAACTGTCGACGGAAAAAATTACTTTCAATAAAAACTCTCTCGACTACGATCACTCAGACAACATTTGATAAAATTTACAATTATGTTGGAAAAACCAAAATAGTGCAACTTTGCACATAAAAGTTGATGATATAATTTATCGAAAGCTTTTGTGAAATCAAACAGAACTAAAGCAGTAGCTTGCTTGTAATCTCGGGTCTAAATATATTGCCGGTCACATTTACTAAGGCAGATATTGCACTATGATCCTTTCGGAAACTTGACTTAAATAAGGTAGTAATTGTTTATTTCTTTATATAATCATGTAATTGCTGGTGTACAATTTTCTCAAGAATTTTTGACAGAACAGTCAAAATGCTTACTGGACGCAAGTCAAATATATTTTGAGGATTATTAACATTTGGCAAAGGACTAACTAGTGTCACTATGCATTGTTCAGGGAAATACCCTTGTTCCAGGCAACAATTTATAATGTGAGTGAGATAGTCACAAATTACTAGAAAACTGCATTTTTACATTACTAGGGAAATTTTGTCAGAACCACAATCATTTGATTTTAGATTAAATATCATAATTATGGCCAATTTTTGTATATCCTGAAAAACGTATCCTAGCGAGCACCAGATTCCTTTTTTCACGATTGTCATAGGTACTTACCATGGCGTAGGGTTCGTGAATATGTAACGACAAACACACGCCATTGCTGCCATAAAATTCGTCTCCAAAATAACCGCTAGTGATGTGACTAAGCGGCGCTAGTGAAACTATGGCGGCTATGCACCAAAGCACCAAGAGGGTGAGCGCTGCTGTCTTCGGAGAAGGCTGTTTTCTGGCTAGAGGTTGCGTAACGGAAATGAACCTGTCCCAAGTAACCAGGGCGAGAATCAGAACTGACGACTCGCAGGATAAGGTGCTTAAGAAACCTGTAAATAAGCAGTTGTTATAGTAATATGTTGAAACTTTGATAAAGTCTGTTCGCTGGTAGAGTCCCGGTGTGACGTCACGAACGTTTAAACTAAGATGCCGTCGGCTCGTTGGTGTTTTCAAATGCACAGTGGCGTTGCTACGTTTTATATTTTACTTGATGTATTTAAGGAAATTGATTTATAGGCATATATCATACATCTATTGTAAATTTATAGTAAGTTAAGTTTAATAAATAAATTATAATATTGAATCGTTTTGGTTTCAACTAAAAAATATGATAGTAATGATTGTAAAATGTAAGCGGAACTCTTTGAAAATCATCCACTTTTAATTTTGCACTGAAATTATCGAAATGATTGTCGGGATGCTCAAAGAAGCTATCTATATGAGTTCGATGATTTTCCTGCTTTTATAAACGTACTAACGGCATCGAACCCAAATATACTTTTTTTTTGCGACTCGCCTTCGAGCGACTACTATGGCGCTGTCCATCTGAGCCAGGACAAACAGTATTTTGGGTTCGTCGGAATCGCCCCTCCGACTTTAATTTTTTTGACTAATTTTTTGTGCGTTCTAGTGGTTTGGATAAGGATTATGCTCTCCCACTTTGAGGATATTTAAATGAGGATTTTGTTTTTTATTGTAAAAACCGTCCCATTGAATCTTTCTTAAATTTTGACGTTTAAAATAGCTACTCGCTACATCCGGACTGAAGATTTCGCCCTAAACTAAATTCGTGGTACTTTCGAAAAACCAAATTCGTGGTACTCGAAAGATTCATCTCGAGGAGCGGTTTTCCGCTTCGTGCAAGTCTCTTTTTTGTATTTTCTTACTTTTTATTGGGTATTTTGCCACTGGAAAATATTCAAAATTTTAATGAAAAAACCTCTACGCCAAACGAATCAGACAGAGGTTGGTTTTTGAATACTTGACTATTTTTTCATTAAAATTTTTAAATATTTTTCAGTGGCAAAATACCCAATAAAAAGTAAGAAAATCTGAATATGCCACAAATAAACAATTACAGACAATATCTCTTTACTGTACTTTCGAAAAATTAAATTTTTGATATATTCAAAAAATTAAATTCGTTTACTTTCGAAAAATTTGTTGGGCGGAGTGTTTTTCGCCTTGTGCGATCTTATTCGTTGTACTTTCTGAAAACCAAATTCGTGGTACTCTCGAAAAATCAAATTCGTTGTACTTTCGAAAAATTTGTTGGACGGAGCAGTTTTCCGTCTTGTTTAACTTTATTCATTAATATTTAATTCTTTTGGTTGTACATATGATTTATTTATATAGATTGTTGTGAAAAATAAATTTAGAAATAATTCTGTTTAAAGTTTAACTAAACTTCGGATTCACTGTTTTTGAGTGATTTCATTAACAACATGTTTTGATTAAAGAATGCCTACTATGATTTTTTGATTTTTCCATACAATTTATTATCGTAGATGGCCTTGCATTTAAAGATGGAAAGTGATTCTGTGGTCGTAAATAGACCTTGGTGACCTCTATCTTCTAAGTTTGATTCAAGTCGGACAAGAAACAAAAGAATTATTATGCTGTTACACTCTTAAGTAAAACACACTGTACATATATGTACGACTATCTCAAAATAAGATATTTTTAATAAAAGTTAATAATAAAAGTTGTAATTAAATATTGTCGACTACTAGTACCCGTTACATACACGACATGAAAAGGTCGTCTCTTCGCTGGGACATTTGATTTTCGCGTGTCAGAATAGATAGGGCAATGATTATCTGATTTCCACTAGAGAAAATTTTTCTGTGTGTGGCTGGGTTGTTAAAATGTAAAAATGTATTAAAGAAAATGCAGAACACAATTATGACTATTTAAAATTGGATTTATCAGCGGTTCTTTCAGAAAGTAAGGGATTAAAATGCTTAACATTTCTTTTGGCTTAGTCGGGAAGTCACGTCACGAACGGCGACGATCTGCTGTGTACTTAATCACCTAATTATTGCGACGTCAAAGTGTTTTTAGATTTGCTGAAAGAGCTTTAGGAAGAAAAAGTCTTTTCCATTTACTTCTGGTGAATATAGAATAAGAACAGGTTGGCTTGAGAGATTATGATCATTTTAAAATGAACTTTTATATTCTAAATAGCGGTCGAGCAAAGCGCTAACAATTTAATATACTTATTATGTATTGTGGTTTTCTGTGTATAGCGTGTCAACTTTATAATTTCAATAAAGCATATCTTTTTTATCACTGCTCTTTTTTTATCATTCCTTATATATTGAGTGAAGTAAATAACAACTGTCAGCAGACTTGCGAATACAGCATTGGATTAATATTATACATGTCTGCCTACATCGCGAAGCATGTAGATATCAACGTAAATCGTGGTTGGCATATAAAATATGACATACCTGATACCTATCCACATACACACTTTATCATAAATGAAATATATTCTAGGCCGGCACGCTACGCAATGTATTACTTGTATTTAATATTTGATGCTGAATAGTACAGTAGACAGCAGCGAAACTCTCAAGATGAATTCACTTGGCTTACAAGCGAAGGTTAATGAGTCTTATTAGTATTTTGAAGGAAGCCATGCGTTCGGCTCATTTAGTTGCGTGCTTGAAGGGGTAAACATCAATCTATGAAGACAGTTTACCTAAATTTTTCATTGACTATAATATACGTAACTTACAGTACATTTTCCAAAGAATAAAGTTTATCAAAACATGAATGAATTATTAGGTAACCAAATTATTATTTTGTTTTCAACTAGTATTTCAAACATGTAATGAAATTAAAAAGTTCGCAGTGCTGCAGTTGTCTATATTTGTTTAGTACACATAAAAATGGCCATAAAAACCAGCCATCAAATTATCAAAGTCGGCGCTATTACCTGCTGACAGGATACTACAGAGCCGTACTTCAAATTTTTGCATATCAGAATGAACAATGTAACAGAGATTTAAAAATCATGTTCTCGGCAGAAGCTTAATGATGTTTCTGGAAAGTTAAAAAATATTACCCTGTTTTGCGTCAAGATAGGAATATCTTATGCATTGGTGGACGCATTGCCCGTCCTTCGCGATATTGATAAATTCAAAGTACGGTTCTGTTTAACTGTTCCCTGGGTATGATGTTTTAGTTACATGTGATTCGCGTAACTGTATCATTCTAGAACATACTTTAGATAAGGGAGTAATGATAGTGTGTCTATTAGGTAATACATGTATTTATTATTTAATGTAGTGTAGAAAAATAAAGCAAGCCCCGGTTTCCCCTTACATTAGCTCGACCAGCAGCTTTGTGTCTTTTAGGTGCAGTATAAATATAGAGTTAATACCGGTCTCGATCTGGAAACTCTAAATATTTATCTAGCTTGGCAATAGTGTTTCTCATATCTAATATATCGGGCGGCTCAGCCTAAAGGGACACTCTTGTAACTTTTGAATTTGCAATTTATTATTTTTAAAGGACCGCGTACAAAATGCACGGTAAACGTTATACAGTCGTTTGAGGTAAAACCAGCTGAAATGTATTCATTGGACCGTTCTGAACAAGAGTTCTTATGTGCAATAAGTCTAAGAAGTCCATAGTTTTCAACATCGTCAAATTATTTAAGGGAACAACCTGTCTGTTTTTGTATATTTGGATTCTGCTATCCAAAATACATAATATGATCCATCCTTCAAATGTTGTTTTGATTTTCATAAAACATGTTTTCTTAATATTTATAGTTTCATTCATATTGGTAGCACGAGAATAGAACATATTTAATTGCTTTTAATACCTAGTTAATATGATCAAGATCTCTTCGTATTTATCTCATAATCCTTGTAAAAGAGTTGGCTTCTAAAAGGGTGTTTCTTAATTTTTTAAATTATTAAGTTTTTTCAGTAAAAAATCAACCACTTACCACATAAGCTGCAGACATAGCTATGCCTCCAGGTATACTGATGCCTCAGGTAGACTCCCCTATAGTGCTGATCCACGGCAGCTATGATAAAGAGGTACACTCCCATAAGCAGGTCAGAGAGGGCCAAATTTCTTAGGTAGAGGGAATGGACTACGTTGTTCGTGGGTGCAAAGAGCCTCCCTAATAGAACTATGAGGTTTCCGGTACAACCAATCGCCCCCATTACCCAGACACTGCAAACGAATGACTGTAAATTTAATCACGGCCTAATAAAACGAAATAATAATGAACTCCAAGGTATGCTTTCTTCTTTCTACTTATTATGTATAAAGTTCTGTGTAAAATGAGCATAATATGAACCTCTAAATCATAAATAAATACAGAGGGAGATATATAAAAATTTACGTACAACCCAGGTTATGCTAAATTTAAATTATGTCGTCAGTGTTCTGATGATATGTTAAAATATAGACGAAATATCAATGTTTTTAAAATTGATTTTCTCTTCTTTCTTAATATTGGTCACACTCTAACTAATATACAAAGAAAGATCACCAAACGATTTCAAGAAATTAGTAAATATTTGTTTTTTTCTTCTTTATGTATTTTTTGATAGCTGTTGACTGGCCCATTAAAGATTAATTCCAAATACCTGTCGATACTTAAAAAAAACTCTAGTCATATACAGGTAACAAGCCTACAACTTTTTTATTTTTTGGGCGATTAAAAAAAACAACTGTATAATTTAGTCTAAAATTCAAAAAGTTGTAGCTTATTCCACATTTCCACAAGACATCCTGCATATTACATAAACTTATTTTAATGCTCTTTTCTTGAGTTTTATAAACAATGGCCTTATTTTCTTCTGAAACTAAACAGGACACAATAATCATTCCCTAATTAGTATTATTTACCAAAGTATCTCACCATGTCCGCAAAAGGGGATTATCCAACATGTGCTCTTGACTGGATATTCCGTCCCCTTTAGGATAGCAGACTCTTACGTGATGAGCCGAGGAACACATTTCGAATCGATCAAAATATCTGAAAATACGAAACATTATGATAATTATATGAAGAATCATTTAAATAATGTAATTCAACACCTCGTGAATTGGGAAAAGGACAATTTTAATTCACATTTTAAATAACAGTTAATAGCTAGACCAGTCACTACACACTTTTATAGTGAAAAACGCGAAAGTTTTTTAAGTTTTAAGACAGTACTGGAGGAAGTAAAAAATAATGAATACGGTTTAACAAAAAACGTGGATTTGCAATAATTTTTTGAAAATAATTCCAAAATGTATGCAAACCTTGGAGAACATTTTAATAATTAATTATTAGACATCTCCTATCAATACACTGAACTGAACTTGTGGTAGGTTCCTTGTGAAACATCTTGAAAATAATCGTTAATAAATTAAACACTGCTTTTAGATGAATCAATCAATATATTATAAATACTCTACATATGTTTCGGCTTACTAGGCCTTTATCAAGAGTATTACATAGTGAATACTAAAGTTTCCGATGTGCATATTCAATTTATACCTAAAAGTATTTATGTCTTAATCTATTTATGACTTAAGTCTATAGCTTAAATAATAATCCTCTAATTGACAAGACTGTCATTAATATGTCAGAACGGATTTTAACAATTTCAGACAAATTGGTCTTGTCAAAAGGTTTAAATTATTCAATAAACCCAAAATTGGTTCCAAAATTTGACATAATAGCAGCCGTAGAAAAAACTGCACAAAACATGCCAACAGATGATGGAAATGAATATCGCGTGCGGGCAAAAATTGCTTTAGAGAAGCAATATAAAATTAAAGAAAATTTAAGCACGGAAGAAAAACGGTCAATATCCTCTTTGAAGAGAGATGAATCCATTAAAATTTTGCCAGCGGACAAAGGTAATGCCACAGTCATTATAAATAAAAATACATATGATGAGAAAATTATGACACTTATCAATGAAGGACCATACTCAAAATTAAGTAAAGACCCAACAAAATCAATTGAGGGCAAAATTTATAGAACTTTATTTAAATACAAAAATGATTTTAATGACTTTGAACGACGGAAGCTTACACCGCATTATAGCAAGCCTCCTCATTTTTATGGCTTACCGAAAATACATAAACAAAATGTCCCATTAAGACCAATTGTTAGTTCCATTAATTCGCCATGCCACAATTTGGCAAAATTCTTGCTTAAAATTATTAATCCATTATCTGGAAATACTGACTCGTATATAAAAAATAGTAAACATTTTATCGAAAAAGTTTATGAAAACAGTATTCATAATACACATCTGATGGTTAGTTTTGACGTAGTTAGTCTGTTCACTAACGTCCCAGTAGACAAAACTTTAAAAATAATCAAAGACAAATTGTTAAATGAAAATAATTTGGAAGCGAGAACTAAATTGAGTGTAAATACTATAATGGAACTTTTAACTATGTGTATAAAAACAACTTATTTTCAATTAGAAAATGATTTCTATCAGCAGGATTTTGGTATGGCAATGGGTTCTCCATTGTCACCGATTTTAAGCAATATATTTATGGAGGATTTTGAGACTAGGCATGTTCAAAATTGTGCATACAAACCGGTTATCTGGTGGAGATACGTAGATGATATCTTTGCAATCTGGCCTCATGGTATTGAGTTACTAGATAATTTTTTGGATCATTTAAATAATAAAGAACCTTCCATTAAATTCACTTTAGAAAAGGAAACTAGAAATGAATTACCATTTTTAGATGTTTTAATTAAAAGAGTAAATGGTACAATTGAAACAAGTGTTTATAGAAAACCAACACATACCAACAGATATTTAAATTTCAACTCAAATCAGTCGATGCACGTTAAGAGGGGTGTTGTAAAATGTTTGTATGATAGGGCCAAAATCATTTCTTCTAATGATGAGATACTAAACAATGAGAAGCGGTTTATAAAGGAAGTTCTTATTAATAACCAATACCCTGGGGGTTTTGTCGATAAAACCTTCATAAATATTGAAAATAACAATCAGGTACGACAAAAACCTGAAAAACGTTACACAGCGTTAATTCCTTATGTATGCGGATTATCCGAAAAGTTGCGCCGCATCGGTGATAGATTTGATATTAGGACGGTATTTCAAACAAGCAACACTTTAAGATCTATTCTAACAAAGACGAAACCAACAAACCACGAGCAAAATTCAAAAAACTGCATTTATAGTATTCCGTGTGAGTGCAACAAACAATACGTGGGTGAGTCATCCAGACCTTTTAGTGTAAGATTGGGCGAACATCAAAATTATATCAGAAAAAATGAAATTCAGAGGTCCAAGATCTGCGAACACGCGTGGGAGAACGGACATAGAATAAACTGGGACTCGGCAAAAATTTTAACAAAAGAGGCAGATAGCAAAAAAAGAAAAATAAAAGAATCCGCGATAATATTATTGAATGAGGATAATTGCGTGTCGAATTGTTCCGTAGATGTCTGTACAACTTGGCTGCCAATGTTAAAAGAAGAACTTCACAAACTTAACATTGTATAGAAACTAAAAAACTGTTAACTATATCAACAGTTCTATGTAAATAGTAAGTATCTATGGATATTGAATATAACAAACATTCTTAGAGCTGTGTATTTGTCATACACAGCAAAAAAGATTTTTCAAAAAAAGCCTTGAGAAAGGAAACAGATTAGATTTCCGAAACGTCGGCGAAATATTTAATTTCAAGTTTTTATACTTATTTGTGTTGTTTAGTTATCAAAACCAACCTTTAACTGATCCTTTGACGTAAACGTCACGGGCGTAGAGGTTTTTTACCAGTAACATACTGGTTAATTGTGATATATTTTGTAGATTCCCCTAGCACCGCTTAGAAAGAAAACATACATGTGGCAGTGAAATTCCCAAAGAATTGAAGAAGGAAAAAAATTAACATGGTCTGTTTGAGACACTTTTAATGCAAGTTACAGTAGGATATTTTACATCAATTTTATCTAAACATAATGTTGAACACTAGAACTAAAAACAAATATAAGAGAATGGCTTTTTATTTTCATAATTGATTGGCGTATTGAGCGCAAAAAATTTCTGTATGTCTGTCGGTCAGTCTGTAACCTTTTTGAGCGCACGTTTTCTCTGGAACGGTGCAAGATATTGACTTGGAAATTCATTTCCGTACACACTATAACAAGGTTTGCAGGCATTTCGGATTTTGTTTCAAAAAGTTATTGCAAATTTAACTTTTCTCTTTTTATAATTTAACAATGTTCCGGAGGACGAAAAAAAGTATAGTAATCCTGAAAAAAAATTCAATTTTTTTTTTTCTTGAAAGAGGTTTAGAATGTTATAAAACGTTGACTTTTTAAATTTGAGCGAAAAAAAAAAAAATTCTGTCTGTTTGTCTGTCTGTTTGTCTGTCTGTCGGTCTGTCTGTAATTTTTTTTGTCCGCACGTTTTCTCCGGAACGGTTTAAGATTTTGACTTGAAATTTTGTATCTAACGAGATCTGGAACTGAATTGTTTTCTGAAGACATCCGGTGAAGGGTTGGGGGGTAAAGAGGGGAAAATATATAAAGAAAGCTGGTAAGAGTACAGAAACTTGAAATTTGATGTATGTACTACAAGCCAAGGCCTAAAAATTTTTTATAATATTTTTCATCTCCCACTCCATTATTGAAGGGGTTGATAAAATAAAGTTGAGATACACTTGAAATTTGGTACACGTATGTATATATTATAATGACAGCAGGATTAATAATGACAGCATAGAATATATTTTGGGATTATTCAAATGCAGGGTTAAATAGGGGTAAACAGGGCAAAATAAGTAAAGCAAGCTGGCAAGAGTACAGAAACTTGAAATTTGATGTATGTACTAGAAGCCAAGGCCTTAGATTTTTTTATATGTTTCAACCCCCTCACCGCCCCTACTGAATTATTGAAGGGGTTGATAAAATAAATTGAGATATTCACTTGAAATTTGGTACACGTATGTATTATAACGACATTTGGAACTAGATTATATTTTGAGGTGATTCCGTTGAAGGGTTGGGGGTTAAATAGGGGAAAATAAGTAAAGCAAGCTGGTAAGAGTACAGAAACTTGAAATTTAGTGTATGTACTAGAAGCCAAGGTCTCAGATTATTTATAATATTTTTCAACCCCTCACCACCCCCACTCCATTATTAAAGGGGTTGATAAAATTAAATTGAGATACTCACTTGAAATTTGATACACGTATGTATTATAACGACATCTGAAACTAGATGATTATATTTTGAGATGATTCCGTTGAAAGACTGGGAGTTAAAAACAGTTAAAAAGGGGGAAAATAAGTAAAGCAAGCTGGTATGAGTAGGTAAATACAGAAACTTGAAATTCGGTGTATGCACTAGAAGCCAGAGCCTCAGATTTTTTTGTAATATTTTTCAACCCCCAACATCCCTACTCCATTATTAAAGGGGTTGATAAAATAAAATTAAGATACTCACTTAAAATTTGGTACACGTATGTATTATAACGACATCTGGAACTAGATTATATTTTGAGGTGATTCCGTTGAAGGGTTGGGAGTTATGTAGGTGAAAATAAGTAAAGAAAGCTGGTAAGACTACAGAAACTTGAAATTTAGTGTATGTACTAGAAGCCGAGGTCTCAGATTATTTATAATATTTTTCAAACCCCGCCACCTCCGCTCCATTATTGAGATATTCACTTGAAAGTTAGTATATGTATGTATTGTAATGACATCTGATTGAGATGATTCCGTTGAAGGGGTGGGAGGTGGCAGGTTGTGAATAGGGGAAAATAAGTAGGGTAAACTAAAAATTTCATTTTTAACATATATGGCAGAAACCAACGGCTCAAGCTTTTCTATGACATCTGCCTCAAATATTATTAATATTCTATGACCAATCATTTCCACATACTAGAGTGCAAATCTAATCAAGATGTTTCATTTAAAGTGAAAAATCTGGATGTGGTAGTAATGATTCTAGGGAGCGGTTTTTTTATCTCCTCCGGTATTGTCTTAGATATTAAATACTTTTGCATTTTCTTTACATTTTTTACTTTAATGATTGGCCTAAAAGGAAAACGTTGATGAATATTGTGTTGTGATTCGTACTTAAAGATTACATTTAACTCTAGTACGAAACTGAAAATGAAATCTTTGGTAATTTCGTGATTTTATCAACTTCGGACCTTTCTGTAACACAAATCAACAACCAAAAAATCCAATACGTACCTACTTTACTTTTATTATATATGAATATTTGAACAATTTAAATTGTTAACATTGTTTCGTAATTAGCTCTTTAATACCCATTTCTTGAGTGCTTTATATCGTCCATTTTAACTAAACCTATAACTTCGAACATATTTTTCATATTTCAAAATAAACAATTTTCAAATTTATGTCCACATATAAATATAAAATATTGCAAGCGATGCATACGAAATGTAAAGTTCGCTAGTCGTAAAACGGATAGTTTCTTAGAAAGTATCACTTTTAAGACTGAATACCGTATGTGGATACCTCTCCTATTTGAAAATATTCTAGTTTAGTACGCTAAGCTATCGCAACATTTTATGAATGCTTGTATGTTTATATGCGAATTGCAAATGCCAACAAGCCTAAATACAAATAGTCAGTTCCAAAAAAAGTGGTAAATAGATCCAAGGGCGTGCGGTTACCCGGGTTTCGTAAATTCCATAATTTGTTTTGGGAGTTTTTTATTTATTTTCTGCAATACCTTATCTATGACCGATTAGTGCTTCACGTGTAATATCTTATTTAAATGTAAGACACTGTAAGACAACTAGTACTGGCAGAGCGGCAATTAAATTTTAGGGCCTTTATCGGTATTAAAATAATAATAATAATGATAGCTTTATTGCCCAACAGAAAACCCGTTTACAGGACAATGTGAATAACACTAAGAGAACTATAAAAGTATGAACATGAAAGTTCTACTGTATTCAAATAGTTACAGTTTGTAATCTTACAATTTAAAGATTACTAAGTATTATGCAGATTTCTATCGTCGAGATGTTCAATAGCCACTTCTACTAATTTATTGGCCGAATAATGGTTAATGCCACATAAATTGTATAAACTGTTAAAATTTTGACACATAACGTGTATAGGAGATTTCATTAGAATATTCGGTCGAGATATTTTACATCTAAATGTTAGATTCTGTCTTATGTTAGACCTAGGCACTTGAAAATTGATATGATGAAGTAAGTCAGGACAGTCAATCATATTATTTAACAACTTAAACAAAAATATTAATGACATACAAGTTCTCCTTAGATCTAGGCTGATGATATTAAATCTATCAAATAAGTGGTTACAACTTATTCCTCTTTCGGTATAAATATCATGCATTTTAAATGTCAGATAATTTAAAAATCTTCTTTGAACACGTTCGACAAGCCAAATATGGATACCAGATTAAAGCAGCATATTCAAGCCTGGATCGGACATAAGTGAAATATAAAACCTATAAAGGCGTCAATATCAGTAAAGGCTTTACAATTCCTTACAACGAATCCATAAAACCTCATATACTTTCAAAGTTATATGATCACTGAAGGAGAGCTTGCAATCAAAAGTTACACCTATTTTTATAAGAGTTACAGCGCGATAATATTTTGTTGTCGATATTGTATGCGTATTCATATATAAATTGTTTCCTTGTGAAGCTTATGATTTTACATTTCGAAATATTAAGATAATTTATTATCTGTACACCAAGAACATGATCCAGTTCACATTGCAACTTATTACAGTCACCAATGCAAGTTATTACTGAATATATTTTTAAATCATCAGCACAGAAGAGTTTAGAACAGTCAATAACCTCATCTAAATCATTAATAAATAGAAGAAACAAAAGAGGGCCAAGGTTAGACCCTTGAGGGGCACCAGAGGTAACATAATATTAAGGTGAATTGAAACCATTGTACGTAACATATTGCTGTGTCTTATATAAATAAGACTTAAGAAATTCTATGGCTTGGGCATGAAAGTCAAATTTTGTCAGTTTTTTAAGCAAAACAGGATGGCCTATCCTATCAAAAGCCTTTGAAACTTCTGTATAAATGAAATCTACTTGTCCCTTCTCATCCAATACATTTGACAAATATTGGGTAAAAACAACTAAATTTGTAACAGTTGATCTGTTACTCACAAATTTGTGCTGGTAAGTTAATATCTGATTACGAACAAGTAAATGCGATCATACAGGATAATTTTAAAGAAAAATTTGAAAGAATGGAAATAGCCCTGTAATTATCTAGCTGCTCTATCTCCATTCTTTAATACTGGACAAACTTTGGCCGTCTTCTAGCAGCTAGGAAATAGCTTTTATTTCAAAGCGATATTAAATACTATGCACAAAAGTCCAGCTAAAACACAAGCAAAATCTTTAACAATAAAGGATGGTACACAGTCAGGACCTGAGGTCATCTTATTTTTTAATTTTATTATGGCATTTATGACTTCATTTTCAGATATAATTTCGAAATTAATGTTCTCATAAAAATCACAAATTTGATTAACACTTACTTCATCATCCATAGGTAACGAATAAATGCTTCTAAAAAACTCGCCAAAGACATTCACAATATCGTGTGGTTTATCGTAAATTCTATTCCTGTCATTTTACCAGAAATTCTAGAAGTTTCCCTTTTTGAATGAAAATATGACCAAAATAACTGCGGGTCATGAAGAAGCAAAGTAGGGAATTAACCAGTTAAGACAGTCAGACAGAGAGAAAGAAATTGACGAAGATCGTTGTTAACTCGAGATTAAAGGGACACAACATCCAGCGGAAACGGTTTCGAGATTTTTTGGGTACGCTTTAAATGAATTTGATTAAGATTATCCACGATAAAATTAGGCATTATAATTTTTCTTTATGTTTATAGTGTATTTTTTGAAAAGTATTTACTTCAAGGGTTTAGAAACACACACCCTTCTTATGTTTTAAAAATGTGGAAAGCGGAGCTTGTTACTGCTTTATTTAATCAAGGCAAATGTGTGTTTATAAATTTATGCCTAGCATATGCAAGCAAATATGTCTCTGTCCAATTTTTGAATAATGTATTTGCTGATCTAGCAAAATATACGGCGAACAATTTTACGACATAGCGTGCATGATATTTTACGAAAAACAAAGAGTTTACAATAACTAATCTACGGAATTTGGGATGAGAGAATCAACGATTTCATCCAATTATTTTAATTTTACAGTTGATGCATTCTTAAGCGGTGTGTAATTTTTGTGTTATGAGTCCTGCATGGCACAAAAATCAAACTTGAATCATGTGCTTAGTTGGAAAGTACAATTAGAGCGAAAGCGAATGTTCTGCTCGAAAGTTTTCCGTTTATAATTGATTCAAATCAGTTATCTATCTGTAACTGCACTGATGTTACAAGCGATCGAGTGTTGCTATTCCGAGAATAGCATTGACCATTATTTTAGCAGCCTCTGGCATTGAATTGTGCGCAGTTCGAAGTAGTTGTAATGTACACAGACAAAATGAATTATTACAATAAAAAAGTATGTATCCCAACAAAATTTGATTTCTGTTTGGAACTGAAAATAAATTAAACTGATTGAGGATCATTTGTGATATTATAGAAACCATTCATGAATAGTGAAATAATGCCAAGAGTTGGTTGCATGGAAATGTATTAAGCGGTGGATCATGCATTCATGGACAAAATTATAGATCTTCTTATACATAAGACTAATAAATAGTAATGCAGTTAGATAGGCTTTCACAATTTTTATAAAACAAATCAAATCAAAATATACTTAATTGTTTAGAAGAAAGAGATTTTCATTAACAAAGTAAATGAGCATATGTCCATAGCATATATAGTTTACCCAGTGCACCTACATTATATAAATACAAAACATAGATTACATATAAATTCTAATACAATAATTATAATAGCTAATATAAAAAGCCAGAAAGGACGATAAGATGAGGTAGTAAATGTCTAACTAAAATGTGTCATTATAGTACTCGTCTAAATTATAATAGGGTTTAACAATTAACAGGCTTTTAACCGCCTTTCTGAAATTTGTATTTTAGCTCACTTCTTTAATATTATTTGGTAAGTGATTGAACATGTTATAACCATTGTAAATAATTGAATCTTTGACTAGAGTGGATCTGAGAATTGGCAGAGCAACGTTATTGACTTGCCGAGTTACATGTATGGAGGAAATATTTATGATATTACTTCTATGTTTATGAACTAAACAAACTGTTTCTAGAATGTAAATGAATATCACAGTGAGTAATCCATGTGTCAAGAACAGTAGCTTACATGATTCACGAATTCCAGTTTTGTGCAGGTAGCGAATAGCACGTTTTTGAAGTACCAATATTGGTCGTATAAGATATTTACTGCATGTGCCCCAGAAGGCAATGCCGTACCTTAAGTGTGATTCGATTAGTGAAAAATAAGCAGTCTTAGCAGCTGCATAACCCAGTTCATTTGTGATTACTCTGATAGCGTAGGATCCGGATGCTAGTTTGTTACTAAGTATTTTAATGTGTTCGTTGAATTTTAACCTGCAGTCAATGCTTAGTCCAAGAAATTTTGAGCAGGGTTTATTTTCCAGAAAATGGTTACTTAGGGAGATGTTCGTTAAATTGAAACGAAATGTAGTTGTATGCTTTGTTAATGTTGACTAAAAGCAAATTGGAGACACGCCACTCTTTGACCTTATTTATATCGGCCAACACCATTTGCTGGACAATAGCATCTTTATTGTGCCACAGTATATGTGGTGTCGTCAGCAAATAAGGTAAATTTTCCTTCAATATTAATTTATGTCAGGTTGTTGATATATAATAAAAAATAATTGGGCCAAGCACGAATCCTTGGGGTACCCCATACTTTATATTTAGTTTATTAGGATAATTTGGATTTCTAACTGTTTTGCTACGGTTTGATAGGAATGATTGAAATCACTTTAGGGTGGTGCCTCGAGAACCATAATGCTCAAGTTTTCGTTAACAATATTTTATGCTGGACACAATCAAAGGCTTTCGATAAGTCGCAGAAAAAGCCGCCGATGCCTCCCCGTTATTGATTTCGCCATAAATCTGATTTAAAAATGAGAACACTGCATCATTTGTACTTTTTCCGTTTGAAATCAGAATTGTTGATCATTTAGTAGGTTGCAGGAGGACAAAAGTCTACAACTCTTTTTTTAACTAATTTCGATAGTTTTTGCTAATGTGGGGATTAGTGAGATGGGTCGGAAGTTAGATGGATTATCTACCTCTCCGCCCATATAGAGTGGAATAACTACCGAAGTTTTTAAAAAAGATGTAAATGTTCCGGATTCAAACGAGTCGTTTATTAGAGATGATAATATATAAAGAGCCGAGTCTGGTAGATTTTCGAATATATTTACAGAGATTTCTTATTTACAATGTCGCTTATGATTTCTTTAAGTTCGTCGATGCTTGTGAGGTATAGGTATAAGGTCTTATGATTGCATATTTCTCCAAGGTAGTGCAAGGGGTCATTTGTTGGAATTATGTTTTCCATTTGTTGCGTAAAATACCATTGCATTATATCACTCGATGTCAGTTCACTATGCATTAATATACCAATACAGGGTGCAATAAAATGCATTTAAAAAGTGGCCCGAAATTACTAAATTATTATTTATCAAAAAAAAAAACAAATTACCTATCTCTACATATTTTACATACAGCAATCAATTTCTGTCTTAAACCATGGGGTAAACATCGGCCCTTTTTCGTACAACAGGACTTTATTTGAGGCATTCTTTTGTATTTATTTAGTTTAGTGTTCAAAATTACGCATATATAAAATATCTATAAAACAAATGACAGTAAGTTGCATTAAAACTTTCCTTAACTGAGCATGTCATGCCGTATGAAAGAAAGACATAACATTAGTTTCAACTGCCTGTTGTCTATTAATGGTATGAGAGGTAAAATCGGAAATAAAAGTAACAAAAATTTTTCATTCGTTAATACCCGTATTTATGGTTGACTTAGACTGAAGGGAGACCGAAAGGGTGTGTTTGTAACATTTGAAGACTGGTTTTTTAAGGTAGTAGTGCCCTATTTTAAAAAATTAGAGGGGCCAGAGATATTACTAGGTGATAATTTAAGTAGTCATATTTCGGAGAAGGTAGTAAGTGGCTGCCAAGAAAACAACATTCGTTTTATATTTTTACCACCCAACAGTACACATTTTATGCAACCGTTAGATGTCAGTTGCTTCAGGTCAATTAAAGGTGCTTGGAGAAAAGTTTTAAAAGCCTGGAAGAGCCACGATAAAGGAAGTTCAAGAAAAAAAATTTTTCCCAGGGTTCTAAATTCTACAATTGAAAAAATGTCGATACAGAATGCTGAAAATATAAAATCTGGTTTTGTGGCATGTGGCTTGTTTCTGGTTAATAGAAACACAGTTTTATCCCAAAATTCGAATTCTTCCACACTATCCCTTATGGCAGAAATCGTCCAATCAATTTTAAAAGATTCATGGTATAGAAATCCAAATTATAAAGTTGGCAAGAAAAAAAATTGCTCCAGGAGAAAGTGTTACGAGTGATATATTTATTCAATCTGAACCAAGAGCAACCACTTCAGATATAATATATATAAGTCGCAACAAGTTAATTTGCATCTGAATTTAGATGAGGAGGTTCAAGGACTTTATATCAATACAGAGATAAATAACTAGGTCGTTTCAATAGGAGATATCAGAGTTGATGATTTTATATTGGTAAAAATTTACAACTGAAAAAAATAATGTTCAAAGGTATGTTGGGAAGGTGATTTCAATAATAGATTGTAAACAAATTCATTGTAGCTTCATGAGAACGTGTTCTAGAAATATAAACATTTATATTTTCTCAGATGTAAAAGACAATTCATACATAGCCATTGATTAGGTCATTAAAAAGGTGATTATAAAATCATCTAGAAGAAATAGATATATTTTTTTATGATTTTTATGATGTAGAAGACTGAATTTAATATAAAAGTTTAGACTTGTAAAAGAAATAGCTTTATTTTCTGATTTTAGAATTATTTTTTTAAGTTTTTTTTTTATTTGGTTGTTATTATATGACTATATGTTTGTTATTTTTAGTTGTCAGTTGTGAAATAAATCAGTATTGTTGTGTCTTAAAGTACATACTTTTAATTTTTTTAAGTAATATGATAAAAAAATATTTTTTGTGTTCCAAGTAACATCTTAAAAATATTTATATGGAAAAATAATATATTTTTATAGGGTGTTTCAAGTAGCCCCCATCGTGAGGTAACTTGGAATAGGCATTTTTTTCCCAATTTTTTGCGTGATACAGATCAATATTATTGAACTAAATGATTATTGGTATCAAATACTTATTATTGCGCATACAATAAGCTATCTTTCTCACTACCATAAAAACGAGTCACCACCAGACTTTGAAATTTTTTGTCAATAATAATTTATTTCGCGAGAGCCGTTTAGTGAACGGTAAATAAACTCTGCAGTTATCTTATTAAGATCTTAAAACTGCATGTATAAAAAATTTGCAAAAGGTGCTAATATTTCTTCAGTGATTTTTGAGCTAACATATCTCTCGTAAGAACTCATGTTAAATTAACATCGTTATAAATCAAAAACTGTTTAGCGAATCGATTTGAAATTCATTGGGGTGATTTATGAAGACATAAAGAACAATTTCCCAATATTTAGTTAATTTCTTAACATTTTTAAATCGCTCCCATACATCCTTAAGTACTTATTATTATTTTTTAATCGTCATTGTGCAGTTAAATGGGATTGAAATGACGTCTTGTGGGAGTTGCATATTAAAGTCATGCCCGAGATTTAAATATTGTTTAATACATCTTTGAACTTGCTTATTCAAAGGTATAGTGGTATAAAATAAATATATATATGATAAATAAAAAAATCCTTAAAAAAACGGGTTAAATCTGATCATATGATATGGTTATAGACATAAGACATGACATATTCTATCAGATTATTCCATATATCCCAAACAATATTAGCTCTCTCACACAAACAAGAATTACTTACATAGTTACCAGTTTTTTTAGCGGCTGGAGTACTCTTTTGTCTAGAGCTCGAAATTGATTCTTCTCAAGCCTCCTAAAAAAAAACAATAAAATTATGTTCTCAGCAAATATGACTGACACATACATCTATTAATTCTGTACTTCGCAATTTAATATAAGTCTAGTGTTACTATGTGTTGTAAGTGATAGTTGACAATTCATTTAATTCTTTAAAACTATAAAAGATAGTCAAAATCCAGGTATGAAGAAAAATTCATAGAAAGCTAAATACCCGGCGACTCCGGCAGATTTTGAAATATTTAAATCCTTTGCGTGTAAAATAGAATTCAACGACGCTGATTCTACTGGTAAACATGAACCAAACGTCTTCTAAATGTGGGCTATAGCCCAGTTCCTAAGAAACAAATAGCGGCAAAAGTTTGAACAAAATCGATCACTAAATGAAAAAGTTATTATTTAGTTTAAAAAAATCTAATTTTTACTTCCCTCGCATACCGAAGGGAAGTATTATTGTAGTCGAGAAAAAAATCACCCTCCGAGATCTTTTCCGATTTTGACGTTTCAGATCATGTAGATTACGAAAATATAGGTTTTTCAATTCCGTCAGTCTGTCTGTCTGTCTGTCTGTCTGTTGGTGCATTAACTAAAAAACTACTTAACGGAGAGCAGTGAAAATTGGTAGGTAGTTGACGCTACTGTCAGCGAAGAAATGGTTAAACATTCACTGGAAGATATACAGGGTGGACCGTCTAAAGGGAATAAATAATGAAAATTTTTTTTTTCTCAAATTTAAAATTTCCACGTTTCATGACACGCTAAACCTATTTCACAAAAAAAAAAATATTTTGAAATTTTTCTTTACCAACATTTAAAAAAAAATTCTTACCACTAAAATACATGGAACCTTTTTTTTTTGTTCAAATTTAAAATTTCCACGTTTCATGGCATTCTAAACCTATTTAAAAAAAAAAAATTTTTCGAAAATTTCTTTTTACCAACATTCTTGAAGAATTTTTTATCACTAATATAGATGGTTAATTTCTTTTTCTTTGTTCAAATTTTAAATTTCCACGTTTCACAGCGTTCTAAACCTATTTACAAAAAAAAAATTAGAACATTTTCTTACCATTTTTGAAAAAATTTTACCACTAAAATAGATAGAACATTTTTTCTCTTTGTTCAAATTTAAAATTTCCACGTTTTCATGGCATTCTAAACCTATTCAAAGAAATTTAAAAAAATTTTTGAAATGTTTAAAAAATTTGACAGATGGCAATAATATTTGGCATATATAATTAATATACATCCCAAGATATAATTCAACCATGGTGGACATTTGTAAAGGTATTTGCGCAAGCCTTCCATATTAGGCACCTGTTATTTAGTATTGAATTTTTGCTGTTGGATGAGCACTCTGTATTTTTTTGACCAAAAGTTATCAGGTTTTCTTTTTAATAATGGTGATAACTATATTCAGATTATTATTCTCAATGTCATTTAGAAATTAATAATTTTTTAGGGTGACCCGTGATGCACAAATAAAGAGGGAAGTTCTGTGTAAATGCCTTTACCGATTTTTTATCTTTAGTAATTAAACAAAAAAACAATTTAACTCTGTGCTTCGCAATTTAATATAAGTCAGTGTTATCTGTTGTAAGTGATAGCATGGTTGACAATCGATTTAATTGCTTTACAACTATAAAAGATAATTGACCAGGTGTAAAGATTTATAGAAAGTTCGGTACCAGGCGACTCCGGCAGATTTTGAAATAATTATATCTTGCTCGTGTAAAATAGGTCAAATATATAATTTTTAAAATTTTTAGTAATTAAACAAAAAAAAATAATAACAAATTCTGTATTTCGCGACGGCAAGCGGGTATTAGACGTTTCTTGAGATCTGTTCAGTTTAGAAATTTGAAAATTGGGCTAAGGAGGTTTTTGGATATGGCGGATCTAACGAAAACATGTTCATGCATGTGTTACTTCCGCTTACACCGGATGTAGGCGATGTAGCACCTAACTTTGTTATTTTAAATGGAACACCCTATATTTTATTTCATATTTGAGTTCCACATAAAATTTTAGCTTGGATTTACCATAATATGCTCTTAAACCTACCAGTTTTTTAGATAATTAATATTTTTGAAGATTTTTGACGGTTCCTACCCTTCCGAAAAAAACATCGAAAACTTCTATCACGTAGCCGATTTAGAGACTTTCTTTTCAAACTCATACAAGTACCATATGATCTAACTTAATTGTCTTACATTTTCACAATATCATACAGGGTACTTTAGTTTCACAGTCGAACATTGTTTTAGTTCAAACGTCCAAAAGTCAATTTTTTCAAACGGAATCCCTTGTACTTTTTTAAGGAATTTAATATTGTTGAATTGCATCGAGTTGTATTAACAATCCCTATAGAGTAGCGGCAGAATGACTACTAGCGCTTCAGTGGAGCATTTCCGAATTATTTCCTGTGGTTTTATATTTATGTGTATGCGTCGATTTGTTTTTTCTTCTGATTTTACAAAAATTTTATAATTGTTTGTTGCCGCGACTGTCATATACAGTAAGTACAAACAATTCCGTAGTGAGTAAATGTAATGTTCGAGTGAATATTATTTTTTTGTTATATTAAAACATTTTTTTGCGTAGGTGAGATGACATTTCATTTTTTGTAATATATTGTATATGTGACTAAAGAATTAATTATTAATACTCAATGAAAATTTACTGTTGTTTAGAGTTTAACATTGACTTTTCTGTCGGGCCCTTCTTTGAGTAACAAGATGGAAAAATTGATTTCGCGAAACTAGGGCTTAATGGATCGTCCGATTTTGTATTATCTATAAAATGTGCAAATCTTTGAGCACTTATTCGGTTGCCATAAAGATCCCCTGAGCTATAAAATTAATAAACAAAATTAGTATTTTCTCAGAATATTTTGAATTGTTAACTACACACATATCTTGTATTTCATGCTTTGATCCATTTTTCCCTCTGCTCCAGTTTATACAGACTTGTTAAAGGAGATTTTCATTTGGGAAAAATTGCCCGATCGATGATTTTTGTTGAAACGTGTTCAGGAAGGCGTGGAGAACAATATATCAAAATGCCACCGCGGGAAAGTATGCAGCATTTCCAGCGTGAACGGACGGCCGACGTAGCGCGAGTTGGAGCGTTAATTAACAAATTACTGCACATATTATATATGTTTCTTTCATAAAATTTTGTGTTCTTTCCAATGGTTTTGTTAGTTCTTTCATGCAAATTTAATTCAAAAAGTCATTCATGAAGTATCGTGTTGCACCTAAATTGTTTAATAAAGAATTTTTCCACACAATTTCTCGCGGTGGCATTTTGCTTTTTTGTTCTCCACATCTTTGTGAACACATTCCAACAAAAATTTTGCCAACGTTTGGGTCCTTTTTGTCTAATTTGACTCCCCTATGTGGGAAATGAATAAAACTTTATATTTTTTGTATTATTGGATCTATTTCCATAGTTAACCACGTAACAAACATCTCCGCATGATTTTTCCATGATATTAGTAGGAGATTATGTTACACAATAACAAACATTAAACTGCTGATTTTTTTTAGCACACGGTGGGATGATCGGTGGGCGATCGAGCTGCGTGGTGGAACAAATCTCCCTGCACCGGAATTGGCAGTAATACCCACCTTACGCTGGCAAATCAATCAAATCAATCAATCAATCAATCAATTTCAGGGTTCCTTGCTTCGGACCAGAGGCCCACGAGGGTTGGTCGTGTCGTTTGAGGAGCGAGATCCTCGGACCTCTTACTTTGGCGGCTTGTATCTCACCAAAAAATAATCCTAGATCATCGTGTCCATCAATATCAACTTCTGAATCATCGTCATCTTCATGTGACAGATTTTCATCATCCATTGGATCTGTTTCTGTAAAAATTACATTCAAATTAGTTAATTTAGCCAAACATGTTTCGAGTATATGGAAGAATGCTTCTCAAAAAAACCCAACCACATTGAACCTGTTAGAGTTTGGTTGGATAGAACTAGAAAGCTCATTTGTCTTCAAATGGTTCGAAGGAGATCAACTTCCATGTTATGTCGGTGATTTGATCGAAAAGCTTCCTGGTAAGTTGATTAATAAGAACATGTTTGGCTAAATTAACTAATTTGAATGTAATTTTTACAGAAACAGATCCAATGGATGATGACAATCTGTCACCTGAAGATGGCGATGATTCAGATGATATTGATGGATAGAATCAAATAAACTGTGGACCTACATTATTTATATTTGTGAAAACAATTAAAATTTTATATTTTTTCTAAGTTTTTATATTTTTACCCTAGCTTATCCGAAATAAATGAAAAATAATAAAAAAATCTATTACATTAATTCCACCACACTTCTAAGCTAATATTTATTATTGCCTTATAAAGGACCATTTTCCCCATCATCTGTCTTACAACGGTAAATATAATAGTTATTGTAATAATATCAGATTTTATAAGCGTAATAATTAATTCCGTTGCATGCAAATTAAATAAATAAAAAAGTGAGTGCATTCTATACATGTGTATGCACGGGCAGTAGGCAAGTTTTTGCAGTCTGCCAGTGTGTTGAATCGATTACGCACAAAGATGGGGGTCATGTTTGTCTGGAAAAGTTATAACGTGAAATGTGAAGAGATGTCGAGAATACGTACATTTCATATTCAAAATTTTGGGAAAAAAATGAAAGTGACACTAAAAATCTGAAAAAATTCAGGGGTACGTAGAATGGTGATAAAAATCGAATAGAATAGAAGTCTATAGCTTTTTTGGTTTCCGAGATAGTGTCTCGAGAAGTGGGGGAAAACAGAGATTTTCTCCTTCTGGCGACTTTGAGCGACTCTATCTCGGAAACTAAGTATCGTAGAGATGTCTGGTTTACGCCATTCGATTTCCCTGTTCTCTTTGCGCATCTCTGATTTTTTTCATAATTTTATGGTTCCTTCTTCGCATGCAGTTGCTCCCGGGGCGGACCCATGTCGCAGGGGAATCGAAATCTTCGGACCTTTGACTTTGGCGGTGTCTATCTCCCTTAAAAATGACCATAGATCATCGTGCCGCCCATATTTTGTCTCAGCGCCCGAAAATGCGTAAGGAAATGGTGGCCAACTCATTTAAACTTTTTTTTTACTTGTTTGAGATTTTTCTGGCATTCTGATGGTGTTTTTTGAGGTTAGAACAAATGCAAGAGCCAATGGGGCAAAACTAATATCGGATTCGCGTTCAGCAGGTTAAAATGCATGGGAAAAGATAGGTTTGCCTTCTCGCACTCGCCTTATTTTTGTGTGTGCCTGTGCAATTAAATCGTTGAGATAAAGAGAAGCTAATAGGAAGTTCAATGCCCGGCGCCTCCGGCAGATTTTGAAATATTTAAATGTTCATGTAAAATAGAAGTCGCCGACGTTGATTCTACTGGCAAACATGAACTAAATGTCTTCTAATCGTGGGTTATAGCCCAGTTCCTAAGGAACAAATAGCGGCAAAAATTTGGACAAAATCTATCATTAAATAAGAACATTATGAATTATTTAAATTAAAAAAATAATAATACATTTTTTGTGATTAAACAAAAAACAATTTAATTATGTACTTCGCAATATGATATAAGTGATGGTTGGCAATTGATTGAATTACTTTACAACTGTAAAAGATAATTAAAATCCTGGTTAACGAACTCACAGGAACTTAAATACCCGGCGCATCCGGCAGATCTTGAAATATTTAAATCTCGAGTGTGTAATATAGAAGTCACCGATGCTGGTTCTACTGGCAAACATGAACAAAATGTCATGTAACAGTGGGTTACAGCTCATTTCCAAGAAACAAAGAGCGACAAAAGTTTGGACAAAATCTATCAGTAAATGAAAAAGTTATTAATTATTTTAATTTCAAGAAATCAAATTTTTTAAATTTTTTGTAATTAAGCAAAAAACAATTAAATTCTGTACTTCGCAATTCAATATAAGTCTAGTGTTAATTTCTATTGTAAGTGATGACTGACAACTGATTTAATTATTCTACAGCTATGAAAGATAATTAAAATCATGGTACAAAGAGAAACTTACAGGAAATTGAATACCCGGCGCCTCCGGCAGATTTTGAAATATTTAAACCTTGAGCGGCGTGTAAAATAGAAGTCACCGATGCTGATTCTATACTAGCAAACATAAATGTCTTATTAACGTGGATTATAGCCCAGTTCATAAGGAACAAATAGCGGCAAGAACTTGGACAAAATGAATCAGTAAATGAAAAAGTAATTAATTACTTCAATGAAAAAAAATATACAGGGTCCTGCAGCTCACCTCCCGTCTTCTACTACACCTAAACGATTTATTTTAGAAAAATGATTCAAACGGGACAATAGACCGTTTGTTAGAGAGCACATTTTAAAAATATTTTTGAATATACAGGGTGTTCCAGAAATTGGTGGTGCATCAAAGTTGTATCTTTTTAAATGGAACACCCTGTAGTTTTATTGATTTTTGGGACCCCTTCGAGCTACTGTACATATCCCTAGAATATTATCAAATTTGATTTGATAGTTCCAGAGGAATAAATTAAAATCGAAAAAAAAAAAATTTTTCGTCATATTTTAAAAAATTTATAAAAAATAGAAAAAACATCTTCAAACCAAAACTAAGGAACAGGTTGCTTATAATAAAAGGTTAGTTTATCCTACTATGAATATCGTAAAAATAACTTATACAGGATGTTCAAAATTCAATGCCAAACTTTTCAAAATGTAATGCTATTTTTCTCCATTTTTTCAAATGGGACACCCTGTATATTTTTATCTCATCGGATGCAGAATTAAAAAATGAGCATATTTTTTAATTACAATTATCTTGACTATCTTAAAGGTTTCACAGATATTCGTCAAAAACTACTACAAATCGCAAAATTATTATCTAATAGTTTTACTTAACATTTTTCAAATCAATAACTAGAACTTATGTTCAATATGTCTTCCGTTCTCTTGGAGGCACAAACGAAGGCGGGTATGAAATGATCTTGCTACTCTTCCTAATAGGTCGGGTGTAATGTTTTGAAATGCGTTCCTGATTCTTTGCTGCATGTTTTCTGGTGTGGTTGGAGGTTCCTGATAAACGATTTCCTTAACGTAGCCCCACAAAAAGAAATCCAATTTAGTGAGGTCGGGTAATCGGGGCGGCCAATTACATGGCCCTCCTCTTCCAATCCACCGGTTTGGAAAGGTTGTATTGAGATGGTCCCTGACTTGTAATGAATAATGTGCTGGGGCTCCGTCGTGTTGCAGCCACATTGCATCTCTCAAAGGTATTGGTAAATTTTGACATATATTTGGCAATTGATTTTGCAAAAAATCAAGATACATAGCACCATTCAAATGTCCGTTAAAAAAGTGAGGACCAATAACATGTTCACCAATAATTCCCCCCCCACACATTTATTGACCATCTGTGTTGTTGGTCAACCTGCCTAAAAATCCTTGGGTTGTGGTCGGAATAGTAATGAAAGTTATGGCGATTCACAAATCCGTTTTTATGAAATGTGGCCTCATCAGAAAACAAAACCTTATCAAAAAACTCACAATTTATCCTAATTTTAGCTTGCGCCCAATTGCAAAATTCGACACGTTGCTCAAAATCTGCATCGAAGAGTTGTTGATGAAACTGGATATGGTAGGGATGAAAACAGTTGTCCTTTAAAATTCGTTGAACGGTTCTCTCACTTACACCTACGGCATCACCGACTGCTTTTTGACTAACGAAAGGGTTTTCCGTAACAGATAATAGCACAGACAATTCATTTTCTTCATTTCGAGCGGGTCTATTTCTAACTGGTTTTGTATAGTCTACATGTCCCGTTTGTACAAATCTCTCTAATAAGTTGTTCAGGCTTCTTTTGTCTGGATGTCTCCGTTCCGGATAAAGCTGTGCGTAAACTCGACTTGCCAAAAAACAGTTTCTTTCTGATTCTCCTAATATGAAAATCATATCTACTTGCTCTTCTCTGCTGTACTCCATCACAAAAAATGCTTAAAACTTGTAAATTACTAATACGTAATTTAAAATATTGACATATGTCTATTTGTATGACAGTTTGTAAGCAAATTTGTTTCCATGGCTATCTACTAAATTACCTTATTATGGTTAAGAAACAACAGGAATATGATTTCTGTTTACTCCCCCTTCATTTACGCCTTCAAGAGGAGAACTGCATAGACAGTTATATGAGAAACTGTCTAATTTAGGTATTTGCTTATTTAATAACATTAGAGGAGCTAAATGATAAAACGGAACACATATTGAACATAAGTTCTAGTTATTGATTTGAAAAATGTTAAGTAAAACTATTAGATAATAATTTTACGATTTGTAGTAGTTTTTGACGAATATCTGTGAAACCTTTAAGATAGTCGAGATAATTGTAATTAAAAAATATGCTCATTTTTTAATTCTGCATTCGATGAGATAAAAATATACAGGGTGTCCCATTTGAAAAAATGGAGAAAAATAGCATTACATTTTGGCATTGAATTTTGAACATCCTGTGTAAGTTATTTTTACGATATTCATAGTAGGATAAACTAACCTTTTATTATAAGCAACCTGTTCCTTAGTTTTGGTTTGAAGATGTTTCTTCTATTTTTTATAAATTTTTTAAAATATGACGAAAAATTTTTTTTTTTTCGATTTTAATTTATTCCTCTGGAACTATCAAATTAAATTTGATAATATTCTAGGGATATGTACAGTAGCTCGAAAGGGTCCCAAAAACCAATAAAACTACAGGGTGTTCCATTTAAAAAGATACAACTTTGATGCACCACCAATTTCTGGAACACCCTGTATATTCAAAAATATTTTAAAAATGTGCTCTCTAACAAACAGTCTATTGTCCCGTTTGAATAATTTTTCTAAAATAAATCGTTTAGGTGTAGTAGAAGACGGGAGGTGAGCTGCAGGACCCTGTATATATATTTTTTCATTTTTTGTAATTAAACAAAAACAGGTTACTATATGTCACTGTTAATTTCTGCTGTAAGTGATGGTTGACAATTAATTTAATTACTTTACGACTATAAAAGATAATTAAAATCGTGGACAAAAAAAAATTATACAGGGTGTCTCACAGAGAACTGAATCGAACTGAAAAGCATGTAACAGAAAATTTTCAAATTTTTTGGAGCTACTAAAATGATTGTGGTCATTCCACTCAAAATAACTACAAGCATGGTTATATCGGAAGCCGATACAAACTTGCTCATTTTAAACAGAACACCCTATATATTTTCGACTTTACGAAATGACCGTAAAATTCTGAGGCGAAGCATGTAGCATATTCTACACTTAAACCCAACATTTTCGGAGAAATTTGACGTTTTGTAAAATATTTCACAGGTGCAACTGTTTGCAAGAACCGTTATAACTTTCTTTCTGTAGATGAGATCCACGCTTGCTCCTTTAGAACGTAAAAATAACACAAGATGATTTACGCTCTGTAATGAAGATAAATTCCATAACAGTATACCAAGTGTTTCATTTTTCACGTTACATTTTGTCATATTCAAACCTCAAAAAAGTTATGTAAAATTAATTTCTTAGTATAGCCAACTTATAACTTTTAGAAATATCCGCGATTTTCGTGAATGTTCAAGAATTTTTGATGATTAGAAACAATTATAAACGTCAGTCATTCTCTTGTCAAAAAATGCCAGCACATTTAAATCACACCCACGACAACTTTTTGAATTTGTTCATTATGTATGAAGAATGTGATATGAAGAACATGCAACCATACCCACAAAAACGGAAACCATCACCAAACACTGTAGAGCTCATATTGGATAACTTTAGAATAGAAAAATGGAACACTTTGTATACTATTATGGAACTTATGTTTATTGTACTCATCTTCTGTTCTGTCTACGTTCCAAAGAGCAAACCTTCTCCTATATAGAAGAAAGCAATAATGGTATTTTCGAAACTACTGGGTTTTGGTATAGGGTATGCTACATGTTTTCGACTCAGGGTTTTATGGTCATTTTGAGAAGTCGAAAATATATAGAGTGTTCTATTTAAAATAAGCAAGTTGGTATCGACTTCCGGTATAACGGGCAGTATCACATGCGTGTAATTATATTGGTTGGATTAGCCACACTGACATTAATAACTCCCAAAACTTTAAATATTTTTTGTAACATGCTTTTCCCTATATCGACCGATTCAGTTCCCGGTGGCGTAATTTCAAAACATACATCAGTACAACGCCAGACCCGCCCATCCAAACACTCATTGGTTATTTCAAAATATACTTACGCACGACGGGTTTCTGCAAAATGTACTTCGTTTCAACACATTTCATAACGCACAACATTATCTGCCAAAATATACGCCAGCACAACGAGACCTTTCGATACATACACCGTTACAGCGCTCCCCAATTGATTGCGCTAATACAGCACTGTTACTCTACCACAAAAACAATATGTCCTAAAAAAAACATTGCATAGTTTTTGACAGCGTGGAGAAGTATCGCTTGTATTTGTTTTAGTGAATTTTACCAATAATTATGGAAACATTAAAACTTGTTTTAACTAGTGTTGTCGGTAAACAAGGAAATGTGGAAATATTAAAATTTAATTGTGAATCCGATTATAAAGCACACTTGAGGTTAAAACTGCAAGAATCTGAAGACAATTGTAATAACCAGTGTAATGTGTGGGTCCAGAAATTTTCTACTGTATCCAAAAGCCAATGGGTTGTGCGAAATACATGGCCTCATTTACAAAGAATGGTATTTAGAAAAATGTATTACTGCCATCATACAGACGTTAATAAAGTAGAGTAGCATTATTATGAGAAGATGCTTGCAAAAAATAATGCGCAGAAACGAGTTTGTCTGCCTCCATTGTTTTAGGCCAAAGAGAACGAATTGCGTCATATTTGACATCCCAGTGGCATCAAAGAATTTAATAACTAGAGAAGACAAGCTGGCGATTTGCCAGGAGTCGTGGTTTGGTTGCCTTGGAGACGGTAGGCTTTTCGTCCTTGTCGCACACCCGGCACACCTCGTACCCTCTCTCTCTCCACTGTTTTACAAAGTAACACAGCCTTACCCGCCGCTCTTTGATTTCCAACAAATAACGTCAATTGTCGTCAATCGTCACCACCCCTTATGTACTATGCGACAAAGAGAGAACGAACAGTGTGAGAGGAATGAGAAGCCTACAGCCTTCCGCTGCTTATACATTACGCTTATGGAGCTTGTCTCCTCTATTTGTTAAACTCTTCGAGTGGCATCGTCAATCTGCAGTCACAGGATCAGTGCTGCAGTATACTTGTTGTGTTCGCCGTTTTCGATTGAATTAAGTGATATAACCTTACTTTCAGAGAAGAATGTCTTCATCAAAAACACCAGAGTGTGACGAGTTTTAATATTCTACATTACACAGCTCCTCGATCTCGAAAATTTGATTACAATAATTATTATACATCCTTCTACCCCAGATGATGCTGTCACTGGTAACAATATTCGCGCACTTTAGCTCCACCCCGAGCATCTTCTCATAATAATACTACTCTAAAACAAGAATCGCGTAAGAGACAATTTGTTAGACAAAAGGAAAAAGGACGAGATTTTGGATCCAAAGCACTCCCTTATTACCAATATTTTAAATAATAGGCCAAATACTAAAATACATTAAGTATTTTACTCTTAAAATTAAAAAAGTTACTTTTGTCTCGATCGAATTATTTCCAACTTGTTAGGAGAATTTTTAATTTTATAACAATAACAAAGTTGCGATAAATTGATAAGATTTGGCTTTAAAGCCCGTTTCATAATTTGACTTTTATTAAAGCCTCCTCTAAAGCTGATTATGGATTATGAATTATTTAAGGTATGCAAAGTCGATTTTTTTGTGCTGTAACGATGTATGCTTCGAAAGGTCTCGTTGTGCTGGCGTATATTTTGGTAGGTAATGTTGTGCGTTATGAAATGTTTTGAAACGAAGTACATTTTGCAGAAACCCGTCGTGCTTAAGTATATTTTGAAATAACCAATGAGCGTTTGGATGGGCGGGTCTGGCGTTGTACATAAGTATGTTTTGAAATTACGCTTCCCGGTGAGACCCTCTGTAGGAAGCTAATACCCGGCGCCTCCGGCAAATATTGAAATATTTAAATATGCATGTAAAATAGAAGTCGCCGGCCCTGATTCTACTGGCAAACATGAACCATATATCTGCTAAACGTGTGATATAGCCCAGTTCCTAAGGAAATAATAGCGTCAAAAGTTGTGAAAAATATCCTTGTGAGATGACAATTCTTTTTATTTTTTGGTAGGTTTTTAGTAGTAGAAAAGTAGTAAAAAGTTTATTGGTAGTAAAAAGTTCTCAAGGCCATCGTGATCGGAACACACAAGAAAATGGCATCAAACTTTAAAGAAATTAGTGGAAATGACAACAAATACAAAAACAGTAGTAGGAGTGAAAATTGAAGAACACAATATTGTATAAAATATGCAACCGTTTTTGCATAAAATTAGAATAAAACTTATTTACGAACGCAACAGATAGCCTTTTCGTTTCATCTTGGCACAAAACCTTTTGAGAAAGTAGTCGAATCGTATTAAATAAAAACATGCTCTAAAGGCAAAAGTATAGTTATCAGCAGTATATTATTCTGTTAATATATGTATATTTTACAGCCTACTCTATTACTGTATCTGTATCTTGAAATATACTTATTAATGTAACAAATTCCGTTAGTTTTAATAAAATGTTGGTTTCAAAATGCTTTCAAATTATGAAAAATAACATGACCCCTGAAATAAGAATGTAAATTAAATCTAAGAGCTTAACTCTTAAAATGGCTTCAAGTATTTTCGTGATTTAATTACTTTGTTTTTAGGATGAACCAAGCTAAAATTTTTTGAAAAACCATTTAGACCAAGCGTCTGTGAAAAAGAAAGGCCATACGTCAAATTGTGATAGAAGTTTTTTTATTACTATATCTTAAAATTCTGAATAAGTGTCTAACGATTTGTTTAGGACACTTAGCTGTGATTGACTAAGTTTTCAACTCACTAACGTATTTTTTTGAAAAGAATTTTCGATAAAAAGTAAGTTGGGTTCCTTGGTTTCCTTGAAGTTTTGAGGTCAGATTTAATTACATTGACATTATATTTAAACAAGTTGATAGAAAATATTATTGTCTACATCTTTTATTTGGAATATATTTCTATTAAAAAAAAAACGCGTTTTTTCTAAATTCTTTTAACTGTTAGGAAAATTAGTGGAAGAGATTTTTAGTCGCCAATCTAGGTAAGTACTTATTCAGAATCATAAATTCTAGCGATTACAAGAACACAGCAATCTTTTACCTCATTTTGACGCAAAAAATTATATGGCGTTTGGTCCAAATAATGCCATTAAATGCAAGTTTAGATCACACTGTATAGACCACGCAAAGTATTCATACTTCTTGCAACACAAAAAGGCGATAAGCAATCGCTATTATAAATGACAGATATTCGCAATACCAGCTTATACCTACTGTGAAAACTTACAGTGAATTTAAATTTGGAACGTCCTTGAAGACCCCGAATTCGATGGTCCTGATAAAGTTGTCGTTCAAAGTTCTGAAAACAATGATTAAATCTAACTTAGGGATTCCCAGAATTACATTTAAATCACTTACAGAGCCTCCAGAGCTGTTAAGTTGAGGAAAGTGCCATTTCTTAACGCAGTCAGGCGGTTGTTCGAAAGAAACCTGGAAATAAATAAATGTGGTTAATGGGAGTTAAGGACTGACTTTATTCATAAGATATAGTGTAGGTTTTTAGCTTCACCTTTACTACTATTTGTCTACCTAACTTAGATAAATAGGGGTCGTTATTTTGGAACAATTCCTTGTTTAATTGAATTTAAGGGAACATGTTTCAGAGATGTCCAATTTAAAAGTATAGGGTCAGGTCGGGTAAAAATGAGACAACTAAAAATTCTGTGAAAAAAAGACAAACGTTTTTTTTATAATCCGCGACATTGAAATAAACAGAAAGACATACTAAATTATACACTGAATATCGAAATCTTACGTCTAATATAGTATCACTCTCACGAAGAAAAATTATATTAAAATTAGTGTATTTTGCGTCTTATTTGTTGCCTCCCATGCCTAAAATTCTGATAAGTAGGAAGTTACTAGTGTCTTATTTTTACCCTAAATGAGGGGTAAAAATGAGACACGGTTATTTTATTCTTCCACTTTGATAACGCGACATCTACCGATTCATAACTTTCGTTATAATACTTGTTAATTATTCTATCAGATAAGTACTTTAACTAGTTTTTCACATTAAACAAAGCACGGAAAACGTTAAAGTTTTCAAAAATGTCTCATTTTTAGCCAACCTGACCTTACCCATTAAAAAATATCAAAATTTTCTACGCAAAATCATGTAAGTGGTCCTTTTAATCAGACCTTTGAAATCGTGACCGGCCACACTGTCAGTTAGTTCTTTGGACAAAAACGAGCCCATGTGAATTTTGAATGAATTTGGAGAATTTTAGAGGCCGCTTCCCACTTCTAAAATCTGAAAAAAATCGGTAAAGGTATTTACACAGAACTTCCCTCTTTATTTATACAGGGCGGTCACTCTAAAAAATTATTAATTACGAAGCCACACGAGAATAGTAATCGGAAAGTATTATTACAAAGAAAACTTGAAAACTTTTAGTCAAAAAAGTATACATAGTGGTCATCCGATAGCAAAAATTCAATATTAAATGAAAGGTGCCAAATATGGAAGGCTTGCGAAAATACCTTTACAAAGAGTGACCGCGAAAAAGTCCTAAAATTCGCCTATTTTTGCACAGTAGATATAGTCCAGTTAAAATGCGAGGGGGGGCGTGAAATTGGAAATCAAAACGAGCTTACCTTACCGGTACGTTTTTTGGGTCGCTGAATCCGAAAATCGGAGTCCCGAGGGCTGGACTCTGTCCGTTCACCTTTAATTTGCAAAATACACCCCTTTTTAGGGGGTTACTAACAAATTTATGTATTTGAGGTCTCAGATTACGTTTTTTGGGTTGCTGAATACAAATTTACGGGTCTCGAGTATTGCCAGCACCCTTAAATTTGCAAAAACTACCCTTAATTAGGGTATTTTTGCAAGATTCTTAGTAAACTGTATTTCAACAAACTTTTGCACGTAGGATACGTTCTTTGGGTCGCTGATTACGAATTTCAGGGTCCCGAGTCCAAAAAACATTGCCAGCACCCTTAAATTTGCTAAAACTACCCTTAATTAGGGTATTTTTGCAAGATTCTTAGTAAACTGTATTTCAACAAACTTTTAAACGTAGGATACAGTTTACTAAGAATCTTGCAAAAATAAGGGTAGTTTTTGCAAATTTAAGGGTGCTGGCAATACTCGAGACCCATAAATTTGTATTCAGCAACCCAAAAAATGTAATCTGAGACCTCAAATACATGAATTTGTTAGCATTTATGACGTAAGTGCAGAATGTTTCACAAAAACACCCTAAAAAGGGGTGTATTTTGCAAATTAAGGGTGAACGGACAGAGTCCAGCCCTCGGGACCCCGATTTTCGGATTCAGCGACCCAAAAAACGTACCGGTAAGGTAAGCTCGTTTTGGTTTCCAATTTCACAGCAAAACTCGCATTTTAACTGGATTAATAGCGGGCCAAGGGAAAGAGCAAAATAAATCCTATAGGGCTCAAACTAAACTTGAGAAATTGAAAAAAAATAAAACAACTGTTATTACTCAAACTTTATATTGTATGAATTGTTTACGGATTATATATTATTCTGTAGCGTATTTGGAAGAATTTAGGAAATTGTCCTACAACCCTCCAACACCTTGTAATAATTAAAATACCAACACCAGAAAACGAAAAAATTCATAGGTCCTACCCACAATCGTCATGGGATTTTCACTAAAAAACTATTTTATTTATGAAATAGGTTTACAATGTCATGAGACGTGGAGAATTTAAATTTGAGGCAAAAAAATTTCCTATCTTTCTACTGGTAAAAAATTTTTTTAAAAGTTTTGATTTTTTTTCCTGAAATAGGTTTGGAATGTCATGAAACGTGAAGATTTGAAATTTGAGCAAAAAAATTTTTCCATCATATATTCTATTAGTAAGCACATATTTTTTTATTGGTACCCTATTTTGCTTATTTAAAGTACGCCTCAGAGTGTTTCAATCCAAGTTTAAAAAACGCGCCTGTTTTTTCTAAAACAAAATAACAGAAGATTAGTTTAAATTCGCCAAATGATGTCCACCTGTTTCACTACACAAAGTAATACTTTTAAAATTTTGTGTAATATCAACCAAAAATCAAGAATGATCGTTTTTTTTTCTCTGTAGGTCATAGGTGTTTGTGAAACAGGGAACCTATCGCGTTTGAGAAATGAAAGATATTTGGTTGTTATCAAGTTTACATAGAGTACTTACAGAGATACAGTTCCCATCAAAATTCGAAAATTGTATCTTCAATATAAATGAAATAATTTAAGAAATATTTTTCTGACTCACTTTAAGTGGATGTACTCCCTGAGGGATGCATTATTGGATTAAGGTAAGTTGGGTTATATGGGCCCAATATATAACTCAATTCTGGGATACCCTGTATAATAACAACATATAAGGAACACCTCCATTTTATGTTCCTTGTATCTAACACACATGCTCTTTCTTCTAAAATTAATATCTTTTAAGAAATAATTTGCAACTTTTATAACCAGTACTTATACATTTTCAGCACGTTTTCAGGAAATTTCAGGCAAAAATGATTTCTATCTTAACAATCAAAATTAGCACGTGTACTAGGGAGAGGGCGCCGGATCCTGTGAGTTTGATGAACTGTAATTGAGCTTTTAATTTGAAATGCCAAAGAAATTTAAAAAGTAATTAAATGTCGTTGAATAAGAGGTGTTCAGGCATAAATGAGGTATACAATTTAACGGATTATTTGTTTTTTTCAGTCTTTTCAACGAGTTGAGCGTTATCGGCAGTCGATGTTTTGATAAAGCATAGATACATTCGAAGATGTCAATACACAATGCGTCTTTCAGGTTCGACAGAACTTTACGTATATTGCGAAATATATAACTTTTCTTTTGAAACAATATTGAAGTGTTTTTAATAAGACTATTAGAAAATTAATGAAAGTTGCAATCGGGTGCTATCGAATGCGAGTATCTATTAAATGCGATAAATTTTATTAGACATTGCTCTTTATTCAAATTTGTAACATTTCTAAAATAGCATGGGGGAATACCTCCTATTGGAATTGGGTCATGTCCGTATACAGAGCGATAGTCACAAGTGCACAAACCATCATTTTTACATAAAATGTATTTTATTATAATTATGGAACAAACTGTTATCAAGGTTGTTGGTAAAGCCCACCAAAATACAAAGATATACAAAATATCGAGACTGTAATTTGTGATGTGATTACAAAGAGTGTAACCGAGTAAGCATGGACCAGATGCTCCTTTAAAATAAACAAATTAATCGAATTTAAAAAACATTTTTTCCCTCTTTAATAACGTAACCATTTCCAAAAAAATAAATAAATCAATAGAATCGAAAGCTTAGAAAGATCGAAGAAATGGCTGACCAGCTCCTCTTTGAAAGAAGTGATAGAGAGTTTCTGATTGGTGATTTTCTGGTGCAATATATAGGCATTGGCAAGTTCTGACCAAAATAGAAGCTCAATTGCTATTTTACCATACCATTTTATCGACTTGCGTAATGCAGTCGAGTAGGACTTTATTTGGTCCGAAATGTCTATGAAACCTTTGCATTTATTGTAGTCAGCAATCGCACTACTCCACTTTGTTAACGAACGTACACTATTCTTTTCCGAGAAAGAACGGAGCGAATAGCAATTATAGAATCAAAAATATCTGCTAAGAAATTGAAAACGAAGAAAAAAGTATCCCCAGGCGGAATTCGAACTCGGGAAACCACTTAAAAATAGTCGCTTAGCACGACCGCAAATCAATTTTTCAAACGTAAGAAGTGAATAAATACGGCAATCGGAGACCCGTTCTATGTCTCGAAGGTGAGGAGAAGGTCGGCAATGACCGTACAACGTGAATCTCGAGGTGAAAATCGAAAATTGGGGCCGGCAGGAGCGAAGGCGAATCGTCATTTTTTGACAATTCGTGACAATTTGGAAAACGAAATTTTCGTCCATCTATTTTTTGCAACATATTGTTTAATATTTTACTGATTTTTACACCACTAAAAGTTTGGTAGTATTGCACCTTCATTATAGATAAGTACTATCTAAACTCTCTTTGGAAAAAAATCTAGTTTCATAGATATTAATGCGAAAAATCTGTCGCTGCCTCCCGGGCTAATACCATTTAATTTTTTTCGGAAAAAATTTTCCATGGCACGTCTTCCATACTGGAATATGGAAATCTTAAATTTGAACCTCAAAATTATGATCAGGAACCAAAAAATCCCCTAGAGCACACTTCCTCAACAAAATATTCATATTTAGATTTCCGGCCGAAAAAGTGGAATTTTCATTAAAAAAATGACATGAACTCCATACTGGAATACGAAATTCCTCAATTTAGACCTCGGATTCATGATCAGTGACCCAAAACACCCGAGAGCCCACTTCCAAGGCGAAATATGAATTTAAAAAAATTCTTATGATAGCTACATTTTGGGGCACTCCGACGCCTTTTACTTTCTCATTTTCGGAGATAAAGCAGGATCAATGCTGACGAATGTTCGTGGGGGTCTAGGGAGCACGTGAAAAAAGATTTTTTAAGTCGGTGCTGTTCCACCACTTTTTCATATTTTACACTTTTTTCCGGCTTATTTATTCTATCTACTTATTTATTTATTGCATACACTGTTTAACAGGTAAGATACCCAATTACAGAACAGGAAAAAGGCATACAAACATTAATTAAGTAAAATACAACATATATAACAACATAGAAAGAAAGTAAAATGAAAAAAAAATGACTTATATGTACGAAATACGAATAACTAATGATACAAAGTGAGAAAAAAAATGACATGGAAAATGTTTAAATACAGTAACTATGTATACATATACGATTAAAAGTAAATTAAGAAAAATTAAAATAATCACTAGGTATTTAATTTAGAACATTTTGTTTTATGTCATTAAGGCTGCAATTAAAAATATCGAAGTCGCTACATAATTTGTTAGAAGTACTGCAAATGTATATAAAGGTGAATTATTTAGTACGTTGGTACGCGACGTAGGTAAGTAGAAAACTTGATGATTACGAGAGGTTAATCTGGGAACGTGAAAATTAGGCTTGCTAATTATTTCAGGTGCGTCAAAATCATTGTGTAGTAATTTAAACAAAAATACTTGAGAAAAGTACGTACGTACGCCTGTCCTCAAGAGTAGTCATACAGTATCTTTCAAGCAAGTTACTTTGCGGAAAACCAATCACTGGATAGGTACCGTCGGATTTGAACTACAGTAATTTAAGAAATCTACGTTGAACTGCCTCCAAGTTGTGAACATCATAACTGGAACTCCAAATTAGCGATGCGTACTCAAGTTTCGATCTGACGAAGGGTCGATAAAGAATTGTCAGAGTATCAGTATTAGTGAACTCTCGACTAGTACGAACGATAAATCCAACAGCTTTGAAGGCTTCAGACACAATGGTATCGATATGATTAGTGAAGGATAATTTACTATCAAAAGTTACGCCGAGGTCGCGAAATGTTATAGGACTTTGAAGTATGACATTATCTAACCTGTAATAAAAAATAATAGGTGCTGTTTTTAAAGAAAGGGACATTACGTTATATTTACTAGGATTCATGAATAATTTATTTACTATACACCAGGTATTCATTTTCTCAAGGCAAGTTTGAAGTTGAAAACAGTCATCGATTTCATCAATTACTGTGAAAATTTTTAGATCGTGGGCATGTAAAAGGTGAGGCAAATCAATTTCGTTCACTATGTCGTTAATAAATATGTTAAAAAGACAAGGGTCCCAGAATAGATCCCTGCGAAACTCCAGATGTGCCAGCAAATTCGGTCGATTTGAACCCATTTACGTACTGACTCCTATTCATTAAATAACATTTAAACAAAAGGAGCAAGGAATATGAGAAGCTGATTTTTTCTAATTTACTAAGTAACAACTGGTGATCGAGTCTATCAAACGCTTTGGAGAAATCGGTATATATGACATCTATCTGCCCAGTGCCCACGTTCATCTAAGGATTCAGAAATATTATTATACAGAATAAATTTGTTGTTGTTGAACGCCCTTTCATAAATCCATGTTGGTTAATAGAGATTTTGGTGTTAATTGAATGATATATTCTATCATGCAGTAATATTTCTAAAACTTTAAAGAAGTTATAAATTACTTATTTACTGAATTACCGATTTTCAAAGGAAAAACCCATATTTATTGGTAAAAATACATTTCTAGATGAAAATTATAAAAAATTGTAACGAAAATCAAAAACCCGGCTAGAGAGAGGGATTGATAGTGACTTTCGTAACGAACGTTTAAAATGAGCTTCTTAAAATCGTTAAATATATGATCTATAAGTTGATTTGGGTTGAACACTAGAGTTTTGTACCACTGTGCCTCGCCCCACTGTAACTTCCACTCGTTGTAAAACTATATTCGAATTCAGCGGGATAATTACAGTAAAATTACGGTTTTTATCCTTGCAAAAGCAATATTTTTTGTCGCTCAGTGTAATTTGTCAATAAAACTTCATTTCACTTTAAAAAGGATAAACTGATATTATTATTATTAAACATCGTTAAAAGTTTGCGAAGCAGAGTTTGTAATCATAAATCAGACCTACCCTATACACTTTTTTGCACGAGACATAAAACTCTAAGATTATTTATTACACTTAAGAAGTCGCTTATCTGAAGGGAGTTGAAAGCTCTGGAAAGTAGGCCCACAGGTATACATTCAGTCTTTCGTGCGTACCGCGGGCGCTATCAATTTTAACTAAAAATATCAAGATCGACAATTTATAGACCATAAAATACTCGTTAAAATGGAGTATACAGTGTTCGCAATGTCTAGCTTGAATGTATGTATCTTATACATACACTGGAGTTATTAACAAAAGTTGTCCTTGTTCACTTCATTCACTCCTTCAGAAATAAATGCGTCTACCTCAGAATTGGCGATAAAATTATTTTGGGGGGGGGGGGGGTATGAGTGACAAATGCATATGTGATAAATATCTAGAAGTCAGTGTTTTATAGAAAATTATGAAGAAATTCTCTGTGAAAAACTGTGAAGTTTACGTTAGTTTGGAACTTATCGCGTTCATTGTCAATGAAAAAGCCGCTGCCTTAGAATTCACTACTTCCACATTCAAGTTAAACAACTTAACTATATATGCACTAGTATGTGGAAATAATTGGTTATAGAATTTTAGTAATATCTGAGGTAGATGTAAAAAAAAATTGAAGAGTTGGTTTCCAGCATCTACATCAAAAATGAAATTACTGGACTCTTATTAGAATGCTCTAATTTTGTTCCCCAATTTACACCCTTCCCCACTCCTTCAACAGAATTATCTTAATCAGATGTCCTTACAATATATAAGTGTACCAAGGAAATATCTCAATTTTATTTTATTAAGCTCTTTAATAATCGAGTGAAGCTGGTGGGGGTTGAAAATATTATAAAGAAATCAGAGGGCTTTGCTAGTATATACACCAAATCCTAAGTTTCTGTACTCTTACCAGCTTGCTTTACTCATTTCCCCTATTTACCTCTACTTACCCCCAGCCCTTCAACGGAATCATCTCAAAATCTAGTTCCAGATGTCGTTGTAATACATACATGTACCAAATTTCAAGTAAATATCGCAATTTCATTTTATCAACCCTTCTAATAATGGAGTGGGGGTGATGGGAAGGATGAAAAATAATATAAAAAAATCTGACATCTTGGCTTTTTGTATGTACACCAAATCCCAAATTTTTGTCCTCTTACCAGCTTGCTTTAGCCATTTTCCCCTCTTTATCTCTACTCACCCCCCAACTCCTTCAACGGAATCATATCAAAATATTCAATTACAGATGTTATAATACATACATGTACCAAACATCAAGTAAATATCTCAATTTCATTTTATCAACCTTTTAATAATGGAGTGGTGGTGGTGGAGGGGTTGAAACAAATTATAGAAAATTTTGAGGCCTCGGTTTGTATAGTATATACACCAAGTTCCAAATTATTGTACTCTTACTAGCTTGCTTTACCCATTTTTCCCTATTTACCTCTACTCACCCCGTCCCTTTAACGGAATCATATCAAAGTAAAATGAAATAACAGATGTCGTTATAATACATACATGTACCAAATTTCAAGCAAATATCTCAATATCATTTTATTAACCCTTTTAATAATGGAGTGGGGTTGATGAGGGGGATCGAAAATATTATTAAAAAATCTGACATCTTGGCTTTAGTATATACACCATATGCCAATTTTTTGTACTCTTACCATCTTGCTTTACTTTATTTTTCGATATTTATCCAAATTTATCCCCCTAACCTTCAACGGAATCATCTCAAAATATAATGTAGTTCTAGGTGACGTTATAATATACAGGGTGTAATCAGTTTCATGTCATTAAAAAAAACTGGTAATGAGGACCGACTAGACAAACAAAAAACCTTTTTCTCTCTAGGGGCACTTTGAAAAACACTGATCTAGGTTAACATATTCAATATTATGGTAGACAACTATTGAGAACCACTGCTTTTCTTGGTCGATGGACTTGTACTTCCCAATTATACAATTTTTAAATTGTCATAAAAAAGTGCTGGCCGGCATACGCGGTGTCAAAGGATCATCGACCGCCTTTGATGTACCGCCTCAACTGAACTGAGGCAAGTATAAAGAGGTAAATAATTCGTTCTCTCTTCGTGCACAATTGCAAGCAAATAATGGCCATAGAGGTTTAAACAGAGCATTTCTTTACATGCGTGTTTTTTAATTTGGAACAAAATATAAAAATATAAAAATGAGTGTCCTGGGTTAAAAGCTACCTACCTAAATGATTCAAAATCTCTGCATCTGTATCAATATACAGTTCGGTACGTCGAATTAAGTACATACGTACTTTGTTCAGCACTAAACACTACACTATCAACTAACGTTGTCAATAAAGAAAAATAAAATAAAAACTTGGTACAAAAGCCAAAAAGGAATACAATAAGAACGAACAAGTAAGTTGTGTCTGTACGTAATCAAGAATTTGACAACTTGAACGGTAAGTCAATAAAATAAATCTTAACTATAAATACACAATGACGCGAAATTCAAAAATAACAGAAACAACGAACGTTGGACGTGTGTACATAACGAAACACCGACAATAACTAAAATATTGCACAAGGGAGAGTTAGAGTATAGTTTTCTTCAGATCAGATCTAGATCTAAACCTACCTCAATATTCCAGCAGTTCCCAAAAATTTTTATTGAAAATTTGCGAAATTTTTTATTTTTTTTTCTCCAAAACTGTGAGCTTTAGACCCCATGTTATATAAGGTTTTTCTGTTTGTCTTGTCGTTCCCTACCACCAGTTTTTTTAATGACATGAAACTAATTACATCCTGTATAGGTGTACCAAATTTGAGGTGAATATTTCAATTTTATTTTATCAACTCTTTTCGTAATGGAGGGGAGGTAGTGGTCATGGAAAATCTTATGAAAAATCTGAGGCCTTGGCTTCTAGTATGTACACCAAATTCCAAGTTTATATACTCTTACCAGCTTATTTTATTTATTTTCAACTGTTTACCCCTATTTACCTCCGAACCCTTCATCGCATAAGTAAAAAATCC
This sequence comes from Stenurella melanura, assembly GCA_963583905.1. Classification (NCBI taxonomy): domain Eukaryota; kingdom Metazoa; phylum Arthropoda; class Insecta; order Coleoptera; family Cerambycidae; genus Stenurella; species Stenurella melanura. The sequence continues at coordinate 16,410,254 of OY757315.1, forward strand.
TCCTACCCTTGTTACTACATTTTGAAAAAAAATGTAGTATACGTTTAGCATTTTTCCGGTGCACCATCGAAACCCGAAAAAAACGTCGGATCGATGTGAAAGTCATATCTATCGATTCGAGAGCGAATTTAGAAAATTCCGTCCGTCGGTCAGTCGGTCTGTCTGTCTGTCTGTCTGTCTGTCACGCCCAGCCCCCTTAATCCGTATTCGGATTGCGATGATTCTTGGGTGGTTATTAGGAGGTCTTTAGAAAACCTTAACGCCGAAAGCTCGGCTCCGTTCGGAAACCGGAAGTACCCGATATAGACGTTTCGAGTTTTTCGGGAGAAATTGAATAACTCGATAACGGGTAGTCGGATCGAGACATTTCAAAAAAGGAATGGTGCCGCTCGCAAAGCTCTACAAATAAGTATACCAGTGGCTATGTCGAAAAACAAATGCAAAAAACTGGTTTTCTCGAAATCGGGCTAGGAAGCACGATAACTGTCCAGAATATTGATCGATTTCGATGAGACTTGGTGGGATCAAAGGTACCCGGCCACAAATCAAGCCTATTGCTGGCGACCCGAATCCGTTGACTGCAAGTATGTTTTCCAGGGCCGAGTATGATTTTTCAAAGGAATTAATAACTCCCGAACCGAAGGTCCGATTTTGATTTTCAAAAACGACAATTGTAGGGCTCGATTAGGTCTATTAGCTGACGTTTGGGAGAAATTTGAGAAAACAAAAGCGAATCTACAAATCCTGGAAAACTTGATTTTTCTTATAAATTCTACAAATTCCGAACAGTTTCCTAATAAAAATCGAAAATTAACTATTCCGTCGATCGATCTCTATAACCAGTATAAGGCATGGACCTTTTTGGACAAAAAATCTGAAATAGAGTTTTTTCGAAAATAAACGAGTTATTTACGAAAATGCATTCCATAGAATTATTTAAAAAAATATTACAAATTGATAAGTGATAATGTTATATTTAAAATATCATCATTCATTTAGTTATTTTCATTTACTAAATAAAAATGGTACGATGCCCTTTCCGTGTTTCAAAATGTAGTTAGCTTTTACTTTAGTCAATGCAAAAAAAAAAACATGTCAAAGCACTGAGTCATCTTGCGACCCTCTGCTGAAAATGTGAATCATCCCAACAAATTGAATAAAAAGCATATCAAAATGTAGTTTTTTTCACTTGTTATAATACATACGTGTATAAAATTTCAAGTCCATATCTTAAACCGTTGCGTTGCAGAGAAAACGTGCGCACAAAAAAGTTACAGGCAGACAGACATACATTTTTTTCTCGCTCAAATTTAAAATCATGACATTTTAAACCTGCTTAAAGAAGAAACATTTTTGAATTTTTTTTTTACTTCCATTCTAGTACGTAGATGTGGAAATAACTGACCATGATATGAAGATATGGTTTTTCTCATCCTATTGATGGGAGCTGGATAGTTTTGTATGTTATGTATTCGAATTTTAATGGTCTATTAAAGGTAAAATGTTACCAAATTTAAATAAATAAGATATTACGAGTGAAGCACTTATCGGTAGTTGTTCGCATATTGGTGGAAACAAATAAATAAATAACTACCAAATAAATAATGGAATTTGTAAAACCTGTACAAACCGCACGCCATTGGATTTAATTTGTACTCTTTTTGAACCGACTATGCTAATATAGTAAGGAGATCGTTTACGCTATTAAAGCCTTCTCTGCGTTTTTCCCATTGTGTGTCATTTTATCTCTCCAAATAGTGCTTTCCATGCCTTTCCGATCAGCCTGTAAAAATGCACCTCGACGTATCGTATTTACAACTTTAAAAATACACCGTTTTATCGTCTAAAAACCAAAATCATTCCATTTATTTTATTACATACTTTAGTTTCATTAAATACATATTAAGCATGAGTTGCACGAATGTGTTCCCTAAGTACCGTTTTGAACTCTAATACCTAAAGCGACTTTGGGGCTTGCGGATAAGTGATAGGGAGATTCTAAATGTAATGCGTTTCTCTTAGAGCTGAAAGTCGTACAATATTCTTTAACAACGTTCAGAATGTCTTTTCAGGGATATTGGTTTACTACGGGGTGACCGAGATCGAATTAAACGAGTATTGAATGTTATATTAAATTATAGAAAGCAAATGGTTCAGTACTGTTATAGTAGCTGTGTTTCCACTTTTACTTATCAGATATATCAGATTCTCTGAGGAAACTATTAAACTATTTCGAACTTATACAAAGTACAGCATGTACATTTAACTAACAGTAAATCACATATAAAATATGTGTTCCACAGGGATCTGTTTTTGGTCTACTATTTTCACCAAGTACATATTTTTTTTCTTAAATTGTTTTTAATCGTCTTTTAAGTCACCGGATTTCTTAGTTTGGTCATCTAGGAGAGCGGACGTGTGAAATAAAAGGGATCCTACATAAGATCCCTTCAAGTGGTCATTGGTAAAGAAAGTTAAATACTGTGTTTTTTTCCTTCTTCAATTCTTTGGGACTTCCTGCCACGTGTATGTTTTCCTTTTAAGCGGTGCTAGGGGAATCTACCAATGGATCAGTCAGAGGTTGTTTTTTTTAAATAAACAACACAAATAAGTATAAAAACTTGAAATTAAATATTTCGCCGACGTATCGGAAATCTAATCTCCTTTTTCAAAGCCGAAACGGCGGCGAAATATTTAATTTCAAGTTTTTATACTTATTTGTGTTGTTTATTTAAAAAAGCAACCTCTCACTGATCCTTTGAAAAGTCACAGGCGCAGAGGTTATTTACCAGTATCATACTGGTTAATCGTAAAAAGAAAACATACATGCGGCAGGAAGACCCAAAGAATTAAAGATGGAAAAAAAATAAGATAATGCCACAAATAACATTTAGACAAAATTTTGTTTTTATAGCGTCAACTGGGTGACATGTGTTTATAAAGCAATATATACATATTAGCTCTGTTGTGACTTAAGAGTAATAAAATTCCAACTGAAACTGATTTAGAAAGTGTAAATAAATAAACAGTAAATTTCTGTGCTCAGTGATTAAAAAAATAAGTGTATGAAACCAGCCCAAAAACAAAATAAACGAGTGACCAATAACGACAGGCGACAAGAAAAGATAAGCTATTTTAATTTGTTGTATTAAATTCATTTATTAATTCATAAACCTAATTTTAAATAATTTTTTAATATCCGAATTTTAAAAACAAAACTGTGTTAAAGAGAAGGTAGGTAATTAAGTAGAAAAGTACTTAGAATTTATTGCAATTGCAATTTATTACTACAAAAACACTAGCGGAGTAATATACAAGGTATGCAAAAGATTCTCTCAGATCTCTTTCTCATTTGCAACTACCCCGATTTTTTTTTTACAGCGGTACAGATAATAAAAAAAATCTCTTATATCAAGCTAATATATCTCTCAAGCCACTGTGAATTGCTATTTATCGCGGCACAGTTAATAATAAAAGTTTCTTATAGCAAACTAATATAGGTCTTGGAAAGAAAAACGGAATGGACACACTAATACAGGATGTTCAAAAAAGCACAAGATTCCAGGAAACCTGAAATTACATCTAGACTCAAGCGGGCAGAACGAATATTGAGGCAAATTATCCAAGAAATAAGATGAATAAGAACAGAAAAATGACTATCATAATGTTAGGCGACTTCGACATTCACGCAGGAAAAGACAATCAAGCCTGTACAGATAAGAATATCATTGGAAAACCCTACTTCACACATGGTCAAACTTAAAGAAGCCCATTAAAAACTTGGCACACAGCTCTTCGATGGAACAATAAGAAACACACACAGCAAGAGACAAACCTGTCTGGATACATGGAGCAAAGCAAACACCAACTCCTATATAAACCATATTATGGTGAATAGAAAAATAAGGGGGAGAGGGTTAAAAATATTAAGGCAAAAAAAAACAATAAAAAGCAACATAGTTCATATACTATATATATATATGGAAAACTAGAGAAGAAGAAGAGGAAATGGAAGTATAGTTATTACCACGTAGTGGATTGGAAGTATAGTAAGCGTAAAAAGAATATCATTTTTTTTCCCTAAAATAGGTTTACATGAAACGTCGAGATTTTAAATTTGAGCGAAAAAGAAATTCCGTCTGTCGGCCTGTGGATCTGTCGGTCTGTCAGTCTGTAAATTTTTTTTGTCCGCACGTTTTCTCCGGAACGGTTTAAGATATTAACTTGAAATTTTGTACACGTGTATAATATAACGAGATATGAAACTGGATTATTTTTTGAACATATACGGTGAAGAGTAGGCAAGGCATCAAAAATTTTTATAATATTTTTCATGCCACCTTCCCCCCCCCCCAATCCATGATTAAAGGGGTCGATAGAATGAAATTGAGATATTCACTTCAAATTTGGTCTACGTGTATATTATAATGATATCAGGAAAGGTTGGGGTTGAATAGGGGTAAATAGGCGAAAACAAGTAAAGCAAGCTGGTAAAAGAGTACAGGAATTTGAAATTAGGTGTATGTACTAGAAGCAAAGGCCTCAGATTTGTTATATTTTTCAACCACCCACCACCCCATCTCCATTATTAAAGGGGTTGATAAAATAAAATTCAGATATTTACTTGAAATTTGGTACAAGTATGTATTATAACGACATCTGAAACTAGATTATATTTTGACATGATTCCGTTGAAGGAGTGGGGGTAAGTAGAGGTAAATATTGACATTAGTAAAGCAAGTTGGTAAGAGTACAGAAACTTGGGATTTGGTGTATATACTAGAAACCAAGGCCTCAGATTTCTTTCTAATATTTTTCAACCTCACCACCCCCACCACCTCCACTTCATTATTAAAGGGATTGGTAACATAAAATTTGGATATTCACTTGAAAGTTAGTACACGTATGTATTGTAATGACACCTGATTGAGATGGTTCCGTTGAAGGGGTGGGAGGTGGTAGGTTGTGAATCGGGAAAAATAAGTAGAGCAAGCTAGAAACTTTATTTTTAACGTATATGGTAGAAACCAATGCATCAAATTTTTCTATGACATCTGCCCCAAATATTATTAAAATTCTATGACCAATAGTTTCCACATACTAGAGTGCAAATATAGTCAAGATGTTTCCTTTAAAGTGACTTGGATGATAAATCTGGATGTGAAAGTAATGATTCTTTAGGCTGCGGTTTTTTTAATGTCATGAAACGTCAAGATTTTAAATTTCTGTCTGTGGATCTGTAACTTTTTTCTGCGCACACGTCCATATTGTATTATATTCTTCTAAAATCAATAACAATTTAAAATGTCTGTACTTTTAGTTTGCAAAGATTAAGCATAAGGCGTCTTTAATTTGTTAAGTATTAACAGCTAAGCTACTCGAAAGAGAACTTCGTCATGCGCTTTCCAACAAGCATTGTTAATCTATTTATTTACCTAAATTAGTATTACATTCAATCGAAAAATACATTAGTTATTATCATTAGTACATTTTCCAAGTATGAATTATAAGCCTGGATAATTAGATATTTTTTAATTTACGACTGTTACATGTAAATTATTATTGTTGATATACTGCAGCGATAACAAAAACGGAAAAGGGAAAAGGTCATAACACTTTTTATTTATAAGTTATTTGTTATGTATTGTTGGGTGAAAATAAGTATAAGTTGTACATAAATAAATTGGTGATATTCTTGGCTAAAATTTGCTTATTAAGGAAATCTCTATTCACCTAGCGCGTTATCCCCCCTTCCACTCTCCTACTGAACTTAGGCCTTGCTTGCTCTTAATTTAATAGGTATTTGTGGACATGTCCAATACAACTTATATTCAGAGTGTATACGTATACACTTTATGTGTTCACTCGCTCAGTTAGAAATTAAGCTGTGCAGTTAGTTACTTATAAACTAACAAAGTATAAAAAATAAAAACTGAAATAAAGTACAGTTCTACAATATAACGGTATCAAGATGGTATAAACCCTTAACAAATCGCTATGGACTCACATTATATTATAAATTGTCTCGGTAAATCAAAGATATTTTTCAGCAGATTTGCGGAACATAACATAAAAAAACATATTTACTTCTGAAGAGTAAAGATTTCTCACGAGCTCTAATGTGATTGATGAACCCTGACAGAGATAAATGATGCTTAAAAATGTTTATTTCGTGCATTTTTATATTGTAAAATATCATTATGGATTTGAGTACCTCGTCAACACATTATCTGAAATATTTATTCGATGTCATTTAAATCACCTCTAAATAAATTTGAAATTTTTCTTGACTGACTGGCTTCCTGAAAGTTTGTTTAACATAACTTTAAAACGACTGAAGATATAGACCGAGCTCCCATCATTAAGAAGGTGTCTGAGAATGATCTAGAAATATTTCTGAAACGACGAGCGGCTTAAACTATTTGTTGTTATAGAATTTGATACAGTTTTACGCCTAACTTCGTCAAATTTTCCACTCCTAAAATGTGTAATTGCGAAAATATTACTAATTAAATCCAAAGAACCCATAGTAATAAAGCAATTACAATTACGCATATTGAGGCGACTTTCAATTGAATTTTCATAGATAGTAATCAATAACCAACAGTTGCTAAGGAAAATTAACAATTGGCAATTAATACCAATAGAACGTGCCGAATACAGAATTATTAATTGTGTCAAGGTCTCCTTTAACAAATTTGTATTCTGCATTATATCTACAGAGTGTCCATAAGTAACGGTACACAGAATATTCTTTATGCAAAAATAATGCAATTCAGTCAAACTTACCTTATAGACCGAGGTCTGATGACAAAAAAGGTACCCCATCGAACACCTCAAATTTAAAAGGTGGAAATGGTTGCAAGACATGTAGAAATCATGTTACACCCATCAGACTATTAAACATTTATAAATTGTACTTTTTCATAAATTTTTTAATTTAGCTAAATAAAAAGATTTTACTTTTCAAAACAACTGCTTGGAATTTACGCAGTTTATTTTTTTTTTTTAATTTTCACGGATGGTAAAACGATAATCTCAATAATAAATGTATTTTGTTCGTTTTCATTTGGCTGGGTTCTAAATTTTTCTTCTAAAATCTTAAAATTGGACGATGACTTCCAGGATAGCACCTTGCATATAAGCTTTTAGCTTGATATGCATTTCTTTTAGATTCCCCATAGATAAGCAACATGTCCACCTTTTCATTTTGGGTAAATAGCGTCAATTTGTATTTTTTTGAAACTTTGAAATAGTCATATTAGCAAATAATTCACAAGCAAATTAAAAAAGCACTGCATAAACTTTATCAAATGATAACTTAGGCAAATGTTTGAGAAAAGAAATGTTATTTTGTCATAGCACGCTTGTAAAATTTAATACTGTTAGTACATACGGTTCATTAAATAACTGAAGAATAGCATCTACAGAATTTCAATAATTTCTGTATAAATTAGTACCCAAACTAGACGTATCATCAAATAAAAGGTTAATGTTTTGGGCTTTGTTGGTGCAAGTAAAAGATATGGTAACCATTTTAAAAAATTGAATAAAATTCATTTGCTTTTTATGTTTTTTCAAAAAATTGTTTTTCAATTCAAAATAATGTTTTTGCACGAAATAAACTTTTATTGAAATTCAGTAATAAAAATGATTTTAAAATAGGCCGTTTTTGATTTGATTGATTTTTTTGATATTTATGAAATATTCTTCAAATTTCAAACGGTCCACATAATAATAACTCACCTTGTATATACAAAATAGCATGGTGGAATATGCTATATGGAAATTGGACCATGTTCGTCTTACAGGGTGATCACCAGAGGTACGTAAACTGACATAATTTTAGAGCAAAATATTATTACGGGTTCTGAATAAGCACACTAAATGACGAAGACGTACAAGATATCGAAACTGTATGTACAGTGTGTCTCTCAAGTTCGAAGGAATTTGTAGTTTAGATGAGATTAATTTTATTTTAAAATGATATTAAGGGATTTTTAAGACTGTTGCGAAATAGCGCAATCAGGTGTTGACGACAGAGAATATTTATTTGAAAAATAAAAATAAAAATGATCTGTCTCAGTAACCCCACGAAGAAGTAGTGACGTATTTAATAATTATAATGATAATAATAATAATAATAATAATAATAATAATAATAATAATAATAATAATAATAATAATGTGCACTGGTTCATCTCAAGAGAGGACGATGCGGTAACTACGGAGAGGACGCGCAACTTGTAGACGGAAGCATCTTGCACCATCTAGATGCCGGAGAGTCGTACACATACTTGGGTGTTGAGCAACGCTCCACCCAAGAAGTGTCAACAGTGAAAAACGCTCTCCGCTGCAAGTATCAGCACCTCCTCCGGCAGATCTGGTCTTCAGAACTGTCGGGAAAGAATAGGGTGTCTGCAACAAACATGCTTGCCGTTCCGATCATTCTCTACTCCTTTGGGGTAGTGAAATGGACGCAAAACGAGCTGCGTCAACTCGATGTAGGAACCCGAAAGATGATGCATCTCAATCGAAGTTTGCATCCAACATCGTTCGTTCCACGGTTATATCTTTCCCGACAGCACGGAGGCCGTGGACTCTTGAGTTTGGAGTATCTGCATAACAGGTCTGCTCTGGATGGAGCCTGTAAGGTCATCAAGAGTTCGGACCCCCTCCTCTGTATGGTTTGTGACCATGAAAACGCAGAGGTAGGAGCATTTTTGTTTAAGGCTGCCCAGCTGAAAGTCCACACAAAAGCAGCAGAGCAAAGAAAACTTCTGCAACTGCATAAAGATAAGCCCTTACACGGAGTCTTCTACAAGAACATTGAGGACTAGGGCTTATCGGAGAAGCTAACCTTTGCCTTCTTAAGGTCAGCTGGGCTGAAGTCTGAGACCGAAGGGTTCAGTATGGCTTGTCAAGACGGTGTCTTTAACACACTCGTTTATCGAAGTCATGTCTTGGGTATGGAGGTCCCTGATATAAACTACAGGGCCTGCCGAAGGGCGCCGGAGACGCAGATGCACCTGTTGTCGGCTTGTCCGACATACGCAGTCTCGGCCTATATTCACAGACATAATGGAGCACTGTGAGTGCTGTACTATCATCTACGGCACTCGTATGGGATAGACGAGACACCAGTGCTGCCATATGCTCCGGGAGATATTGAGTCCGTTGTGGGGAATGAGCGGTGCCTGATTTATTGGAACTACTCTTTTCCTACCGTCAGGCAAATACAAGCTAATAAGCCTGACGTAGTCCTCCTCGACCACCAACTCAAGACAATGTTTGTTATTGAGTTCTCCGCCTCAGCGGAGACAAACATTGTCTTGAAGGAGGAGGAAAAACGGACTAAATATCGAGATCTATCTAGACCACTCTGTTAAGTTTGTCGTATTGGTAATAGGATCCCTCGGTGGAGTGAGGCACACACTGCTCTCTGAATTGAGAAAAATACCGGCATGCCGAAATTCGGCAGAAATCTTAGCCGGAAAAATGCAGAATGCCATCATTCTTAGTTCGTTGCGCCTACTCAGAGCACACGATTCGCGGACCCAGTAATCACGGAGTCTACGGCGTAGAGGGTGGTTACTGGTACTACCAGCGTACCCTCTCTGGTTGCATCGGAGACAGAGAGAAGGGCGACTGGCTTTGGAGAAAATAATAATAATAATAATAATAAATGGCTAAGAATGATAATTTTATTAAATAACACCCAAGAATGGGCTTAAAAACGATATTTTTTATATATTTTTATAAAAATGTGCACGTTGTAACTTAAACATTGCAATTTAATTTATTTCTCTAGCACTTAAAATGGCTTTACAATTAATTGTTGAAGTTCGAGCAATTAGTCCACGCCCCCATCTTTCCTAGTAGCAGCTCGACTGAGTGCACTACGTCATCGACGCCCATTTACCCCGTAGTGATCATAGTACCGATGCTTTGCTGCGATGTTATAGAGATGGCTACACAAAATATTGGTTACAAATACTGTGTTGTGCCTCGATGTACCAATACAACAATCACTACGCCAGACAAATTATTTATAAGTATGCCAAAAGGTGAAAAAACACGAAAACAATGGTGTGATGCAATAAAGAGAGATAAAAAGAATAATATCACCTTTTCGAGTACAAGTAATCGGTTTTGTTGTGAAGACCATTTCGAAGTTAACTTAAAATTGTAATAGTTATCTCTACCTACATAATGCAATACTTACATTATCCAGCACTCACATACAGGGTGTCCCAACAGTGTATCAGTCATATATCCCAGCCAGCTCGGCGGCGCAATGCTGAAGGTGTTTGGCTTGCTAACCCGACAAGACACACTACCCGACAAAACAACAAACCCCCCCTCCCCAAATCCCACACCCCACCATCTCTCGAACTAATGAGCTTTAAGCTCGATTAAAGCCAAGGCAACACACTGATTATAATTGATATAAATTGATAAAGAAATATCGAGATAAAACATAAAAATAAAAAGAGACGTGTTTTTCTAAAGTCTCCAGCCATAAAATCGGCTGTGTCATGTTCTATATTATACTTTTTGTGTAGTTTTAGGACGTGACAAATAATGTACGGTACGTACCTACTTTTATATGTGATATTCATATATATACCTTTAGAAATAAGCTTCATACAATGTAATATTTTAATTAATAAAATTAAATGGAAAAAAATGTTTGGCTTGCGACCACGGATTTCCGGGTTCGAATCCTGGCCAGGGTATGGATGTTGGTGGCGTTTTTTCATGTGTTACCAAGACGGTAGCAGTGATTTAGATCGCTGTTGGGTGGCACAACATGTCTAGTCGCTTATATCTCTCCTGAGTTCGAGTCTCAGCTGCGGTAGATGGCAATATCGCAGGGAATGGTAGTTGTGTTGATGTCTATGTGTACGTGTCCTGGTTGAGTGGTAGAGCAGCAATAGCTGAACTCCGCCAGGACGTTAATAAAAATAAGGCATTAAAATAAGTTTAAAAAAAGTAAATAAAATATTGCTCTTATTAAAATAATTCAATTTTTTTTTATGTAACTGGTGTAGTGTCGAAGAGTGCACACTTAAAAAATATTTTTAAATATACAGGGTGATTTAGTACATCGGTGCATATATCTTTACATTTTTTTAATGAGGTTAAAATTTTCTTACCAAGTTTTTAAGTTTTTGATGCCGCATTACCGAGCTTTATTAAATATTGTAAATATTTTTTCCAGATAGGTTTAAAAAGTGAATTCGCTGTGTGAGAATTAAGAAAACATCTTTTGCTGTTATGTAGCCCCAGGACGAAAATTGATTATATTTTGTATATCAAGCTGGGTAACCAATGGGAATAATAATTAAACGTATTAATGTTCTTTATTTCAGTCAATTTTTGGCAAGTTATCCGACTGTCCACGAACAAATCCCTGCTCCATTACTGTCACAACTACTTAGGAACTCAAAATAAGACTGTTTCACTGATATAAATTCATTCAAATAAGGCGAGCGGCGTGCGACATCGGCGCCGATTACGTCACAGCCGGCCAGCTCGAGTTTCGGGCATTGCAGCAAGCCGTATCGTTATTTGCAGATTTTAAAAGCTTATATCTCTGTAATTAATAATCGTATTGACTTGATTTAAACGCTACTGTAATTATAATAATGATTCGTATTGATTGTTAAAAAAAAAAACGAGACTTTTTAAAAAATTTCCAAGCCCATTTAACAAGTACCTTTCTAATATTGCTAGTCACTTTATTGTCCTTAATTTGGCAGAAACTCCCCATCGCCTACGAAATTCTGAATTCGTTATATGCATTGACTGTCAGAATTAGTAAGGCAAAAATTGAAATGTGACACTTGCGCATCACATAGCATTTTTCTGGCTGAAGAGTTCAGTGTCTTTGTGCATAAATGAGTTTTATGTTTGCAAATATTACTTTTGTTTTATTTGACTTGTGCTTAGAAAATCTTAAATCGGCACCTATTTCAAGTCCTAAATTTTTTGTTGAAGTAACACACTCCATTTTGTTGTAATTTAATGTTATATTCAAATTATTTTTCATTTGTTCGCGTGTCCTTTTTCAATAATCTTAGATTATAAACTTAAGACTATGTGCATCTGACATTTTTATCAGTGATCTTAAATGACGGTTCATTATAACTTTTGCCTCTGCAACCTCCTTAATATCGAATGATAAATATAATTGCGTACCGTCTGCATAGAAATGTATCGAGCGGTTTCTTATACAGTTCATCAAATGAGAAGTGTACATTGTGAAAAACAGGGACCCTCGAATGGAACCCTGCGGCACACCATACTTAATGTCTCTAGCAGATGACATTTTAAAATTAATTATTACTTTTTGCTTTCTTCCAGTTAAGAGAATCCTATTCAGATCTAGAGCAGGACTATTAAATCCAAAATAAGACAAGATTGCTAGAAATAGTTTATGATTCAATCTGTCAAAAGCTTTAGTATAATCCAATAGAATCAGTGCCGATTGTATATCAGGTAGAATATTTTTTTCATATGTTCTCTAATCTGTTGTTTCAAAATTGTTTTCAACAAAATGTCAAGAAAATGGATATTCTGGCATACCCGATTGCAACTTCTACTGATTAAATAATTTAGGCAGTAAATAAAGCACACCAATTGCTGGAAATGTTGCCTCCTATTCTGCAGGCAAGGACACATTCATTCCTTCAAATTTCCTCTGTAACAATAAATCAAATGTCTGACATAATTTTCTCTTTTTCTGTCACCGATATTTAAGTACACGTTTTACGACATTTTTTGTATGCAAATCAATAAAGTGTGCCTATCCTAAAAATGTACTTTAAAATACATTCCTTTTTAAATATTTGCACAACGACGACACGGGTTTCATTGACAGAAACAAGAGTTGGTGTCTAAAATCCATATTTTGCGTTTTTTAAGAAAGAAGATCTAAACACGGAGACGCCATGAGAACATGATATTATATACAAGGCGCTCATTAAGCTGCGATGCCTGCGAAGCAGTGAAAATTGTTTCATTATTTTATATTGGAGCGACTAGCTGAGACACGCTTAGTAGCCGAGCAACTACAAAAGCGGCGATAATTGATTTGTTTATTCTCTTTGCTTTTATCATGTTTGGTGGGTATGGATATCGATAGTTAATTAATGAAATGTTAACATCATAATAGATCTGTTCTCGACAATTTTTTTTTGAATTCTATCAGAAATGTGCCATAATATGTAATCAAAGGTTTCTATTTTCATCATCTATATTCTATGATTGCCTTAATTTTGTATAAAGATGATGAAACTCTCCAAACCTGTGCCTGTGGGAATTTATAAGGTGTGCAGAGAACTTGCGCTTTTTACGCATACTTTCAAGAATATAGTATTTAACGGCACTTGAAGTACAACATATTTCTTCAGAATCACTCATTTCAAAACAATATTTCGAGTTGTTTGGTAGAAACTAATCAACCTCGATCTGCACACCCGATGTCGTCGTTATTATCGCAGCTCTATTATAAACATTTAAAATGAATTTAATTTTGCGCTGCTCTTTCCGCTGTCCTCATCGCCGCTCTTTATCCTCCAACATAAACGTACCCTTACTCGCCGGCGACCAATACGACTAGATCAAGTAAAATAAGTTTCTTCACCAGCTTGAATCAGTGAATACAATGGATATTCACTTAATGTATTCAACAATTGCAAATCTTGTTCATTTGATATCCCACTTCAGCCTGATCTAGACTTTCTCATAATCGTTCCATTTATTCCCCACTTTTCTAAAATACCGAATTTTTGTTAATGTTATAACGCAGTACAATTTGTCCCATTGACCATCCATCTTCTGCTATAGCAATAACTAGAGCCTTCCGTTATGAATTAAAGTAGCAGGATTATTTTTTGATTAACTGTAGCTGTTATGTACGCTGATGACATTTCGATAGTCATACATGCTAAAAGTGCACAGGAATTACCATATATGGCAGTTAAAACAATTAATCGATTTGAAACTGGAGCCAGAAAAATTCGCTTATAATTAATATCAGCAAGACAATTTTCGTCTATTTCTCTACTTCATTAATTAAATCAGTTCCAATTTTAAGCTGTGTAGAAACTAGTGATAAGGCTAAATTTTTAGGAACAATTCTAGGCTCAACACTTGGTTTCTCTAGTCATATAGACAATATGTTTTCGAAACTAGTTAAGAGTACATGCTCGTTACTATCTTAAAAAAGAACAAGCTGTACGTTGTTTATTACTCTTTAGTCTACTCAAGACTTGGCTGTAACATTATTACCTGGGGTCAGTCACAACAAATCAATAGAGTCGTTGTAATGCAAGACCGTGTAATAAGAATAATGTTCCATTTTTCATACAGACAGACCTGCCATGTAAAAAATCTCCCTATTACACTGGTGCTCATCCATACAATACATTTCCCGATCAATTTAAAACTATACCAAACTTCAAATTGTTTCAAAATGAGCTAAAATATTACTTAATGAAGGCTCTTTCTTCAGCATAGATGGATTTTGTACCTCAAGCTCTTGACCAGCGTTCACAATCAGAACATATTTTTTCATTTTATTATACTCTTCGCAAATTCAAAACGTGTATATTCGATCGAATTCTAAACAACTTTCAAAATTTCCGTCCGTCTGTTTATCCGTCCGCGTCCGTCACGTTTTTTGAAAGCATGAACGAAAAGTCTGATTGTAGTGTTATGAATTACAGCCCCTTGGAACTGGAGATGATACGCCTATGCCTACTAATTGTGACTGGAAGCTCACAGAATAAAATGGACTTTTCTGGAATATTGTTGGAGAAGATTCTTGAATGTTTCTAGATGGATCTAGAGAGTCAAATTCGGAGTATATAGGGCGGAAGGGGAAGTTTATTAAAGAGCAGTTTATAAAAGTGAACAAGTTGAAAAGTGAAAAGTGAGGTTAAATAGTAAAAAGTAAACAGTGTTGTATAGTCAGTAAATTGTTAAATAAAGTGTTAGTGGTGATTATCTCTTGTTGAAATTATTTAGAACCCACGGATTCACACAGGGTGTTTCCAAAAAGGTGAATAAAATGCGACAGTATTGAAATTTGGTTATTGATATTGTTATTGATAGTGTTAGCTAGGGAAAGAACCGTATTGTTTTTAAACAAAATCGACCAATAAATAAAAAAGTTATTCATTTTTCAAATAATTGTTTTTAATGTTTTGTAATTAAACTGAAAGTGTCTAAAACTAATATTATTTACAAAGAAAACTGCGAAGAGTATCCTATAGAATGTGCGACAATTATATAAAAAGTTCAGTAAATCGGCGAAGAGTGTAATGGTTAGCTTGTTTTAGTATACGAATGTTTATAATGTTATATATTTTCACTTTTTTATGTTTCATATTTGTATAAATTACTTACCTATTACTACGCACCTGTTACTTATTTATTTATTATATTCTTAATACTTGGCATATGATTCCTATGCCGAGGCTTCTGTGTAATTTTGATGAAACCATTTCTGTAATTTTCCAGCCAGCACACTGACGTCAATTTGCCGCCATCAGATGTCACTTTAAGGTCAGTATCGGCCTACCACGTCATTCGCCAAATAAATGACGTCAAAATTACTTCATGTTTTAGTACGCCGCAGAGACGTCATTGACATAACGTTGTTGTAACGTCATTCTTGAGTCATAGATATATCGGATATTAAAAATATGTCACAATTAAGTCATATTTTCTGACGTCATACACCGGATTTAAAAATAACGTCAAAGTTACATTTTAAAACGTCGCAGAGACGTCGTAGACAGAACGTTGTTATGACGTCATATTTGAGTCATTTTCTGCCGTCATGCACTGGATTTAAAAATGACGTCAACGTTGCATCACATTTTAATACATCGCAGAGACGTCGTAGACAGAACGTTGCTATGACGCCATTTTTGAGTCAGATTTATGTTTTAGGTACTGTTTAAATACATATATAAAGCGTTAATTACTTTTTTTTATATATTCATCTTTTATAATAGATACCTTGAATCACCAATAACTACTTCGTTCTTACTCTATCGTGTAAGTAGATACCCCAGCTACATGTAAAATCTTTACCCCATATATGCCATGTAATTTTTATTTTACCTGTATTAGGTATTTATGACATTTAAATTCAAACTAAGCTGCATCTCTATCACAACTGCAGTATTCATCTTTATCGCCACCTTATTGGAAATAGGTCTAACAACCAGTGGCTGACCGCTGACCTATATTTCCCTCAACCTTAACATACCAATTATATATTATATATGTATTTCAAAGCGCAGGGCGAATTAAAATTAAAACGATTATTAAAATGGCAGTCTACCATCACTATAGCAAACATAATTTCCTAATCTTTATTTTTGACCATAACGCAAAATAGGAGTGCTGCCATCTACATTGAATGAAAACTCACTTTTTTCTTTTAATTTTAAAACATCCAGAATATTTTTAAATAATTTTTAACACCCATATGAACATAATATCCATTGCTTAATTGAAAAACGTTCACTATTCGCACAATGTAAGTAAGTATTTTATAGAAGTTTGCCATTGCACTTGATTTTATTAATGCACAAATTGTACACGGTTAAAGCTGAAACGGTATATTGTTTAAACCGGATACTCAACTGTAAGCTTTAAAGCAAAATTTACATGAAGGACAATAGCTCAGAGCTGAGTTTTTCCCGTGCCAATAACCGAAATTTATTCATTTTTTTCCATACATTCTTATTGTGTTTAATTTAGAGTGTTTTTAAATCTATTCTTTAGGTATAAGAAAAAATTTTAGTGTTAATTTTAAGCCGCCACAGGTGGCAGGAGTTTGAACTTTTATTTAATTTTATTGAGCCGAACCGATCGTGATCCGCCCAACCGTACTAACACCACGGCGCTGCGCGACGTGGTTGTACGGTTGACTCCGAATCTCGATCCGGGGAGGCAATGATGATGATGATGGACTGCCAAGCAAAAGGCCGACGGTTCAAATCCCACGAGCCGGATGATTTTAAGGTAAGTGTTTAAAATTCTGTTACAGTATTATTTATAATAACATATGTATATTCAAACCATTCCTAATTAATAAAAACGTAAAATGAATAAAAACTCAAAGATTAAGTATTAAATATTCTCAAGTGAAAAATGTTTTTATTTAGGCCCATATTCAAGGTCATATCATATCATATCAAGGTCATATTAAACGTTATATTGACGTCAGCATTGAACCTTGATCTTACGTCAAAATGACGTATGAAAAGGATTCTTATTTGGGGACACACTTGTCAAATTAAGGTCATATTGAACGTGATTGTGATGTCAGGATATGACGTCAGTAGGATGTGACATTAGACCGTCATTTAGACGTACATTGAACGTCCTTATATTGGGACTACTTGGGTTTTGACAGTATTGAAGGTTAATAAATTCTATTCTATTCAATTCCATAAAATTAAAAATAAAATAGTGGTAATATCTGTTTTATTTCGGTTACTCATTACCTATTCAAGTAAAGATAGATTTACACCAGATTTTTTTTCCCTATTATTCATTGTCCACCACAGTACACACATTATTATTATCTAAAAAAATTGAGACTTTACCCCGTGCCATTTATTGAATGGTCTGGTATCATAATTGTATAAATGTTAATATTTGATGCCGCGTTTGCATATAATTCAGTTTTTGTTCCCTTTTCAACCATTTTTTGCTGGGCGTCGCGTCGGCGATATGTGGATGAGTTACATACATTTAACAGCCCAATTTTAGTTCTTTCAACATCTTTATAAATGTAAAAAAGTGACGCCATACCTCATGAATATAAAAGAGAAAATTAAACGGAATATATTAGCTAAAAATAACATTATCAGAAGGTCGTCTTACATACGAATTTAAGCAATTTACATTTTCTACATTCGTCGTTTATTTTTGTTTAGCCTATTATTGGAAGTGGCGTTTTCATGATGTTTCTCACATAATTACTATAATGAATTATATAAGGGAGTAGTATTTCTAACTCCCGCTTTCGTAAATCATGTCTAAAATGAATGAAACGAAAGAATATATTATTTAAATGAAATTGGCTTGCTCAATGTATTTACGTCTTTGTAACCTTATACAAAGATTGTTTTATTTTAACAGAAATAAAAATATAAATAAAGTAGAGTAAACATTACACTGCTTTTGATTTATTGCACTGTTCGTATAGTGTTGCAAATTCTATAGGCCCTTCGCAGTTTTGGTAAATAATAGTTTGAGACATTTTTAACATGCTTTTATTAGGTTCACCTGTATCTGTCAATCTATCAGTGAAACGAAATCTTTCAACGTAATTTTTACCCACTTCTAATTGTTGTATCATCATGAAACTTGGCAACTGTGTGTAGCTTCGATGACAACACAATATGGTATACTCAATTTTATAATATGTTCAAAATGGCCGCCGCCCCAAGATGGCGGATTGTCATTTTCTTTACAACCCCCTTGACATGGGTATCAAAGGAAAGGGCTTGACAAGTAGAAAACAAATATGTCATCAAAACTTAAAAATTCAAAATGGCGGCGTCAACATGGCGGACAGGTTTTATCAATTATCGTCGGATTCGACTGAAAATCGGTTATCGGGTTATCGAGGTTCCCGATTAGAATTATCTGGTCCAAATTTTTAAGACTAAAAAATAAGTAATGAATAATAGTTTAAAAAAACTAAAAAAACATGCTAAAAAGTAAAAAATAATACAATACAATACAAATAAGCGTGGGGTGCTTGATACCAACCAGAAATATTTCATAGTAATAAGCACCCCACGCTTTTTTGTATTGTATTGTATTATTGTTGGTTTTCTATTAAAGCGTGTTTTTTTTAAATTTTATGATTCCAATTTAAGCGGTGGAACACTCACTAATATAAAATGAGATAAAGACAAGAATACATTTAAACCTATTTGGGTCCGAACAAGAGCCCCTTGAATTATAAGTTCAAACAGATTCGTTTAATCGACATACAAAAAATGCTTCCCCGGAACCAGCCAAACACTCACGGTGTGCAACGCAGTGGCAATTGAGAGGCTAAACGGAGCGGATCCGGTTCAGCTTATCATACATATGCAACTTAAAAACTGAGACGCCTAAAAACTGTAATAATATTTAAAATGTCCAAAGGAATTAATATAAAACTTATAAACTAGGTATTTTAAATATCACAACTGTTGTTTGAAACTTTATTTGATAAAAAGAGAAAAACAGAATTTTTCATATTTTTTCGTCGTAAAACGTCCGCCATTTTGTTTCTGCAACTTTGTTTTGGATGCACTGCTTTGAAAATTGATATTTCACATGTACTGAATATAATCCTAGCGTTTTATTTCTAGTGGGAATTACATTTAGAAATGTTCCCACTGTGGTTTAATTATATTTATTTACCGATAGATTTTGTTAGAAACTAATAGGGTTCTTCCCCTAGCTGATACTAATGTACTGTTAAGATTTTAATACAGTCGAACTTTTCTGTCTTAAGTTATCAAGCTTAAAAGAAACTTGACAAAAGAACAAACAGATCGACATTTTCAAAGTTGTTCAGAATTCGATCACTAATAGTCATAAGGCAAGTTTTTCTCTACGAGGGATATAACAGTTTTTTTATTTATTTGTAATTAAAAGTTGGTGCGTCATTTGATGGACTATTGGTTCGATTTTCCGACGTGTTGTATAATTATGCACAATTAAATACACTATTACGCTCCATTTCATAATGAGGTTTATAATTGTGTTCACAGCGATTAATCGCTTACTAGATTTAATCCGTTATTAAAATTCAACATGTCGAAAATTATACATTATGGTCTAATGAAATATTTAATCATATTCATATTGGTTAAACCTATACCGGGAGAACTATTTATTTTAATTTTAAGCTTCTACGAGTCTGACAGATTCCTGAAGTGATAAATTAAAGCTAAGGAAATAAAATTGGTAGTCTAAGAACTAGCGACTAAAGTAGTGTCTTCCGTTAACAGGCAACTGAAACGGGGCTTATTCTGAAAAAAGAGTCTTCGAATTTCGCAGTTTACTACAGGTCAACACTCTAAATTACATTGCGATCTTGTTGTGATGTCAATAGCACCGCCATAATGGCAAAATGCCGTCCAAAACAAATTTCTTGGCTTCATCTCCTTTCCAGCATCTCCTAGGCAAATAGCAGGTATTATAAAATTTGCAGATGATCAAATTCTCTACAGGTTTTCTTTAAATCTATTTTGTTAAAGGAATAGTTTCTGAGAAATAGTTAAACAAATTCTTTATAGAATTTGGAAACAGCAGAAAAAGTAATCCATGAATAATAATAACATTCTGGTTATGTTAAAAAATTATAAATTGAATTTATCTACAAAATACGTGCCCAACTAGTATTGTATAAATGCGGTAGAAATATTTCTGATACAAATTTTATAAAAAAATAATCTCAGGAACACTTTTAGAGCGTTTTTATAACAGTTATAAATGCAAAATTGGCACCATCTTATAAAATATTTCAGCCGCTGTTGATATTTCTGATACTGTTGATATGATAAAGACTATTAAAACCACTACAAAATAATTCTATGTACATTTACGCAGGTCTTAAGAGAATTCAGTACCGTCACTATATAACAGTTTTATTAAGGCTTCATTTAGTTGCTCTATAAAGCACACTTCACTGTTTGTTATAATATTGCCATGATACTAAGCAACTGTTTTATAAGAGTTTTTAAGCAGCCGTTACAAAAATATGCTCCATTTTGACACATTAATAAAATAATATGATTTCTTAAGTCTGTTCTAAAAGTCGCAAAAAGTATTTTTAATCTTAAAAGCTTATGGCATTCTAATTTAATGATAGGTGTATAATTACCGATAATAATTATATAATAACATTGTTATCGCTCACAGTGACTGCAACTTTCAATGTGTAGGAAATTTTACTATGAACTATGAACCTGTATTTAATACACGCCCCGCGTTTATTGATTTATAATAATTCTTGAAATTTTTTTGCAATTAATCTTACACTAATTTGTTTTAGTAGTCATAATCGTATAATTGTCACGTTTCTAACGCCATAAATTCTAATAAACGTTGCTTTTAACACATTGTCATATGTTTCATCTCGAACGCTGGCCTTTTAAAATGACTTCATTATATAAAACACTTCCTATAAAACATCTACAAAATAATGCCCCTTATAGTAACCTTTCCCTATTACGCGAATCTGTTAGGACTGACTTGTAAGTGCAACCATGGAAATGGCATTGGTACGATATGCACAAATGTGTTAGAAATTAGTGGCAGTAAATCACTTTACTTATAGATGTGTCTATTTGTGGTTTATATATTGCCAAAGACAGGCAGTTACCTGTACTAGTTGATCCGTAATCAGTATTTTGGCATATGATTTTTGACCTGAAACATTGGTAGTGCAATGAGCGCCATGTACCATGTTTCATTTTACTGTTGTGTCTTATTGCCGAAACCACTATGTCGTTCATACATGTGCCTAACACTTTTATAATCACTTTATAAAAGTTTTGTCCATTGTCCTAAATCTGATGTTTTTAATTTCACCTTTACGTGATCTGGTAAGATCTGTACCGCTCTGTCGTTGTTGGTAATCAAAATTTGGGGGAAACAATTTTATTATAACTGTACCTTTTATGCTATAATTATAACAGATTTTCATTAAAAACAGACTTTACTTATGACAAAATATAAACACACATCTAACATAGGAAATCAATTATTTCAAATATGTTTTATTGTACTGTTACTCACAGCATTTTTATGTTCAGGTAAACTATTTTGTTTTGTAATAACTCTGTTGCTATTTTCATATTACAGCAAATACAATGCTATATAATAATTACATTACAGACTCCGGAACAAAAATTTATTCTTGAAAGCAAAGTTGTCACAAATAGACCCTTAATATAACTGTTTTATAAGATGATAAGGAATTATGAAAATAATTCTCATGTATAATGTATAACAGTGCTAAAAATGCTACTGAACGCTACTGATAAAAGCGTTACAATTTAGTTTTATATGCTGAAATTTTGTATAACTTAGTCACGGACATTCATTTCAAGGCGGCAGTTGAAAATAATTACTGCAAATTGAAACCGATTGTTTCAGAGAAAGGACATATCTACAGGGTGAGCAAACTATCCCTTCGGATTTTTTTTCTCATAATGTTAAAAAAATATTGTTACTGCAAGATAGGGCCCTTCTCAGCAACTCCACCATAAATGGATATTTTCCTGTGGAACGGTTAATAAATAAAAACAAAAAAAGTAAAAAATAAAAGCGCCAGATTCAGAAACAGAAAACTTAGAGGAATAAAAATAAGGAGATGACGGTAGATGGAAACTTAATAGAAGCATGGAAACTTAAAAGATGCATCTCACAAACACCTATACTTCCCATTCTAAATTCCCACCCCATGCTTCATGCGGCTCTCGCTGCTGGCAACTAGCATGTCCAATGTCCAACCCGGCGTATACACTGTATACAGCCGGTCTGGTGGTATATAAAACATCCGAGATTTGGTTCCGGCACGCGGTTTGGCCGTCCGTTGGAGATGTTCGACAAACAACCCAGCTGCGTGTTGGAACGAACCTCCATGGATGCCCGGAATCGGCAGCAATGCCCACCTTACGCTGGCAAATCAATCAATCAAAGAAACATTAATAAGATAATAGTAAAGCAATATGATCGTAGAACGTTTAAATTATAAAAGAAATTTGCAGGTTGGGTACCTATTAATAAAATATGAAAATATAATTAAGATATCAGTTTGAAATCTTTATCCTTTTATTATATAAATTCGCCAAAATGTGGTCAGAAGTTCCCAAAAAGTTTTACAAAAATTCAGTAAATGTAATTAATTAACTCGTTTATGAATATGAAATTAAATCTCTTATTTTTTTATTTAATTAATTAATTCATTTAATTAATTTAATTTAATTCAATTAATTAATTTCATTTAATTTAGTTTATGATCATAGGATACATTATATTATGAATAATAATAATCGATATAATACATATTTAACGTAACTAGGTACATCATAGATGCGGAAGTAAAGAGAAATAAGTATACAGGATGATTCACGTAGGCCATTCATTAGAAGTTTTTCAACTTGCAGTTGGATTAGAAACTTGAAATTTGGTATGCAGCCATAATCGATCATGCCCGTTCTATCTAAAATATTTTCAGTCCTCCAGCTATACAGTGTGTGCCAAAAATTGGTACCAACTTTCTTATTTTAAATGGAAACCTATATTTTTCTTTACATGGTTCGATTGGTGTTCTAATTCTGAGTTTAGAGAACCTAAGTTATGTTAACTTATCTATTACAATTTTTGACATATGTCCAATTTTTTGAAAAAAATTTCCGCTGTAGTAGTTTACCAACAAATTTGTATCTCGCAAATCTTTCAAAATTATGAAACCAAATTTGTGAAGCAGTTAGCTGGAAGTCCAGGCTAACTTTTGATGTCCCATTGGTGGTCCCATTTTGTACCATATGGGCGCAGTCGATTTTCAAATGTCGCAATTAAAAATTGTCAAAAAGTCAATTTTTTCAAATGGCACCTACTATTTTTTTTTCACACCATTCGAAAGAAAATTGAATTTTAGGGTGAGTTACTTAAGCATTCCTTATACCTAACTTCACCCAATATCGAGTTATTCAATAAAAATCAAGAAATACCTTATCTTGCCGAGAGATTCCTTACTTCATCAAGTATGCCATGGAAACAAAAGACAGTTGTAATAAATTTTAAAGAAAAATATGGATTCTTATTTAATTACACACAACACCAACAAATTATAATTAACGAACAAGAACAATGTTGACGAAATTCTGACGTAAATGTTCAATGTGACCACCATATTTTTGTTCAAATATTCTCTTATTCTACTTTCAACAGATTGCGTAGAACATCTTTGCGCCTACCATTTCTGACGCCAGAAGTCAATGCAAAATTGAATTTTAGGGCCACTTTTATTAACATTGTGAATGTCTATCCACAGTCGTTTTTGAGTTATTGGCATTTTTTGAAAAAAATATTGTTTTTTTTTCCTCAAGGGTAGTAAGCTTTGGAAACAACCATTTCATTTTAATTTTTATTCAAAAATCGTATTGCAGTAATAAATAATAACAACAAATAAACAGATAAACAAAATAATTATTTCAATACAAATGCTCAATGTGTGCACCGTTTTCACTGACAGAATTTCGTCAACATTGTTCTTGTTCGTTAATAATAATTTGTTGGTGTTGTGTGTAATTAAATAAGAATCCATATTTTTCTTTAAAAATTATTACAACTGTCTTTTGTTTCCATGGCATACTTGATGAAGTAAGGAATCTCTCGGCAAGATAAGGTATTCTTGATTTTTATTGAATAACTCGATATGGGGTGAAGTTAGGTATAGGGAATGCTTAAGTAACTCACCCTAAAATTCAATTTTCTTTCGAATGTTGTGAAAAAAAATAGTAGGTGCCATTTGGAAAAATTAACTTTTTGATAATTTTTGATTGCGACATTTGAAAATCGACTGCGCCCATATGGTACAAAATGGGACCACCGATGGGACATCAAAAGTTAGCCTGGACTTCCAGCTAACTGCTTCACAAATTTGGTTTCATAATTTTGAAAGATTTGCGAGATACAAATTTGTTCGTAAACTACCACAGCGGCAATTTTTTTCAAAAAATTGGACATATGTCAAAAATTGTAATAGATAAGTTAACTTAACTTAGGTTCTCTAAACTCAGAATTAGATGACCAATCGAAAGAAAAATTGGGTTTCCATTTAAAATAAGAAAGTTGGTACCAATTTTTGGCACACCCTGTATAGTTGGAGGACTCAAAATATTTTAGATAGAACGTGCATGATCGATTATGGCTGCACACCAAATTTCAAGTTTCCAATCCAACTGAAAGTTGAAAAACTTCTAATGAATGGCCTACGTGAATCACCCTGTATACCTACATACTAATTTAACCTACGTACATATGCTAAGAATACATACTTATACACACATCAGTGTTACAAATATGACATTTTAGGATGAGAAACATGTGAAGGCATGCACATACGTGATGCTCCAATGTCTTCGTAGGGTAGTCGTATGCCGTTAAAGATAAAGATAATAAACAATTTTAGGTACCTAGGCAGTTATGTGGCTATAACTGCCCGTATGTACCATATGTTTGACCTGTTTAATAGAGTAATACATAATAGAGATATAATAGAAGTTATGATTTGGATACTGAAAAACGACGTGTGAGGACTTTTATATAATTAATCTTTGTATTCCTCTAACGCTCACATCTTGTACTAGAAAACTAAGTGCTCTAAACAGAATTTATTTACAACACTTGTCTCAAGAGTCTACGAGTCGAGTTGAGAATCCCCCACTTTTTAAAATAGGTTAAGAGACACAGTTACAACAATTAAGGGAAAGGAGAGGACGAAACGATTTTTCAAGACAGTGGTGTGTCTGTTTTTAGTAAAAAATTGACTATGCCTATGGTATAAACATGTTGAATGGTAAACATCTCTGAAGTTTTGAATAGGCTTGTTGCTATTGCACAAGGCCGTTGCATATATTTTACACTCTACGTGATTCTACTCTCTAATAGTATTTTTATTAAATCGCCTTCTGCAAATCAGACCTGACATCCTTTGATCTATATAAGCAGCAAACTAGACATTTCTGTTAATATAATTTTACTGGCGTTTCGTTTTAAAAAGTATAAAATACAGCGGAATTGCTAACAAACATATGAATATTAGATAACATATTGCAAAATGTTTTAAGAAACTAATTAGGTGTATTTCTTATCGTAACCATTACTAACATAGCCTAACACTTGATAAATAACAAGAGAGTGCAAACGTTGCACATATTATAGCAAAATGAGGAAGCTAGTGCGGTTATTAATAATTCTTTGTGTGTATAATTTCAATGAAGGTAAATAATGACACTTTTCATATTTTATGTTTATGTAAATCTGTTTCAATTTTATTGATACTCGTCAACCTAAAAAAATGAGGAAATTTGTGGAATTATCTACAGGCTTTTTAGGCCGATCTCCAGAGGCAAACAATCGACTGAAACAGGAATAAATTTGTATAATGCACATTAATGGCTTAAGAGTAAGTTCGGGACTAAATGTGACGTTATTATACAGGGTGTAATTAGTTTCATGTTATTAAAAACATGTTGGTAGGGAACGACAAGACAAACAAAAAAAACCTTATATAACATGGGGTCTAAAGCTCATAGTTTTGGACAAAAAAAGTAAACAAAACTTTCGCAAATTTTCAATAAAATCTTTTGAGAACTGCTGGAATATTGAAGTAGGTTTAGATCGTCGCGCGTGTCTTTGCCTATGATACTCAATATTTGTGTACATAGCTATAAAATGTCGGCGGTCTTTAGCGGTGCGGTAAATAAGATGAAAGGCGTCGACGTTTTCTGAGTGTTTAGTAGATCTGATCTGAAGAAAACTATACTCTGACTCTCCCTTGTGCAATATTTTAGTTTCTGTGGGTGTTTCGTTATGTACACACGTCCAACCCACCGTTCGTTGTTTCTGTTATTTTTGAATTTCGGATCGCTGTGTATTTATAGTGAAGATTTATTTTATTGACTTTACCGATCAAGTCGTTAAATTCTTGATTACGTACAGACACAACCTACTTGTTCGTTCTTTTTGTATTCCGTTTTGGATTTTGGACCAAGTCTTTCTTTTATTTTTCTTTATTGACAACGTTAATTGATAGTTTATTGTTTAGTGTCGAACGGAGTACATATGTCCTTAATTCGACTTACCGAACTGTGTATTGATGCAGATGCAGATTTCGAATAATTTACTTAGGTAAGCTTTTAACCCAGGACACTCATTTATGTTACAAACGTTAATAAATCACATTTAAATATTCTAAATTATAAACATTAATCCAATATTTTGTTCCAAATTAAAAGACACACATGTAAAGAAATGCTCTGTTTAAACTTCTACGGCCATTATTTGCTTGCAGTTGTGCAGGAAAAGATAACGAATTATTTGCCTTTTTATAATTGCCTCAGTTCGGTTGAGGCGGTTCATCAAAGGCCGTCGATGATCCAAGGCCTTTGCACTTTTCTATGACAATTTAAAAGTTGTATAATTGGGAACTACAAGTTCATTGATCAAGAAAAGCAGTGGTTCTCAATTATTTTCTACATTAATATTAAAAAATATATATATTAAAAGGTTGGCCTAGGTCAGTTTTTTTTCAAAGTGCCCCTAGAGAGAAAAGTCATAAAGGTTTTTTGTTTATCTAGTCGGTTCCCATTACCAGTTTTTTTAATGACATGAAACTGATTACACCCTGTATTTGCGAATATGAATTTTGAGCGGAATACACCTTTGTTTAAGAAAATATGCGTCTTTTAGTATATACACCAAATCCCAAGTTTCTGTACTCTTACCAGCTTGCTTTACTTATTTTCCCCTATTTACCCCTGTTTAACCCCGAATCCTTCAACGGAATCATCTCAAAATATAAACTAGTTCCATACGTCGTTATAATGCATACGTGTACCAAATTTCAAGTGAATATCTTTACTTTTACTGTACTTTTACCAGCTTGCTTTACTTATTTCCCCCTATTTACCTCTACTTAACCCCCAACCCTTCAAGGGAATCATATCAAAATATAATCTAGTGGCAAATGTCGTTATAATACGTATGTGTATCAAATTTCTAGTGAATATCTCCATTTTATTTTATTTAACTCTTTAAAAATGGTGAGGGGGTGGGGGATTGAAAATATTATAATAAAATCTGAGGTCTAGGCTTCTAGTACATGCACCAAATCCCAAGTTACTGTACTCTTACCAACTTGACTTATTTATTTACTTATCCCTAGTTAACCTTCAACCCTTCGCCGGAACTAGAGCAAAATGTAATTTAGTTCCAGATCTCGTCAGGGAACATGTGTACCAAATTTTAAGCCAATATTTTAAACCTTTGCTGAGAATACGTGCGCACAGAAAAGTTACAGACAGACAACGCACAGTGGGAAAAAATGTGCCCTTGTTGGACAAAAATCTGCCGACAGTAGATATATCAATCAATTTAAATTTAAAAAAATGGGAGATACTCTTAAGGTATTGTACTTTGGAGTAATGCTGTGGCGAAGTTTAGATGAACATAAAGTTGGCACCCAGAGTTAGCACCCCAGATTCACACTAGGCCTGAAACGGCAAAGTAACGAGCGGCCGCACCACCGCTGGCGGGGATTATCTTGTTTCAAGGAGTAGAAGAGGCCTGTCGGTGGTGGAAAGCGGCAGCTCGTTGCCGGATCGAATTTTCCGATGTAAAAAAAATTTCCGTCTCTGAAATGCACATGCAAAGAGCTGCCGCGATTCGGGTTGTGGCAATCATCATGATTCAGTGTAAACTAACCGCCTTCCAATTTTCAGCGCGGCAGCTCAATGCCAAGTCGAGTTTTCCGGGGGAAAGAGTTTTCCGACCGTGGAAGGGAAGTGCCACGAGCTGCAGCGATTTTCTCTCTGTGGATGCTTCTCTGTTACCCATGGGTACCCTTTGACCTAATTTCAGCGCGGCAGCTCAATGCCAAGTCGAGTTTTCCGACCGTGGAAGGGAAGGGCCACGAGCTGCCGCGATTTTCTCTCTAGGGATGCTTCTCTAGTACCCACAGGAACCCTTTGACCCACTTTCAGCGCTGCAGCTCAACGCCAAGTCGAGTTTTCCGCGGGCAAAAGAGTTTTCCGGCCATGTAAGAAAAGAGTCACCAGCTGAAAATAGGTCAAAAGGTACCTAACCTTTTGACCTATTTTCAGGGGCAGCTCAACGCCAAGCCGATTTTTCGGGGAAAAGGGTTTTCCAACCGTGGAAGGGAAGGGCGACGAGCTGCCGCGATTTTCTCTCTGTGGATGCTTCTCTAGTACCCACAGGAACTCTTTGACCCACTTTCAGCGCTGCAGCTCAACGCCAAGTCGAGTTTTCCGCGGGCAAAAGAGTTTTCCGGCCATGTAAGAAAAGAGTCACCAGCTGAAAATAGGTCAAAAGGTACCTAACCTTTTGACCTATTTTCAGGGGCAGCTCAACGCCAAGCCGATTTTTCGGGGAAAAGGGTTTTCCAACCGTGGAAGGGAAGGGCGACGAGCTGCCGCGATTTTCTCTCTGTGGATGCTTCTCTAGTACCCACAGGAACTCTTTGACCCACTTTCAGCGCGGCAGTTCAACGCCAAGTTGAGTTTTCCGCGGGAAAAAGAGATTTCCGGCCGTGGAAGGGAAGGGCCACGAGCTGCCGCGAATTTCTCTCTGTGGATGGTTTTCTTTTAACAATAGGTACCTTTTGACCTATTTTCAGCACGGCAGATCAAATCCTGCAAGTCAATTTTGAACCTTTTCGACTATTTGAATACATATGTAGTCGCGATGACAATACAATTATTTGATAATCATGACATGCTTATTAATTGTTATTTACAATATGTAACGCTCCAGTAATATAACCTTAAACACTATTACTTGACACTTTACTATTCACTTGGCATAATGATAATAATAATAATAATAATAATAATAATAATAATAATAATAAACGGACCAAATACCGAGATCTCCGGTATGAGCTCCGAGCGCTATACCCAGACTACTCGGTCAAGATGGTCGTTCTGATAATCGGCGTTATCGGTGGGATGAGGCCTACGCTGCTCTCAGCATTGAAGACCATACCGGCCTGCCAAAAATCAGCGGAATGGTTGGCAGGCCAAATGCAGAAGGCAGTCGTCTTAGGGTCCCTGCGTCTACTTAGGGCACACGATTCTGGAATCTACAACCACTAACCCTGCGGGATGTGGGAAGTATGGTTGTAGATAATTCGCTGGCGCTTCCCCTGTGAGAATATCGGAGACACGGGAGAACTGTCCAGCATCGCTAACGCAAAAAAATAATAATAATAATAGCGTCTCTATTCAATAAGTAAATGGAAAAATATGCGAAGTTCAGCTATACTTTAACAAATATTAAAAGCAGTAATAAAAATATGAAAACTTATAATATTGAGCTGCTATTCCACTTTGGACTTTAGGAATTTAGCTGAATTAAAACTGACTCCCCTTTCTTACACCGGATGAGGCATTTAAGTTGACAAAGAATCACTTGAAAATAAAGACTTTCCGGGAAAAATGTTTTAAACAAAAGTTTCATAATTTGAAAGGTGGGATCTAATGGCTATATTTTTTTAAAATTTGGTGGAGGACTTCAACGTCATCCGAAGGCCAACTTTGGTTTTTTACTCTATTATCCTTGCCTCTTTTACAGATTCTGCTTTAGAGAATAAACAACTTTTGCTTCTACTATTTCTTTATTTGGTCTCACTATTTGCGAGTAATTAAGCATTAAACGTGGAAGGAGCACATCTCTGTAACTGGGAAACAAACCATTTTATGGAACAGTAATTTTGGAATTGTTGTATCCAATATGTAATGGCAGTAAAAATTGAAAATTCTAATAATGCAAGAAAAAAGACTTTTTTAAAAAACCCAATAAACGGCTGAATTTTTTTCTAGGGGGGTTTTTGGGGTCGCTGATTACGAATTTGATATCAAAGAGCCCAAAATCAAAATGGCGGTTGTGACACTAATTGTTTGGAATATTCTCTGTGAATATTCATAATTCTATTGGAAAAGCTTCTTAGGTCGCGAATTATTAATTTAACATGGAAAAGTTAGAATTGAAAATGATTGATTCAAAATGGCCGAAATATCATCCATTATTTTAAATATTTTAGTAAATCTGTCATTCTAAAAAAATGATAACTCTTAGAGAAACCGAATTTTCTAATATATCAAAATGTTAAATATGACCATGCTTAACGTACGTTTCAAATGTTATTGGTTTGGAGTTCAAATCAGTTATTGTATTCAAAATCCGTTACTAATAAGCATCTACTCCGCGAGCCTACGGCCGGAAAATCGCTCCGTTCTTTTTGAATTTCTAGAAAACAGTTTAGAATTTTTCAATTAAATAAAATGCAAAGTTAAGCCAATAAACATACCTTTCGACTGTTTCTTGTTTGAAGTCGATATTTATAATTGTTTTCAAATGCGACCCCTCACAAGTACCTATCACACCAGCGTGTGGTCGGAAAATCGCTCCGTTCTTTTCAAATGTCTGAAAACGGTTCAGAATTTATGATTGAAATAAAATGCAAAGTTAAGCTAATGAACGTACCTTTCGACTTTTTTTTTGAAGTCGATATCTATAATTGTTTTCAAATGTGACCCCTCACAGGCACCTATCCCGCCGGCGTGAGGTTGGAAAATTGCTTTGTTTTTTTTTTCAATATCTAGAAAACGATTTTTTAATGAAATAAAATGCAAAATGAAGCCAACAAACGTACCTTTCGACTGTTTTCTGTTTAGAGCCAATACGTGTAATTGTTTTCAAATGCGACCCCTCATAAGCACCTATACCACCAGCGTATAGCTGGAAAACCGTTCAGTTTTTTTTTTATTTCTGGAAAACGGATTCGATTCTTTGAGTGAAACAAAAAACAAAATGTTCCTAATGAATGCATCCTCGAGTATTCTTAATTTCTAGCTGATTTTTATCATTTCTTGTTATAGTCCAATATCACGTTGAGTTCTGTAATTATTTAAGTTCACTTTTCCAACGAAAAAATTCTTTTACATATTTTCCAGAATATGTGGTATATGTGGAATTCTATTTTTGGTGTGTACCTACATACGACGTGTCTATAAGATTAACATAAATATATGCCTCATATACGATGATTAATATATTATACTTCGTAAAAATCATCGTTTATTTGGAAATGCGTGCGGATTTTTGTATCTTAATAAATTTTTTGTTAATAAACAAATACTTTTTATGAATTTTTAAATTTATATATGTAATCAGCGATCCCCAAAACCTCCCTAAAAAAATTTCAGCAATTTTGAATAATTATTCAGGAAGTTATTCAATTGTTAACTTAATTTGTTTATTTAACACTGTCGGAGGTTCGACTGACAAAAAAGAAACCCTTAACTTTTCGACTTAAAGACCCAAGAAGATATTTCCAAAATTTCAAAAAAATCGGTAAAGTATTGAACATTTTTTGGGTTTTTTATAAATTTCGATACAGCGACTCGACTATAAGTTTTATTGTCAGAAATAAATCTGAGTGGTGAATTGGACGAGGTGGTCCAGTAAAATCTGAAACAGAAAGTTCACGACAAATCAATTACCTAGATAAACATAAGTCTCTTATTACTTTTTATTGGGTATTTTGCCACTGGAAATTATTTAAAGAATTTTAATTAGAAAACCTGTAAATATATAAAAGAGAACAATGTTATAAACTAAAAACTGAATGAAAACTAAAGGTTAACGTTTCGGAAGAATATTTACTTCCGTTCTCAGAACTTCATTGACGGGCAAAACGTTTTGAGAACGGAAGCAGATAATCTTCCGAAACGTTAACTGCCTTTAGTTATCATTTTTAGTTTTTAGTTTATAACATTGTTCCAGTTTATATATTTTTAGGTGTGAGACATTTTGTAAAAAGCACGTATTCAAGAACCTCTGACTGATAAATTTTGCGTAGCGGTTTTTTCATTAAAAATTTTTAAATATTGTTCATTGGCAAGTTACCCAATAAAAAGTAAGAAAATCTGAATATGCCACGAATAAACAAATATAGACAAACACAAGTTCTATTTTTTGTCTGTAATTCAACTAAATTATTTTGATTCAATTTAGTTCAGGTACTTCTAATAATTTAATTTAATTTTTTTTAATATGATTTATGTAAATATAAAATAACTCTATCTTGAGTATTAATTTTGTCCTGTAACAAGGTTTTTTGTAATCTGTTGGGAAATAAAATTGTTTATTATTATTATTATTATTATTATTATTATTATTATTATAAGTCTTATTTCTGGAATTATTAGAATTCTCAATTGTTACTGCCATTACACATTGGATATCTGCAATAATTCCCAAATTACTTTTCCATAAAATGTTTTGTTTCCCAGTAACAGAGATGTTTACTCGGAAACAGTGAGATCAATTAAAAAAAATGGTAGCAACAGAAGTTGTTTGTTTTTTTCTAGCAGAATATAAACCTGTAAAAAAATAGGGATTTGCATGTAAAAAACCAAAGTTGACTTTCTGATGACCACGAAGTCCTCCGCCAAACTTTTAAAAAATTTAGCCATTAGCTCCCACTTTTGAAATGATGAAACTTTTGCCTGAAATATTTTTCTCGAAAAATCTTTATTTTCAAGTTATTCGCTCTTGTCAACTTAAATGCCCCACCACAGTATGGCCTCTAGAACATTCATGTCTCCTTTTGAAATATTTTCCAATATTCCAAACTTCGGCATAAAAATCTCGATTCGGATTTCTCTCAACATCATATTCTCAGCGCCATCTTTGAAGTGGTAGTTAAATTTTAGTAAAGCATAATATAGGCTTCTATAGACTAGAGTTTAGAAGCATGCTAATGAATGCAATAGCCTGCAATCCCTACCTATTCATACCACCCGCACCTAGGGGGCACCACTGGGGTGGCGTAACAATAAGAACTTTTCAAGGCAAGATTTTACGACAGGTCGTCCCTATTGATAAAATGATGTTATTTATTTGATTCCACAATTTTTAACTTACATTTGTTAACATCTACTCATCCCCACTGCGTCCACTTATTAAACTGCGGTCTCACCCCAGTCAAACTCATTTTCAATTTTTTTTTTTTTTTCGTTTGAGTACATCTTAAAAAGGCTTGTTTTAAATAAGTTTATTGTTAACTATATTTTATATAATAACATACCCGCTCTGATAGCTCTGATTTTTTTCCAGGAGTGGCTCGGTTAACGTGCTACACTTGTATGGGTGGACCAAAATCTTATTGCGGCAAGGTAACTACGCCAAGTTGGACTGAGCCATGCACTGGTGAAAACGCTCAATGTTACGAGTCATTTGTGAACTATCAAGGTAAGATTTGCTCCTGGAGGCGTAGTAACCACCTCTACTTAAACCCTGTCTTGGTTCAGCGAACCGTAACCCAAGAGACAATAAAGCGGTATAGTTGGGATCAGTTTCTGCCACTATTCATACTATTTTTGCATTTGTTGTACTTAGAAATTTATGCTTAATGAGAAACCGTCCAAAAATATGGACAACCGGAAGTGATATTTTCATTCCTGTTAGTCTAAAAGTAGCCTATTATTGTCTAATTTATTTGTACCAAAAACCAAATTTTTAAATACAAAAACAACCAAAATATTGGGGGCGTACATTGATTCGTGGCCACCCGGTATATTATGTTCCTTGAATCTTGTAATAATTAGAAATTTCGGTTGCTCAACATACTTTAATCCTTATAAGTTTCAGCATTCGTGTCAGTAATTAACAACTGGCATAGTATTTTGACATATTTCTCTTTCAATTTTGATTTATAAAAAAGCTTGTAAAGATAATTTAAACCTCTATCACACAAGATTAGAAGTCTTACATGCAAAATAAAAAATCACTAGTCTTTCGCTTAAATCGGAAGTGTATTCTTGAATCTGGCTGTGTCAAAAAATGCATTTTTGTGCCAAATATCCCGTGGCCTAATTTCAAACTTCTATCTCGAAAAATAAAGAAAAGGTTGGGGGTGTACCTAGCCTCGTGGGCACGCGGCCTATAGTATGTCGCATTCAATATGAATTCACCGTTGTATAGTTCACTCTATAGTCAGTCCACTCTGTAAGGGAGACCGGCACATGCCTTATTTTTCTATACTTTATTAAATAATAAATATAATGTATTACTTAATAGATAAAATATCGTTACTCTTATGGAACCTATGTTCTGGCATAATTAGGATAAGAAACAAACGGAAACATGCCTCTTTCAATTAAGATTTCCACTATGAGATATAGTTATGCGTATCACCCCTAAGTGGAACGTCACACCCAGGGAACTGATAAACAGAGCCGTACTTTGAATTTATATGCCAATGTCGCAAAGGAGGTACAATGCGTCCACTAATGCATAAAATATTCCCATCTTGAAGCAAAACGGAATAAGATTATTTAATTTACCAGAAACATCATTAAGTTTCTACCGAAAACACGATTTTTAAGTCTCCAGTATTTGTTCATTCTAATACGCAAAAATTTGTATTACGGCCCTGTAGTACTCTTGTCAGCAGTAATAGCGTCTACTGTGATATTTTTGTGGATGGTTTTTATGGCCTTTTTTATGCGCACTGAACAAACGGAGACAACTATATTTTCGTTATTCTTAGACAATAATAAATAATTTCTGTTACAACAATAGAGGTCCGTATAGAAACCTTTTGAGAAAGAAGAAATCACGATATCTCATTTCGCGTTGGAGTTCAAAAAAATCATTTGAAAAATTTTTGTTAAAATCTAATTTTCAGCCTGTACACCGATTTTCAGCGCAAAATTCACACTTTCCGTTTTTTATTTAATTTTGCTTAACCGTCTGTAGATTTTTGAAAAACATGTATTTGTTGCAGGAGGGGCTATGCCAATAGTAGAAAGAAGATGCTGGGTGCCACCTAACAACACCAAACAAACTGATTTTTGTAAATGGTTTAATAATCCCAATGGAAAATTGGAAAATTGCAAATCATGTAAAACCAGCTTTTGCAATATGGAGAAAAACTTCTGGGTTTCTAAAAACACTAGGCCATTTTAAAGTTTTTATAAATGTTTAATACATGTGTATGGTTATTTTATAGTTTTATTGCCTAAAATCCACTGAAATGGGGCTACTAGGGTGGCTCAAATGAATACTTATGAAAAATAATTGTTTTTTTGTTCCCCTCCCCCCTCCTTTGAAATCTAAAAAAATGTCCTCGAAATGAGCAAAGCCGGTTGATATTAACATATGCCTCTAAGACCGTGAAGTTTACTATGAGAAAAGGACATTTTTTTCGTAAAGCGCTAGAATCGTAAAAATTAGTGAAACAAATATCGCACAAGATGTCTCCTCTGCAGAATTGTCCGGAGGATGGAAATTAATAAGTTGTATATCGTTAGCATGTTTCGAAAAATACGGAAAGCCTCATATCACTTAGGGGTCATATATAAATTATGTCACGCTTTAAGGGGGGGAGGGGGTTCTGAAAGTTTTGACAAGGTAGTGGGGGGGGGGCTCAAGCAATTGTGGTCACAATACAAGAAAATAATTTTATGCCTAATATTTTGATTATTTATTATCAGCATCCTTGATATTGTTAATTTACGCAAAAGTTAGTGTGACGTGGCAGCCATGGGGTGGGAGGGTATCAGGCGAGCATCACAATGTGTGACACATGGGAACAGGGGGTCAAAAATTGGCAACCTGTCGAATGATATAATTTGAGTCCTTTGTGCCAGTTAATTGTAACATTTATCCATTGAGATTATACATTCTCGGGTTATGTCCCACTTACCATGGGTGGTAAGTTAATCCGACTTATTTTACACACAATTATCTACATAGACATGGAATATTTTTACCGTATACCGTTTCATCAATATATACAAGTATTAATCGAATTCAACTTTTATTATAGAACTAAGTACTCATGTTTAACAATTTGTGATTCTTAAACAATTTCGTATATTTGCTCATGTCTGATCAGGGCCTCAATCACATCACAGAAAGCGGTGAAGTAATATTTGAGATAATAATAATAATAATAATAACAATAATAGTTAAGAATATTTGGTAGTGTTAATTTTATGTTAAATATCAGAAATGTGCCTCGATGAAAATTTGAGTCCTTTGTGCCAGTTAATTGTTACATTTACTTATCCGTTGAGATTATACATTCTCAGGTTATGTCCCACTTACCATGGGTGGTAAGTTAATCCGACTTATTTTATACACAATTAACTACATAAACATGGAATGTTTTTACCGTATACCGTTTCATCAATATATACAAGTATTAATTGAATTCAACTTTTATTATAGAACTACTCATTTTTAAACAATTTGCGACTTTTAAACAATTTCGTATATTTCCTCATGTCTGATCAGGGCCTCAATCACATCACAGAAAGTAGTGAAGTAATATTTAAGAATATTTAGGACTGTTAATTTTATGGCAAATATCAGAAATGTGCCTCGATGAAAATAGAAATACAATATAGAGCAGCAAGGTAGCAATTGAAGGTAAGTATACATTTTCTTTTCTCGTCTTTATCATCTTCAAAGACCGTGAGAGTGGGAGGTAATCACCAAATGTTGCAGAAGACACTACTCTCGCCCTTGTCATATAATATCTAGCTTGCTCTTCAAACGGAAGGTGGTAAGGTCACTCACAATCATATACCTAAAAATGTTGCCTTTTTTCCAACCGATTTCAGAAATAACCGCTAACTATATATTATTACAGAATACTAATACTATAATTTTTAGGACATTAAACTCGACTATCGTCTCGCTAATTAGGTAGAGATCATTTGGAGATAGTTAAAGCTCGTGCTATAGCTATATATTATCTATATGACTCTCTGTAAGAAGTTATTGTATTCTCGGTCGTTGATATCAAATTAACTTGATCTATATCCTATGATTTTTCAGTTAGTTTAAAACCAAATTGTTATGTCTTTACATTTCTGTTTATTAGCTTTTATCAAATAAATAATATGGTTCCCTGATGGTAACCAATATGCCAAACGTAAGGGAAAATAAAAAAAATTTGTTTAATCTAACTAAAATCAAATAAAATTTATTTTCAAATTCATGAAACAACTCTGTTGTTTCCCGTTATTTCTTCATCCCAATGATTACCTCCATTAGAACAGCGTCACAAGCATACCATGTAATTTTCCATTTCGCAAAATATTATAAAGAAATCTGAGGGCTTGGCTTCTAGTATAGGTACGCACCAAGCCTCAAGTATTTGTACTCTACACAGCTTGCTTTACTCATTTTTCCCTATTTAGCTATACTTACATCCCCAACACTTCAACGGTATCATCTCAAAATATAATCTAGTTCCAGATGTCGTTATAATACATATGTATACAAATTTCAAGTCAATATTTCAATTTTATTTTACCAACCCCTTCAATAATGGAGTAAAGGTAGTGAGGGGTTGAAAAATATTATAAAAAAATCTAAGGCCCTGGCTCCAAGTACATAAAGTGAATTTCAAGTTTCTGTACTCTTATCAGCTTGCTTTACTTATTTTTCCCTATTTAATCCTATTTAACCCCCAACCCTTCAAAGGAATAATAAAAAAATATAGTCTAGTTGCAGAAGTCATTATAATATATATATCTATAGCAAATTTCAAATGATATCTCAATTTTATTTTATCAACTCATTTAATAAGGGAGTGAGGTGGTGGTGGAGGGATAGAAACTATTGTAAAAGATTTTGAGGCCTTGACTTTTAGTACATATACACCAAATTTCAAGTTTCTGTACTCTTACCAGCTTGCTTTACTTATTTTCTCCTATTTACCCCCCCAACCCTCCTTCGGGTATGTTAAGAAAACAATCCAGTTCCAGATGTCCCTATAAATATATAATTGTACAAAATTTCAGTCCATATCTTAAACCGTTCCGGAGAAAACGTGCGGAAAAAAAAAGCCAGCCCGACAGACACACAGACAAAAAAATTGTTTTCGATCAAGTTTAAAATCTCGACGTTTCATGACATTCTAAACTTATTTCAAGAAAAAAATTCCAATCACTACGTGGGTATGGAAGTAATAATGTCTGGTGCATTTTCATAAACCACCCCTAGTAGGATAATGGAAAGTTTAAATTCAATACCACCACGATTTTTGGTGCGTTATTGAAGGTTGTTTGAAAAGTACTTTGCTAACACAAATATAAGACATTTCAAAGCTTATGCGTGCTGTCGTATTAAAAGCCAATTCAATATGCGTTACTTATCTGGCAAGTGTGGTTAACACATGGCAATCGATGAGATACTAGAACGTTTAGGTTTCCTGTATTTGATTCTTGCACTCTTTTTCACCCCATTGTCGACGGGGTATTTGGCTTCGGTCGATTTATTTGGTTTCACGAGCACATTGTGATAGAAATCAGCGAGAAGTAATGTTCAACTATTATGCCAGCATTGTGTCGTCTTTAAATCAATGAAAAGAAATTGATATTGTAAAATTGGCTGTTTTATTACAAGGGGAAGCATACAGGGGTGTATCCATTATGAAAAAAATTGAAAAAGTCTGGAATATTGTTTAAAATATTTTGTACCTTTGTCAGGACATGTAATAAATTATGATATATGAACTTATAGAGTGTCTGCTGTATACTTAGAAATATTTCTCATGATGATACATTGGCCCAAGAGAAAACGCGTCAAAATTGATGATCAACAGTATGTTTAAACAACTAGAATATGGTGTTATCCAAGGAACCATTCTAGGATCCATATTATTTTTAATTTACATAAACGAACATTTACTACTTGAGGCGAAATGGAAAATTACAAGGAATGCTTGTAGCACTTTTCTCCTAAAAGAAGGTAATCATTGGGATGAACGAATAAAAATATCATTGATGAATTTCCAGAAATCTGTTCGTAATTAATATGGGAAAAGTAAAATGAATGTGATCTAGTACCTACCTATCTATATATCTTCAAAATATGAACAGTACCGTTTTATGCATATAAAATTGTATTCCTGAAAAACTTCAGGATAATGGCTCATGCACACAAGAAATAATAGCTGTAGGAAATTTGAAATAACTTAGTCTAACTATTGAACATAACCTCAAATGGATAAAGCATTTGAATAATTTCTGTCATTTAAATAATTTCCTTTCACCTTGTTGAAGTACGTGCAGAAAGTTCGATTTATACTCTTTTAATTTGCGATGTTTGAGATATCTGCACATTTTACTTCTGGAAACATCTAATAGCAAACCAAATTTTCGAACACTTATTTTGGTATTAGCACGCGATATATTAAATATCACCTCATCAGCCACTCGGCCAATCTGATTATTATTTCCATGAATTGGTCTTGGCTTAGAAACAGTTCCAGTATAGTTAACAATGTTATTAATATTTTCAATCATTTAGAACAAATAGCCTGTTCTGTCTTAGAGCCATCCGTATACCAGAATGTCTGTGCCGATATTGTACCGTTTGTTCAAACTTCCCTGTCTGTATTTTACTCTGAAAATGTTCAATGAAGTTATGCTTTATACATTGCGTTGTTAAATTCACAGTCAGATTTGTTCTTTAAGCTAAATGCAGCATTTGAAATATATTAACTTTCAAACTATCCACAAAAAAAGAATGGTCACCCAGCAAATTCAGTAAGAAGCTTTGCAGATACACGGACAAAAAATATTGTTTAATTTAAACAAATTTTATTTCAATTTAACTTGAACGAATACAAGCTAAAATTACACACAAAACCACACATAAGAAAACAGTGGTTCAGACTATATTTACATTAATGTAGAACTGGAAAATAATTGCGAATGGCGCTGTATAACACTAGTTCGCGATGAATTGTTTTGATAGGTTAATATTTCCACATGATTATTTTGTGGGCTCTGATTGGTTCAATATTAATAGCGGAGAAGAAAATATTTTGTTGTAATTTAGATTTAGCGGAGGGATGGGATGTAATATACCGTGGTCAAAACTAGATAGATAGACTAGATTTTTATCAAATTTTTCTGTCGAAATCTAATGATTTGATCTTGAACTGACCTTAACGCGACCTGATACCGATAAACCGTCCTCGGATTTGGATTCAGTGACCTCAAAAACCTATATACAAATTTTTATCAAATTTTTCTGTCGAAATCTAATGATTTGATCTTGAAATGACCTTAACGCGACCTGATACAGACAAACCGACCTCGGATTCGGATTCAGCGATACCAAAAACCTAGGGTGTACTAGGTTTAGTTGGTGGAAGCGAACACTTTTCTTGTGGCTGTGTAATAAATACATGGCTTACCATAATTTATTAAATCATATTCTTTTTTGAAATTAAACAAGTTTTGTTTGCGTGAAACAAATCATGTATTTTTAATCAATTAATAAATTGAATACTTGATTGCATCTAAAATGGTCGTTTCTTAGAACACACAAGTAATATTTTGAATGAACAATGTTATTTTTAAATTAACCAAAAAAAATTAAGAAAATAATTTTACATAAACTAACAAATCTGTTTTTATCAAGTAGAATTCGTTATTTTCAGGCAGTTAACGAAAAACACTCGGAACGGCTGCTTTCAGCTACAACTCAGAATAATATCTGTATATTATGTAAAAACACGTAATACGAATTCAGAAATGTACCAGACCAGTACGTCTTAACCAGAAATTGAGAACTTGTCGTATGGATTTATATGTACGGAGAGTTATAGAATACCTAACAACTTGGCAAATTTATTTTCCATATTCAAGAAGCCAGTATTTACACCACATTACAAATTCCGTACAAGCTTACCACTTGTAGGTCAATTTGCTGATATAGCAGCAAATCTGGCATGTCTTGGCTCTCACATAAATTTGGCGGCGTTTCATCTCTGCATCTATTCTGCAGTAATTTATATGAAACCAGATTATGATACAAGATTCCTTTGGCTTCTGAAGGAAAATAAGAAACAAGCAGCTTTTTTTAAGCAAGTCCTAAAATGTGAACTTTAGATAAAAGTTTGTTTGTTCGTTCGAATGATATATTAGATATTTTTCATTTGATTTATATAGTATGTTACTGAATGCGGCCAAATTTCGAAAGATAATAAATACTTGGTTAAGAAATATTAATCCAGTCAGTAGGGATTTTTGCCTACAAAGGTGACGCAGAAACAATTTTGATATACAGTGTGCTCTTGGATGGAGTACCCCACTCTTCCAAACTATCTAGGATATAGCAACATTTTTTATAACGACTAATATTTTCTCGAAAACCATCAATAAGAATATTGTCTAAATGTTATTTGTGGCATTATCTTAATTTTTTTTTTCTTTTTTCTCCTTCTTCAATTCTTTGGGACTTCCTGCCACATGTATGTTTTCTTTCTAAGCGGTGTTATGGGAATCTACAAAATATATCACAATTAACCAGTATGTTACTGGTAAAAAACCTCTACGCCTGTGACGTTTACGTCAAAGGATCAGTTAAAGGTTGGTTTTTTTTAGAAATAAACAGCACAAATAAGTATAAAAACTTGAAATTAAATATTTCGCCGACGTTTTGGAAATCTAATCTGTTTCCTTTTTCAAGGCTTTTTTGAAAAATCTTTTTTGCTGTGTATGACAAATACACAGCTCTAAGAGTGTTTGTTATATTCAATATCCATAGATACTTGCTATTTACATAGAACTGTTGATATACATAGTTAACAGTTTTTTTAGTTTTCATACAATGTTAAGTTTGTGAAGTTCTTCTTTTAACATTGGCCAGTTGGCCACCTCTAACTGATCCTTTGACGTAAAAGTCACAGGCGTAGAGGTTATTTACCAGTAACATACTGGACTGGTTAATTGTGATATTTTGTAGATTCCCCGGGCACCGCTTAAAAAAGAAGAGAAAAATTAAGATAATGCCACAAATAACATTTAGACAATATTCTGAACCTATTTCGACAAGAAATATGTTTGAACATTTTTTTTTACGTTTACCATACTCCCACTCCACTACGTGGAGTATAGTGGTTGCGTTCTAGAGTTAGGGTGTCTGGACTCAGTTAACAAATGTGTAATTACTATTGCCATATACATATAACCCTATTGATATCTACCAATCAATTTGCGTTTGCCCATTAGTATCGAAACTAGTAACAATATGAAAGAGTTTAGCTCAGGAATTGAATTAAATTAAAGTACTTACAGACTTCTCAGCTCCGGCAAATTCGAAAATGCTCCTTTCTCCAGGTTAATTATTTTGTTGTCCATCAGGGACAGCTGGCGTAGAGACATGTGCGGGAAACTTGAT
Organism: Stenurella melanura; assembly: GCA_963583905.1. Taxonomy (NCBI): domain Eukaryota; kingdom Metazoa; phylum Arthropoda; class Insecta; order Coleoptera; family Cerambycidae; genus Stenurella; species Stenurella melanura. Next base: position 16,453,325 of record OY757315.1, read on the forward strand.
GATTCGACATACTTTATTTGGTTGTTTTGCAGAAATCTGAAAAAATAAAAACAATCAGTAATTTATGCGATGACTCATATTAAACTTTTGAATGTAGTAATACATAGATCACAAAACGTATGACAAGAGGTTGTCAATAAGAAAAATAGACTTTTAAAATTAAGCCCTGAAATGCTGTTTACACTAGCTTCCCTCTTTCTCCCATTTTGCTTAAGTGACCACTTGTATATTTTTTCCATTAACCGTATATTAGATTTATCTGATATTCAACGGTACATGCAAACTGTTTCTGTCCCTCATCACCATTATCTCATTGTTTCCTTTAGGCTGTCCACCATATGTATTTATTATTATCAATCAATCATCAATTAGATGCAAACAAGCAAAATGATACCATCTATACAGATTTATCCAAGGCATTCGATCATCCGGATCATGGCATTCTATTAGAAATATTGAGTAAATTTGGATTCTCAGAAGCACCATTATATTTCTTTTATTTATATCTAGAGAATAGGCGTCAATATGTGGAATACCGTGGTTTAATGTCATTTGGTATTCGGGCCACATCTGGCGTTCCACAGGGATCCGTACTGGGCCCGCCTATGTTTGTTGTTTTTATAAATGATACTGTAGCTAATCTGAGTGTAGAGAGTCTTCTGTGTGCAGATGATTTACAAATTTATTGCGTAACAGAATGTGAAGATTGTGAAAAACTTCAAAGTAACTTAAACATAATTAATGACTGATGCCGATATAATCACTTGCCTTTCAACATATCTATATGTAATAAATTTACTTTATCTAAAATGCGTAACCCTATCCTATCTTTGATAAACATTTCATGTTTAAGGAGCATGTTAATTTCACCGTAGGTAGCATCAGCATTAAAACGCCTAGGTTTTGTAATACGAAACAGCAAAGGGTTTAACAATACTGATATTATGAAGTTGCTATACTACTCATTTGTACTATCAAAATTGGAATACTTCTCCCTTATATGGTCCTCTGGATATGCTATTTACATAAAAATGTTGAGAATATTCAGCGCCGTTTTGTTAAATACTTATGTTGAAGACGGCATTTATCTTATAACTGGATATTCCCAAAATTTGATGTTGGAAAGATTTAACATATCAAGTCTACAAAATAAAAGGATAATACACTCAATAATTTTTCTTTACAAAATTATGTATAACATGTTTGATTGCCTTCATATTTTGGAACAACACAATTTTCACATACCTCGTCACATAACAAGTTTGAATTGTGACACATTTCGTTATCCTACTCCTCGAACTAATTTATTAAAATTTTCTTCTTTATATTTTATGTGTAAAAATTGTAATCCACTGCAAGATAGGCTGGATATATTCAACTGTAGTAGGCAATCAATTAAGCAGCTTGATTTATAATAGAACATAACCTCTATTCTCATACTATTCTAGTGTAGTTCTATTTGATCACTGTAATGTTTCCCACCCTGTAATTGGTTAACCTGGTGCGTGGTGTATTTAAGTAAATAAACGAATAATTATATGTGTATCAGGTCTCTGCCTTGGCTACAGCATCAACTACCAGTCAAATGTGTTTGTTAATTGATGTCTGAAGAACTTTTTCCACGATTACAATATTTTTTATTCGGTAAGCAAAGAAAATAAATACCTATTAGTAAATGTTTAAATTACTTGCTGTTTTTGTAAACCACTAAGATCACTTCATACAATTACTTTCTACGTGCCCTGATGAGAAAAACAAGCGAATCGAATATCCTCCCACAATATAATTTAATTTCCCTAGAAGCATACCAAATCCACCTCATTAGCTTAATATAATAGAAAGTTAGGACAAAACAAAATACTGTAACAGAGTTGGCAGGACACTAGATCCCGGGAATGTTGCACGCAGCAAAATTCAAATTGTTATAATAATTTGGGACTGAGTATTTTTGCGATTAATTTCCTGATTATAATTGTAACCATTAATAAACAATTCGAATCACGTGACATGATTAAACAAGCGATTATTTTGCAAGAAAATGGTTATTTTTCACCAAAATAGATACCATTGAAGGGAATACAGCATTATTTAACTAGCGTGCTAACTAGCTGGTTAACAATCTGCATTTTGTGAAACAAGAAAAGTTGTTCTTCTAAGCGATTATTTCTGAAGCACACACATGGCAGACCTGTACGAGCTAATATGACGCCTATCTTGGAGATTGGACAAATAAATATTGATGACGCGATGGGATATCGATGTATATCAAAACGGTGCATACCGTTGAAAATAAAGGTAAAAAAAATCAATTTAGTAATCTTTTTACTGGATTTAAATCACATAACACTGTTGGGCAATTTGTGGGAGTACACTGTACAGTCCGATAGAGATATTATTTTTAGTTGTTTTAATACTCTCCTTTTTCGCACTGTAAAGTATACAACAACATCGCTATGAATGACAGAATATTAGTGTTTTGGTCCGAACAAGTTCTAATAGAAGTGTAATAATGAATTGAAACATATTCTTTATAGGATTTTGCAAACAACAGAAAAACTAACTAAAAGAAAAACTATGTGTAAAAATATTATTGAAATGAATTTGTCTAATTTCTTATTTGACAATTCTCATTCTAACACTAGCATCCACACAGTCCCCTACGGCCATACAGATTAAACTAGTATCTACATAACCCCTACGGCCATGAAGATTCAGTTAAAAATGAGAATAAAGGCCTAAAATGAATTTATTTACCCATCTTGTCTTAAAAAAATCGGTAAAGGTATTTACACAGAACTTCCCTCGTTATTTGTGCATGGCAGTCACTCTAAAAAATTAATAATTACGAAATGGCATTGAGAATAATAATCGGAATAGAGTTATTGCTATTATTATAAAGAAAACTTGATAAGTTTTGGTCAAAAAAATATACAGATTGCTCATCCAACAGCAAAAGTTCATTACTAAATAGCAGGTGCCACATATGGCAGGCTTGCGCAAATACCTTTGCAAATGTCCACCATGACTGAATTATTTCTTGTACATTTTTCAATAAAAGTATAATAGGTGCATATGCCAGATATTATTGCCATCTGTCACATTTTCAATCCAACATTCACGTAATGGAGTGAAAGTATAGTGGTGGTTAAAAAATTTCATTTAAAAAAAAAAATTTCAAATTTGTTTTTTTTTTTAATCAGGCTTAAAATGCCATGAAACGTGGAAATTTGAAATTTGAAGAAATAAAAAAAATATATTTCATTTTAGTAGTAAAAATTTTTTCAAAAATATTGGTGAATTTTTTAATTTGAGCAAAAAAAAAATTTTTTTCATCTTGGTAAACATTTTTTCAAAAATGTTTGAAAAAAATTTCAAATTTTTTTTTTTCTGAAATAGGTTTAGCGCGTCATGAAACATGGAAATTTTAAATTTGAGCAAAAAAAAATTTTTTCACTATTTATTCCGTTTAGACGGTCCACCCTGTATATTTTCCAGTGAAATTTCTACCATTTCTTCGCAGTCAGTAGCGTCAACTACCTACCAAATTTGACTGCTCTCCGTCAAGTAGTTTTTTAGTAAATGCACCAACAGACAGACAGACAGACAGACTGACGGAATTGAAAAACCTATATTTTCGGAATCTACGTGTTCTGAAACGTCAGAATCCGAAAAAATCTCGGAGGGTGATTTTTTCTCGAATACAATACTTCCCTTCGGTATGCGAGGGAAGTAAAAAAATTCATTCTAGTGGATTACATTTTTATGTTGTTTTTATCAGTCAATGTCAGATATAATTAGTTCCTACTTATTCATAAAAATTGCCTTGGTTCTGCATGAAACATCTTTATGAGTAGCTTTATGTCTTTCTGATGAGCTCCAGAATAAGGGCGAAACACGTTTCAAAGGCTAAGCATTTCCAAGAAACAGAATGATAGATTTCATGAAAATGTAATCCATTAGAATAATTTTTTTTTAAGTTGGGTAAGTAAATTCATTTTAGGCCTTTGTTCTCATTTTTAACTGAATCTTCATGACCGTAGGGGGTTATGTAGATACTAGTTTAACCTGCATGGCCGTAGGGGACAGCGTGGATGCTAGTGTTACAATGACGATTTTCAAATAAGAAATCAGACAAATTCATTTTAGGATTTTAATTTGCTAGCATAATCAGAATTCAGGTTATCGAAATAATGCAAAGGTTTCAACAATATTTTTACACATAATTTTTCTTTTAGTTTTCATAGATAGTTATTTTTTTCTTCTGTTTGCAAAATCCTATGTTTCAATACAATCATAAAGAAACAAACAATAATTCACTTTTAAGCATGTAATAATGAATATTTACAAGATAAAAAGAAGATACTTACAATATGGTTAGGTTAGCCAATGGTTCCAATGTTCGACTTTGGATTTCTGTTAACTTGTTGCCTCTCAAATCCCTAAAGAAAAATTTTTTATATTTGTATACATTTACAAATTTATGGAATAAAACTAGCAGTGGGGCAAAAAGTCGCAGCGCGCCTGTGCAGAAAATTGATTTGGGACCTCAAGCCTCATTAAAATTACAAACACAAAGAAATTCTTGACTATAATCTAGATAAACGGTGACAAGAGAAAAACAGACATCGTTAAATATGTAATAAATTCCAGGAATTAACATACGATTCAAACATACTGAGCCCTTACTTCAAGAGCGAATATCTCAAGAACAGAGGGTGACAATTTTTTAAGAAATTATGAACTCAGTATATGTCCATTGTAAATCAATATTTGAAATTTGAATACTTTCGAATTTCTGCCAAGATATATTGAAAAAGGAGGTTTTTACCATTAGTTAGGGAAATGTTGAGCGCTCCGTTCTCAGCCTCAAGCGGACAGTGACCACTCACTGCGCAGTTACACCCCTCCCCACCACCAGTACCAGCAGTCCCGCTATGCGGTTAAATTCATTTAAACATCGTGCATGTTTTGAATAATAATAATAATAATAATATCGTACTGGTGGTGGGGGGGGGGGAGGTAATTGCGTAGTGAGTGTCAGTGTCCGCTTGGGGCTGATTTGAAAAATCAAAAATACTGAGAAATGATTGAAATAAAAAGAAAATGACACTTGCATGTCATTGTTCCATCCCTAATGATGTTTATAAACTGAAAAGTGACAGCCCTATTATAGCATTATTTGGAGCAAAGCATAGTTGAAAAAAAGTTGTTTTTTTTGTGAATAACTTTACTAAATATGAACGGATCAAGATAAACCAAACCTAAAATTTTTCGCAATTCCCACTGTAATAACATGTCCAAAGGACTTTACTTAATATTAAAAAAAAAAAAAATGAGATGAAAACGTGAATTTTTTTTAACTTTTATGAGGTGGTTTAGGGGGGTTAAAATTTAAAAAAACGTCTGCCAGCCAAGGCTAGGGTTCTTTAGTGTCTTGTGAACCATAGTCTGGTCTGGAAGACGTCTTTTTCAATTTTAACTATTTTTTGTCATCATTTCAAAGTTTTGTCCATTTTTCGCCACTTTGATGGCAAATTGCTCAAAAACCGCCCGGCAGAAATGTCTGCCGCTAAGGTACAGTACTGTAAGGCCAAACCGGTTACCGCACACCGTCCGGAAGTTTTGTCTGCCAGCGTAATTGGGGTACGTACGTAGTACATACACTAACTGCCTATGCGGAAAGGTATCGGTAACCATTTGATTGAAAAAAAATGTCTTCCCCCTCCATGTTCTCCCACCATACCAAAAATTTCCAGAGAGAAAACAGTTTCGTAGTTATATGGCCTCCTCGATTACCGACTGGCAGACGGTAACTTTTCGTCGTCGATTTTGCACGCCATTTCCTAGACTACATACCAATTATAAATCCGTTAATCTTGCAAAATGTACATCCCATGTCAACATTTTAGGTCGATAAAACAGAGCTCTATTGTAATACTAAATTTTTAAATATTTTTTAACTATATAATTCCAGATTGATTGTCTAGAACTTGTCCTCATGCTTATTCGGCTATATTTTGGTATTAAAAAGAAATTGATAACACGATTGAATATATAAAATATAAATATTTCCAGAAAAACTTAATAAATGGCATTTTGAGTAAGTTGACATCAAATTTTGGCAGCAATGATTACTGTCAATTAGGTAACTAGAAAGTCTTAAGGTATTTTATATTTATTTTCTTTAAAATCTTACATTATTTTCTATATAAAAGTTATATATTTTAATGTTATTATATTTGACAGTTGATTTAGCAGCTGTCAATAATAGAAAAGAAAATGGAAAATATAATTTGACAGATCATTTGCTTATTTTAATATTGAAAATTTGAATCTAAAATTCGAAAATATTTTTAAATTTGTGACCTTAACACTTATTTTCAATGGAAAAATCGATATTATTTAGTAAATATACGTTTTTACATGAAAATTATAAAAAATTGGGACCGAAAATCGAATATCTAGAGGGATTGATAGAGAATTTCATAACGAACATAAAAAAAACTTGAACATTTTTAATTTTGTGATCTATAGTTGATTTGCGTGGAACACTTCAGTTTTGTCGTCTTTATATCTTTTAGTGACTGTTTCTTTGAAGACGTACATTTTATTTTTCAGGATAAATCAGGATATTCGGCATTTCTTGATAGGAAATTGTAGATCATGAAACAGCGCATTTTTTCTACTTTAACCGATCCGCGATTCTCAAACTGCCTTGCAGTTTCCAACACCTACGGCGGGCATAAATGGAGAAAATACTAGATAAATATGTCAGAAGTAACACCCTTACACGGGCTCCGCTTCATCCAAATCAGTTTGACTATCAATCTCGCAAATCTACGGTAAATGCTCTACATGGCCTGGTTAAAGGCACTGAAATGATATTTGCTGCAAAAGAAGTGGCTATGTGTGCATTCATAGATATAGAGGGTGCATTTGATAACACCTCATATGAATCCATACAAAAAGAGAAAAGGGGAGTACAATCCCCAACTATCAAATGGTTACAATCCATGCCGAATAATTATTATGAATAAGGGAGGGAGTCCGACATGTGATTTGAGTCAAGGGTTCTCCACAAGGTGGAGTTCTATGGCCCTTGCTGTGGTCAGTGGTGGTGGATTATCTCCTCCATAAGCTGAGTAATTCTGGCTTCAACGTTCAGGGTTGTGCTGAAGACTTGGTTATTACTGTGAGAGGTAAGCACGGGTTATGATCTCAAATCTCATGCACATCGCCTTAAACATAATATCCAAGTGGTAGTCACAGTGTCAATCCGAGCAAAACAGTTATTGTTCCATTTACTAAAAGGAGAAAACCAAGTCTAAGAACTCCTATGTTAAATGGAACAGTGCTGAAATTTTCCAGTGAAGTTAAATATCTAGGAATAATTCTGGATCAAAAACTTATCTGGAACTCACATTTACAAAGAACACTTACCAACGCCACTGCGGCTATTTGGACGTGCCGCAGGCTGTTTGGTAAGAGTTGGGGTTTAATACCGAAAATGATCTATTGGTCTTATTTTCTGTTGTGAGATTCATGTGTGGTAGCCAAAACCTGAAGAAAAACTAACGCAAGGAAAGTTGCAGAAGTTGCAACGCCTTACCTGCTTAGGGATTACAGGAGCAATGAGCTCCTGTCCCACAGCAATGCTAGACCTACTTTCTCTACATCTACATGTAAGAAAGGAGGCAGCACTCTGTGCCCTAAGGCCGCAGCAGGTGCTCTCTTTCAAACCAGGTGATCTGGCTGGTCACCTAAGAATTCTGGGGTTAATTCAATTGGAATCCACGAATCCACTGACTCAATGCCAATCAAGCGGGACTGTTCGTTTGATCCCTGCAGTTGAAGAAGGGGTCAATCATCTGGTACACAAATGGATCGAAGATGGCAGAAGAAGTCGGCGTGGTCGTGGAGTAGCCTAATTTCAGGCTATCCAGAGCCCTAGGCAAAACTGCGACTATCTTCCAAGCAGAAATCTATGGTATAGATCTATGTGCTTAGGGATGCATAAATGAAGGCATTCGAGGGGCAAAGATCTATATATTTAGACCTTGCAAGAAAGGTGCGAAGCCCCATTTTTTGGACCCGAGCCGTTTTGTGACTTATTCAAGGGACACATAAGGGAGGAGATCTTAAAATGGGAAAAGGAACAGGAGTTCTACTGGAGAAATACATCAGGCCAAAGGTAAGCGAGAAAGTTCATCACATATTCGGCAAAGAATACCACAAGGCTTCTCGCACTTGAAAAGTCTGACTTAAGGCTGAATATGGACCAGGCATACAATGATATATGTAGATACTGTGATACTGCAATACAAACTGAGGAACATATTCTTTGTCAGTCCGCACTAGGCTAAAGTACCTAGAAATGGTGGATTTAACGCTTGAAGACATAGGGCAAATAACCCCCAGTAAAATCACAAGCTTTACACAAAGCTTGAGAGTCCTGGGCAACAATTAACTGTAGGGTAATTCACAAACGATTTTTTCAGTTCGATGTGAGGAACGGTTGAAAGAGTCGAGCGACCCACTAAACAATCTACGTCTACAACGGTGGGAATAACGGAAGCGCCACCCTGTACATAATTTAATATAATATTAATATATTGTTTAATTTCAATGAAACGTTTTATATCCACCAAGCTTAAACCGAAATCATTTTGATTTTGAAATCAAAGATCTAAAGTAAAATTCTTATTTTGGTCTTTGTTCAGGCTCATTTTAATTTAAATTTCCTCGATACAATCCGACCTTAACTCCTCTGTTTACCTCAGAACGATACCACAAACTTATGAACTATACAGAAATTATACTTTCCTCACACAGATTAGTCTGCGGTCACCAGATTTGTATTTATAGCTTTTCTAATGAGATAAAGGGTAGGCTTAAATTCAGCTCATTTGCTTATTTTTATACAAGGAAACAATTTTACTGATTTACATTCTCGGTATTGGTTTGAATGGGGATCCAAATAAAATTTTAATTAGTAATATTAGTATTTTTGCTAATGAGAATATAATTGTAAACCTCTGAGGAAGACACGTGTGTACTGTACTAGTATAACAGCCATGCTCTGCTACAAGGTTCGTTAAGAATCATAAGTTGAATTTTCAAATTTTCATAATTTCGTTGAGGGCCTATGTGGGTTTGATTGAGGGCGAAATCTTTTTGGTTTTTACTCACCACCAAAAAATCATATGAACAAATTTATACAAAGAGTAGAATTTTGAAACCGTTGTGTTAAAAGATCTGCAAGTTTACAGGAAACTATTCATGTTACCAATTTGCAAAAGCAATCGCAAATAAAATGATTTATAATTAAATGCAAATGCAACTTCCATGCTCTATAAAGATTCTCTAAAATATAAACTGGCTCTGAAATAAAATATATTTCCAGAAAATACTAGTAATAATTTCACGATTTACAAAAATATTCATTGAGCGGTATAGTATAAATTAAAAATATGCATCAATTTTAAAGAGAAACCCCGGCTTCAAAATTCCAAAAGAAAGAAAAGATAAATTTAATACTTACGCAAAATAATAATGGATAACAAGTTAAAAATCCTTAAATAAATTTGTATAATTTCTTATTTAAAAATTCTCATTCAACAACTAGCATCAATGCCCTACGGCATTGCAGATTAAACTAGTATCTACATAATCCCCTACGGTAATGAGGATTCAGTTAAAAATGAGAACAAAGGCCTAAAATAAATGTTTTGCCTACCTTGTCTTAAAATTTTTTCATTCTAATGGATTACATTTTCATGAAATCTATCATTCTGTTTTTGGAAATGCCTTAGCCTTTGAAACGTTTTTCGCCCTTACTCTAGCTCATCAGAAAGGCACAAAGTCACTCATAAAGATGTTACATGCAAAACCAAGACAATTTCTATGAATAATTATGAAAAATTATATTTGGTATTGCCTGATGAAAACAACAGATCTTCACCTATCTATTAGCTAACTAATTAATATTGGAGCCTATATACTCTATGCATGTTTAAAAGTGAATTATTATTTGTTTGCTAAATTGTATTGAAACATATTCTTTTTTTTTTAACACTACCGTAGGGGGTTATGTAGATACTAGTATAATCTGCATGGCCGCAAGGGACTGTGTAGATGCTAGTTGTTCAATGAGAATTTTTAAATAAGAAATTATACAAATTCATTTAAGGAATGTATGATATACCATTGTCAAAAAAAAATATGCTTCCATGGCGACAGTCGATTGATAACGATCGAAGAGAAATTAGGAAATAATAATTAGAGTATTTTTTTATTCAAGAGATAATGTATTGTCCGAAGATAGTTATTAATAATAAAAAGTATAAAAATAATGTACAGATGATCTCTGTCAGATGAACTTTATGAAAATATAAATATTTATAATTTTACGTATTTCTTGCACTGTCGCCTTAATGCAGACCTGGAATGATGAGCTAGTTTTTGAGTGGTTCATTACAAAAATTTTTTAATGGCGGAAATTCTGTAAATAATTGTATTTTAGCAATTATTGGAATTACAAGATTAATATACTTAGTTTCATTTTTTTCAAATTTCGCATATCATTTCTATATTTTGTGAATAGGTAAGAAGAGGACCAACGTATCAATTTCTAGAATAGCAAGAGGATCGCAAACACAACTCTTCTATTTGGCATCGATCGACCGGGTTTCTAGCTAATTGTAACACCAACATTAAGTAGATACTGTAAATTTAAAATCTGTTACTTCAAAGTGAAATTTTCTAGAAGCTCATTTGTGGCATGTACTTTAATTTAATATATGTATAAAGAAAATTTTGAATTGAAATCAATTATTTTATTTATGGGGTATATGGCAGCTGAGCGTAGAGAAACAAAAAAGTCTTACTTAGTCATGCTTTGAAAAATTATTTAAAAAATACCTTAAGCCTCCCTTTATAAGATAAAGAGAAAGCCATAGGTGCCTTCAAGTGCCTTTTCCAAATATAATATTTTTTGTAACGTGCGACAGATTCATCACTAATTGATGCATCGGCATACCGCACGCGGAACGAACAAGTGGCATTTTATGTATGTTTTTTTTAATTTAAGAGTGAATGCATGAAAAAACGTTTTTATGTTATGCGGGGGTTTTCCATTCTACAGAGGGTGGATTTCATCCCTTTTCAGGGGTGGTCAAAAAAATTTCCATTGGAACCGAAAGAGAATAAAATTCTGAGAAGATAAGGTTTCAATAAATTTTTAATACAAAGTTAAAGTTAGGACAGTTTAAAAACTGCGATTTATCTTGAGAAAGCAAGTATTTCAAAATGGTTTTCATCGAAAACTAAAACAGTGTCAGTTTTAGCTAAACAATGCCAGAGACCAAAAAGAAAGCATATATATTGAGGATGAATTTTCATACATTATTTCTACCTTATTAATATATGGAGATACGAAATTTTAAAGATAGCGACGATGGCGTTCGAACGTTTATATAAGACAAAGTATGTGGTTTACCCCCTGAGTCTCACCCTATTCAAATATTTGATTTTTTAAATATTTTTCCAATGAATGTTTGCTCAATATGAACATCTTAGATTTTCTACAAATTTATTCATGTTTCACCCCCCGAAACTCACCCCATTCAAAGATTTGATTTGTTAAATATTTTTCCAATGACTACCCACCCCGTGTCGTTACATTTCCAAAGTTTCAGATTTTTGTCAAATTTTTGCGGATTCTGGCCCTGGAATTAAAAAACGGATTTATTTCAAATTTAGGTGGTAAGTGTGTACTCAAAATATGTTTGTCTTGACGTAATTAACTTTGATGGCGCTCACTTACCTGCCACCCTCGTGGGGAAAATTGGGGACGGTTTTGCAAAAAAATATATTAGCGATATATTAATAGAACTTTTAATTTTATATTCTTATTCATCATCATCATAAACACCCCTATACTATCGATAACACAGGTTAACAAAAAAAGAGTTGTCTGGATCTGGGGAAAGACAATACGTTTCTTATGTATTTTTCGACGCTGAATTCGAATCTATTTTCAGTTTTGCTCTATCACGTCAGGATTTTGAGATAATCTAACCTAAAAGTGCAATAATATGGTTTTTTGACATATTTGAGTTTATGTAGCTTTCCGAATTCTGTTTTTCTTAAAAAAAAACATGTATGGGATCTTAAAGTATAAATCTTCCTCTTTAAATTTCCGTTGAGTTCGCTCAAATATCTTTTTTCTTTCGCCGAGATATCGAATTTTGAAAATTGTCATATCATATCTTTCCGAATTCCACAGGCCTATAAAGTTAGGCAAATGTTTTGTATCAATAACACTACTATACTTTTCCGAAGGTTTTCGGTGCGCCTGAATCTGAGTCCGATCTCAAAATTGCTCTATCACGTCAGGATTTTGAGATATCGTAACTTAAAAGTGCAAAAACACTGTTTTTGGACATATTTGAGGTTATGTAGCTTCGAGAATTTTTTTCTCAAGAAACCATGTGTGGGATCTTACAAGTCATCACCTTTAAAATGCCGTTGAGTTTATTCAATTACCATTTTTTTCACCGAGATATTGCAATTTAAATAATGACCATAAGGTTTCCGTACTAATTAAATATATTGGGAAAGATATGATATGAACAGACAATTTTAAAAATTCTGTATCTCAGCGAAAAAAAAAAGATATTTGAGCAAACTCTACGGCATTTTAAAGAGGAAGATTTGTACTTTAAGATCCCATACATGGCTTTTCGAGAGAAAAAAATCGCAAAGCTACATAACCCCAAATGTATCAAAAGACCGTATTTTTTGCACTTTTAGGTTAGGATATCTCAAAATCCGGACATGATAGAGTACTTAAAATAGATCCGAATTCAGCGTCGAAAAATAAATAAGAAACGTATGGTCTGACCCCAGATCCAGAAAACTTTTTTTTTTTGTAAACCTGTGTAATCATTATTTGACGTTTGTAAGTAGTCACGTTTATTTCTATGACCTATTTAGTGAATTTTGAGAGCTCGTATCTTGCAATGCCAACGAAACACTCTGTTCAAATTTAGCATAAGGGGGTTTTGATGATGCTGAATAAAAATACCGGGTGAGTCACGAATTGCGCTCGCTCCGATATTTCCTAAAATATTTGGAATAGAAAATTGAAATTTGGAGGCCTTATTACACGACTAAAATTCAATCTTTTCAATAAAAAATCAAGTTTGGTGCACATCCGGTTTGACCTGAAATGCCCACAACTTTCGATTTTTAAATGGAACACCCTATGTATTTTTACATTTTTGGAATCTAGAGGAAATTTTGAATACAATACATGCATTTTGGTCACTTTTTGATAAACATTAAAAATTTTATTAAAAAATATATTTCTGAATCCAGAGTGCTGTGGTGCCCAAAATATATTTTAGTTTGTATGCTACGTTACTATAAAAATAAAAAGAGCAATATGATTGCATTACTTAATTCTCTAGAGGCGTTTAAAATTTTTAAATGTGATTTTTACCCACTAATTCGGTTTTTTAAATGGGAATTTAATCGTTCACCAACATTTTTAAATACCTCATTTTCATACGAATCTAATGATACCAAAATTTTGAAAATCCGCTCAGAAATATTTAAGATTTCAGCCAAAATACAATGTAACCAAGCTTTTAGAAACATGCGGCTAATAGATAATAGATTAGTGGGCTTTGGAAACTAAAATGGCACATTTCTGTGTAAATCTGGTAACCTAATAACATTGGAAAAATCATAGTAGCCATTGAATGTAATAAAACAATATCAGCTGTCAGACAGACTCGTGTAGTTATAGGCAATCTTGAGCTATCAAACATTTAATAATTGTGAGCGCAAATAACGTTACAATTAAGTTCAGCATAGGTATGTGGAGGTAAACACAATTGCATCCACAAGGACATTTGCAATAGAATGCGACATCAGTTCGGTTTTCAGAGTTTTATTTAAATGAACATAAATGTCGGGCCTATAAATTAGAAAAATCAATTCCGTTTGAACAATTAAACTTAAACTAGGTAACAGCAGGTATCTTTAAAATAATTAATATAATTAAACCATAAATTGACATTTATAGATATTGTTCAAAATGTCCACCATTTTTTTCTATACACAATTCGGCTCTGCGTACAGTTGCTTGAATGGCTCTACGCAGCTCTTCAAGGGTATTTGAAGAAGTTTTATAAACTTTATTTTTGAGAGTGCCCCATACATGATAGTCGAGGGGTGTTAAGTCAGGTGACCTAGGAGGCCACCTGATATGACCTTGAATTGCGATAAGGTGTTCACCATGCAAGTTGTTTAAATATTCCATCACTCTTCTGGAATTATGAGGGGGAGCACCATCTTGTTGGAAAAACAGATTTTGTAAATAGGCAAGAGGAAGTAAGTCAAGAAATTCTGCTGTCTGGTTTTGTAAAAAGAATAAATATCGTTCGCCAGTAAGTGTTCCATCAAAAAATATGGGTCCAATTATTCGATCTCCAAGTACTCCCAGCCAACAGTTAAACCCAAATCTTTCCTGAATATTCCCCCGCCCTACCAACCTCGGATTTTCTTGAGCCCAGTGCCTAGTATTATTTCTGTTAAACATACCTTGGTTCGTAAATCTACTTTCATCTGAATATAAAATATGAAAAGGAAAACCTGGGTTTTGTTGTACTGCATTTAAGAACCAGTTTCAATATACTAGCCTCCTGTCGTTATCATCTCCATAAAGAGATTTCCGCAACGCTTTATTTTGTATCTCTCTGACAGCTGATATTGTTTTATTACATTCAATGGCCACCATGATTTTTCCAATGTTATTAGGTTACTAGATTTACACAGAAATGTGCCATTTTAGTTTCCAAATCCCACTAATCTATTATCTATTAGCCGCATGTTTCTAAAAGCTTGGTTGCATTGTATTTTGGCTGAAATCTCAAATATTTCTGAGCGGATTTTCAAAATTTTTGTATCATTAGATTCGTATGAAAATGAGGTATCTAAAAATGTTGGTGAACGATTAAATTCCCATTTAAAAAAACCGAGTTAGTGGGTAAAAATCACATTTAAAAATTTTAAACGCCTCTAGAGAATTAAGTAATGCAATCATATTGCTCTTTTTATTTTTATAGTAACGTAGCACACAAACTAAAATATATTTTGGGCACCACAGCACTCTGGATTCACAAATAGATTTTTTAATAAAATTTTTAATGTTTATCAAAAAGTGACGAAAATGGATGTATTGTATTCAAAATTTCCTCTAGATTCCAAAAATGTAAAAATATATAGGGTGTTCCGTTTAAAAATCGAAAGTTGTGGGCATTTCCGGTCAAACCGGATGTGCACCAAACTTGATTTTTTATTGAAAAGATGGCATTTTAGTCGTGTAATAAGGCCTCCAAATTTCAATTTTCTATTCCAAACATTTTAGGAAATATCGGGACGAGCGCAATTCGTAACTCACCCGGTATAAGATAAAAAAATTCGCTAATACATTTTCTTGAAAAATCATCCCCAATTTTACCCACAAGGGTGGCACGCCAATGGGCAACATCAAAGTTGATTACATCAAACCATTCATATTTTGAGTGTATACTTACCACCCAAATTTGAAATGAATCTGTCTTTAAATTTCAGAGATACAAGTGTGTGCGTGTGGGGTACTCATAAGAAATGAAACACAGTGTAAAGAGAACTTATTAAAAGGACATTTTCAAATTGCGTGAGTATACCCTATTGCGATAACTCGCTAATATCTCTCAGGATTTACGATGAAATATTGCCTTTATAGAAATTTCCAAACTTTGAACATGATTTATGTCTATCAGTGACTTTCTGTTAACTTCTTTAAACCATCTTACTTTGAAACTTTTCCTTTGGAAGTTAATATCTGATAAAATCGAGTTTCCGAACGTCTTTGTTCGCTTCCAATAATGTGAAAATGAAGAATAGTTTCGCAAGTTTACTTCCGTTCAATATATTAATTAATAAAAGATCAACGTCTAACAGGTTCGTAAATGATACTTCCTCTAGCACTTAGAATCAGAATGAGAAGTACAGAATCTTTAAAACATTCCGCAACGCCCAATATCCCTTTGATATCCTTTCAACTGAGAAGTAATTTTGCAGCCATACCATTGGGTACTTTTATACTCAGAATCTTCTAAACATTTCACAACGCCCAATATACCTTTCATATGTTTTTAATTGAAAAATTATTCTGCAGAGGTACTTTAAGCAAACATGTTTAGCATTTAATTAAATATAAAACTTACAAAACAACACATTTATTTCCACACACTGCGCGTATCTTGCCAATAAAGCTGGCATTATCGAGACAATTTCAATAATCACATGGTAACGTCAACTTGATTGGAGATATGTGTAATGAGTGTATTTGCTACTAAGGCTCTCGTCCCGTCTTCGAAACTGTGTGAAGGTAAAACACGTGATACATGATACATAATTAATGATACACGCTTTGATAATAATAATAGTGATGCAACTATGGGCACTGGTGCTACAGAATGTCATTTATATATATTATGTACTTACAATTCTACCAGCTGCGCCAAATTTTTGAACGCCTCTTGATCCAACTTGAAAATGTCGTTATACATAAGGGTACTGTAACAAATTATAGTGATGTGTTTAATTGTATTATTATAACATTTATTATAAAATCCTTTGCTTTCCTAAATTTGAAAATGTTAGTACATTAAAGCACTTATACATCACTTTTATTGGACCATATTTTCAGTCTTTGTTTAGAATACCGGGTGGCTTAGCCCCATAGGGACACGTTTGTAGATTTCAATTTAAAAAGGCATTATTTTCAAATTTGATGTAGACATGAGCTAAAATTCCCAATGTCGTACAAACAATTTATGTAAAAAATTTACAATGAATTTGTCTCTTTAAGTAAAATGGCAAATACGCGCGATGAAAAACGCTTTTTTGAAAACAGTAACATGTTACCCTTTCATAGAATTTTAGCCCTGTCAACTTGTATCGAATGGAGACAAGAAAAATTAAATAAATACCACTAATCGAAAAGTTAACAAGGAAATATGTTTCTAACAGGCAAACATTTGTCTGCAAAACAAATAGATCTCTGGCTTAAACTGTGCTTATACAAAATAACCTAGATCAATACAGACAGTTTTAAAATTCCGTGTATGTAATAAAATGCAAATATTTTTAAGCTTTTTTCAACCCATATCCGCGAAATATATCGGTACGTAAATATTTAATATGAACTTACAGTGTTTGTAGGTCGTTATCCTCTTGAAATACATCAGCTGGAATTGTTTTTAGATGGTTGTTATCTAGATGTCTGTAACACAAAATACAATCCTGTCAATTAAGTACTTTGGTAGGAAACATGATTTCAAATGGATGATAGTAATATAGAGTTGATCAATTAATATGTCAGAACACCTGGTATCTGTTATTGTCTATAATTATTTATGTGTGGCATATTCATATTTTCCTGTTTTTTGTTAGGTATTTTGCCGCTTTTGTAAATGTATTTAAAGACTGTAGCCGGGTAAGCATAGGCCAGATGCCCCTCGGGAAATTAGGATGATATTTTTACATTGACATCACATTATTAAGAGGAACTATTCTGCAAGATATTACACCCCAGCCACCTCCGGTTTTTAAAATAAATGAATTAATAGAATTTTGAAAAATAATTTTCTTCTCTCTAATAAAGTAATCAATTCTTATGATCTTTATATACGCGGTAGATATACTCTAGAAGTATTCAATAAAAAGTTATTTAGTATTTGTAATAAGTCATATATAAGAATATTCAAATTAAAAATTTTAAAAACATACAAAGTTTCATGTATATTGAGAGACACTGTCACCATTTTTTTTTTTTCAAAAATGCTCCCCACTATGCTCTATAACAAACATAATTGCCTCAAGAGTATCAAAAGCAAGAGTAACAAGATAAAAAAAACTACATTTTGATATGCTTTTTATCCCTGTTGAGATGATTCGATACATTTTCAGCAGAGGGTCGCAAGATGACTCAGTGCTTTGACATGTTTTATTTTTCTCCTTTTTCTTTTTGCATTGACTAAAGTAAAAGCTAACTACATTTTGAAACACGGAAAGAGCATCGCTTCTATTTTTATTTAGTAAATGAAAATAAGGAAATAAATATAAATAAATAAATAAAAATAAAAAATAATAAATTTTCGATTTTTATTATTATTAATTTCTTTGAAAAATCATACTCGGCCCTGGAAAACATACTTGCGGTCAACGGATTCGGGCCGCCAGCAATAGGCTTCATTTGTGGCCGTGTACCTTTGATCCCACCAAGTCTCATCGAAATCGATCAATATTCTGGACAGTTATCGTGCTTCCTAGCCCGATTTCGAGAAAACCACTTTCTTGCAAAAAAATCAATTTTCGTTTGTTTTTCGACATAGTCTCTGGTACACTTATTTGTAGAGTTTTACCAGCGGCACCATTTCTCTTTTGAAATATATCGATCCGACTACCAGTTATCGAGTTATTCCATTTTTCCCGAAAAATTCGAAACGTCTATATCGGGTACTTCCGGTTTCCGAACGGAGCCGAGCTTCCGACATTAAGGTTTTCTAAAGACCTCCTATGGTTAAGGTGCCCATCGGGAAAAATTTTGCTGATACATACTCTCTCCAAACTTCGTGTATGGCTTCATTGGACCTAGTCTGACAGCATTTTGCTCTATCATTTTTTTTTGTTTTTGGGTCGTTTTCCCGCTAGATTTTCCGAAACATGTCATTTTGACGGCATATAAAAAATGTATAGATACTATCATTTTTCCAAGTAGAATAGTTTAAAAACGTGAATTGAAACGTGAAAAAATAATTGTCTGACAATAAATGTGGGTCATTGGGCGTGTCCGCTATCTCGAACATGTCGGAAAAACGACTATAAGAAAATTTATTAATAACCAGCTGATTTTCGCTGTATTAATTTATTAAAACAAAAACAAGTTTTCATATTGTCGGACGAAAATTATTTTCCGATTTCCCAGTCTGACGCGTCAAAGTTGTCGGTTTCATGACAGCAAAAAATGTATTCATAACATTTTTTCACAATTTTTTTTGATTTTTAAATAAAATTTATAATACGATTAAAAAGTTGCATGACGGTGAAATAAAGTCTTTTAGCTGGAAATGTTAAATAAAAGGTTTTTCTATGAGGTTGTCAAGCTACGCTTGGATGTTACATTCATATGTATATATTGAGGTTATATTTATAAATAACAAGCTGATTTTTTCAATATAGCTTAATAAAAAATAAATCAAATCCAATTTTTTTACTGTCTGGCAAAAGGTGTTTTCCAGTTTTTCAGTCTGACGCCTAATTTCTTAATTGTAATTTCCTTCAAATTATCATGATTTTAGCATCGCCCTGAAAATTTTTTTGGTGCATAATGTTTATTTTTTTTATTCGCTGCATACTTCATATATTTTGATGCAAAATTGCACACTTAAATTGAATTCATGTATTTACCGAAAATGGATTATTATTTGTTTTTTCATTTATAAAAGGTACTTTGTTATAACTAATATTGTAAAGTGTTATCTTATAGCTTGTTTCAAGACCTCTAATTTGGGCCCTGGATGAAAATTTTCGGACTAGTAGTATCGGAGATATAGCGATTTTAAACGTACTAAAAGACAATTTTTCGCTACTTTTTTCTACAAAAAGTTTTACTTATTTTTCAATATTATCGAACTTAAAACTTGGGTAAGTCGAATTCAGATAGTCTAAAAGAGTTCAAAAAATTCAAAATAAAGATTATAAAATAAGTAAGTTGAAATACCTTATCTTTTTTAACCGTCTTCTCGACTAAACGAAATTTCATTTTTTTATCGCCCTAACGTCGACGGCCGCTATTGGAAAATTATGTTTTTTTGTCAGACTCTCGTTATGCCCCACTGTATTTGTCAGACACTTATACCACAAATTAAATACCTATTTTCTGCATATAGTTTTCCAATGTCTGAAGGTTATGAATAAATTTTTTGCTGTCATGAAACCGACAACTTTGACGCGTCAGATTGGCAAATCGGAAAATAATTTTCGTCAGACAATATGAAAACTTGTTTTTGCATGTTTTAATAAATTAATACAGCGAAAATCAGCTGGTTATTAATAAATTTTCTTATAGTCGTTTTTCTGACATGTTCGAGATAGCGGACACGCCCAATGACCCACATTTATTGTCAGACAATTATTTTTTCACGTTTCAATTCACGTTTTTAAGCTACTCTACTTGGAAAAATAACAGTATCTATACATTTTTTATATGCCGTCAAAATGACATGTTTCGGAAAATCTAGCGGGAAAACGCCCCAAAAACAAAAAAAATGATAGAGGAAAATGCTGTCAGACTAGGTCCAATGAAGCCATACACGAAGTTTGGAGAGAGTACGTATCAGCAAAATGTTTCCCTTAACCTTACCCACTATTAACCACCCAAGTTTCATCGCAATCCGTAAACGAATTAGGGGGGGGGACAGACAGACCGACAGACAGACCGACTGACTGACGGACAGAATTTTCTAAATTCGCTCTCGAATCGATAGATATGACTTTCACATCGATCCGACGTTTTTTTCGGGTTTCGATGGTCCACCGGAAAAATGCAAAACCTATACCACATTTTTTTTCAAAATGTAGTACCTAACAAGAGATTACTATAAACGTAACTCTTAATACCTGTATTTTTTGTAAAAATGTTCTTTTTCATTGGTAATTACATTTACAAAAGAAATACAACATTTACGAATTTTTTGCATTGAAATATTTCAAACTAACTCAACCGTAAACTAACAAAATTAAAATTAAATTAAATGTTACATATTTTTGGAAAAAATGAGAAAACCAGAAAAATTTAAATATTCAAACCAAACTTCACAGCTACATTCTTAATGTAATCACAAACAACTTTTCCTTATGGTACTTTTCAGTATTTTGATAAATGGGCCATTTTAAAATTTTTAATGACGTTTTGGATGTGTCATAGCGGTGATACTACAAATATTTTTGGCAATTTTATGATTAATAATCATGGAGAAACCCGTTTAAAAGAAAACAATTTCTGAAAGTTGAAGTTTTCCGTATGATGCAGAGTTTTTGGCGGACACTGCATCTTAACCAAAAATAAGATACTCTAAAACATTGCTCAACTCTGTATATTTAATTAAAATAGAGATAATTTCTTAAATAAGTTTGAGGTTTTACTTTCCAAATGCAAACAGTACTAATGCAATAATGTTAGTTGCCTAAACTTACAGATATCTGATGCTCCTGAGGTTGTGAAACGTCTTCGGTTCTACTTCTATGATGTTGCAATGGACCAACGTTCTGAAACAAAATAAATGTTTTTGAGAGATGTCATATCTATAATGAAAGATATTCTTTATAGGATTTTCCTTTATTTAATGTTGGAAGGTTCGAACTCAGTTTTCGGCGAACAAACAGTCATCATCAACGAGCCATAACTCGGTTAGTATTTCATTTACAGAAATAAGGGAAAAACCAATCGATTTGCTGTTTTGTTAGCTTCAATTTTGCTCCTGATGATTTTTTTGTTAAAACGTAAGGTCTTCGAGTTATTCGTAAAAGATCACTCTGAAACATGCATTAACTAAATGAAAAATTAATATTGATTTATCGAAGATACTTCATAGAACATTTTTTGTTTAGAATCCATCCCCCAATCCATTTATGCGGTTATTTTGAGCGCACTAATTTCCACCCCCGAGACGGGGTAGCATTCATCCCCAGGTTAACGGCGCACATCGGCGCTATATAACTTTTGTTCCTTCAGCCATTCCCTACTTACTGAACAAATTTCACGACTATCGGTATTATCCGACAGAATTCTGAGCGGCAAACCGTCAAACACTGGACTATTATTCAAAAATCCTTCTCTTAAAACAGAAACTGTTGCTTTCTTGACTTGTTGCACAAATAACTATTTCAGTCACCAATCATTTTCCTGTGGTGACAACGTAATTACTGGACCATAAAGTTATCGACTATGCTGCCGTCCTTACAAAGCGACTGCATCAAACCCCATAATGTTTTGCAATATCTCGGTTCATCCGACCTTCAAAGTTTAAATTAATGTTGGAATATTCCTGAATTCCAGTTTACAACATCGTATAAAATCGTTAATATATTAATACTTAACGAGGAAAGTTATAATTATATTATTTCAAAAGAAAGTGTGCATAATGTGGAGTCTGGAAAGTATAGACCATAAAATGATTCCACAGTTAGTTCGTTGGTTGACTTGTATTGTCTCCCGCCAAAGAACTATACTCGTCCTGGGGTTTGTCAGGACATTTATTTATTACTAAGAAACAGATTTAAAGGACCACTATAAATGAACAGATATAACATAGGAAAACAACAGAGGATACGAAGGCAATATTTTCGTTTCTTCTAAAAAAAATAATTGTCAATTAATAATAATAATAATAATAATAAATGTCTTTATTTCCCACAGAAAGAACAATTGACAACATAAGTAAATAGATGCAATAGATAGATACAGTAGTAGTAGTAGTAGTAGTAGTAGTAGTTGTTGTTGTTTTTTTTCCGACAGGAGAAAATCTTTTAAAGACGCCGCTCTTTGCGGTGTGTGGGATTTCCACCCACTAAAAACTCCTACCTCACACGAGTCCATTTTGGAACCGCTTTTAAAAGCATACCGTCAAAATGGCGGTTTGTCTTCCTCTAGATTCCTTTGTTTCACCGTCTCTCTTCTTGCTCTTTAATATTTAGAATTCTCTTTATCATTCCATGGATTGTTTCCCATTTTCTTTTGCTCTCCGTCATCTCCCTGATCATAGTCTCAGGCCTAATTTCTACGCCCAGTTCCTCGTACGCCTCCTGCCTATATCTCCCCCATCTGTCGCATTCAAATAGTGTATGTTCAACTGTGTCCTCCGCTCCACAATGTAGACACCTCTCATCCTCTATTATCCCTATCCTTGTTCTGTAGCTCCTGAAAGGACCATGCCCTGTCAGCGCTTATGTCAAGTAATATTCTGTTTTCCTTTGTTTACACTTGACCCATTCATCAAGCATGGGTATTAATCTCTTTGTCCACTGCGCCGTTTCAGTGTTTTCATCCCATAAGGCCTGCCATGTCAGCATTATCCTTTCTCTCGCAGCTTCTCGTATTTCTGGTCGATGCCCTTCCCCCATCTCGTACACGTATTTTCGTTCCCCAACTAATAGTGAAAGTGGTGGAGTGGCTGTCACCACTTGTACTGCCGCCGCAGAGACTGTGCGATATGCACTAGCCACTCTCAGCAAAGACTTTCTTTGTACTCCGTCCACCATATTCCTGTATCGCTTTCTCTGTAGGGCTCGTTGCCACACTGGGGCTCCGTACAGCACTATTGACTGAATAACTCCATTCAATACCTCCCTCCTTCGGCTACTAGGTCCTCCTACATTTGGCATCAAGCGGGATAAAATGGCCGCTTTCCCTTCTGCCTTCTTCACCACTCTCTTGATATACTCCCCGAAGGTTCCCTCGTTGTCTAGTGTAATTCCCAAATATTTCACCGATTTTGATGGTCTCACTTGACCTCTCTTTAATACGAAGGACACCTGATTTCTTTTTCTCCGTGGCCCTCTCAATATGACGGCTTCCGTTTTGTTTGGAGCTAACTCGAGTCGGTGTCTTTCCATCCACACCACTATCCTTCTCAAAGATTCGTTGGCCCAGAATTCTAGCGTATTTTGATCTTTCGCCGTCACCACTAGAGCTAAATCGTCCGCAAAACCTATCGCCTTCGTATTTTCGGTCAGCTCCGTTCGAAAAACCCCATCATACAGGATATTCCACAATGTGAGTCCCAATACTGAGCCTTGCGAAACCCCCGCCGTTACTGGAATTCCGGTTTTGGCTATTTTTATCTGCCGTTTTACAAAATAAGTAGTAGTAGTAGTAGTAGTAGCAGTAGTAATTTATAACAATAATAATTAAAATAATAATAATTATAAATAAACATAAGATAAACCTTAGGATATTATATATACTGACTACACAAACCTTGAGGGAAGTCGAGAATAGAGTATCCTTATTACGTATTTAAAAAATACTTATATAAGTTTTCTTTAAATTTAACATTAGCAAGAACCTTAAAATTATCTGGGATAGAGTTGTATAGCTTATAAATGGTATATCGAAAACTCCTTTAAAAAATAACACGTTTTGTGAGGAGGAGGCGTCAATTGACCCTTATGTCTTTTATTAATATTGTGAACATCACTTCGAAACGATATTTTCTTATATAAATAGGGAAGTGACCGAGATAATACAATTTTATGAAACAAACAAAGGGCGTAGGTTTTAAGACGATCTTTCATTGAAAATTCTTTATAGGATTTTACAAACAGCAGAAAAAAATAACTACCTATGAGAACTAAAACAAAAACTATATGTAAAAATATTAATGAAATCTTTGCATTCTTTCGATAACCTGAATTCTGGTTATGCTAGCAAATTACGATCCTAAAATGAATTTGTCTAATTTCTTATTTGAAAATTTCTATTCTAACATTAGCATCCACACAGTCCCCTACGGCCATGCAGATTAAACTAGTATCTACATAACCCCCTACGGTCATGAAGATTCAGTTAGAAATGTGAACAAAGTCCTAAAATGAATTTATTTACCTACCTTGTCTTAATTTTTTTTTTCTGATGAGCTCCAGAATAAGCGCGAAAAACGTTTCAAAGGCTAAGCATTTTCAATAAACAGAATGATGTGTGTGTGTGTGGGAGATATTTGGCTACAGAAAAAAGGATTTCTCAGCCACAGAAAATTATATTATTGCTAATATTATATTTTTATGTTATTTGTTCTAATAAAATGTACGATTAGGTCAAAAATTTCCTTTCTATTATAACTTAGTAGGCTTGTTATATTTATTGGTAAATTGATTTCGAGATTAACCAGGTGACTTAAAAATTTCTCTATTTGAGCAGAATATTTCTTACACGCAAAGAATACATGGTTAGGGTCTCCCATGGACGTGTTATCACATGGGCATGTAGAGGTATTCTGAACGCCTGTCCTGCACAGGTGTGCAGGGAAGGCGCCGTAATTCAATTTGAGTCTAGCTATGGTAGAAGAATAAAACTTTGGAGTGGAGTATTCTTCGATGTATGGAATACTCTTTGGGAGGGTAGGATGTATAAGTATGGAGATGTTTTTTGTTGACCTGACATAATCCGTCCAGATGCATTCCCAATCTTTCCTTACTTTCCCCTTGAATTCCCTTATTATATCGTTTTTGTCAGTATTTGGTTCAATTACAGTAAGATTTGTCGATTCCTTTGCAATGTTATCAACGATTTTATTACCTTCTATCCCTATATGTCCTTTTACCCATACAAATCTTATTATTTGTCCTTTGTCAAAAAGTCTGGTCAATTTTTGTTGTATTTTTAAAGTTCTGGAGTCTGCTTTTTTATAATCGCGGTTACCTAGTGATTGAAGTACAAACTTGGAGTCTGACAGAATCACGCACTTTTGGATGCACGCCTCACTCACCCAGTCTAGAAAACAGAATGATAGATTTCCGCTGAAAACCCCCAGTTGGCATTTTATTTGCTCTGTTTTGCCTAGGCTATGAAGGAAAGCGAGTGAACATTCAGAGTATTTCTTAAAATTAATTAGGTATTTAAACCTACTGAAATAAGTTTCTGCCATAGAATGTTAGAACAAATGAACTTTGCTTTTAATTGCACCTCCCTAGACAAACTTTTGTTTATCTGTAAGTCATGTATGTACAATTTAATTGTTCTTTTAATTACCTTAGAAATATCCATTGTTATTATCGGATGATGAGCCAGTTTGGAAAATTACAATTTGCATCGCCCGAAATAATGTGATAATTACAAAGGCCGAGACGTCATATGGTTCACATGAGTTCCAAGTGTGAGCCGTTGGCATCTTATCAACATTTACACTGATTAAACAAATTATACGCGAATGAATTATGCGTGTCATTATTTAATTGTTATGTTACTATATTTTTTTATAAATAACCTCTTATCTATAGTCTGACCTTTCACCAAATCTTAAATAAATAGTTATGCAAAGATTTTTCAAAATCAGTATTAGCCAAGGCAGACAGCACACGAAACTAATTTCGCAAAATGGGCATCAAAATCTCTGAACAAATTCAAGAAAGCGGTAAAAAATGGCCACAGTTTCTAGCAGTATTATCAGGTTAGTGTTGCAGTGAAAGACATGTTTCGTTTGAGAATTTTTTAGGAAGTTTTATAAATAATTGAGAATATTATGAAATATTTATTTCATTGGTAATTGCATTCTTGAACAGCTGTGTAAGTAATTCGTTTCAATAGATATATGTTACGGCAAAGTTGGCCAAAAACAATACTTTTGCTATGTTAACCGTGTCCCGTTTCATTACGTTTATTATATCTAGAGTCGGGTCGTCCAGTTTAAAATGTATGGATTAATGTTGCGCATACGTTTTCACTATCTCTTGCACACAAACTTAACGCAATAGCCTAAAGGCATTGTCAACGTATGTATACCAGGATTCTTTCCCACTTATTTTGAGACTGATATGTGAAATGTACACTGAGGAGTGAGAAACATAGTCATAAGCTCATCGTTTCTCATACCGTGAGATTTGATGACGAATATTATTTATTCCCGCGAACTAACACCACTCTAAATATGAAAAAGTCTTTATATGAAATATTTAAGTTACTTTTAGTGGTAAAGAGTGGATATTCATCCGTCAAATGGACAATGTCAAACCACTAAGTCTTACAATTTTCTAGTATGTACATATTACACGTTTTAGAATGTTATGAACATAAGGTGGCGTAGCTCAATCGGTAAGATATTCGAGTAATGAATGTAAATGGTGTGGTTGCGAGTTCGATGTCGATCCTCACTTCCACTTTTTTTACTTCCCTCGCATACCGAAGGGAAGTATTGTATTCGAGAAAAAATCACCCTCCGAGATTTTTTCGGATTCTGACGTTTCAGATCACGTAGATTACGAAAATATAGGTTTTTGAATTCCGTCAGTCTGTCTGTCTGTCTGTCTGTCTGACTGTTGGTGTATTAACTAAAAAACTACTTCATGGAGAGCAGTCAAATTTGGTAGGTAGTTGACACTGCTGGCAGCGAAGAAATGGTTAAACTAAACCAAAGGGAATAAATAGTGAAAAAAATGTTTTTTGCTCAAATTTGAAATTTCCACGTTTCATGACACGCTAAACCTATTTCAGAAGAAACCTTTTTGAAAAAATTTTTACCACTAAAATAGATCCGAATTTTTTTTTCTTTGTGCAAATTTAAAATTTCCACGTTTCATGGCATTCTAAATGTATTTAAGAAAAAAAAAATAATAATTTTTTTTACCAATATTTTTGAAAAAATTTTTACCACTAAAATAGATGGATCTTTCTTCAAATTTTAAATTTCCACGTTTCATAGCGTTCTAAACCTATTTAAATAAAAAAATTGAATTTTTTTTTACCATTTTTGAAAAATTTTACCACTGAAATAGCTGGAATTTTTTTTTCTTTGTTCGGATTTTAAATTTCCACGTTTCCATGGCATTCTAAAACTATTCAAACAAATAAAAAAATGTTTTTGAAAAATTTAAAAATTTTTTTTAATCTATTTAATACTACTACAGAATAGATGAAAAATCCTGTTTTGCTCAAATTTAAGATTTCCACGTTTCATGACATTCCAAACCATTTTTGAAAAAATGTTACCACTAAAATAGCTGGAAATTTTTTTCTTTGTTCGGATTTTAAATTTCCACGTTTCCATGGCATTCTAAAACTATTCAAACAAATAAAAAAATGTTTTTAAATTTTTAAATTTCTTTTAATCTATTTATCACTACTACAAAATAGATGAAAAATCTTGTTTTGCTCAAATTTAAGATTTCCACGTTTCATGACATTCCAAACCTATTTCGGAAAAAAAAACATTTTTTTACCTTTTTGGAAAAAAAATTACCACTACAATAAACGGAAAATTTTTTTTTTGCTCAAATTTGAAATTTTCACGTTTCATAACATTCTAAACCTATTTCAAAAAAAAAAATTGTAAAATTTTTTTCACCACTATTTTTGAAAAATCTTTTAAGTACCACTAAAATAGATGGAATTTTTTTTTTCTTTGTTCAAATTTAAAATTTTCACGTTCCATGGCATTCTAAACCTATTTAAAAAATACATATAATTTTTAAATTTGTAAACTTTTTTTTACCACTACTATAGAATAGAAGGAAACTTTCCTTTTTGCTCAAATTTAAATTCTACGTTTCATGACATTCTAAACCAATTTCAGAAGAAAAAAAAAATGAAAATTTTTTTTCCAAAATTTTTGAAAAATGTCAAAAAAATTGAAATTTATCAACCACCACTATACTTCCACTCCATTACGTGAATGTGGGATTGAAAATGTGACAGATGGCAATAATATTTGGTATATGCACCTATTATACTTTTATTGAAAAATGTACAGGGTGGTCATTCCAAGAAATAATTCAAGTCATGGTGGACATTTGTAAAGGTATTTGCGCAAGCCTTCCATATTTGGCACCTGTCATTTAGTATTGAACTATTGTTGTTGGATGAGCACTCTGTATATTTTTTTGACCAAAACTTATCAGGTTTTCTTTGTAATAATAGTGATAACTATATTCCGATTATTATTTTCAAAGTCATTTTGTAATTATAATTTTTTTTGAGTGACCGCCATGAACAAATAAAGAGGGAAGTTCTGTGTAAATACCTTTACCGATTTTTTTATTTGAGCTCTATTAAAAGTTAATAATTTTCTTTCCAAAATTTTTATTTTATTAAACCGCGCCGTGAGTTTTCTTAACACTTTATTTTCCCCAAAAACGTGTCTTTTATTACTACTAGCGCGTGTTTATCTCTAACAAGATTGACTTTCTTACGTTATATATTAATAGACGAATGGTGAAACGTGCATCGAGTAGATAAATTGTTCAAGTGTAGTGTTCAAGTGTTTTAGTGTTTATGAAAACGTGCCTATGCGTTGTTTTTTCAGAATTGTTTTAATTTATTTGTTTTAAAATTATGATTAATTTTTTTAATATGTATTTTGTCAACCAGAATATTTACTATTACCGCTAAAAGAAAAATAATTTATTTTCGTTATTCTCAGAGATTTCAGATTTTTTTTTTATTGCATGAAATATTTTATTTTTACTAACATCATTTCCCCTACTAATAGGTACTACGATCCTATCCCTTTCTGGCAAGAAATGCCCATACCTCCCCGTGGTTCTTGCTGGACTGTAAAGTCATTAGTCTTTGATTTTTTTTTCTGATAACTCATTGTTATTGACTGAATTGGGCAATTCATTTTTTGTTATCAGTTTCATTTGTTCCCGAGCCTATATACCTGCAATGCAATGTTCGCCATAAAGTTGACTACATATGGGAAAAATTTGAATTATTGAGATTTCTAAAAAATGCTATATTGGGGGTTCGTAGCTTTTTTTACATGCCAATATCTTTATACAACTAAAATACATAAAGTTTTTGCTGAAACTAATCAAATATTTGTGAAATAGACACAAAAATTTATGATTCATACAGTAATTAATGGTAGGGGTAAAACTTGAACTTTTTTATTTTCCCCCTATCTGCTTCAAAATTGATACATGGATGGGGTCCTTGTTGTTTCTTAACAAAATTATCGATATCTTAACAGTTTGACCCATTTTTCGGTACCACCGTCAACTATTTTTTACAGTCCTGCCAAACCGGTGATCACATGACATGTGTCAAAATGTAATTTTTTATTGTTGGACATGCATAAACGAAGCCCCAATAGAGTTTTTTAGAAATGTCTGTAATACAATTCTTTCCCATATGTAGCTAACTTTATGGCGGACACTGTATAATCGGAATTCCACTAAAATTATGAAGTTGCTAAATTTATAATCTTAACATTTTATGACATCTTTCCTATTTTTTTATAATTCTTTAGCGACATCATCGCTGTTACAAGAAAGAACTGTTTGAAAACTACTGGCATCTCTTATGCATCCAATAAAATCTTAGTTCAGATGTTCTAGCGGCCATGACACAAGTCAACTTAAATTGTACCCGACTCTATAAGAAATAAAAAACGTGAAAACGCCAGATAAGTGACACCCGACCGATATGAATGTTGCTACTGTCTTTCATAAAAAATGTTTTTCCCATGTTTTTCGGCCTTCAGTTGTTTAGTTGCAAGCTCCACCACGACCGCTTACTAATCATTCAGTGTTTTCAGTGTGTTTGATTTGACTAGTTTTTAGGTATATTTGTACATGAAAATTAACACAACTGAACCTGATGAATAAGATGGCGAATTAAGTATTATTGAAATTAAATTAATCTCTATTAATTTAATTGTTGACAATAGTTAAATAAATTTGAATTATAATAAATAAGAAGTTAGCTTTATTATAATAAATAAATACATTGTTTGCAGTTAGACATAAATTTGCCAATATAGAAGTAATTAAATATACAAAATGATGACTCTTTATTTGAAATGAACTCTGATGTTTATAAAAAAGTGGTAAAATGACTTCAAGTAAAAATTGAAAGTAAATTTCAGTAAGCGTTTTCAGTTTAAAACTGATTAAACAAGGGAGAAGTGAAACTGTTCAATCATTTTTTTTAAATGACGGCAACACTGTAAAACCCACATCAACGATGCGATGTCAGTTAATTTCCTTGCCTCGTCCGTCCCCTTTTATGGTTGTACTATTTACAGTAAAACATTGCCTATTTCTAATTAATTTTAAATAAGAAAATAGGTTTAAGTTTGAACGAAAAAATTATAAGAATTTTTTTCTAGTTTTCGGCCTACATACCATCATACAAAATTAAATGTACGTATACAGCAGACACCCTGTATATAAACCAATGATAAATTATTTTATGAACATGAATATTTCCTATATACGTTGCGTGAATGCGAAAGCGTAAGAACAGAGGCGTCAGTTTTCCCATTAAATTTTTTTTCTTCATAGTTAACTTTATTACAGAATATTTTTTACTGGCAAGTTAACTGCTATTCGGGTTCTTTATATGACTTAATGAAAATTTTCTGCTCCATTCTTATATTCCGCAAACTAATTAGTGTATACATAAAATGCTCGTATGTTAGCCATTTTTACTGAGGGCTAACTTCAAGTTACATATTTTGCATCTAGACGCTGCCGAATTCTAGGTTTAACCGAATCTAATCTTAATTCCTTATATCGTATTAGAAAGAAGTTTAGTACTTAAAGATATGTTAAAGTTGTGTCCAAAATATAACATTCAAAGCGGCATCCCTTAAGAATTACATCGCAGAGAGCCGCACGCTTGCAAACGAACACCTGCTTAATGCGTTCAGAATCGGATTCAAGATTTTTATAACTACATTCGTATTTTACTTGTCGTATGACAACTCTCCATTTAAATATTTATTACCACAAAAAACACTACTGGCAAATTTTCCAACTTAATCTCATTAAAATACTAGCACTACACTACAGTTTTTTTTCTTCTTATCTGCAGTTTCAACAGAAAGGGCACGCACCACAAAAATAACAGAACATTAGGTTCATATTTATTCAACGAATAAAAAATTGCCGTCAAAGGAGTCATCGTATGTGCTTTATAAATATGAACTCAGCTTTTTAGCATTTCTTTTATTATTGTCAAATATGTTTGTTTTTAAATGTTTTACTTCCCTCGCATACCAAAGGGAAGTATTGTATTCGAGAAAAAATCACCCTCCGAGGTTTTTTCGGATTTTCACGTTTCAGATCACGTAGATTACGAAAATATAGGTTTTTCAATTCCGTCAGTCTGTCTGTCTATCTGTTGGTGTATTATCTAAAAAAACTATTTGACGTAGAGCAGTCAAATTTGGTAGGTAGCTGACGCTGCTGTCAGCGATGAAATGGTTTAACTTTGAGTGGAAAATATACAGGGTGGACCGTCTAAATGGAATAAATAATGGGAAATTTTTTTCTTACTCAAATTTAAAATTTCCACGTTTCATGGCATTCTAAACCTACTTCAGAAAAAAAAAATTCAAAACTTTTTTTTGGTCGGATGGCACTTTAAAATGTTCTCCAAATGTACCTTCCTCGAGAGGTAAACGTATAATAATAGTACACGCGGGTAACGAAGATGGATTTGTAAAAGGGTGTTTAATGCTTTCCGCAAAAAACATAGCAAAGTCATCGGCCGATTACCACTAAGATATGAACGCCACTTTGAAAAACGGTTTGCAGAAAAACTGTTGCGTAACATAAAGCCAAATTCGGTCATAGTGTTAGATAATGCCTCTTACCATTCGCGACAAGCTGAGAAAATACCAACTACTTCGACGCGAAAGTTTGAATTAATTGAATTAAAAAAAAAGGTGAAAAATGCAAACATTAAAAAAATATTTGTAATAGACGAACTTGCAGAACAATATGGTCATACAGTTTTAAGACTGTGAGTTAAATCCTATTGAAAAAATTTGGAGTGCTTTAAAAAATTACGTTAGAAACACAAGCCCCCGACTTAATCTTAATGTGATACAACTTATTAGACAGTGGGAAGCCCATAGAAAAGCATTGGACGGGATGCGTGAACCATATTATATAAAATTGAAAATCAATATTTTGCCACAGTTCCTCAACAACAACCAATTATAATAAATCCCAATGATTCCTCATCATCGTCATCTTTCGGGGAAGATGAATAATTTAATTATTGGCGCATGCATTGCAGTAAGTAGGTTTAATGTAGATACCAATAATAATGTTGTCTTATACAATACACAAAAAGAAAGTTTTTTTTGTTACATGTACCAAAAAAAGAAACAACAATGTATTTTAGCTACACGTGCTTTGGCAATACACATGTATATATTAGAATTATACAACCAATGTTAGGTAGGTTCAATATAATGCTAGAATTAAATCCTAAATAAAACGAATGTAAGGTTGTTGTATTTTTATTTAATAATAGGCAGAACTGTTTATGAAAGCAGGGAATATTTCACGTTCATTGTTTCATTACTTGCCAAACTCTGAAATTCTAACTCCGGCTCTGCAAGTCAACGTGGACTCTACATACTAGACTAATACGCATAATAAAATTCGACCAATCAGTAGATCTGTAGCAGAATTTGCCATCAATCAGATTTAGTGGGCGTAACTTATCCACTTACCTCGGCGGTAGTTTATAAAAAAACTACTTAATTTAATTTGTGGTCATTTTTTGTCACACCTCCAGACAATAGTAAAAAAAGAATAAAGGAAGCAGCAAATGCTCCTTATATTTTGGATTTGAGTTTACCTTCAAATCCAAATTTTAATTCTTGTTCTTATTTCCAACGCTTTGCTAGTTTAAAGCTAAATAGAGCTTTTTCGTTGCCTTTATCAGAAACGCAAATAAAAACAGAGCTCTCAATCATTCGAAAAATAGCCCAGAACAATGGTTTCCCCACAGAAACTATCGCCAAATTAATAAACAAAATCAGTATACTTTTAAAGTAATTTATCCCATAGTTAGAGAAGAAAAACAAACACCTTACGCTACGATTACATACTATAATACACTAACAGAGCAAATATCAAATATTCTCAAAACACATAACGTCAAGACAGCATTTAAACCCCAACAAAAATTATCAAATTTAATTTACAACGGCAAGGATAAAACAAATAGATACGAAAAGTCTGAAGTCTGTAGGTTAAATTGCTCAGAGTGCAACAGCATATATGTAGGACAGACCGGACGTAATTTTAGAACCAGATGCCTCGATCATGATAGGTCCTTCACACTACAAATAACGGATTCTGCTTTTTCTAATCACATATTAGAGAGTGGGCATAACTTCCCAGATATTAATAATATGTAAATCCAACACTATACTAGCAAAGGTTTAAAACTTAATTTGTTAGAAGCATTGGAAATATACAAATACAATAATAAGGATGATTTAATTTTGTTAAATGATCAATTAGATATTATGTATTCGCGTCTTTTTACTGCTACCAAAATGTAATTAATATTTCTGAGAAACCCCACCCTTGGATTGTTAGGATATCATAAACTACCTGTGTACTTTCATAATTCTCTAATCTGTTTAATTCTAGAAACATATTTAAAGAGGGACCAGATTTTTGGATTTCATTGTTAGTTGAATCATCGTTTGAAAATGACCTAAAGTGTTGAAACTGCAGTCATGTTTTATGCAAATATAGTGGTAAAAAACATAATAGTCTTTTACTCAATTTCGTTATAATTATGGATTACCCAGTGGCGGTTTTACCACTGGGCACACTGGGCGAGTGCCCAGGGCGGCAAAATTCCAAAGGCGGCAAATTTTTTTTCTTTCGAATATTGCTTTAGTCGTTTTTATGATTACGTTAATGCGACAGTTCCATTGAAACCAAGACAACGCATTGAGACCTATGAATGGCAGCCAGAAGCGGATTTCTTTCATACCTAATTTTTATTATTAAAAAATAAATACCCGCTACAAACTGTTCTGGAGAAAGGAGTTTCTCGACCTTGCGACGGGTAAAGAATTACTTACGGTCCACAATGACGCAGGAAAGGCTAAATTCATTAGCAGTATTAAATATTGAAAATGAAATTTTAAAAACTATGAAAACAGGTGATATAACCAATGATTTTGCTGTGAAAAAGGCCAAAAAGTTTGTCTTGATCTTGTATAATTTTCTTAAAATCATTTTATTTTTTAAATTGTTTTATCTTTTCTTTATTTTTAATAAATAGGTGTTATACAGAAAAGTCATTTTATATACTACTCACCTTTAAGGTATAGTGTTGTTCTTTTAAAATATAAAAAAAATGTTTAGTAAGTATTCTTTTTTTTGGGGAAACATTTTTTGGGTAGTATGTATATGTGATGGTGTATTATTTTATTAACATTTTGAAGGTAGTATTTAGTGGCAATGGAGGAGTCGGTTTATCTTCATCGAGAGAGGATGAGTTTGCAACGCTCCCGGGAAAACGCGAAAAGAACATGTTAAAACTCCATTAAACTCGATAAAATTTAAGTCGTCGGTAGATTTAAAAAATTCTGCGTAAAATGAAATGTAATGGTGGAGGAGCAAAGCACGCATAGAATTAATAATTGAATAATTAAGTTAGCGATCCCTAAAAATAAAAGTAAATAGTGTCTGTATTATTGCACTATAGCTTGTATCGTAGAATTTATACTACCTGCGTCCCATCCCTTCTTCAAGTGTTTGGAAAACAACATGGGCAATATAAACAGCCAGCCAGCCAGATGAGGATGGAGGGAAATAAGTTTTTGTATATTTGTTGAAGCATTAGCACTAGTTTATGTATTTATCTCTTTAGTAAAATTTACAAAAGAAATTAAGATTAATATTGAAAAGGTATTAAACTAAATATATAGATGATGAAATGGAAAAGCTTCCCGGAATTGGAAAGAGGAAATTGAAACTGGTGGCCTCAAAAGGAAAAACCAATATACAGTGTGTAAAAAGTATTCCTTCGAACCTCTTTCTCGTAACCCGTTAGAAAAAGCTCTTATTTGGTTTGCCCTTCCCAGCAGTTCCACCGTAAATGGTTATTTACCTGTGGAACGGTTAATAAATAAAAATAAAAGCTGCTAGATTCAGAAACAGAAAACTTAGAAGAAAAATAAGATGATGATAGATGGAAACTTAAAGGAAGCATGGAAACTTAAAAGAAGCATCTCACAAACACCTACACTTCCCGTCCTATATTCCTACACAATGTGTCATGTGGCTCTTGCTGCTGACAACAAGCATGTTCCATGTCCCGCCCGGCGTATATGCAGCCGGTCCAGCGGTATATAAAAGATCCGAGGTATGGTTCCGGCACGCTATTTGGCTGTCGTTGGGTATGTTCGGCGGACGACCAAGCTGCGTGTTGGAACGAACCTCCATGGATGCCCGGAATCGGCAGCAATGCTCACCTTACGCTGGTAAATCAATCAATCAAGTACATATATGTTATATTTTTTAAGAGTAGGGGCGGCATCTTAAAATAGTGCCGGGGCGGCAAGTATGTTAAAACCGCCCCTGGGATTACCACAGAGTAACGGCTTCCTCAATCAATTTCTTATTATAAGGTTTATTAAAGTTTTGACAATTCTTTTAAAATATCTAATACGATGCACATTTCAGCGCTGTTTGCGGCTTTCAACTCTGGACTGCACTTTGGATGGCCAAGTCCTTCCGTCCCAAAAATTCTCTCCGATGAATATGCTTTTAATGTCACAACAGAAGAGGCATCTTATATAACAATTATAGGTAGGTGGTTCATTAATTTACTAACGACAAATGGAATTAAACCAAAGGCTCTAAAAGGGACAAGTTTCCACTTACAATTCCCATTTTCAATTTTCTTAATACTCCAGGTGTTTTAGCTGTAAAATTCACCTCTGTACTAAAATCGTGCATACGAAAAAATCTTTTATTGTGTTTATTTGGACGTCTTGAATTAATACTTGGTAGTTACGTCACGATACTCAGTTTTTATGGCCCAAACGGAAACAACACCTATCATAAAAGTTCTACATTTGTAAATGCTCTATCTTAAAGATCCTATACATTTTTTTCGTACGCCTAACCGTTTTGGAGACACGATGATGTTTAACATTTGCCAAATCTACAAAACTTTCAACAGCTGTAAAATTACCATCACTTCCTCCAACATCTTCAGCGACATTATCAAGTTCAAACATGGTTGGGAAAAGACATTGATCCTGAGCAATGGGGCTGGATTAGGAAGAATGATATTTTGCAGCCAATATCAACGCAGTTAGCAACAGCACCACAGACATTTGGTTAAATTCAATTTTTTGCAACTGTATGAAGAGTTGTGCAGAAAAATGTGGCTGTAGGAAAGTAGAACTGAATTGTTTAACAGCTTGTGGCCATTGCCACGGTCAGTCCTGCTGGAATACCGCACTTATAATTGCTACGAATGACGAAATAAACAACGTACAATCTTATCAGAATGAAAGTAAAGACAACGATTTGTCATTAGACGATAACGTTTCAGATACGGAAGGAGTCGAAAATATTGAATAATTTAAGATCCGGCATGGATTAGGCCTCTTGGAGAATACCAGGTAAAAAAAGCGAACCTATCATTCTACCTCTAAGGTGGTGCGGAAGTGAATACATTCTTTGACTTATTCACTGTAAATAAATGTAAATAAAATGTATAAGACATTCTGGTAGAGAATAAAGACCACCGAGCGCTATAACAGCAATATCTAATTTTCATTCTGAGATATAGATAGCAAGATAATTGATAAATATGTGGTGCGACAGAGTTTGGCGGAACTACATTTTTTACTTAGTCGTATCTCCAAAATGGTTAGGCGTACGAAAGAACTTTATATGACCTTTATGTTAGAAAATTTACAGATGTACAGCTTTTACAATGGGCGCTGTTCCCGCTTGGGCCATAAAAGCTGAGTTTATCGCGAATCCGCGGTTTTCACGAAATCCTCCAGGTGTATCGTAGCGTAACTAACCAAGTGTTATTCAAGACATCCAAATAAACACAATATTTTTTTGCGGTGCACGAATTTGGCAGCAAAAGTCTAAAACACCCCGATTATAACTTTAATCGCATTTCAGAAAAAAATTATGAACTGAGAATTTAAAAAACTACCGCTATTAATTCCTTTCACTCTATTTTTCAGGTCCTGTAGGTGATCTGTTTGGTAGCATTCTCTACCCAGCAGTAGTGGATATAATAGGAAGAAAGAACACAATTCTTCTGATAGCTGTGCCACAAATTATATCGATGTCCATGATATATTTTTCCTTTTATTCAAAGTTGCTATTGTACTTTGCTAGATTTATAGGGGGGCTAGCAGAGGCGGCTTGTTTTACAATTATACCACTTTATATTGGAGAGGTAGGTTTTATATCTATGGTAGTCACACTCTGTGTCTCTGAGTATTAGCCTAGGCAAAACTGAGTTTTAGGAAAAAAAGCATCAACCGGGATTTTTCAGCGAAAATATGTACTTACCTTAGTACAGCGAATCTGACAGGAAAAAGGAGCGCAAGCCAACAATGGAATATGAAAAAATGTTGTTTGCCATTCTTTGAGTCTGTGACATGCAATTATTCTCTGAAAATCAGAAGTCTCTTACGCGAGAGGGGGGAGAGAGATATTTGCACACAAAATTGGCAAAATTTGAAAATACGTGATCTGAGAGGTTTGTCCAAAAATATTAATTAAATCTCGGGTAACTGAAGAATGCGTTGAAGAAGACTTTTGCCGGTGGTTTCAAGTGTTTTACCGACGATTTCTCCAAGAAAGAAGGACGACAGGGACCTTTAAATTTTTGGTGGGCGTAAGGAACGTGTAAAGCTCAATTATGGTCAAGGTCGGAAGTTACTGGGGGGAATTGGGGAGGGAGGGAGACAGGGAGCCGGTAAAAACTTTGATGATTGTTTTTCAATACTGTTAAACACAATCAATCAAACAATGACTGAAATATTTTTTTATTGAAAGTACTAGTATTAAAGTTCAATCCCTATAAATTTGATCACTCTATGACGCATAATACGCCCTCATGAATTTAAAAAAAAAAAATTATCTCGGATTCTCTGCATGCTAGGAAGAACTTTTTCTTTGTAAAAAAAATAGCAGCTTTTTAGATATGCAAGAGCGGATTCTCTAAAGTTAAAATATAACAAGATATTTGTTTATTTATGTCGCGCATAAAAAGGTTCACGCGTAGAAAAACCTCATAAAATCGTCCAAAATTGCGATTTTTCAGAAATTCCAACGATATCATTCTTCAATAGCTTTTTGAATTTTCTAAATGAGTTTCCCAATTACAAATTTTAGAAAAAATGGCGTGCAAAAAACACGATTTGAAAAAAATGCAAAATCGTTAATCAGGATTAGCTTCGCAATTTTTTTCAAAAATCAAAAACCGTTTTCACCTATGAAAGTTGATGGGATTATACATATAATGAGCAAAGACCCATCAGTTTGTCGAGATTTTGAATGAAGTTACATAGCAGAATCGCAGTTGAAAATTCACTTTTTTTTCTTTTTGAATTGAATTTAGCAACAACCGCTGAATATTTTGAAAATAAAGCTTATGTGGGATACCGAAAGGTATACTTTCACCAAGTTTGAGCTAAGTCGAATTATTTTTGTAGAAAAATAAATAAATAAATAAATAAACGAAATAATGGTTTTTTGCATATTTCTCGAAAAATTTTGAGGTTAGGATGAAAATTTTAGATCTCTTTATTACCTACAACTTTTGTGTTAAACTTTTTTCGATAGGATGCGTAGTTTAGCCAGAAATCGCAAAAACTTTTTTCACCCCTAAAAATCCACCCCATTTCACCCCAGAAAATCTCAGGTGGTT
This sequence comes from Stenurella melanura, assembly GCA_963583905.1. NCBI lineage: Eukaryota > Metazoa > Arthropoda > Insecta > Coleoptera > Cerambycidae > Stenurella > Stenurella melanura. Next base: position 16,492,839 of record OY757315.1, read on the forward strand.
CGGACTATTTTTACTTCTTTAGTTGTGATATGTTCTAAAATATTCTATCAGTTTGCTGTAACGACTTATGTTTTAATTCTCACACTTATCTAGCCTGGCCTATAATGCAATTTTATCTAAAATACTTATGATCTGTTGAATAATGAAGAATCAGCATGTTTTTCACTCCTTCTTCAAATTACTTTTTGACTAGTTGCTCATCAATTGCGTGCATCTGTTTAGATGCATCGGCCCCATAGATAGATACCCTCTTTGGGCCGTGAGCATCCAGAAGTAAGTATGCGTAAACCTGTCCAATATTTTTTTATAATTTATCAGAGATTTGCGTATTCTAAACAGTGATGTACTGTTATAAGTGCGATGTTAGCAACATGGCAGGCTCGTACGAGAAAGGACAAGAACGACTCTCAGCTACTCCAGACTCGGCTTCGTCTCGTCCGGAAACAGCTAAGATTCGTCCGGAAAAACATGATTTTAGGTACTTGTTACAAAAATAACTACAGTTATCATTTGTTTTCAAATTAAAACTTTAAAAATACAGTTTCTATTACTGTGTAAAATGTACGTCTGTAGGCCCTTGGAACAAAAAAAACGTGGGCCATCGTACTGTCTATCCCACTGGGCCACGTATATTTATTATCCAAGCTGTTATGTGTACATTAAGCATCCTTATAGAGGCTAGAGGCTAGTAAGTAAAGCACTACGTGAATGTATTGAAGGATAAAAGCGGCCCATTTATCAAACTTGCTATACATCCCTGAAGATGCACATGGCGCTTAACGTGTTAATTAGTTTTTTAACAAAATGCAAAATACTGCTAGAAAACGCTGTTTTAAGAAACAGCGTTTAAACTTTAAAAATAATGAACTTATAGGCTATTGATTATGTCATATAGAAAGGAACTAAGACGTTCACGGGTTTTTATTGCAGGAATCGATCAATGGGTTATAAATGAAGAAAAAACCGCGGAGTGCTATTAAATTAGAGGGTGGAAATTGACGATAGGGGTGAAAAACTACCCCTTTTTGTTTTTTCAATATATCTCGTACACAAAGCAAAATTTCAATATATTTCATATGAAACTTTTTGTAGAGAATCAAATATCCCATCGGAACAGTATTTTCTGAATATAAGAAAAAAAAATTTCATGCCGAAACAGTCGAAACAAACTTGAAAAGAAAAAGATAGGTATAGGCATTGCTTCAGATAAAAAGAAGTAGATTAAATTTTCTTTAAAATGGTGGGCGGAACAATTTTTTTTGAATGAAAATTGGTCGAGATATGGCCATTTGACACTGTTTTTTTTGTTTCATTCCTCTTGTACGAATATTATTTTTGTTCGCATTTTATTGAAAAAAATATTGTTTTACTCAATTGAAAAAGTTTTTTTACGTTTAATATTTAGTAACACATGACAGTAACAACAAATTAATGTTTGGAACAATGGTGCTACTACATTTCAACAATAATATTGGCAAACTGCATATCGATATCATCATCTATATCTTTAGTAATGTCGTCTTCTGCAATATCAGCTTCTTGTATATTGTCACAATTAATCCCCATGCATTCTTTACAAAAAATTTAACAAGTAATATTCATTTTTCTGCAACCATGGCAACCTGCAGTGCAACCACAAGCAACTTCTTTAAGCAAAATCTCTGGCGCTGGAGGTGCCGTTGTGCGAATCGCAATTAACCCGTACTTAGACCTTTTTCAACCCCAACTCAGAGGGTCCAAGATATTTCCTTTCCACTGCTGCATTTGACGATAAGACCTCATGCTGTTTGATGGCATCACGTGTTGGTGGTAACTGCGTCAGAGAAAACTTGGCCTTTTTAGACAGCTTACAAAATTTTAGAAATCGGCAGTTGCTCAGACTCATGTTCATCTTTGCCCCATACAAATAAGCTACAATGTATTCCGATGCAGAGGTAATATCTTGTTCAGTTGCATTGTCACGTAAGAATATTTCCATGTATGGTTGAAGTCGTACGCTGTTTTTAGTTATAAAATTCATAATTTTTTTTGTCAATGTTGAAGAAAGCTGAAGTAGTATCACAACCACTGTAGCCGTGAATAAATCCTAGATACTTCTGTAACTGAGGAAAATTAAAACTATTTCTATCAAACAATTTTAAGGCTACTTTTATGATGTGTGGTTTCCAAAAACATACATTATCATTTTGCAGCAGATGTTTGGAAAGGATCACGATACAGGTATACGGGTATACAATATTGGTATGTAGTAAGGTAACCGTTCTGTACCGAAATCGTGCTCTTCATTGAGCCCTAACAGAAACGAAATATATTTTAAATGAGAGTTTGTGAAGATGTATTACAAACATTTTAAAGTATCGTTTGAATATTGATAATTAAACCAAACATTTGTTGTAATTGTCATATATTACTAAATAATAAACGTAAGAAAACTTTTTTAATTGAGTAAAATAATATTTTTTTCAATAAAATGGGAACGAAAACAATATTCGTACAAGAGGGATGAAATGCAAAAAAAATGCCAGGTTCAAATGGCCATATCTCGGTCAATTTTCATTCAAAAAAATTGTTCCGCCCACTATTTTAAAGCAAATTTAATCTACCTTTTTTATCTGAAGCAGTGCCTATACCCATCTAAGCCCAAAAAAGATACAGGCGAAAAATAAAAAAAAATCAAAAAATCGAAATTTGCGCTTTGTTTTTCAAGTTTGATTCGACTGTTTCGTCATGAAAAAAATATTTTTTCATATTCAGAAAACAATATTCCGATGGGAAATTTGATTCTCTACAAAAAGTTTCATATGACATATACAGAAATTTTACTTTCTTTGCGAGATATATTGAAAAAACCAAAAGGGGTGGTTTTTCACCCCTATCTTCAATTTCCACCCTCTAATTTAATAACACTCCGCGATTTTTTATTCATTCATAACCCATTGACCGTTTACTGCAATAGAAACCCGTGAACGTGTTAGTTCCTTATTGCCCTATTTTTTAAGACAAAACCAATAGCCCATTAGACGTAAAAACTTTGGAAGATTATAGATTTTGCTGTGTAGAGTAAGTGGGTTTTTTTTGAGAACTCCGTATAATGTACGATTGATAGATGGATGGGAGGTATCCTGAAATATTGACAGATAGCAAAAGTCATTGGTTGAACAATATATATAAAAAAGAGTTACTACAAGGCACCCTTTCATTTAATTTTTAAATCTTGCCACTGTTTATTGTTCTCAACAACCTTTGTTGGGCATATCGTTTATTAAGGTTATATCTTGTAATTATATTAGATGATTAGATAATTAAGTATTAAACATTATTTTTTTTTCCATTACTAGTAAGTATTAACGTTCAATATTTTTTTTTCCCGCACTCGTATAAGGCTGAAGTACATTAAAATATTATGTATTGTTTGTCACTACGTCTATATCAGTCTTATTCGGGTGCCTTTATGGTTGAGTGGAAGAGCAAACCCCTGTCCTTCGGATAGCTTGTTTGAACTCTGCCATTTGTTAGGAATATTTAAGTGATACAATTCATATATTATAGCGTAAATTTTTCTATGTAACTAATCCTAACAATAAAATCATTATTATTATTATTATTATTATTATTATTATATGGCTTGTCGGTAGATTGGCGTAACAGTCAGTGAAGAGGGGTGTCATACTACTTTCATTTACGGGCTTAAAGGCGATAGAAAACTCTCACCTTATCTCACCCTGTACACCTATGTCAAAAATGTCTACTCATATATTTTATCAAACTTTACTAGCTTTCGCTTTCTATAGCAATATTTGTTTCAGGTATCGGAACCTAGTATCCGAGGAATACTGGGTTCATTTTTCTCCTTATTCTTGATTATGGGAATACTAGTGGTCAATTTGATCGGCTCTTACTTAACGATACACACAGCCGCCTTGATTTTCGCGATACTACCAGTATTATTCCTAATAATATTTTCTCAGATGCCGGAAACTCCTTATTACCTAGTAATGAAATCAAGAATAGCGGAAGCAAAAATATCGCTACAGAAACTTAGAAGGAAAACCAACGTCGAGGAGGAATTAAAGATGCTTATAAGCGATGTTAATAGACAAATGTCTGAGCCTGGAAGATACAAGGATCTCTTCATCATAAAATCTAATAGAATGGCTTGCATTGTAATGTTTGGGTTAAGAATCATCCAGCAATTCAGCGGCATATCAGCATTCTCGCTATATATGCAGGTGCTTTTTGAGAAGTCCACCGATGTGCTCACAAAAGACATAGCGTCGAGCCTTATATTTGGACTACAGCTAGCTGTAAATATTACAGCTGCTTTAATTATAGACAAGACTGGGCGTAAACCGTTACTTACGCTATCTTGTCTGGGTTCTTTTCTTATGTTGATGTTTGAAGCTGGATATTTTACAATCCAAGATTTTACTTTCATAGACGTATCCAGCTTCAACTATCTGCCGCTAATTGGTATGGTAATTTTCACTATTGTCTTCGCAATAGGACAAGGCAATGTAGTTAATCTTATGATCGGAGAGATGTTCTCATCGAGCATAAAGGCTAAAGCCAGCTGTCTGATGAATATCATCTTTGCCATTACGATGACCTTGGCTACAAAATTTTTCCAGTACACGTCGGACACGATAAGTTTGTGCGTTCCCTTTTACGTGTTTGGGATTTGTCAACTTCTAGGAGGTATTTTCTGTATTTTTTATGTACCCGAAACCAAGGGCAAAACATTGGAGCAAATTCAACAGGAGCTAAAGGGAAATCCAAAGAGCATAGTAGCTGAAAGCTAATAATGGGTTAATGGTTAATAATACTTGGGAGCCAAACATTTGTCAGGATGTCTGACAAATGACAAAATCGTAAGAATGGCTTCCAAGTTAGGTACAATATGAGAACTTTCAGAGTTGATATCAGTAAAGGTAGCTCAATAACGACTTGAATTCGAGGACTATCGACGCCAAGGAAATTATTAAGAAAAACGTTCAGGGAATGAAAATATTTATTTCAATCTTCCATAAACTGCCCATAAAGTTATAAATTGTTACAAAAGGTTTAATACACCATATCTAATCATTTTCACTTGATTAAATGTATTACTTAATAAATTCTTGGATATAAATGATCCCAGTAGCCTCAAAACATTGTAAAATTCTTATTTATTTGTAAACTTACTGATTTGAATAAATATTGTTGTTGCCTAAAAAATCTAATTTACTAACTCCTTCAAAGTTGCTTGAAGTTCGCCTTCAACTCGTCTCACGGAAGAACAAAGTTTTTGCCTGCGCATCTGGCGTATTTTCTTATTTATTTTAACTTTTTCTATTTGATTTTCTCCGACGATCCAAGTCCATCAAGAATAAACTGAGATTCAATTGTAGCGATACTCTGATAAAAGTGTTGCTTTCACGTCAAAAAAGATGTAATCGAACGGGCCTAGAGATAGAATTGAAATTGATCATCAAATTACTATTTTTATATAAAATATTATCCAAAATCAGAAACATTCCAAGTAATCCAGTCGGTAAAGTAAAAAATACACCAGAAGCTCGCAAAAAATGTTATCTGAGATTTTCTTACAGTAACTGTTAGTGGGAAGATTAAACACCACAATACAACAAAAATCAGTTCTGGGGGTGCCGCACACCCCCCCAAAAAACCACCCGTTCGATGAAGAAAGCCTCATTTTACTGATAACTCGTTAACCGTTGAAGATGCAATAAATTGCTCATTATGAAAAAGAAAGCTTGACTAATTGCCTAAAGAAAGTCCTCTTGTAATTTTCTTGTATGTGCCATGGTTGTCGAGAAAAACGATATTGGCAAAAATTGCAAAATTTGCATCTTTAATGCCCGTGAATTTTAGTTTAATTGAAATTTTTTGCGCGCGGCCAATTAGAAAAAAAATTGAATTGTTCGAGAACCAAACAAGCTAGGAATAAAATCAAAATGGGTTTTAAAGGGGATATAAAATACTATCTTGTGTTGCCATTTTTGATGGCTATTAATATTTATTAGTATATAAAAATAACAATATAATATAGTTATCTCTTAATTTTTTGTACATCTAACTATTCACAGGCCCATAAAAAATAACTGACTTTAATATAAGTTATATATAAATGCATTATCTTTTAGTTCAAGATTGTACTTCAATGCAGAAAAAGTTAGGAATAAAAATATTCACATTTACAAATTTACCAGTTGTTGAAATTAACCAAATAAAATTAAAAAAAGGCTGCATATTCAATTTTTTGATGATATTATTATTATGCAATTTTTTAACTATTAAATGATTAGGAACAATAGTTATATGATACATAAACTAAAAAAAAATTGAGCTAAATTTTCAAGATGCTTGGATCTTTTTTTAATTTTTAGGAAAAATAATTGGCCAAGATTTCGCTATACTCAACATGATGGTAAATTTGTAAATGTGAATATTTTTATTCCTAACTTTTTCTGCATTGAAGTACTACCTTGAACTAAAAGATAATGCATTTATAACTTATATTAAAGGCAGTTATTTTTTGTGGGCCTGTGAATAGTTAAAAGCGCAAAAAATCAAGAGGTAACTATATTATATTGTTATTTTTATACACTAATAAATATCAATAGCCATCAAAAATGGAAACACAAGAGAGTATTTTATATCCCTCTACAGCTACAGTAAAAGTGTCGACGCGGAGATGCTAATATTTTTGTCCGTTTGGTGAGCGAGGAGAGGTCGTGATATTTTTTTCATGCTCAGCATCATCGAAAACGGGGGGTAACACGGGTTTAGCCGAGAAAAGACGGCCTATCCGCGTATCACCCCTTTCGGGGGTGGCTTTTTGCCGTTTGGGGAGTTGGCGGGGGTCGAGGAGGAGTTTCGATATCACCATCATGCTCAGCATCCTCGAAAACGAGAAGTAACACAAGTTTGCCTGGTAGGAAATGGCCTATCCGCGGGTTACCCCCTTTCGGGGGTGGTATTTGGCCATTTAGGGGTTGGCGGGGAGAAAAGGGGTCTCGACAACACCATCATGCTCAGCATCCTCGAAAACGGGCGGTTTTCGCTGGTTTAGGCAAGAGAAGACGGCTTATCCGCGTGTCACCCCTATGGGGGTGGTTTTTGGCCGTTTGGGGGGTTGGCGGGTGTCGAGGAGGGGTCTCAACATCACCATCGTGCTCAGCATCCTCGAAAACGGGGGTAAGACAGGTTTGGCTGGTAGGAGACGTCGGATACGCGGTTTACCCCTTTCTGGGGTAGTTTTTGGCCGTCTGGGGAGTGCGGTGACCTCGGAAAGAGATTTAACCACCGCCATCGTGTTGAGCATCCTCAAAAACGGGGGCGTGACATAATCTCGTTACGTTAGAAAATATTTGTATTCCTGTCCGACTTACAGAATGCACTATTTACATTGATATTATAAAAATAAAAATTTCTAAACAACTTTATTTACAAAAAACTGCCAAAAGTATCCTATGGAATGTGCAAGAATTACATAAAAATTGTAATAAATCGGTGAAGAGTATAATGTTTATTTTAGTTATTTTTGGAGACTGTCTAGTCAAATCATGTTACTTCTGTTGTATATTGACTTGACTTTTATTGACATATTTCTATTCATATAGTTTTCACGTGGACCCATTAAAGAGTTTACTCCGAGTTTATCACATTATAGTGAAAGAGGTGTCAATTTAGGCACACATTTATATATTTGTATTTTCGTCTTCCAGTTCTCGATTTGTCACCTTCATGTAATTGATCAAAGTGAAGGAATTTAACGTGTACGGCAGTTTGTCATTTCCCTTTTAAATGTGACGCTTGAAAAGAATTCACGCGCAGAAATAATTTTACCGATTATATCAATAATAATAAATAAAAATTGTTACAGCACAAATATCACCTTGAAAAGTGAGTTTTAAAAGTTAAAAGTATGTAAAGTAAGTTTAGTAATGGAAATTTCCAGTTAATACAGTTCAGTCCTTGACTTCTATTTAAGACGTATTTAAAGAAAAACGCCGTTAACTCGTCCTTGTAAACTAAACCGCAAAATTCAGATTGATGTGTTATTATATCGATTTGATTATGTTTAATTCTTTATTAAACGCATCTTCGTCTAAGAATTAAACATAATCAAACAGATTGCAATAAATAATGAATATAAGGAGTCACTAATAGAGAACATGGTTAAAATCAAACAGCGAAAATTGCCTCAAAAGGAATTTTTTACTGTAATCAACAAAACAACAAAGTACAATTTTATTAATTATATTCCTAGGTTTAGTGAGAAAATAAGTAGAAAATTAAATAAGACAGGCATCTCCACAATAAGTGTAAACAAACTAAATTTAGGAAGTATTTTGGTCAACAATAAAGAAAAAATAAGTAAAGTCAACAAATCGGGGGTTTATGAAATTAAATGTAAGGTCTGTAACGCGGTATATATTGGCCAGAGTGGTAGAAGTATAGCTAATAGGTAAAAGAACATAAACAATCTATTTTAAACAACAAAAACACAAGAATGTCAACACATTGCATTGAAAATAATATTTTATCGACACAGAGAATATTAATTTAATCCATTTAGAAAGAAAAGGAAAACGCATAAACCTCCTTGAATAATTAGAAATAAAAAAATTCCTTAAAAGCGACACTTGTACCACCAATGACCAACTAAATTTCATAAACACTCCTATAATAGACAAAGTTCTAAGAATAGCCCATTGAATTATATTCCGAATAGGTAGATCCTTAGTTTTATTACTTGAAATCTCCGTAATTTCACATGTTTGGGTATTATTGCATTTATTTTTAGAATAACCGCCCCCATAGCTTTAGTATTCATCTCTAATGCTCTTGAGAAAAGCCTAGCAAGCCGAAACATATGTAGAGTGTATAAAAATACAGTTTTTATTTGAAACATCAAAAAGCATTGTTTTTCCCTTTTCTAAAAATAATTATTCTAAAGATGTTTCACAAGGAACCTACCACATACTCAATCCAGTGTATATGTTACAAACCAACGCCTCAAATTTTTCTATATCTGCCCCAAGTATTATTAAAATTCTATGACCAATATATGATTTTCACATACTAGAGTGCAAATATAGTCCAAATGCTTCCTTTAAAGTGACTTGGACGAGAAATCTGGATGTGGTGATACCTAGGCAGCGGTTTTTTTTTCAATTTACCCGTTGACGGACAGGGCTTCCGTCCTTTACGACCGATACCGCAATGTAGCCGCGCCGGCGATAATTACAGCCACTCCCCACGACCTGTGGGGTTAGTGACTGTAAAATCCAGATACGTGTATCCTAAGTAGGCGAAGGGACCCCTAGATGACCGCCTTCTGCATTTATATTATTATTATTATTTTCTCAATCTCCTGGATAGTCTTTCCGTGGCCTCCGACACCACAAGGAAAGAGCGCCAGTAATATATCTACAACCACTCCCCACATCCCGCGGGGTTAGTGACTGTAGATTCCAGAATCGTGTGCTGTAAGTATTATTATTATTATTATTATTGTGGAATATTGGTTCTTACACATTTGCAATATATTTTGACAAATAAATGACAATATCATAATTATTAAAGTTAGATGTGCACAACTAAATTTCATCAAAAATACGTTGTAAGACTTGTCCTATTATTATTTATTATCCACACGAGTACACTCCTAATATTATTTTCCAGGACTATTTATTAATTAATTATTTTTAGAGCGACTACCCTGTATACCTGTAATTGTAAGTTTCTTCCTTGATACTAAACTGCTGGCCACTCGAACTTACACATAGAGACTTTTAGGCAAAATTTAAAGTTCAATATTTTCAACAGGAATGCAAATTTTTGAACGCGGCTTGCAAATTTTAAGAGCTAGTTTTTTCCGGATTAAGCTGCATGACGTATATTTATCGTAGGTCCATAAGTTTATTATATACGGGGTGATCAATGAAGTCATGCAAAAAATCAAAAAGTTTGTATGAGTGAAATTTCCGCAAAAAATTTTTTTGGTCGTTGCAACATGGTTCCTTACTAAGGTAACATCAATATCTCTAGACGGTTTTGTCAATTTTTGGATTAAGGCCCTTAGGCCTTGTACACACTACTCAACATAAAATTTGGATACCGAAATCTTTAAAATGCTATAACTTGACATTGGATTGACGGTTCTTGATGATTTTTGCGGATTTGGAATCCTTATTTCCCGTAGATCTTCTATGGTCTAAGCATTTTATTTGAGGGTTGAAATTTACACATTATACCGGGTCGATAATAAACAAAAACGTAGGGCACGACGCGCTCTAAAGTTTGGCATTATTTAAGTTTTTGTAAAAATAAATTCTCACCTCAAGTTGTTTTTATTTAATGTTCTTCTCACTGTTCTGTCCGAAACTCACACCCCAGTTTGTTGTCTCAAAGAATCATTCAGTTTTACAGAGTTCTTTGTCCACCCCCATGCCCATAATTATGATCGGGTGTAATTTCTACGCGACGCGTCAATTTCAAAGTAGGCATTGGAAAAACAAATTTGTTGCTATGGAATTAAAAACTGTTTACATTATTTTAGAAATAATCTGACATATTTCAATGTTATAATTTTGTAAAGTTTAATTAATATGAGGCGTTTAACCACGGCAGAAAGGGAAAATTGCATTCGACTTCTCAACGAAGGAATGTCAAAACAGCAAGTTGCGCACATTTACAATGTCAGCCGAAAGACAATTTATAATTTGAACCGCCGCGTCGAAACTACTGGTGATCATAATTATGGGCATGGGGGTGGACATACAAAAAAAATAAACCAAAGAACCGAAAGAATTTTAATGAGAGAAACTATGCGGAATAGAACAAAGAACTCTAGAAAACTAAATCACTCTTTAAGACAACAAACTGGGGTGAGAGTTTCGGACAGAACAGTGAGAAGAACATTAAATAAAAACAACTTGAGGTGAGATTTTTTTTTAAAAAACATAACATAATGCCAAACATTTTAAATTATAGAGCCCGTCGCAGAGCAAAATGTGTGCGGTTATTACAACGCCATAGAGCAAATAGGCGGGCATGGGCAAATCGGCATGCGAATTGGGGTAATGCAGAGTGGAGCCATTGTTTATTTACTGACGAAACAAGATCTAATTTGTTTCACTCCGATGGCCGAATGTTAGTTTGGAGAAGGCCAAATCAGCGATATTTGGAGGAAAATATGGCCCCTCAAGAAGCATTTGGTGGCGGAGGTGTTACAGTGTGGGGAGGTATCATAAGAAATGGTAAAACCGAGCTATTCATTACCAATCAAACCATTAATGCTACTGTTTATCAGGAGGAAATTTTGGAACCTATTGTTGTTCCTTTTCCTCGACGTTACGGCCCAGAAATTCTATTGGTGGATGACAACGCTCTACCTCACAGAGCGCGAAGGATCACAGAGTTTTTGCAGGCACAAAACATCAATAGGATGGACTGGCCTGCAAAGTCTCCGGATCTTAATGTCATCGAACACGTTTGGTCTTATTTAAAACTTAAAGTAAGATCTCTTGATGTACCCCCTGAAACCTTAGAAACGCTCAGTGAGGCCATTCGTGAAGAATGGGAGAATATTCCACAAGATTTTATAAATAATCTTGTGGATACTCTACCAAATCGATGTCGGGAAGTAATATTCCGAGCAGGAGGACCAACAAAATATTAGCTTCTCTTTTTTTTAAGTAATGTACCTAATTTTAATTAGGTAATTTTAATTTAATTTTAATTTAAGTTTAAATTAAATTAATTTTTAATTTTTTAGTTAAATTTTTTTTCAGTTATTAAAATTTTTTTAAGAATTGACTTTTGGTCGTTGTTAAGCAATGTTGTATATTGTAGAATTTAATGTAATAAACTTGTTCTTGTCGCTACGTTTTTGTTTATTATCGACCCGGCATAATGTGTAAATTTCAACCCTCAAATAAAATGCTTAGACCATAGAAAATCTACGTGAAATAAGGATTCCAAATCCGCAAAAATCATCAAGAACCGTCAATCCAATGTCAAGTTATAGCATTTTAAAGATTTCGGTATCCAAATTTTATGTTGAGTAGTGTGTACAAGGCCTAAGGGCCTTAATCCAAAAACTGACAAAACCGTCTAGAGATATTGATGTTACCTTAGTAAGGAACCATATTGCAACGACCAAAAAAATTTTTTGCGGAAATTTCACTCATACAAACTTTTTGATTTTTTGCATGACTTCATTGATCACCCCGTATATAATAAACTGATGGTCCTACGATAAATATACGTCATGCAGCTTAATCCGGAAAAAACTAGCTCTTAAAATTTGCAAGCCGCGTTCAAAAATTTGCATTCCTGTTGAAAATATTGAACTTTAAATTTTGCCTAAAAGTCTCTATGTGTAAGTTCAAGTGGCCAGCAGTGTATTTAAGATTATTGAAAATTGAAAATGAACCTCTCATCACTTGTACAGTGACCCTTATTCAGCTATTCTCGTATTTAACCTAAATCGTTTCCCATTGACATCACTTCCGTTTTATGGCCTTCTCAAATAAGGGTCCTCTCAATCTACACGGCGCGGCATTTTGTTATTACTACGATTTTTACGAGAGGGTACATTCATAAAAAAAATAAATGGGTACGTGTCAAACAAATAACAGAACGTCGATCATTGAGCTACAAAGAGCAGAAGTTCCAATAAAGCCAATAAAACAAACAAGTTCTCGGAGGATCTGTAACTAAAGGCCAGGGGAATCCTTAAAATCGTCTAATGTAAGATTGAGAGTAAAATTGAGAATATTATTTATACATATAACATATGATTTCTAAATATAAACAATCTGCCTTGTTCAATATTTACCTAAGCTAATACCTATATTTAAATATTTGATTTACCTAAAATAATGCTTTATTGTTAAAGAGACCACTATAAAAATATTTACAATTAGGCTAATAATTTCACAAGCCAACACCGTTTCAGTTTTTTCCACTTTTTTCCATTCTTCTTAGTGGGCCTCACTTTTACACAGTGAAATAGAATATAGTGAAATAATATGTTAATGGTTTCTTCATGATTGCGCACTTATATACACACTTCTAAATATACCAAGGAAAAAGGTTGAGAAACTAGCATATGCAGGGCTTTCTAAGTCTAGAAGTGGCCGATTTTCTTTAAAAAAAATGGTTCGCATACAAGGTTTACTGTATGACGATATCAACTTTTCATTAGGTGATTAATTTGAAGTAGTGCAGTTCCCAGAGAAGAAATAATCCTTATAATTACTTTTGATCTTTTGGTAAGTCCTTAGTAGTAGAAAAGTATTTTGAAAAGGTATTAAGGCCGCTACCGGCGGAACATAGAGCAAAATGGCGTCAAAGTTAAAAAACACTTTAATGGAACTATCGCCAAGGAACAATGCCCTATTGTTGGTAAAAAAAATCGGTAAAGGTATTTACACAGAACTTCCCTCGTTATTTGTGCATGGCGGTCACTCTAAAAAATTATTAAATACGAAATGACATTGAGAATAATAATGGAAATATAGTTATTGTAATTATTACAAAGAAATCCTGATAACTTTTGGTCAAAAAAATAGTGCTCATCCAACAGTAAAGGTTCAATACTAAATAACAGGTCTACCATGAATTATTTCTTGGGATGACCACCCTGTATATTTTCCAATAAAAGTATAATAGCATATGTCAAATATTATTGCCATTAGACACATTTTCAGTCCCACATTCACGCAGTGAAGTGGAAGTATAGTGGTGGTTAAATTTTTTTTTTTTTTAATCTTTCAAAACTTGGTTAAAAATGTTGGGTCTTTTTTCTTCTCCAATAGGTTCAGAATGCCATGAAACATGGAAATTTTAAATTTGAGCAAAGAAAAAAAATTTTCCATCTGTTTTAGTGGTAAAAAATTTTTCAAAAATGTGAAAAAATTTTCAATTTTTTTTTCTGAAATAGGGTTAGAACTCGGGTTAGAATGTCATGAAACGTGAAAATTTTAAATTGCGGCAAAAACAAATTTTTCTGTCTATTCTAATGGTAATTTTTTTTCCAAAATGGCAAACAAATTATGCCATTTTTTTATCCGAAATAGGTTTGGAATGTCATGAAACGTGGAAATTTTAAATTTAAGCAAAAAAAAAATTTTCATCCATTCTATAGTTAGTGAAATGGATTTTATCATTTTTTAAAATTTGTTTGAATAGGTTTAGAATGCTATGGAGACATTGGAATTTTAAATTTGAACAAAGAAAAAAAATATTTTTTTTTTCAAATTTTTCCAAAATGTTGGTTAAAAAATTTTCAAATTTTTTTCTTCTGAAATAGGTTTAGAATGTCATGAAACGTGTATATTTTAAATTTGAGCAAAAAAAATTTTTCCATATACTTATTCTAGTGGTAATTTTTTTCCAAAATGGGAAAAAAATGTTACATTTTTTTTTCTTCCAAAATAGGTTTGGAATGTCATGAAGCGTGGAAATTTTAAATTTGAGCAAAAAAATATTTTCTTCTATTCTATTGTAAGTACTTATTGATGAATACATACATTTTTTCTTGAAAATTTTTCAGAAAAATTTCTTAATTTGTTTTAATACCTTTAGAATGCCATGGAAACGTGGAAATTTTAAATTTGACCAAAAAAATCCACTTATTTTAGTGGTAAAAAATTTTTCAAAAATGGTAAAAAAAATTTCAAAATTTTTTTTTTTTTGAATGCCATGAAACGTGAAAATTTTAAATTTGAAGAAAGAAAAAAAATTTCATATATTTTAGAGGTAAAATTTTTTTTAAAAATGTTGGTGAAAAAAATGTTCAAATTTTTTTTTTTCTGAAATGGGTTTAGCGCGTCATGAAACGTGGAAATTTTAAATTTGAGCAAAAATAATTTTTTTTTACTATTTATTCCGTTTAGACGGTCCACCCTGTATATTTTTCAGTGAAAATTCTACCATTTCTTCGCTGACAGTAGGGTTAACTACTTACCAAATTTGACTGCTCTCCGTCAAGTAGTTTTTTTAGTTAATGCACCAACAGACAGACAGACAGACAGACAGACTGACTGACGGAATTGAAAAACCTACATTTTCGGAATCTACGTGTTCTGAAACGTTAGAATCCGAAAAAATCTTGGAGGGTGATTTTTTCTCGAATACAATACTTCCCTTCGGTATGCGAGGGAAGTAAAAATTATTATAATAATTCAGGAACTTGGTCAATTAAAATCTCTGGCAAACTCGCTAAATAATGGAGATATTCCTAAATAAAGAAAATGGGGCACACTGTACAATAAATCAACTATTTATTTATTTAAAGTTTGTAATTAAAATAATTAATCTTTCTAAATTTTAATGACGCACGATATCATTTCATGTTTATTTAATATCTCCTTACAATTGGAGATAAGTGAAATAAAAAATGTCATGTCAAAATGTGGTTTATATAAAACAAGGGTCAGGCCTCATCCAATTAGTTTCAGTTGAATTCGCTAAAAAATAAGCAATGGTCATAGCAACAGCGAATTCTGTTTCTCCATATAAAAATTTCATTATACTCAAATTTTACTTGTACAAGTTGAACGAATTTATTTAAAATAAAATTACAATACTGAACTGAAACAGAAGAAAAATGAAACTTAATGTGATCAAAGCGATTTTGGAAAAGCAAGATAGGGGCAAGCTGTCTCAGTATTTGGCTACTGTGTGTGGTGAGTGAGAGCTTTATATTCTTTTCATTAAATTTCAAGTACATGTTTGTCCTAAAGTTGTCAAAATTTTCCAAATCTACTGCCATTTTCTCCTCCGTTTACTGTTCTAATATACAATTTAACCGCGAATATCCCAGAAACGGTGGAGCGGAAAAAACTGAAAAAGTTTTGTGTTCATTATGTGTCTATTCTAAATCAGTCACTGAAATTTGAATAATGTACATTGGGCAGGTTTGAAGTTCTGCTAAGATATATTGAAAAATGTTCTACTTTTTAAGAAAATTTCGATCATACCAGTTTTAAATCCATTATATCTTGAAAAAACCGCTGCCTAAGGAATCACTACTTCCACATCCAGATTTCTCGTCCAGGTTTAAAGGAAACAACTTGACTATATTTGCACTTTAATATGTGAAAATTATTGGTCATAGAATTTTGATAATATTTGGGGCAGATATAGAAAAATTTGAGGCTTTGGTTTCTGCCACATACGTTGAAAATGAAGTTTCTACCTTGGTCTACTTATTTTGCACTATTCACAACCTACCACCCCCCACCTCTTCATCGAAATTATCTCAATCCGATGTCATTGTAACATATTTTAATACCTAAATATTAAAACATGTTATTCCGGTGCGGACGGCAGCTGATTTTTGTTGGAAAGCATAGGGCCGTGGGTTAGGATTGTGTGTGGACACTCAAAAGGGCGCCACCGGCTGTATGTTACGTAATATGATTCAAATAATTTTGCCAGCCAGGAACAAAATTAAATTACTAGCAACCATGCGACGAAATTCTCAAAATATATCTATGATATCAAAACTCTTACTTTACTCTCTGAAATCTCAAAATTTAAACAAATATCAGGTGTACCAGTGCAAATAATAAGAACATGCGGACATTAGACATTTATTACAACACACATGAGATATACAACAATAAAAACAAGTAGTTTCACAATTATCCCCTAAACTTAATCTATATATGCAAAAGAAATGCAAAATATGTAAATGACCCCTTCTAAAGTTATTTCAGTGATTTGACCTCTTTTTATAGAAATACAACTACGGCTTTAATGATACCAACAATGAGTTTTAGATTTGCAACAGCGAGTTAAAGGTTTACAATGGATTAAAATTACCGCATAGTAGAAGGTAAATTAGTATCACGTGGTACCATGCGTTACTTACAGTAAAAAATCTTAAGATATTTAATCATGCTAGGTATGTAGTTGCAAAATCGTTGTGTAATTTACTTTAATATTTCAACAAAAAAAATCACTGGATGAAACTATAATAATTTCTTTAAAATTATGTAACTAAAATGAAACAATAAAACCTGGTCAGAGCCTTGGCGTTTTCTGCGACGACTGCAGCGTGACCTGTTACCACTTCCTAAGATGTTCTCGACGTTGCTTACGACTACTACTCCGTGTCACCCCCAAAATTCTGCCTAAATCTCTTGGAGACTGCTGCGGACAACTCTCCAACCAAATTTCTCTAAACGTCAGCAGGACCCACATAAAACCAAACATCTGAGTAATAGACTTCCTCCTATTACTCCTCTAAATACTGGGCCCCCTTACATAACCATAAATGACAGCACCATTCATTCAGAACTTAAACCTCTCCAAAGCATATATGCCCCTCCAAACATATGCTTATACCAAACACTCTGTAATAAT
The DNA here is from genome assembly GCA_963583905.1 of Stenurella melanura. Lineage (NCBI taxonomy): Eukaryota > Metazoa > Arthropoda > Insecta > Coleoptera > Cerambycidae > Stenurella > Stenurella melanura. The sequence continues at coordinate 16,510,227 of OY757315.1, forward strand.
TACAATAAATAAGTACTAAATAAAATCCCAAACTAAGTAAAATAAGAGCTCACCTCATATAGAGAGTATTACATAACCTCACGAGACACGTGGCGATGAGATTACGACAAGCAACAGAATTCCTTCCTGGAATTTACAAAATGCTCCTGGCAGGACGGTAAAGAAACACTGGGTACATCAAATCAAATCCCTTTTCAGTGTAAGCGATGTAAAACCCAAATTCTTCAACACAAAACCGGGACCGCCCTCATTCAGCTATCTCGTCGCTGTCGAAAACGAACCACCAGACCGAAATCTCCTTCTCCAGTTCTCAGTGTTGCCAACTTGAGCATCTAGAGAACTCTTTATCTAGCCAATAAAATGCGCCAACAAAGGGCTTTGCATTTAAAAGACTGAATTACACAATTATGTAATATCTCAACTACAATAATACATGACTAACACCTCTAACTCAAAATTATGCTTAAAGAAAACATGTTTACTGCTGGATAATAGGACTTGCAGATATGCGAACTGCTGTACCCCTCTAAAGTATGGGTGGTTGCCTACCTCTCTGCTCGAACGAATAAACTAATGGGTTAATTTACTGTATTCAACAATACATTAATTAATGTAGCTTTTTCAAATGCTACATCATTACTATATATACGTGTACTAACTTTCAAGTGAATATCTCAATATTATGTTATCAATAATGGAGTGGAGGTGGTGGGGATGAGTGGGTTGAAAAACATTAGAAAGAAATCTGAGGCCTTGGTTTCTAGTATATATACCAAATCCCAAGTTTCTGTACTCTTACCAGCTTGCTTTACTTGTTTTTCCCTATTTACCTCTACTTTTGTTTATAAAATGACCTAAAGAATGACACCCTGAAATATTAGCATGTCATTAGGGAACACCCTGTACATAGGTAGTCCCATATAAAAACTTTATTTCATGTTAATTCCGTCGAGACTGGAGATCGGCCATTTTGGTTTTTTACGTCACACAATTTGAAATTTGTTTTCATATTACTACACCAAATTCGAAAATAATCCATTTATCCATTCAAAAATTACAAGAGTGTCCCTTGTGTATTGTGAAATAAAGATCATTATTTTTTGTTTCAGCTAGCATAGTACTTTTTACAACAGGCATACATCTGGGCTGGCCAGGGCCATCCTTGAGAAAGATCACCACCTCGGAGTACCCCTTTGAAGTAACATCAGATGAGGGCTCGTACATCGCAATCGTAAGCTGCGTTGGGCATGTTATTGGAGGTATTGCAGCATCGACGCTCGCAGATATCATAGGAAGAAAATGGACGATACTATCAATAGCGTTGCCTCAGATTATATCTTTCATCTTTATATATTTTTCGTATTATGGAAAATACTTGCTCTACTGTGCCAGAGTAATAGGTAAGGTTATCCATCTGAACTTAAAAAAACTAATTTTAAAAATAAATAATAATAATTATACAGAGTATAGGAATTTCCTCGAGACAATTAGAAATCAAGAATTGCAGAATAATAAGTTATATTGTTTTATGAGAAATCCAAAAACAAAAGTAAGACTATATAGTTCACCCGAATTTTCTTAACTGAATGTTTTAGGTTTTTTGGTGGGGATTAAAGGGTCAATTACCAAGACATGCAAAAATGCATCCAAAAATAATAGTAGTCTTTTTCAGTTTTTCTGCAATATCTTCCGACTTTTCAAAAATATCAAAATCATATTTCCAACTTAGTGATAGGGCATTTAGACACTAGTTTTCATGGTATCAGTCAAAACCTCTGTTTTGTTTAAGGTGCAGCTTTAGGGGGTGATTGTCAGTATTTTCTTCATAACTTTCTATTTTTTTCCTCAAATTTCTAAAAATTATTGAAAAAAGATTATTAGAAATAAAAAAGGCATTCTCATTGCATTTCGATAAACCAAGCTATTGTCGAGTAATTTGTGTTTAAAAAGCTACGTGCATTTTCAACATTGTATTAATAAATTCTTTTACACACAATTACAGAAATTGTTCGGTATGTCCTCCATTTTTCTTTATGCACAATCTAAGTATTTTTTTTTAAGTAACCTTGAACGCCTTGCAAAATTCCTTCATCATTCTGTAGTATTGTAAACTGTTGATCGATTTTCTCTCTCAACTGTTCAATCGTGTCAATTTGAGTATTATAAACTCGTGATTTTAGATAACTCCACACAGTAATATCAATGGAAGTTAGGTCAGGAGACCGAGCAGGCCACTTAATCGGTGCATCTGCACCATCTATATACAGGGTGTCCCCGAAAATGGTAGGCAATCTCTTTTCAGCCTATTCTGTTTTATTTCTAAGGACATTTTCAACTTTTTGAGCCCTTTTTACGTAAAAAATATATACTTGTTTGATGTCGGTAATATCAACCGTTTTCGAGATAAATGCATTTAACGATTTTCAATCTCATAAATAATAATAGTAATTTTTTTAAATAAATAAACACGAGGATTATGTACAAAACAACATTTATTTCTCTATGAGGTAGTAAGTACTTACCTACACTTATAAAAACAAAAATTCTTGAACACACTAAACACAAAATTTGAAACCTGACTGCAGAAAACTAATTTGGGACATGGAAAAATGAAGGTGAAATTTCATAACAAATGCTCAATATGAGCACCTCCTTCTCTAATGCATGCTTGACCACGACGAACTGACGAACGCTGGCCACAATATTTATTCGTTTTCTCTAATTGCATTTGAATGGTACATAATTCTCTCGTATAATTGTTCTCTTGTTTCTACTGGTGTGGCATATACGAGACTCTTTAAATGCCCCCCACAGGAACAAATCAAGGGGATTTAAATCGGGTGATCGGGGAGGTCAAGAAACAGGCCCACCCCGACCTATCCATCGGTTTGGATATACTCTATTCAAATGACCCCTCACTATAACACTAAAATGCGGGGGCGCCCCATCATGCATAAACCACATGTTCTCTCGAGATGCAATGTCAACGTCTTCTAAAAGTTGTGGTAACTGCTGTAGGAGAAATTCAAGATAAAGTTGCCCATTCAATCGATTTGGTAACACGAATGGGCCCAACAAGTACCGGCCAATAATTCCGGTCCAAACATTAATATGAAATTGCCTTTGACGGCGCGTTTCAATTGTGGCATGTGGGTTTTCCTCAGACCAAACGTGTAAGTTATGGGAGTTAATGACTCCATTTCTTCCAAAGCTCGCTTCATACGTATACAAAACCGATCGAATGAAGGCATGGTTTTTTTATGGTTCTGTATAAACCACTGCGAAAATTGCACCCTAGCAGGAAACTCAGCTGGGCATGTACTTTTTGTATATGGTACGGATGAAGCAGTTGCTCTCTCAAAATTCTTCCAACGATCGATTTTGGGACATTCATTTGTAATGATAATGATCTGATACTGACAGATGAATTCGCAGCGACTGCATCCAATACATTTTCTTCTACTTCAACAGTATGTGTTGTCCGCGGAGCACCCCTGTTTACGTCATTTGGCGCAAATCGACCTAAGTAGAGATAGAATTCTTAGATTTTTAGTTTTCAAAAAAATTGTCTTATTTTTTCCAGTTTCTCTCAGCTGTTGATCAACACGTTCAAAAGTTTTGCGATCAGGAACCCCTCGATGGAGATACCGTCGAGCGTATAGTCTTTTTGCTTTCAAGGCATTACAAGAAGTCATTCCATACATTAAATGCATATCTGCGTATTCATTGTTAGTGTAAGCCATATTTCAACCGATTAATTACTAAATTAAAGTCGGATTAAGGTAGTAATGAAAAATTATGTCACTCCAATTATCTGATATTTTGATCCATGCTAACCAAAAACTGTCATTATTACTCGTTTGATTTTGTACATAAACAGCTACATCGTCTTATCTAGATAAGACGATGTAGCTGTTTTTTTTTTTAGTTGATAGACTCGACCTTTACTTGGTGAAAATCCATTATCACCAATGAAATAAAATTCAATTAATATAATTAATAATAATTAATAATTCGATTAATATTTAAAAAAATTAATATTAACACGTTCAATGCGAGCCCCAGAACTTGGGCTTCAGCTTGTGCGGCACCATTTTTTGTAGGTTTTTTTTTTCAAATAATCAACGGGAAAACGGTTCATATTACCGACATCAAACAAGTATACTTTTTTTACGTAAAAAGGGTTCAAAAAGTTGAAAATGACCTTAGAAATAAAACAAAATAGGCTGAAATTTTTTTTACAACTTATTAAGGCAATGTGTGCTCTTTCCCCGAGCCCCCAAGAATCTTATCCAGGATTCTAATACATTGACCTAACTGAATTGAAATAATATTGATACTGACCCGAAAATGATTAAAATCGATTGAACAATAAAAAAGCTATCGCGAAAAATCGATTTTTAACCCTCAACTTCAAGAGCGTATATCTTCGTAGGGGTACCTCGGGGGAAAGAAAAATATACGAACTTGTGACCTTATTTTCACTAGTTCTACCCAAATTCGAGAGATTGAACACCATTTTCGGGACACCCTGTATATAGTAGTTGCACAACTATGTTCTACTTGTTCTGGTATAATGTGGTGTTGCGTCGTCATGTATAAAACACACATTTCTTCTCTTTCGCAATATTTCATGCAAGGCGTTTTCCAAAATTTCATAATACATATCGCCTCTTTTTCCAGTAAATATATGATATCCAATAAACTGATTCCCTAGAGCTACTGCCCATACACATTAATTTTGAAAGTATGTTGAAAAGTATGTTTGTATTGTTGCATTAGGATTTTCCTCAACCCAGAAATGCATATTCAGAGAACTTAGCACGCTTTGTCGTGTCATTAAGTGTAAAGAATATTTTATATAAAGCACAATGTGAAACTGAGGAAATTTTGCGAAAGAAGACTCTAAGCATTTTTTTCGTAACTGTATCTGGCTCTAGAAACATAGTCGGGAAGTTCGTACTGAATTTAAAGTTCGTCAACTTTATGGTTTTTTAAATTTTTTGTGTAGTTGTTCAGGCATATTTATGGAAAATGCATTAAAATTATTTGCAATTTTGACAGGCCCTGTTATCACTTTATCATGAAAACCTGCATTGCATCACTTTATCATGTTTTACAATTTAACTAACAATATTTTTGTTGCTTTTTTGTTTCTATTCTATAACACAATTAATAATATTCCATATGGTCATACCTTTATTTTCAGATTATATAACTTTATTTTGCAATTTTCTAGCAGCTGTCAAAACTTTTTTATACATTTTCTTATACTTGTAATGCTAAATATTAGGGTCCACCCTGTCATTGCAAATTTTATGAAATTCTATTCTATATATAAAATACTACTTTCGTGCACGAAGTTTGCTTATATAGCGAATTTTTGGGGCAAAATCCATAGAAAATGCTCTAGTATATCACATCGCATGAAAACTCAAATGAAAATAATATTTTCCGTTTTCTTTTAGGTGGCGTAGGTGAAGGAGCCACGCTAGCTATATTGCCAACCTATGTAGCCGAAATGTCAATACCCGAAATCCGTGGAACGCTAGGAACCTTCTGCACCACAATATGCATCAGCGGTTGTCTCTTCATCAACATAGTAGGCTCTTACTTAGACATCCACAGAACTGCCCTGATTTGCCTACTATTTCCCATATTCCAGTGGTTAATCTTCACCAACTTCCCTGAGACTCCCTACTACTTGCTCATGAAGAAAAAAACCGAAGAAGCGACTGCGAGTTTAAAAATATTCCGCAGGAGAAACAGCGTAGAAAAGGAAATCATCAATCTGACAGATGACGTGAACAGACAGATGTCCGAGTCTGGAGCGTATAAGGACTTGTTCACGATTGAATCGAATCGCAAGGCTTGCCTTCTGGTAACCGCCGCGAGATTCTTCCAGCAGTTCACTGGTTGCACGGCCTACACAGTTTACTACCAAATCTTAATAGAGCAGTCGACTAATCTTTCTCCAGTTATGGGTTCTTCCGTGCTGTTCTTGACGCAGATTGCTATGGCCTGTTTATCTTCTCTCTTTATGGATAAATTTGGAAGAAAGCCATTATTTGTGCTATCCTCAAGTCTGAGTTTTGTAGTGTTGGTCACCCTAGGTACCTTCTTTATGCTCAAAGATTACATCGGTGTAGATCTCTCTGGTATTGACTGGTTCCCCCTGCCAATGATGGTGTTATACATTATAGCATTTGCTTTGGGTTTAGGGGTCGGTTTAAATATATTTGTATCCGAGATCTACTCAACCAGTATCAAAGCTAAAGCGTTATCTGTAGGAAGTATAGTTTATGCAGCGACTATTATGGGTAGTACGAAGCTTTACCAATACACAGCGGATAATTTTGGTATGGCAGTACCTTTTTATACTTTCTCTGCTTGTACCCTGGTCGGGACATTCTTCTTCCGGTTTGTCTTACCTGAGACCAGAGGGAAAACTTTGGAAGAAATTCAGCAAGAGCTGAAAGGCAACGTCAGTTTAAGAAAGAAGCTTTCTCTCCAAATCAACGCTTAATGGTGATGAATAATATTCTGTGCCAACTGTGCTTAGATGACAAATATACATACAAAGTCACTAATGCTTGAATGATCAATATCTCCTCAACCCTTTGATATTTTTAAAAAAGTTTGAGATACTAACTTGTAGGATATATTTCAAAATTACTTTTAAATCTACAGCGTGTTTCATATAGTGGTGACAAGCAAATATTTGAATTGTTAAAAAGAACATCCAACTTTTTTTCATATATTTAAATTTGGCATGTATCATTTTCGTATTTACTCTGCAGCGTTGCCACGTTAATCGACATTTTCCCAGGAACAAATGTATTTGCAGCGGTTAAGACTGAAATATGCAAAAAACGTATTTTCATAAATTTACCAGTCTCGTCATATCACTTTGAATGTTGATCAAGACCGTATACTAATTTACAGGCCAGTAGATAAGCTATGCCAGTTCTAGGACAAAATCCCATGTTATTTCTTATGGAGGTTCATTTTGCATTTCGAAGTCACTTCTTCGCCAATTTCGCCTAGCTGCTAACTTCATGAGGTCGACGGAGAGCATAGCTAACTTCACCACTCTCTCTATCTCCTTCGCCCAACCACCTCTCGGTCCGCGCCCCATCCTCTGGTTATTGCCGACCACCACCTTGTCTTCAGCATCCTCTCCTAGTCATTTTCGATCACTTCGTCAACCCCTAGCTGCGCCACCCCGTCTTCAGCAGCCCCTCCTTCTTCGCCAAATGACCCCTCAGTCTGCCCCTCTAGTTAGATACTCTAGTCATTGTCTACCACGTCTTCGGTAGCCTCTTCTGGTCACTACCGACCACCACCAGCCTCTTCTACCCCTCGGCCCACCCCTCTATTTATATCCTCTGAATACTTCTTCTCCTTCATCCAAGACTTCTTGTTCGCTCCGGATGAACACATGCCATCGAGGTCTAAACCTCATAAGAGAAGTGCGCCAGAAGTCCGATAGTCCTACTACTCAGGTAGACTACTTTTCAAATGGAACTTGTTTTTGCTTAAAATGTTCAGCAATCACTTACTTACACGCTGACATCCTATATTAAGCACTTCTTTTCGACAGTGTTTGAAATATTCAAGTAAATAAAAAGTAGTTACTGTGAAAATGAGTGGGCAGTTACAAGATATCAAAATTTGATTCATCGTGGAGAACACCCTGTAGAATTAGGTTCGATTTTAAAAGAATAGGAAATTAGTACAGTGCCTTGTCTAACACTTAAAGTGAAACTCTTTATGACAATAAATTTTTTGCAATTTTTATTGCTGATCGCCGCAAATGAAGCAACGGAACAGCGTCACAGCGTGAATCCAAGATTGATATACGTCTGGATAGAAAAATAAGGGCCAAACACACGTACAGTGTGTCTAAGTATTAGTTTGCCATCACCCTGTATATTTAAAAATGATTTTAAACTATGCCACTTTTGACCTTCTACAAATGGTTGACGAGATATTGATGGTCCACATACTGCTGACTCGCTCTGTATAATAGTTTTTGCAAACAAACCATGGCTGTGTACTTAGTAATAATCAAACCACGTGTCCTAAGTATTAAAGGAAGAGAGCTGTAAATAATATTTGTAATTTTTTTATATGTGAAAAAGGTAAAAAAATAGAGAATAACGTTTAGAACTCTCAGAAGTCTAATTTTCCTTTGTCCACAATAACGTTTTTGTCAAAGAAAGTGAACGTGTTTATGCTGTATATTTTTCAAAGGGATTAAATATTAAAAAGGTGTACAAAGGCCATTGCAGGATAAGTTGAAAGGTGCCCCCGCATTTATGGAACTGAAGTGACGTCCTGATATTGTATTTTATAGCTGTGATTACTTCCATAAAGTTTCATTCTTGTGTGCCTGCTCAATGAATTGCAATGGCTGTTTTACCTCTAAACTAACTATTTTTTCTCCACTATTAATTGATCAATTGGCTTGAAATTTTATACTATTAAGCGATTGAAGCTCTCTGCAACCATAACAGAAATGTAAAAAAATAATTTGCACCCCCTTAAGGATAAGTATTAAGGTGGGGCGCTACTTTAGGCCAAATATTACTTTTTGTTACTAAAAGTTGTAATAGCAAAAAAAAATACACTACAGTTGTAAAAATTGCTCCAAAATCGTTTTGCAAACAAAACATATCTTCTGCCCTCTACCACCACTCAAAAGGAATGATATTATTAATTATTATTATTGATACGTAATAGCGAAAAACAGTTATTACATGTAAAAAGTAACATCCTAAAATATATTAACAACTTTTGCTCTCTACTGTCCTGTTAAAAGATTCACGTGCTGTACTAAAACAAAGCGTGTGTTGTGTCAACACTGTGGAGTAACTATGATCACACTTAGTCACGGAATACAGTAAACTATAGTGGATTAGCACTTATCCTTGACTGAAGAACCTGGTCTATTTAGTACCATACCTACTTCGGGATCTACTAAAAATATTACGGAGTCCATACTAAGAATTTTTGCATCAATTTTCCACTTCCTTGATGATCACACAACTGCACCTTGTGGATTCGTGGAGCGTATGTGGAAGGCAGTGCCATAATTTATCATTTATAGACTTTGAATCAACCAATTGTTTGTCATTTGTCTGTCTTCTTAATTAAGCACAGATACAAAATATCGTTATCAAATGTATTCTAAAATTTCTACTGGTAACTGCTCCTTAGATTTATGTAAAACGGACTCTTGGATTTACCATCCAGTTGGTTAACTACAGTTAACCGAAGATGGCTACTTTATATTGTCACAATAATCCACTCTCAAAGATTTGACACAGTTTATTCAAATGGTCTCGTCACCAATGTGGTTTGCGATAAAGTTTAACTCGCCATGTATGGAACTAAAAGTGGTACCAAACATGACTGGAAAACAATTCAGATAAGTCAATACTGGAGCCATAACAAAAAAATATTGTTGATCCAGTAATAAAACACAATGCCTTTTTTATTCACTTCGAAAATCTGTTAACAAGTGGGCTTGCAAATGACACAACATTTGTCCAAGAACTAGCATCAATATATATAGTATACTAAACGCCAAAATGACCTGTGACATAGAGAGAACCTCAAACAGAACGTTCGCGTTATTAGTAGAATAAATTTAGAGTCCAGCGCTTATATCGACCTTATCGATTGGTAAACTACTAAAACAATAACCTCACATATTTCTGAATGATCTTAGTGACGAATAAATTAGAAGAACAATCGATAGTGAGAAATTGCTAGATATCTTTCTCTTCTTGCCATAACGAGGCACTAGAAAGTTGTGTCAAGTTAGTGACTGAAGCTTCACAAAATCGGTTCAAACAAAGAGCTGCCTTTTAAGGTGGCCATTCCCTAAAAAGAGATCCGATAGGAAATATTTATTATTTTTGCTCATAACTTTTTTTTCTTAGTACGTATATTTAAAAAAACTATAATAGTACTTAAGCAGAACCATAAGAAGGCTATTATTATGAATTTTCTCTCACTAATTTCAGTGGTTTGCAAAATAACTGGATTTAAAACTACGAAATAGGAAGATTAACATAATTTTTAAATTTAAATTTGGCTATTTTGCAAACCACTGAAATAACCGAGTGAAAATTCATAGTAATAGTTTTGTTATGGTTCACTTAGGTAGGCTAATAGTTTTTTTAAATACACGTACTAAGATAAAAACGTTATGGCCAAAAATAATAAATATTTCCCTATCGGATGTCTCTTTCTAGGGAATGGCCACCTTAACTTCATTTCACAGCGACTGGTGCCATTTAGTATTCCTCGGGTGTCACATCTATTTTAAAGCCGCGTAGAGGGTAGAAGATATCGGATGTTTTTTAAAGAAAATCAGAGTAATAACTGCTGTTGTTACTATAGCTAACAACCCTTTTTCCCTATTATATTTCTTATAGTTTCACTTCTTTCCCTGTCTAAAAGTGTTTTACCAGTAATTCTGCGAAGTACTTTCATTTCCGTTGTTTCTAATAGTCGTTTAGTTTTCGATGATTCTGGTCTAGTTTCTGCCGTATATGTTATGATAGGTCTTAATGTCATTTTATAAATTCTAGTCTTGGCTTCAATTCCTATTTTTCTATTGCACCATATTGTATTATTTAAACACCCTATTCTCGTTGCTTTCGTTGTTTGTTCCCTTACCTCTGCCTCAATATCACCATAGCCCGAGAGTTCCACGCCGACATACTTAAATTTCATTTCCTGCTGAATAACTTCCCCATCCACATCTAGTTTACATCTCAATGGTGTTTTAGATGTCATACACTTTGCTTTTGTGGAAGATATTATCATGTTAGGATTTAGCTGTACGATTGAACGAGTCTCTGTAAGTCGTCTTCGTTCTCTACAATCAGCACGGCGTCATCGACATAGCAAAGGATCTTCACCTCTTCTTCTCCCATTTTATATCATCTCAGTAAACGAATATTCATTATGATCTCGTCCATGATGATGTTGAAGAGAAGAGGACTTAATGAATCCCCTTGGCGAATACCACTCACTGCCAACCAATATTGGTTCGGTGGGTTGTCCGTCTAATTTTGCCTGTGTTTGGTTTGCTGTGTATATGTTCTCCATATTTTTTATCAGATTGTGTGGGATTTGTCTGTTGTAAAGAAGCTGTGATACATCTTTCAGTTGGACGCGATCGAAGGCTTTGGTTAGGTCGATGAAAGATATGTAGGCTGGCTTATTGTATTCAATTGACTTTTCTGTTACTTGTCCGTGCAGGACCTTCCCGACCTGAATCCCTGTTGTTCATCTGCCAGCGAAATGAGATTGTTAATGTTCGTTATTAATTTTGTTGTTAATTTCAATGTGATACTTATGAGATTTATTCGTCTATAATTCGAAGGAATTTTCCATATTCTAATGAAACATGCGTCAATTTCAGCATGTTCAAGCTTGCTGCGCTCGGACAGGGCGATAGAAAATTAATCAGTGGTATCTGACATGACGCATGTCTACAATATACGATAAATGAAACTATCAGATTTCTAGTATAGTAGTTTGTTCAATTAATTTCTAATTAATTGAGATCCATATCACATTATGACCTACTACAAAATTGTTACACATTCTATGGGATACTCTTCACAGTTTTTTTTGTAAATAATATCAGTTTTAGACATTTTTCGGTTAACTACAAAACATAAAAAAAATACTAAAAAAAATTAATAACTTTTTTATTTATTGATCGATATTGTTCAAAAGGGTTCTTCCTCTAGGTAACACTAACTTTCTGTCGAAATTTCAATACAATCGTACTTTTCGTTCTTAAGTTATAGTGCTTACAAGAAACCTGACGGACAGACAGACGGACGAATTTTTGAAAGTTGTTCAAAATTCAATCACAAGCACAGTGACAGTGACAATTTTTTTTTCCGCGAGCAATATTACTAGTTTTAGAAATGTGCCGATCGAATGCAATATACTGTTATGAATTACACCCCCTTGGAACTGGAGATGATACGCCTATGCCTACTGATAGTGACTGGAAAGAATCTAGAAAGAGCCAAGGACTTTTCTCGAATGTGGTGGAAGAAGATTATGGTTCAATCTAGAGGTAATTTCAGAGTATATAAGGCGCGATTACCAGCGCGGAAAGAGAAGTTTTTAAGAAGACAGTTTATAAAAGTGAACAAGTTGAAAAGTGAAAAGTGAGGTTAAATAATATTAATTAAACAAGTATTGTACAGTCAGTGAATTGTTAAATAAAGTGTTAGTAGTGTTTATCTCTTGTTGAAATTATTTAGAACCCACGGATTCACAGAGAGTGTTTCCAAAAAGGTGAATAAATGCTACAATACTCTTCGCTTTGTGTTTGCGTAGAGTATAGTAACACTGTGCGTTACTTTCGTCTTTATGTATTAAGTGTTAATATCCATTTCTTTGAGAAAACAATGTATAGCACCTCTTTTAACTTGCCCTCTGGCATCCTATTACATATCAATTCGGGATACTTGCAACGACTTGCTTTTTAATCATTACCAAACTTGTTTGCTGTTATTAGCCTTTAAAACTGGACGATGGCGATACTGTTCTTTACACACACAGACACACAGCACACTTTCTAACTATAATACTTACAAGATTTACGCGATTTACGGGGTCCTCTATCACGTGGATAGAGCATTATAGTAATTTTCTAGCATGTTTATTACTCTGACTGATGTAAAATTGTAGAGCAAAAATGACGACCCGTTAAAATTGCTTATAGCTATATCACAAATATACTATTTTAGTAAAAACCTCAATTGCATTTGCTTTTTGAGGAACAGGGTATGCGGAAACGGAAATATTTTCACGCCCCAGTAAATATGTCGCCAGACATTTGAAACAGTACGATTCCCTTTTTATATTTTAACAATTTCCGTTCCCTTGCAAACTGAAAATGTCATTTACGTTTCCGCCGGCATAAAAATTTGAAATTTCTATATTGTTTCCAGGATGCGTCGGCAAATGTTGCCACAAAATTTTATGTATGTAAATTTGGTTTTTTATATTCAAGCAGGGAACAATCATTCACCCTCGTAAGCGATGCGGTTCTCAAATACCTGGAATCGCTTTTTAATTATATTACTGTAACAAAAACAACTTAAATTTATCAGTAAGAATGTAAAGCAATTTCCTTTTTAGAATAAGCCAACGCGAACAGCCGATGAGGTTTGAGAAAAGTAAAATTGCAACAGGCCCAACGAATAATTTATTTCTGTAAAGTGGAAGTGTAAACAAAGTACGTCGAAGATTCCATAAGCCTAGAAAGATTTTTTTGATAGTTTTTCTTATCTATATAATGCAAAGAAAGCAGAAACTCCGCCTGTCGCTCTGAATTAGGGGCAAGTGCACTCATTCAAATATATAATTTGAAATATGAAAAGTGTGTTAGCACCTCAATTTCGCTATGAAATATTACAGAATGGCCATATTATTGTTTAATAACTACATTGATTGTTACCATTATTGCTTAAAATAAGCAACGAATTCTATGTTATATTTCTACTACGTCATTTTCAATAGGCACATGCTAGTGCAGTACAGAATCGGCTTTGTTTCACATTATACGTGATGGTACATATTTGTGATTTATTTATTGTGTTTATAATTTAATCGGGATGTTTGGAACGTGGGAAAGCCCCCAAGCATCCACAAGCTGAAAATGTAGAAGATACAAATATTGCAAGTCCTAAGCATCCAAGAAGAAAATATTTATGTGATAGAGCACAAGAAATCGTACTACCTGCTTATAGAATATAGTAGAGAGTGAAGAAAAATGATGAGTAAAAGAAAAAACGCCTTACTTGGTGGTAGTATGGATATCGACATTTGATAATTTATTGAGTAGAAGGGCCAGAAATAAAGATATACGAAGAGACAAGGGAGTATTAAAGGAGGTAGATCCTTCAATGGGCAGGGGTATAAGGGACGTACTTTACAATAAGTACCAAAAAAATGAAATACCGACACTAGAAACAATATACAGAAAATGATAGAATTACTATTAGCCAGGCAACATTAGCAAGGTAGATTTCAAAATTGGGTTTTTTTAAAATGATAAATAAGCGCGCCAGCATCATGGAAGCCGAAGAAATTGTGAAATGGAGTATGGACTCATTGTAGAATATTACACGAGACGCTAAAGACAGCAAAGTATTCCATTTCACTGCGCATGAGTAGGCATTATGCATTTCATATTTGACAGTTTGACGTTTGTTGGGCATTTTTTCCCGCCACACAGAGTGGTTCGTGTGACGCGATTTTATTTAATAAATAATAAAGTAAAACAACCATGACTTTTCTGTGTAAAATTAACAATAAAGTTTTTAGAAAAATATTACATTTAATGTTAAAATGTGCACCCGCCTGCAATATCATATGACAAAACTGTTTTCAAATACTGGAACTAGTCATTTAGGATAGATGCCGATTTAATTTCCCATTTAAAGAACAAGCATGCATTTAATGTTGGCGTTGAAGAGCTGACATTCCATAATGTTGAAGGTAAGTGTATAAGTACCTATATCTACCAATATTTTCATTGTTGAAGAAATTATAATGTAATTCATGTTCACATAATATGATTATTACAATAATATAAATTCTCTATACCTATTATGATCTTTGTTTTATATTTTAGAATTCAATAGTTGGAAGCAGGATGATGTAGAGAACAAGGAAATGTGTAAATACGTAATGCCTCGTAGCAAAAGAATACACTCCACATGTCCACATCCGGCAATAATCTTCAGGTATTATTATGTGTGTAACCGTACAAATACACTTAGGTAAGCTATTTTAACATTTTTTTAAGCCAATTCTCTAGCTTAACCGAAAAGAGCTAAATACGTACATGACTGCATTTATAAGAGTATTTTTGTTTTCAGCCAAATCGCAAAAAAATATGGGTAATGATACCTACTGCGCATACGTCTTACAAAGCAACAAAGCGTTTCGAGACTAAACTAAGCTTGCATAAGCCGAATAAAAGTAATTATTAAAAAAGATGGAAATATCTTCCAGAGCCAGAACCGCCTCAGAAGATGTCCAAGGGGAACAGCCTAACGTCGATACCGTCTACTTCCGGAACATTTTGAGTCAGCAACCAGAGGACAGGGTTGGGGAAAATTGTAAGAGAGGGTACCTGGCTAGGCAATATAGAATCAATTGCTGAATGTAGGTCCACAACAATGGGAAGTCGAGTAGCCAAGGTGACGGTCAGACGGTTGATCCAAAACGATACCTGGAATATATTCGAAATTACCGCTGACAGCTTTATGATTATTTATTACTTTTGTGTCATTTTGTCTTAGTTTAAGCGTTTTGAGTAGAGAGTTATTTCATTTTGTTTTCAATAACGATCTCATCTTTTTGATATACTTACTACAGTCCTGTTTTTAATAATTAAATTACTTTTGATGCTACAATTTGTGTTTGCTTTGTTACTTATTTACTTATGCTTACATGTACTTATGTTTTATGTAACATCTACATACTTATGTTGTTGATGTGCATATAAATGGTCAAAATTTCTATTTTGGCAGGATTTGTGGAACAAAACTTTATACCTATATTTTTATATTTAAAAATTTATACTTACCTACTATTATTTTTGTTCTTTTCCAATTGTAAATAAATATTAATATTCTAAGCAGAAAAACATTTGTTACAAAACCCAGTTTATTGCCTCTCAAATATGATATAAAATTATTGTCCTGAAAAGTTACTTTAGCACCCATATTAACCCTGTTTACTAATGAATATATTATATATTCATCTTCATTTAATTAAATAACAAATTATTTAATAAAAATCATGTATTAACACATCGTTGCAATTTATTTAATACCCTTTAAGAAGAAAGAGCACCTACCCTGTGATTGACAAGCAGAGGTTATAATTACCAACACAATTTGCGCCAAATTTTAAAACTGTTCAATTGATTGCGCATGCGTAGTTTAACACATTTCACCTTTTTAATATTGCACATGCGCAGTCAAATGGAATGCTTTGCTGTCTTTAGCTTCTTGTCAATATTACAACATATAGAGAAGATAACAGAAATATTTAATATTTGGACGAGACCTGGTATGACACCCATTACACTTCCGGTACATTTTGTTACAGAAACTACATAATAGCAATCGACAGAGATTCATCATACATGTTGGGGGCGACGACAGTGACCGGACCAGTGATGAATCGAATAGTGACCTTGGTAGTCAGTGACAGAAAACGAATAGAGGTGTTTAATGGAAAGTGCTGTTTACAGAAAAGTGTTTAGTGAAATAAATGTTGTGTAGTGACAACTGTCATTTAGTGAAAGGTTATGTTTTGTGATAGTGCAAGTAAAAGTAATTTAGTCAAAAGTGATGTTTAGTGAAAAATTTTTGTTTCATTGCAAAATAATTCGTATTGTTATTTGGTTAGAATTTTGCGTTAATTTATTTCGTTAAAATTCAAATTATTGATTATTTTACTTTTCTTATCGATTTCTTTATTTATTTATTGTCACTAATTTATAATAATGAGAATTAAGTAAGTGTTAAGTTTAGTTAGAAGAAACCTTTACGCCTACAGTATTAAATTAACATTTCCCAATTTGATAAAAATAATTAATTATTGAAGTATCACATCAAGTATGTTTTTCCTAGACATTGACAATAGGCTTGTTCGGCATTTTTTTTATTTCATAAATCGAAAGTGCAAGTATAAAATAATGGGTCTACAAAAAATCAGAATATTATTCGCACGTTTAGTACCTTAAAAACTATTACAAATCTCCACATCGCGAAAATGGGGCGTGGCCGGGCGCTACGTCACTATACGCATAGACTCTCAATAGACTTGATGCTCCTTAGTTGTTATAATTATAAGTGTTTTCGAAGTATTGTTTGTTTTGTTTACTTCTTGACAGTAGGGGAGTACGAATTGGTGAAACGTCAAAAAATTACAATTTTCCCTCGCTCCTGTCGGGACGAATTTTCGATTTTGACCCTGCATTTTACGATTGGGATTCATCGCCGACCTTCTCCTTTCCGTAGAGACACAGAACGGACTTCCACTCGACATTTATTTAGTTACCAGCGTTTGAAAATTCCAAGTTTCTCGACTTTTTAGGTTAAATTTGAAAGGTTCCAGAAAGTCATTTTCTTACGTCACTAGGGTATAGTGATGTCACAAATGAGCGCTCGGTTTTAACAACTATTACTAATTTCAACTCCTTATATATCGAGAACGGAAAAAGTTAATAACACGAAATTTTAAGTGCATAATGAGAATATCGAGTACTATATAAAAAAGTATAAAAACCATATAAAAAGAATACCATGGAACAAGCCCATTAACCTTGAGCGATACTTGATACTTTCCCATATAATTTCAGGCAATTTATCGATCCCCCGTTCACGTCCCCCCGCAGTGTAGAATTATTAGTAGTCTTCCTTCTATTCTCCTATTCGGAGATAAATGTACCATGGGGCCATCCATTATGTCACACAAATTTCATGGTTTTTATACCACTCCATCCCCCCTATGTCACAAGTTGTCACACTCGAGTCAGACCGCCCCCCCCCCGTTGTGACGTCTCACATATTAAATTTTGAGGTAGAATTGTCTGATTTTCGTTTTTTTAATTCCATTCAATCAAAACAATGGGATACGTAGATGTAAATAATGTGACGTCACAAAAGTTTGACCGGCCCTCCTCCCCTCTTGTCACACTTTATGGATGTTTTTTTTTGGTAATTTGGAACCGCCAAAGTGCCCTCCATCCATAAGTAACGTATGTACCTTTAACTTTGAAACTGTATTGAACTGTCTATGACAAACACTCTATTACGCTTAAAATTAATTTATTCCATACATATGAACCGCAGTGTATAACAAATAATCTGTAAAAAGATGATAAAGACACAATAAGTTGATCGATTGCTAAACATCTATGCAATACGAGCACGTTTCATATCAGATACACACATTTATTAAACAAAAATATGATTGATTAAAAGCACATCATTAAAAAGCGTGGGTAGAAGAACACCTCGCCAATTAAATGGCTGTTACCGGGCGTACGTGTCATGCGATAATTATGATGAATTTCAAATTATCCTATTGAGTGACGGAAAAACCGGCTATGTATGGGAAAAGTGATATTTTTGTTAATAATTTCCATACAATAACAACCGATATATTTGTATAAAATTCTGTAGACGAAAGAGACGACTTAGCAATCAGATTTCAAAAAGACCTCTTAGCTAAATTATTTAGCCTAGGAAAAAGGGAGTTTTAGAAAAAAATGCCAACCGGAGGTTTTCAGCGGAAATGTACCTTTTTGCTCAAATTTAACATTTCCACGTTTCGTGACATTTTAAACCTATTTCAGACAATATTTCTTGAAAATTTAAAATAGAAAAGAATTTTGATATTTCGAAAATTTTGGAGAAATTGGATATTGGAAAAAAATTATCTTACTCAAATTTAAAATGTCCACGTTTCTAAACATATTTTTTTTTTAAATTTTGAAAATAAAAAAAAGTTTTTTATAAAATAGGTGGTGGAAAAACTTTCTCTTTGCTCAAATATGAAATTTACACATTTCATGACATTCTAAACATATTTCAAAAAAATCGGTAAAGTTATTTACACAGAACTTCCCTCGTTATTTGTGCATGGCGGTCACTCTAAAAAATTATTAATTACGAAATGACATTGAGAATACAGATCGGAATATAGTTATTGCTATTATTACAAAAAAACCTGATAACTTTTGGTCAAAAAAATATACAGAGTGCTCATCCAACAGCAAAAGTTGAATACTAAATAACAGGTGCCAAATATGGAAGGCTTGCGCAAATACCTTTACAAATGTCAACCATGACTGAATTATTTCTTGGGATGCCATTATTCAATAAAAGTATATAATAGGTGCATATGCCAAATATTATTGCCATCTGTCACATTTTCAATTCCACATTCACGTAATGGAGTGGAAGTATAGTGGTGGTTAAAAAATATAAAAAATTTTCAAAACGTTTTTTTTTAATAGGTTTAGAATGTCACGAAATGCGAAAATTTTAAATTTGAGCAAAAAAAAATTTTTCGCTCTATTCCAGTGTTAAATTTTTTTCCAAAATGGTGAAAGGACGTGGCAATTTTTTTTTCCGAAATAGGTTTTAAATGTCATGAAACGTGGAAATTTTAAATTTGAAAAAAAAAAAATTTCGTCTATTCTATAATAGTGATAAATAGATTACCTAAACATGTTTTCAAATTTTTTTAAAAATTTTTCAAAAACATTTTTAAATTTGTTTGAATAATTTTAGAATGCCATGAAAACGTGGAAATTTTAAATCTGAACAAAGAAAAAAAAAATCCATCTATTTTGGTGGTAAAATTTTTATCGAAATTTTTTAAAAATTTTCAATTTTTTTTTAAATAGATTTAGAGCGCTATGAAACGTGGAAATTTAAAATTTTAAGAAAAAAAATCCATCTATTTTAGTGGTAAAAATTTTTTCAAAAATGTTGGTAAAAAATTTTCAAACATTTTTTTCTTTTAAATAGGTTTAGAATGCCATGAAACAATCTGAACAAAGAAAAAAAAATCCATCTATTTTGGTGGTAAAATTTTTTTCGTTTTAAATAGATTTAGAGCGCTATGAAACGTGGAAATTTAAAATTTTAAGAAAAAAAATTCCATCTATTTTAGTGGTAAAAATTTTTTAAAAAATGGTGAAAAAAATTTTCAAAAATTTTTTTTTCAGAAATAGGTTTAGCGTGTCATGAAACGTGGAAATTATAAATTTGAGCAAAAAAAATTTTTTTTCATCTTGGTAAACATTTTTTCAAAAATGTTGGTGAAAAAAATTTTCAAAAATTTTTTTTCCCGCAATAGGATTAGCGCGTCATGAAACGTGGAAATTTTAAATTTGAGCGAAAAAGAATTTTTTTCGCTATTTATTCCGTTTAGACGGTCCACCCTGCATATTTTACAGTGAAATTTCTACCATTTCTGCGCTGACAGTAGCGTCAACTACCTACCAAATTTGACTGCTCTCCGTCAAGTAGATTTTTAGTAAATGCACCAACAGACAGACAGACAGACAGACAGACAGACAGACTGACGGAATTGAAAAACCTATATTTTCGTAATCTCCGTGATCTGAAACGTCAGAATCCGTGAAAATCTCGGAGGGTGATTTTTTCTCGAATACAATACTTCCCTTCGGTATGCGAGGGGAGTAAAAGAAATTTGTCTTGAAAATTTAACAAAAATATATATATTTTTAATTTTTTACCACTACAATAGAACAGATGATGGGAAAAATGTTTTTTCTTCAATTTTAAAATTTCCACGTTTCATTATATTCTAAACCTATTTCAAGAAAAAAAATTTTTGAAATTTAAAAACAATTGAAAAAAATTTCCCCCGCCACTATACAGTAGACGATGGAAAAAATTTATCAGGTTTTCTCTGTAATAATAGGGCTAACTACATGGCGATTACACAGGTCTACAAAAAAAATGTCCTGTCTTTGCGATCAAACCAATCATTCCCTAAGTATTTTGGTGTGCTGAAACCAAATTTGGCAAAAAAAATTTTTCTACCAGGTCAATTTTTCTCTATACCCCCATATAACCCCTATAAACTCTTATTGCAACAGGTCGACTGGAAATTTATTGACACTTCGTCTCTTGACCTTGAAGCCAAATTCGAATTGTTCTTGAATAAAATAACTTCTGCAATAGAAGTGTGCTTCCCAATCAAATCCAAAATTTTAATAAATGACAATAAATGTAACCCTAAATGGTTCACTGACAACCTTAGACAAATGAGAGAGGCACTTCATTTTTTACAAGATTGTTATAAGGCAAATCCTTCTGCCGATTTAAAAGAATTAATAAAAAAGAAAAAATATACTTATAAAAAGGAGTTAGTCAACGCAAAGAAATCCGCAAATGATAATTATATACTTCGAAACAAAAATCAACAAAAGGCAATGTGGAACTTGATTAAATCAAACAAAAGTGAGATACGCAATTATAATGAGACTATTTCACCTAACGATTTTAACAATTTTTTTGGAAATATAGCTCAGAATTTAGTTAATACATTACCACCCTGTAACATTAACTGTGAAAATTTTTTAAATAATTCCAGTATCAAGTGCATAGAGGAGGATTTTAACTTCTCTGAAGTGTCCTATAATCAGGTACTTGATGTAATTGAAAACTTGAAAAACGTAAAAAGCTATGATGCCTATGAGATAAATGTAAAAGTGCTAAACTGTATTAAATTTATTATTCTGGTCCCTCTCACTAAACTAATCAACGAGTGCATTAGAACGAACAGCTTTCCGAAAATTTTAAAACTATCCAAAGTGTTACCCCTGTTCAAAAAAGGTTCAGTTGACGACCCTGCAAATTACAGGCCAATATCTATTGTGCCATTTTTTGCGAAAATCATCGAGGTAATACTAAAAATACAAATAACTAATTATTTTGAATATCGTAACTTGTTTAATAGAAGTCAATATGGTTTTAGGTCTAAGTTGTCCACGACTTTAGCCATAATTAACTTAACCGACATAATAAGCAAAGGTTTCGAGGCCAAGGAGTTCGTACATGTCCAATTCTTAGACTTAAGCAAAGCCTTCGATTGTGTACCACATGACCTTTTCATAAAGAAATTAGGCTTTTATAAATTTTCAGTGAATAGTCAAAACCTGATTAAATCGTATCTTACTGATCGCTCTCAGTTTGTGAATTTCAATAACGCAAAGTCAAATTCGATAGACATTAAATTTGGCGTACCTCAAGGATCAGTCCTAGGACCAGTCTTGTTCCTCATTTATGTTAACGATTTGCCCAATAGTAGTCCCTCGTCGAAGTTCACTCTTTTTGCTGATGACACTACACTCGCTCATACTAATACAGATCTCCGTGATCTAATAAATGAAGCTCGTCAATCACTGTCTATGGTTCAAGATTGGTTTGTAAGTAACCAGTTAATTTTAAACAAAGATAAGACCGAAACAATGATTTTTAGTTTGAGACATCACTCTTCAGATACCAATTCCCTTCATTATGTTAAATTTTTGGGCGTTGCTCTAGATAATAAATTAACATGGGAGAAGCACACAGAACTAATCTGCAAGAATGTATCACGAAATATTTTTTTGTTGCGCAATTTAATGAAATGTGTCACAGGCATCAGTAGTAATTGCTTATCATGCACTAATTCAGTCTAGTCTGACTTATGCTATCCTGGCATGGGGACATTCGGCGCATACTGCCGCAGTATTTTCTATGCAAAGGAGAGCGGTTAGAATTATTGCAGGCTTAGCATACAGAGATGATTGTAGAGATACATTTAGAAATCTAAAAATACTTACTCTGCCTTGCTCTTATATTCTACAATGCCTCCTGTACATTAAAGAAAACATCAACCACTACATAACCCATAACAGTTTTCACTCATATTCGACGCGAAATAAAAACAATATTGTTGTTGATTTTCTGCGGTTATCTAAGACTAGAAACGGATCTGGTTATTACGCAATAAAATTCTTTAACGTGTTGCCAAATGCTGTCCAAGAACTCAGTTATAAACAGTTTAAAACCGCAATTAAAAATTTGTTATTGGAGAGGGCTTATTACGATTTCAATGAATTTCTGTTGGGTGATTTTTCTGGCTTAATTTTGTGATTTTTTATTTACTCTTATAATGTATATTTGTTTTTCTCTTATACATTTTATATTTTATACCTCTGTTTCTTATGTTAATGTCTGTTATTCCTAGTATGTTTTATTTAGTATGTTTTATACATTGTTATATATATAAGTATATATGTAATGACTTGTTAAAACACCGTTGTGTGTAGTCGTGACCAATAAAGATATCTATCTATCTATCTTATAGAGGAGATTTTTTGAAATTTTTTTTTAATTATTTTTTATAATCTTTGTATTTGTTTTTTGGGTCGCTGACCACAAATCTGATGTCAAAAATAAATTTCGACTTAATGACAGGTGTCAATGAGCTGTCAAATTTCACCAAGATGTAAAAGTTGATAACATTGACTTACAAAATAACAAAATTTTCTGCTCCAAGGACTAAACCTATCATTCCTTACGTATTTTTGTGTGCTGAATTCCTCCGAGAGGGCTCGGTAACAGCCGTTCCATCTCACGACAGACGAAAGACGCTCCCGGGAGCCTATACAATACTATACATGCCAGCGAAGAAAGAAGACCAAGACAGAAGAGCGTCAGAAGAAACGACCCAGCTGGCAGGGTCCAACAGCCAGGACGAGGGGAGGTTTGCAAACATCGTCAATATCTTCCGCATTTGCGGGGGGGATAGGCGAAAAAGCAGGCCCACCCCTTACGAGGCCGGTCCAGGTCTACAACGATGATTGGGGCAAAGAGCTCAAGCTCGACCCCTAATCATCCGAGACCGTCATCTTTAGTCAAGAATATTGGCGTAGGCACATGTGGTTCGGTCTGTGCTGAATCCGAATTTTCAATTTAAAAAAAATTTCTACCGCGTAGATTTCCAGTAATTCGTGGTTTTTATTGTCAAAATAGCATTTTGGCAATAAAAATCTCGTTTTAATCGAAATCTACGTGGTAGAAAATGTTTTAAATTTAAAATTCGGATTTGGCATACAAAAATACATAAGGAATGATAAGGTTTAGTCCTTGGAGCCGAACTTTTTTTTGTGTACATCTGTGCCTGTGCCTGCGCCTCAAATGTTTCTATGACATCTACCCCAAATATTATTAAAATTTTATGACCAATAATTCCCGCATACCAGAATGCAAATATAGTCGAGATGTTTCCTCTAAAGTGACTTGGATGAAAAACCTAGGATAAATTTATACAAGCCAAAAACTCGTTTACCGTGACTTTACATGTTAATAAAATATAGACAGAGCTGAGTACTTCACTACAAAAATGTACTGCCAATATGTACTGCAGTAGTTTAGGTACTTTTAACATATCTGTACTGGTATTGTAAATTTCCAGTACATGTTGGCAATGTACTTGTACTGGGTACTTATTTTCTACAATTTTTTACGAAGTAAAGTAATTTTCGCAAAATCCTGTTGTGACATGTTTGGCCACTGCACTGGAGTAAACGATGGTAAAATACAGTGTAATCAAATAATTTGGATCAGCAAGTTCATCTTCTGAATTATCAGTGAAAATAGTAGATTCATTCATTTATTTTGACTGATAATTCAGAAAATGAACACGATGAACAATTTTGAGAATTTGTGTTACATGTTACTGAAAAGCAATAAAGATTTTTAAATTCATTATAAATGCTTACAGTCTAAGAGCTGATAAGATGACATATTTTTCTGCCCTATTTGAATATGCAGGCTTGTGAAAAACGTTTATTTAGGTGTTCTGCATCCTTCTCCAGGAATAAAGGGGTCTAATAGCTTGATTAAACGTTTGAGCGCATTTGTCCACCCTCTATCTCCAACCTAGGTATCTTCTCATATTTTTACGGCCATCTGCATATCAGAAACTACCATTCCTCAAAATTTCAGTAATGCTCTAACTAGGCTACTACAATCAATTTTTTTTTTTTGACAAATACATAGTCGCCCAAATTAAGCATTAATAAAACTTTGGGGATGCTAGTTTTTGACGTCTCTGTAGATGACTTTAAAATACGGATATATGCCCAAGGTGAGAATAGAGGGCGCTAGGGATGATTAATCCTGTATCCTGAGGGCGGGGAGGGGGGGGGGGGGTTGAAGTTTTTTTCCCATAATATACAACATTCGAACAAACGTTTTTTTATTAAGTCTGCTTAATGCTCACTGCTCAGATGGGGCAGAATGGCAGAAAAATATGTTGTCAGCTCTTAGACTATTATATACTATGCTTTATAATTTTAAGTTGTCTTAAGT
Organism: Stenurella melanura; assembly: GCA_963583905.1. Lineage (NCBI taxonomy): Eukaryota > Metazoa > Arthropoda > Insecta > Coleoptera > Cerambycidae > Stenurella > Stenurella melanura. The sequence continues at coordinate 16,535,204 of OY757315.1, forward strand.
TTTTACATATTTTTTATTGATTACCTTTGTTGTAAATATATATATTAGAAATAAAATGAGTATTACAAATATACCTTTTGTGTACTTACTGTAATTTTCATACATCATATGTCATATCATATAATACACACGATATTATATTAATAATTGTTATCAATACCAATCAATAATAATAAAAAGTGCTCGAAACATGAATTTTTTTAATGAAAATTATGCTTCCAAAAACTTCATCGTTATTTCTGATATTTATATTATATACTGTTGTATTACTGACTCTTGTTGATAATCCTAAAATACTAAAAATGATTTTAATAATATGTATCTGATATTTGTACTGTTTTAAAAAAAGTATTTACAAATGTATACTGTAAGTAATTTAAAATACTGTAAATCGTTGTTTTAAAAAATACTCTAAGTATTTAAAGAGACAGTCATTATTAACAATGGAAAATAAATAAAATTTGACATTAAAGAAAAAATATAGGTATTCCACAGGGTAGTATCACAGAACCGATTTTGTTTATTATTTACATGTACGATCTAGGTAATATCATATTTAATGAAAAAAATTACGCGGATGATACGAACTTATTAGTTATCCTGATATAATAAACTTAAGTAATACCTTAATGCCGAAACCAAAAGAATGGTTCACAAAAAATGAAATTTTATTAAACTTGGAAAAAAACGAAATTATCCTATTCAGAACACTACAAACAAAAACAGAAACACCTAAAACTGTAAATATTTTAAACGGCAAATTAAACATTCAAGAAAACGCAACATTTTTAGGAGTGTATATTAATGAGCATTTACACTGGTCAACACACAAAATATTTAGGCAAAAAACTGAATGCAATTTGTTTCAGCATTCGGATTATCTGTAAATATTTAAAACAGAAATCATTACGAATTACATACTTTGCGAATTTTGAATCTAGCGCGAGATTAGGAGTCATCTTCTGGGGAAATAACAATATTCAAGAAATATTCATAATACAAAAGAGACTTGTAAGATTAATGCACAACTTGGCTTTTAATGAGACCTATAGGGGGGTTGAAAAAAACATAATTTTAACTATTATTGAAGTATATGTGTATGAATATTTAATGTTTGTTTCACTCCCACATCCACGCAGTGGATTGGAGGTAAGTATAGTAATCGTAAAAAAATGTTCAAAACATTTTTTTCATGAAATAGGTTTAGAATGTCATGAAACGTCGAGATTTTAAATTTGGGCGAAAAAAAAAAACATTTCTGTCTGTCTGTCGGTCTGTCTGTCTGTAACTTTTTTTTGTCCTCGCGCTTTCTCCGGAACGATTTAAGATATTGACTTGAAATTTTGTACACGTGTATATTATAACGAGATCTGGAACAGGATTGTTTTTTGAAGATATCCGGTGAAGGGTTGGGGAGTAAATAGGGGTAAATATGGGGAAATATGTAAAGCAAGCTGGTAAGAGTACAGAAACTTGAAATTTGATGTATGTACTACAAGCTAAGGCCTCAGATTTTTTTATAATATTTTTCAACCCCGCACTACCCCTAGTCCAATATTAAAGGGGTTGATGTAAAAAAATTGGGATACTCATTTGAAATTTGATACGCGTGTGTATTATAACGGCATCTCTAACTGAATTATATTTTGAGATGATTCCGTTGAAGGAAAGGCTAAGCATTTCCAAGAAACAGAATGATATATTTCATGAAAATGTAATCCATTAGAATGAAAAAAAAAATTTTTAAGACGAGATAGATAAATAAATTCATTTTAGGCCTTTGTCCTCATTTTTAACTGAATCTTCATGATCGTAGGGGGTTATGTAGATATTAGTTTAATCTGCATGGCCGTAGGGGACTGTGTGGATGCTAGTGTTAGAATGAGAATTGTCAAATTAGAAATTAGACTAATTCATTTTAGGATTTCAATTTGCTAGCATAAGCAGAATTCAGGTTATCGAAAGAATGCAAAGATTTCATTAATATTTTTACACAAAGTTTTTGTTTTAGTTATAGATAGTTATTTTTTCTGCTGTTTGCAAACCTATAAAGAATAGATTTCAAAATAACAAAATTGATCTTTTACTGTAACATTTTAAACTACTTACAATTTATTGATTTCATCTGGAATGGTTCTGACTGCTTCAGGATTTAGAATCTTAAAGTTGTTTCCTGTGAAGTCCCTGCAAAATGGATATAATTATAAATAATTTCTCAGCCAAAAGGAATAGGTGTTATTATTGGGTAAAGTGTATACGAGCACAATTGAAATCGTATAAAAACTAAAAGCCGGCAAAAACAGTCGGCAACTCTTTATTGTACATGGGCGGAGGTAAATAGAAATGCTTGTCATAGGAAAATGTTATAATATTTTGAAAATTGTATTAATTTTTATTATCTTTTGTTTATTATATAGGCTATTTTTGTTCATTTATCCAATAACATATTTTTGAAGCATTATATCAGTTTTAGATATAAAGTCTAAATATTTAAATTTATTGGGTTTAGGTTTAAAGTTATCTCATACTATATTGAAATATGTTATTGCTCAGCAAGGAACAACGAGAAGGTATGAACATATCCTTGCCGGGATGAAGGAATGGGACAGGCTAGATTGGCGAGGGGCAAGGATGTTAAATAGTAAAAATAAAATTTAAGTTTCTTCTAAAATAAAAATAAAAATGTAAGTTTCTTAACCAAAGCAAAGAATTAGTACAACAAAAATAAATACTTGTATAGATAAAACATAAATAAAAACAAAATTTAAATATGTCTCTAGAATAAAGTACCTAACTTAAATTAAAATTTCTTGTCAACTAAATAAAACATATTCCGAGAAATGTAACAATAAAAAAGTAAACTTCATACCTAATATAATAGCTGAATATTTTGTTCTGAAAACATATATTAAAAAAGTTAAATGCTAAAAGTTGACACGTCCAAATCTTCACTTTCTGAAAAGGAATCATTATCCGGTTGAATTATAATCGGCGCAATGGGGGGTAGTGTTGGATATTGATTTTCTTTTTTAATTACATGCTTAACGCAATTTTTCCATAAATCAGTATTGTCGAGGTCATTTATTACTTCTCTTATATGATCAACTACTACCGCGCTTAACGTTGGAGAGTCGGTATATTTTCGCAAACGATCTTTTAAAGTTGCTCAAACCATCTCGATAGGATTAAATACTCATAGTACGGAGGTAACCGCGAAAGCGTATGACCGTGTATATTGGATAAGTTATCAATAACATATTCCCTTTTGAAATTCTGTTCTTTTATTCATTTCAGTAACTCGCACTTTATTGGAACTTTTACAGGAATTTTCATATTTTTCTCTCACAAGAATTTTAAAATGTCTTCCTTGTACTGGTGTTTGGTATTTTATTTAATATTCGCGAGTGATAAGAAGCATTATCTAATACAATTACCGAATTAGGCGGAATATTTGGTATAAAGCTGTTCTGAAAACCATTTTTCGCACTGCACTGGAGAAGTATTGAGTCCACGTTGACTAATGACTGATATAACTCAAACACCAACCGACCAATCGGACTAAGGAATGCCCGGGTGCCAGCCAATCGTCGCCATCCGTCCTCAAACCCAGGCCAATGACAGCACATCTCACAAGTCCACGTTGACTGTTGAAAGTCACGGGATTTTTCCAAACCAATTAAAGAACAACTTTCTCGTTTCAAGGTCCTTGTTAATTAAAAAGTCATTAGTGTCCCATCACTTCTATATGTAGTTAAAATGCCGTCATCAGTCATCCCCAACTCTGTGGGTACCCCTAAACATATGCTATAAATTACCATAATTAAACCTCCGCCGAAAGATAGAGTAAGAGTAAAATTTAATTTTTCATCAATCAGTCGAATGTACACAGAAACGGCTTTACGTGAATAAAACTTGACCCTACTGACCATCATTCCAATTTAAATACGTGTAGCAAATGTAATTTAACAATTAACGGATCTCTACACGCTGACGTCGAGTTTGACATTGACTAACTTGGCAAAAATGTGCAAAATAAACAGAAATTGTAGTAGTAAATTCATGAATATCCAGACCTTTAAATTTGTTAGAAAGAAAAGAAATTATGTACCTACAAAAAATAATGCCAATTTATCTTCGTTCCTTCTTTGCTGGTGTGTGTACTATTAAATTATTAAAAAAAACTTAATTCATACAACAAAATTTCTAAATTGAACAGTTACTGTACTGCCTGTAATGTGATAAGCCCTGATTGTTGGGAATTGCTGCCGCGCATAACTTGATTCGTATTATATATTAACGTAGGTGTCAAGAAAGCCAAAAATGATAGATAGATATTTTAAACCGAATTACATAGTAAAACATTTTTGAAAAGTCAAAAGAAAAATAGTATAATATAACTCCCTATAGAGTTATCGAATACATGCTGCAAAGGCATACAATTGAAAACACACTAAAATAAAAAGAGACTACAAAAAGTAGGTAGCTACAAGAAAAATTTACAAACAATTTGTAAAAACTCAAACAATTTATAAATCACTTTACCCTTTGCCCTTCACTTTGATATTTTAGACAAAATAAAGTTTTTTTAACATTAGGTATTCAAAGCACAAATTTTAGAATAATAAAATCGCTTTTAACGGTATTTCTATTCGCCACCTACATTCTCGTAATATGTAATAGAATCTATTCATATCAAATCGTTCTATATGAAAATATATGCACTTACAAAATATCTATATATTCTTGAGGCAAATCGCTGGGAGCCTTCTCGTAATTCATATGTTGGCACAGTAGATCTCTCGCTCTGCATTTGCATGAACCATTATAGGATAAATCTGAAAGAAGATGACAAGATTAGCACAGGGTCGAAATTATTGGAGGTGTGAATACCAAACTATTTTCAACAAACACCACACTACCATACACTATGCTTGTTTCCTTTTCTAACTAGGAAAAGCATCAGATGTTACATAAATACAAGTGAACAGGTGATGTTGTTATTGGACCCAGGAAAAGAATCCAAACATAACAATTCAAAAAATGGAGAAAAAATTAATTTGTCCCAGACTGCACAAAAAATTTGGGCAAAAGACGTAAGAACGTTCTTGGGCAACCATCATACGACGAAATAAAAACATTTTTTTTTTCAAAGTGTACTAAACATTATTTTTCAGAATTACACTAAAATATTGTGGCGAAGAGCATAAACAACCTAGGCAGGATGACACCCTTTGTGACTTGGGTGTGACGGTTAATAAAAGAACCAACAATTGTAAACTACACCGAACTTGCTCTCACTAAAAGTTAAAACCTTGGGTTTTGTTATAAGAAGCATTTTAAAAATGTAAATATGTTAAAATAGCTGTATGCTACTTTTATTAGACCATGTATTGTGTATACTTCAATAATATTATTATATGGCACACATGCCAAATTTTGAAAGAACTCAATGGCGTTTTTTTCAAACTTGCGTTTTGTTCAGGCTAAGGAATTCTGCTATTGGAGACCCACATCTATAATTCCCTACATATATTTAAGGCACATAAAAAACCTCAAAGCTTTGCCGCTTTCGTATAAATGGGAGACGGGGGCATGTTATACAGTGTGTCCCAGGATAGATGTAACAAGAGGTGTAATGGACCAAAAATTTTGGAATTTTGGAATGGTATTTGACTTGACTTGATTTGGTGTTCTACAGGGTATTTTATAAGCAAAGTTGTAAAAATCACCACTAATAAAGTACTTACCTTTATTTTTCAAAATATGAAAAAATTCCGCTAAGAAAAGTTATTTAGAATGCAATTTTATACCTCTCTTCCAAATTTCAGGAACAAAAAATTATTCTTTTGAAACCTCCCATTTTTTCAATAAATTAGTATTTTATTTTGAACTATTCAATTAAAACTGCATAGAAATTATTTTTTGTGAATTAATGTTTAAAGTTATATAGAAGCTAAAAGTAGGCTATGAGAAAAGTAGTTATCATTTACTATTGACATATCTGTCAAACGTAGTCAATATTAATTATCTTTAATTTCTGTTTCAAATTAACGAACCAAGCATAATAAATTAAGTGACAATGGTACTCACAGTGCGTGAAAAAATTTATATTGTGCAATGCTACGGAATTGGCGGTGAAAACTCGCTAAGAGAAGTGGTGAGCCAATTTAATTTGAAATTTCCAAACACTGCTTTGTCACGTACTCAGGCTATGAGAATTATTAAAAAGTTTCTGGCTGTTGGTAGTGTTCTTAACATGAAAAGATGAATCCACATTCACAACCAATGGTGTTGTTTCATCTCAGAATTGTCGGTTTTGGTCTTATGAAAATCCAAATTTTAAAATTCATTGTAGAAGACAATATTATAAAAGAAGTGAATGTGTGGTGTGCCGTTTCTTATCACGTTGGAGTTATTGGACCTTATTTCATTGAGGGAAGGTTAAACCAGCACACTTATTTAAAGCTTCTTGAAAGATTTTCTGAAGAACATTTAAATATTTTAAGAGATGTGCCTTTAGTTCATTTTCAGCATGATGGTTGCGCTGGCCACTCCACAGAAATGGTTAATCGGTGGTGGAATTTAAATTTTGGAGAAAATTGGATTGCCAAGAATGAACCGATCAAGCGTCTCAAGTAGTTGGTTTACACTGAACCACTTCCTAACGATGTAGCGGTATTGAAGCAGAGAATTACAAATGCCATAAACTCCATATCGTTAGATCATATGCGAAACAGTTTTAAGGACTTCAGGCGAAGGATCGAAATGTGTGTGGATGTGGGTGGTAGCTACGTCGAATAATACAAAAATTGTACACATTGTTTTTTATTAGTCAATAATTAATTTGTTTGTGAATCTGTTATGTTTTTGACATTTTTACTTGTAATTTTTAAACCTCATTAATCTTCTGTTAGTAATTGTTTCTTGTTTTACAATTAGTTCGATTAACATTATACCTTCTTACATCTCATATATTCAATTTTTTATTTACCAATAGCCTACTTTTTGAGATGATTAACATTTGCTCCTACACAGCTTTAAACATGAATTCAACTCTTAATTCGCAAAAAATGGGAAGTTTCAAAGAAATAATTTCATATTCCTGAAATTTGGTACATAGGTATAAAATTGCATTATAAACAACTTTTCTTAGTGGAATTTTTTCATATTTTGAAAAATAAAGGTACTTTATTAGTGGTTATTTTTACAACTTTGCTTATAAAACACCCTGTAGAACACCAAATCAAGCCATTTTTGGCACACTTTAGATTTACAACAAGCAGGACTCAATCCACAAATACCACTCCAAAATTCCAAAATGTTTGGTCCATCACCTCTTGTTACATCTATCCTGGGACATACTGTATAATCATAGAAAGTGGTATATCATAAATATAATGTATTACTCAATACATAGAACAACATTGTTCTCATGCAAAGTATGTTCTGACATGATTAAAATTATAAATTATAATGTCAAATTATTTTATAGTTGGACTCTCTAATACCGAAATTGTTTTAGGATATAACGATTTACAGCAGGTATGGTCGGTTCGTATGGCTTTTCATGTGCCTTAAATATATCTAGTGAAGTATAAGTAGCTAGTCGAGAAATTCGTAGACCTAAATCACATTCAATTTTCGCAGGAGGAGATGAAGTATCTTTCATAGAGACCAGACGTGTGCCGAGTCGCTCCACTTCAAATCACATGAAGACCGGTGAACTTTGAGGGAATAAAATCAAATTTATACGGTTTTGTGGCTAAAAAAATTCTGCTTTACGCAATATAAGTTTGAACTCAAGCAAAATTAATAATTAATAATAAAGTGCGGTGAATAGTATCTGAATAACCCGGTCACATCTTTAAATGTAATAGTGGCTAATAGTGCATCGAAAAGCAAGGGTCCAGTGAAGTTTTATCTACGGTGAAGTGAATTGTACCCACTTAATAACATCTGGAAGGATGAAACCGAGCGTATGTAGTGTGGGAATACTTCATAAGAAAGAGGGTAGCTGCCAGCAAAAACACAAAGCGACCAAAAGATAAGTCTCGTCTAGTCTATTAATTGTATTTGTTTATTAATTGTTAGTTCATTACACAACACAGAAAAAAATTTTAGTGTAAAATTGAAAAGGCATTAAATATAGGTAAAAAAATAGAGAAATACCTGGAATTGGAAAACGGAAATAAAAACTGATTGTTTCAAAAAAACAATATACAGGGTGTACAAGATATTCTCTCGGACCTCTTTCTCATAACCCGCTATAAAAAGCTCTTATTTTTTTACCGCGAGATAGGGTCCTTCCCAGCACTTCCATCGTAAATGGATATTTACCTATGGAACGGTTAACAAATGAAAATAAAAATGTAAGCTGCCAGATTCAGAAACAGAAGAAACAGAAAACTCTGAAGAAAAATAAATAAGGAGATGGTGACAGATGGAAACTTAAAAGAAGCATGGAAAATTAAAAGAAGCATCTCGCAAACACCTACACTTCCCATCCTATATTCCTGCCCAATGCGTCATGTGGCTCTTGCTGCTACCAACAAGCATATCCAATGGTCTAACTCAGCGTATGCAGCCGGCCTGGCGGTTTGGTTTCGGCACGCGGTTTGGCCGTGTTCGGTGAACGACCAAGCTGGCATGTTGGAACGAACCTTCAGACTTTATGCCCGGAATCGTCAGCAATGCTCTCCTTACGCTGGTAAATCAGTCAATCAGTAAATCGCATTCAATTTTCACATACAATATGTTACGTGACAACATCGATTGTGGAGATATTTTAAGTGGTTATGCCTAATTTTCAAACTCCTTGAGCGGAATCTAGGTATAACAATTTATTCTACTTGTCATTTTCAAGAACAAATGTGAAGAAATGTGCTGTAATCAATACATTAATTTGAGCAATTCTTCAGAATTCCCCCTAAAGGTGGAAGTTCGCGATAAGAGTTGTTTTGTTATCCAGAGGAGTAAGTTTAAAAGTTAAGTATGAGCGTAGAAAAGTTCAGAAATGGTAAAGCAAGCGGTTGCCATCTGTGACAGTCCACATTAAAGGCCAGCCGCCGCGCCTCCCAGATATGAAGCTCTACTTAATGTTAGCTTCACCTTTTCTATTTGTACAATTAGATCAACATATTTGCCTCATAGTTAATGGGAGTATTTTTTTTATGTGTATGTGTGTAGCCCTAGCACTCCCTCTCTGTGACGACAAGTAGATCTCGCATAAAAATTGCATCTAGCATCAAACGAGTAACCCAAATAAAAGATAGCCACTGCTATGAACTCGACACTATTCACTTGCAGTCTTTCAAACATAAAAAGTCAGTCTCTAACCTAATGAACTTGGCAGTTTAAATGGGAAACCTTTTGGAAACCTTTAACCAATAACCACAAGAACATATGCCTTTTGCTAATAGTAACACTTAAAATGTTTTACAATCTACAAACATTCATATTCTTATAAGAGATATCATGAATACTTACAACAAGTTTTTTCCAGGTCGTCATGTTCTGCAGCTGGATTTTTTCTGTAAAGATGGTCCCAGTAATCGTTGTCATGTTTGTCATCTGAAATGGAAAAAAAAAACAATACAGTTTCTATCATAACATCGGCAACTGATCCGTCGTCACGTTATTACAAGAGTCTCGACACCATTACCATTAAAAATTCCTCATTAGTCTTCAAAGGCACAAGCCATGTTTTGGTTCGTACTTGAACTGACCTAGGCGCGAATTAGTTCCTGTCAATATTGCTGGATGTAAAGAAATTTGTAAGATTGTTGCAAGAGAATTTGAAAAGGAAGTGGGAGTTTTGTCTAAAACTAATAATAATTTTCTGGAAAAAGATAACAACCTGGAAGGACTTGACGACTTGTGTCATAATTATAATTTACAAATAAATTCAATTTATGTTATTACCACTCCATCAAGCTGGCGAGTGATTGATACAATGAACACATTTAGACATACAAAGCATACATATCTAAAAAATGTCTTGAGAGAACCACAAAAAGTTACTATCGAAAATAATCTTGATATTGGTATTTGTTAAAGGATCCACAATTGTTTAACATTGGAAATGGCATACTGCTTTCTGATGAAAGATTTAGTTCAGCAGGGAATAAAACATCCTACGCAAACTTTTAGAAGAAGTGATAGATAAAAGTTCTTAAAGCTTTCGATCTGGTAAAGCTTTATATACACACACGCACTCTGATTAGATTAAAATGCATGTTTACAACAAAACCATCTATGAAATTAATACCTTGTCAGTATAATCTAAACATTATAGTGTTTTTTGTTATTAGTTAATATAGTGCTTACTGTAACTCATATAGATAGTAATAATTTGTAAATAAAAAAAATTTATCACACTACTGAATGTGCTGAATTCACAAAGTATCGCACAAATTGCTTTTCAGATACCATAATTGAAGACATGATTGAATGAAGAGGCCTATGTACCTAAAAGTAAATTTCGACAAAAATGGGTTTAAAGTTTTTTTGTTTAGTAGTTTCATTGGAATAAACTACATAGACTATATTACTTCCACATCCACGTAGTGGTAGAAGTATAATAATCGTAAAAAAACCATTTTTTCTTTGTTGAAATAAATTAAAATGTCATAAAACGTCGAAGTTAAAAAAAAAATTATGTCTGTCTGTCAGTCGCGGTTTCTACCGCGTAGATTTCGAATAAATCGCGATTTTTATTGTCAAAATGATGTTTTGACAATAAGAACCGCGAATTAATCGAAATCAAGGTAGAAAATTTTTTAAATTGAAAATTCGGTTTCAGCACACAAAATTATTATATATTTTTTTCCAAAATGGTGGTACGCCACTGACATTTTTTCGTGTGGATATTTTTCCTGGCTAGCCATTTTACATAAATACGGTCTCTTGCGTTTTTCTCATCAGTCGCACAGTTCTTAATTGAAACAATTAAATTCAAATTTAGTAGTATTAAGTAACTATAATAAATAATTTTTGAACACATAAATCCAGTTATATTTGAATAAATTACGTTTTTACAGACATCATTTTCAAAACAATATTTTTGACATAAAGTAAGTTGTTGGTGTTCAAAACCAACTCCTCGTATTATTTCTTCCATTTTTAGTGTTTTTGTGGAATTTATTTTATTTTTTCTGTGTCTTTATTCGAATTTCTCAGTAAATACGATAAATTATACGAATGCGAAAATGACGATTAATGCATTACGTATATGGTCGAGGGGGACCTCGGAAATGGCCAGAAAAATCCCCCGATCTCAGTATTTCTTTTTGTGGGGTCATTCAGGTGTATAGAACTCCCATTAACACTTGAGAAGATTTTAGAGAACGAATAGTTGCCTCGTGTGAAATAATACGAAATACGCTGGGAATATTTGAAGGAAAACGCAATTCGATGCAAAAACGGGAGGAAGCATGCCTATTAAGTGAAGGTGGCCATTTCCAACAATTTTAATAAAAGAAAACTTATCATTATTAATGTTAATAACAAATTAGTTTCAATTTGAATTTGATTATATTAGTCAGGAAATGTGCGTCTGACGAGAAAAACGCAAGAGAGCGTTTTCATGTAGAATTGACCAAGATAATCAGAAAATATATCTACATGGAAAAATGTCAGCGGCGTACCACTTTCTTGGTTAAAAATATCAGAGGAGATGTTTGCAGGGACGCCACTGGTGAAGCTATAAAATAACTTTTCTAACTGAGATATGTGGTTTCATATCCTATTAACACATACCAAAATTAAAAATAATATATGAAGTACTTTCTGAGATATTAAAAAGCCACGATTAAAAAGTAAAATTCAGCACTCTGTAGCAAAACACTTCAGTCGTTGCGGACATATATTCATATGAACTTTTCTTCATAAAATAAGCTAAGGAATCACATTAACACTCTGTATGATTCACATGACAATACGATTTGAAGTTTTTTTTTATAGAAAAATCCAAGAAGGCGAACAGTTTATTATCATTTAATATCTGATTCTGCTAAAAATTAATGTCTGGGTTTCTTTGAGGTCGCTAAATATGTGACCGAAACTGAAAATTCAGTACGGCCGCGTCAATATGGTGGAAATGTTATATCATTTACCGTTTAATTTGACTAAAAATCGATATCTGACGGTTATGGAGGTTACAGATTATAAATATTTGAAATTTAACAATTCAAAATGGCGGCGACGCAGCGTAAATATTAATTATGAAAACGGAAATGCAAGTTCAGTATTTTTGTTTCATTATATAGTGGTAATTAACCTGACAATTCCTTATTTTGTACTTTGTATGTACTAGTAGGTAGTAAATATGTAATTCCATTTTTGCCGTAATGACAGTGAATGTACTACCAATTCTACGTAACAGTCTTCAATTACGATAAAGAGTACACTTACCGCAATTTACTTCGTCACTTCCGCTTGGGCAATCAACTTTTCCGTCACAGTTGCTATCCTGTGGAACGCATAGAGTATCGTTAGTACACTGGAAGTATCCCTCAGTGCATATGCCATTTAAGCTCCCTGAAAGTAAAAGAAAATAAATTAAGTGCGAGTGAAAGCTAGATATGGAGAAACAGTAAATTATACATCTTTTTAAGATACCTAAATAATTTACTACCGAAATTGGCGTAGCAAATTTTATAAGTTAAAAATATATCTCCTGACATTTTCCGATTTGGCATAAATAAATCAATAGAATCGGTTTCTGAATGCTTGTTAAACTTTGTATACTCCAAACTTGACAAGGGACGATATGTAGTATAATTCGATTCATCCCGACCGTTGGATACTGTAGATCTAAAACTACTAATTCAGTAAGTTTTGAGAATGGTAGTAGATAATCTTCCGAAACGCTAACTGTCTATAGCTTTAATTTTAATTTTTCGGTTTATAACATTGTTCTAGTTTATATATTTTTAGGTGTGAGACATTTTGAAACAATCAAGTACTTAAGAACCAACCTATGTCTGATCCGTTTGCCGCAGAGGTTTTTCATTAAATCTGAATATGCCATAAATAAGCAATTATAGACAATACTAATACAAACTTTGTATAATATTAGTATACAGTGTTTCCCTAAAGAAACGCATAAAATTCCTAACTTTTCTTCCGTTTTGCGTTTTGCACCGTTAACAATTTAACAATGACCAATACGATGTTCAAAACTATTAATTACATTTTCAATTACGTCTGGTGTAATTATGTTTTGTATTTCGTCCCGGATTCGTTGTTTTAATTATTCTATTTTATCTGGTATATTTACGTTCCCTATGCTTTTAAGATAACCCCACAAGAAAATGTCCAATGGGGTTAAATCAGGCGAACGTGGCAGCAACTCAATAGACCCTATTCTGTCTATTCACGTGTCTGGAAATATTTCACTGAGATAATTTCTTATGGCAGGTGCAAAATGCGGTACAGCGACATCTTATTGGCAAGTACACTCGGATCATTATAATTAGAATAATAATTTGCGTGGAGTGGAACTTCTGCACATGAAAATCACAGAAAAACAGCGTCCGTCAAATTACCGTCGAAAGAATAAGGGCCCACTATTTTATTCGCATCATTCCAACCCAAACGTTTACTTCTGTGGTCGTTATGTATGACCTTCTTGTATCCAATGTGAATTTAGTACAGTTAAAATGCGAGTGGGGGGCGTGAAATTGGAAACCAAAACGAGCTTACCTTACCGGTACGTTTTTTGGGTCGCTGAATCCGAAAATCGGGTCCCGAGGGCTGGACTCTGTCCGTTCACCCTTAATTTGCAAAATACACCCCTTTTTAGGGGTTACTAACAAATTTATGTATTTGAGGTCTCAGATTACGTTTTTTGGGTTGCTGAATACAAATTTACGGGTCTCGAGTATTGCCAGCACCCTTAAATTTGCAAAAACTACCCTTAATTAGGGTATTTTTGCAAGATTCTTAGTAAACTGTATTTCAACAAATTTTTACACGTAGGATACAGTTTACTAGAATCTTGCAAAAATACCCTAATTAAGGGTAGTTTTTGCAAATTTAAGGGTGCTGACAATACTCGAGACCCGTAAATTTGTATTTAGCAACCCAAAAAATGTAATCTGAGACCTCAAATACATGAATTTGTTAGTATTTATGATGTAAGTGCAGAATATTTCACAAAAACACCCTAAAAAGGGGTGTATTTTGCAAATTAAGGGTGAACGGACAGAGTCCAGCCCTCGGGACCCCGATTTTCGGATTCAGCGACCCAAAAAACGTACCGGTAAGGTAAGCTCGTTTTGGTTTCCAATTTCACAGCAAAACTCGCATTTTAACTGGATTATTGGTGTACTGAGGATTTTGCTAGATTAAAATTGGCCTCTATACTCTAATCATCTCGTCACGTAGCATTCAAATAGAACGTTTATAGGAGGATGAATTTGTCGCTGTGGCGCTTTTAGTTAGCCAGCTAGGTCTCCAGACTTCACACCTTTAGACTTCTGGTTGTAGAGATGAATAATAATAAATTGTATCAATCAAAAGTTAACGAGATACATTCATCATTCGTATTTTGAATTCTGCAACTCAGAAAGAGCAACATCAAGATGAACTCGATAGAGCTATAAAATATGTGAAGGTCCTGGGAGACATATTGGAAAACTTAATGTAGATTAAATTCTTATATTTCAACTCTTCTCATTTTCTCTTATTGATTATTTAAGACGCTATCATTTGGAAACAAATGCAAATCGGACTACAACTATTTAGCTGTTCAGTAATATACTATTTTTTTAAAATTATTCTGGCCTTGGATACACTCCTTCAGAAAAGAGACTCTATCCGATGTACGTATATTTGTAAATTCAATCCCAAAGAAAAAATGAAACGTTTTGTAACCTTTTAAAATCATTCTAAAAAACGAATAGGGATCTACACAGTGGACACTCGCTTCACATTAGAATTAGAATGAAAAAATTTTTAAAGACAACGTAGGTAAATAAATTAATTTCAGGCCTATGTTCTCATTTTTAACTGAATTTACATATCATAGGGGATGTAGATACTAGTTTAACGTGCCTAGCCGTAGGGGACTATGTTGGATGCTAGTGTTATAATGAGAATGGCAAATAAGAATTTTTACTTGTTAGCATAACCAGAAGTCAGGTTATCGAAAGAATGCAAAGATTTCATTAATATTTTTACATATAGTTTTCTTTTAGTTCTCATAGATAGTTTTTCTTTACGCTGTTTGCAAAATTCAATAAAGAATATGTTTCATTAAATACATAGTGTTTCCAAAGTAAACAATACACAAGAAATACAGCAAAAGTCAGAATTTTACAGGACATTAAATAATATAAAAATAAAAACATGTCAGGCAATTAAGAATTAATAAAACAGGAACTCATTACACGCAATATTAAAAAAATGCATCTACAGTATAACAAGTTTTTTTAATTTCCGTTTAAAAACATGTATATTAAACGATGATGTTATATCATCACTTAAATGATTATAAAATTTACAGTCAAATTAAAGGAAATTTTTTTGATACACAGTTGTTCGATGTTTCGGTTGTAAAGTGCTATTGTGTCTTGTATAATATTCATGATTTAGTTTATACACTGAAAATAATGATTTGTTTTTATAATCAGTGGAAGCTCATCTCACGAATGTAGGTCGCAATACAAGTAGTGGAGAATTTTTAATTTACTATCAAAATACGCGAGGTGTCAGAACTAAGACGGTCGAACTTTACAACGCATCGGCGTGCTCCGAATGTTCCGTGATAGCTTTAACCGAAACCTGGCTAGATTCCTCCGTTTTTAATAGCGAACTATTCAGCAATAAATTCAATGTTTTTCGTTCAGATAGAGATTTTGCTGCCATTAATAGATCAAAAGGTGGAGGGGTACTATTAGCAGTAAATATAAAATACACTTCTTCTTTATTAAGCCTTGATACTGCAGGTTTTAACAACATACCTGCCATCGACATCTTAGGTATAAAAATTTCAAATAATTATCAGTCTCTTTACATATTTGTTATCTACATACCACCGAGTATACCTGTTGCCGATTTTGAATATTTCTTTGAGACACTAGGTACCCTGAAGTATTTACAAAATAGCGATAATGATATAGTCATTTTGGGCGATTTTAATATCCCCAAATATGCATCTTACCTAAAAGACTCAAAATCTAACGCCCAAATTAGAGCCTTGAATAATTTTCTAGACACTAATAATTTATCTCAATACAACTCAATATCTAATGGCAATGACAATATTCTTGATCTAGTATTACACAACAAAAACTGTGATGTATCTCAATCTCCTGATCCGTTAACTAATGAAGATTTTCATCACCCTGCTCTGATCATATCAACTGAAATAAGTACTGTTAAGAACCTTATTAATAATTTTCCAACTAATCATGACGTTAGTTATAATTTCCGCAAATGTGATTTCTCCAAATTGTATGGAAACCTTCTCAACATAGACTGGTCCTCCATCTCTTCTTTTAATGACGTCAATGATGCATGCACTCATTTTTACAACAAACTTGACTCTGTATTTGAATCTTGTGTACCTAAGAAATCGACTTCTCGTAGCGGCAGATATCCTCCGTGGTTTAATGGCAGTATCATAAAAAAAATTAGCCTTAAAGAACGTCTTAGGAGACAGTATGCAAGAACCAGTGATCCACTTATACACAATAACCTCAAAAACATCAGAAGGGAAATAAAATATGATACCAATTTAGCCTACAGAAATTTCGTGCAGAACTCTGAAGACAATATAAAAAATGATCCCAATAAATTTTGGGCTTTCATCAAAAGTAGAAAAGGGTCGGCCAGTGTATCTGAAGAGATGTTCTTCCAGGGATCTTCGCTAAACAATCCCTCTGATATACTAAATGCATTTGCCAATTATTTCAGTCAATCTTATAATGAGTCTTCATTAGATATCGAGGAACATCACTTTGAGACCGATATACCTAACAATAACCCTATTGTTAGCATAAACTCTTTCAGTGAAGATGAGGTTATTCGGGCTCTAAAACGAATTAAACCCAAAATGACGACCATTCCAGCTTTTTTATTAAAGGACTGCGCTATCATCTTTGCATATCCTCTAACTCTAATTTTTAATTTAATCTTAAAAAACTGCCTATTTCCTGACCTATGGAAATATTCCAAAGTATGTCCCATCTTCAAAAAGGGAAACAAACTAGATATTGAGAACTTCAGACCAATCTCTGTAATTTGTAACTTCTGTAAAGTCTTAGAAATATTACTTCATGATAGAATATATCATTCGATTAACACCAAAATCTCTATTAATCAACATGGATTTATGAAAGGGCGTTCAACAACAACAAATTTATTCTGTGTAACTCAATATATTTCTGAATCCCTAGATGAACGTGGGCAGATAGATGTCATATATACCGATTTCTCCAAAGCGTTTGATAGACTTGATCACCAGTTGTTACTTAATAAATTAGAAAAAATCGGCTTCTCATATTCTTTGCTCCTTTTGTTTAAATCTTACTTAATGAATAGGAGTCAGTACGTTGCATTAAATGGGTTCAAATCGATCGAATTTGCTGCCACATCTGGAGTTCCCCAGGGATCTATTCTGGGGCCCTTGTTTTTTAACATATTTGTCAACGACATAGTGAACGAAATTAATTTGCCTCACCTTTTATATGCCGACGATCTAAAAATTTTCACAGTAATTGATGAAATCGATGACTGTTTTCAACTTCAGACTTCTCTTGACAAAATAAACACCTGGTGTATAGTAAATAAATTATTCATGAATCCTAGTAAATGTAACGTAATGTCCTTTTCTTTAAAAACATCACCTTTTATTTTTGATTACAGGTTAGATAATGTCATACTTCAAAGACCTACAACATTTCGCGACCTCGGCGTAATTTTTGATAGTAAATTATCCTTCACTGATCATATCGATACCATTGTGTCTGAAGCCTCCAAAGCCCTTGGATTCATCGTTCGCACTAGTCGAGAGTTCACTAATACTGATACTCTGAAAATTCTTTATCAATCCTTCGTCAGATCGAAACTTGAGTACGCATCGCTAATTTGGAGTTCCAGTTATGATGTTCACAAGAATAACTTGGAGGCAGTTCAACGTAGATTTCTTAAATTACTGTGGTTCAAATCCGACGGTACCTATCCAGTGATTGGTTTTCCGCACAGTAACTTGCTTGAAAGATATTCTATGACTACTCTTGAGGATAGGCGTACGTACTTTTCTCAAGTATTTTTGTTTAAATTACTACACAATGATTTTGACGCACCCGAAATAATTAGTAAGCTTAATTTTCACGTTCCCAGATTAACCTCTCGTAATCACCAAGTGTTCTATTTACCTACGCCGCGTACCAACGTACTAAATAATTCACCTTTATATACGATTTGCAGTACTTCTAACAAATTATGTAACGACTTCGATATTTTTAATTGCAGCCTTAGTGACATAAAACAAAATGTTCTAAATTAAATAACCAGTGAGTGTCTTTGTTTTTCTTAATTTGCTTTGAATCACATATGTGTATATATGTATATATAGTTTTTATATTTAAACATTTCCCATGTTATTTTTTTCTCTTTCTTCGTATCATTAGTTATTCATAGTTCGTACATTTAAGTAATTTTTTTTCTTCATTTTACTTTCTTTCTATGTTGTTGTATATTATGTAATTAATGCTTTGTATGCCTTTATTCCTGTTCTGTAATTGGGTATCTTACCTGTTGAACAGTGTATGAAATAAATAAATAAATAAATAAATAAATCAAGGAACATACCGTATTTCATATGAGAGTGGAAGTTTGCATAATATAACGTTACCAGAATATCACGGCTACAATGGTTAGCTAAAAATCGTAACCCATAACTTGTCAATTTATTATTTAATGCCTCTATATGGTGGTTCCATTGCAAGTTTCCGTCGAAATAAACCCCAAGAATTTTTGTTGAATTGACCAAGATGATATCTTTATTAACGTAAAATCCATTTATAAAATCCGTAGTTACTTTTTGTATAGAAAAAGGTAAATATACAGCCTTATTTACATTTAAATAGAGATTATTTTTTTCTGCCCAAGTAGTTACCATTTTATAAGTTTGCTGGGTGAGGAGTTGCAAAAGTCATCAGTATGTTGGTATCGTCGGCATAGGAAACAAGGTGTAAGCCGGAAATATTTTTTTCGTAATTAGCTATGTCGTTGGAAAATACTATTAATAATAAAGGCTCCAAAATAGAACCTTGGGGTACTCCTTTATAAAATTTATAATTATTGCTGAAGACGCTGTTATGTAATAGAATTGAGTTTGTTAATAGTTACTGAATAAAATTTTATAACTGAAATATATTCAATCCTTTACCTATACGACTGAGTAATTTGATCACAAAATTGTTTGAGAACCGACTACTGATTTAAAAGTTATCACATAGAGGAAGCTATCTGAAAGTAAATAGAGAGAAGGTAAGATAAAAATTAAATTCAGTAATAATTAAATTAACGATGATAACAAAATAATTATTTTTTTTCTTTCATATAACAAAACATAAAAGAAAACATAATAATAATACTTAGGTATATGAAATATGCACTCCCGGAGTTTTGCACATTGTTTCCGACTCACCCTGTATTTTTGAATGTTAATAATAAAGATCTGTGACATCTCGTGGTAAGTACTTCGAATTTAAAAAATCCAGGCGTAATAAATTGATTATCTGGCAACTCCTCAAGACACAAACGGCGCGATGGAATGTGGAAAAACGAGGAGTGAATATACACACAAATCCGCTCAGTATGCCCGTAGCGTTTTCCGTTTATTTTACATAATTTTCAACAGCTTTAGGAGATATTCTAAACCACATTGTTGAGAAAATTTACTCCCTTTATCCGCCCGTTTCTGATTACTTTCTTTCATATTTTAAGCCTATTTACGTATAGGAATTTCTTTGGCATAGCACCCTGGGATACAATCACGAATATCTTTGGTTATCTTTATGAAACGTTTACTGAAATAAACAAATATTGTGGGTAGTCCAGGGCATAATCGGAGATTCTATCACTTTGTGTATTTCACAAGGAATTTTTTATGTTCGGTTTTTAACCTACTCTGACGTACTTTTTCAAGGAATTAAATCATTCTGCCTGTTTTCATGGAGATGAAAAAAATTGTCAAGGTGTTCTTTTAATCGACAGAAAAATGCATTATCTGTTATTCTACGGTCAGTTTTTCCTTTGCATAAGGATAACAGCAAAAATTAAAGAATTAGCAAGATGAAACAGTCAGACAGAGAAGAAAAATTAAACTCCAAATTAAAGGGACGCGACATCCAGTGGAAATGGTTTCGGGATTATTCGGGTACGCATTAAATGAATTTGGCCAAGCTTACTAAAAGACAGGTTGGATCTTTAGAATCTGCAAGTGCTACGTCACGTGTAGCACTCGATGAAAGCCGCGCGTGGCTGTTCTTTCTTCATTTGATAAAATAAATTAACCCGGAAGCCTTACGTTTTATAAAAAAAAATCTTCAAGAGCAAAAATGAAGCTTATAAAATAGTAAGTAAATCGATTGATTTTCGTTTTACTTCCCTCGCATACCGTAGGAAAGTATTGTATTCGAGAAAAAATCACCCTCCGAGATTTTCTCGGATTTTCACGTTTCAGATCATGTAGATTACGAAAATAAGAGTTTTTAATTCAGTCTGTCTGTCTGTCTGTCGGTCTGTTGGTGCATTAACTAAAAACTACTTGATGGAAGACAGTCAAATTTGGTAGGTAGCTAAAAGAAATAAATAGAAAAAATCGTTCAAATTTTAAATTTCCACGTTTCAAGATATTCTAAACCCATCTCAAAAATTTTTTTTTTTTGAAAATTTTAGATAGAAAAAAACGTTGACATTTTCAAAATTTTGAAATTTTTTTATAAAATGAGGGAGGAAAAAAACTGTTTTGCTCAAATTTAAAATTTTCACGTTTCGTGACGTTCTAAGCATATTTAAAAAAATATATTTTTATGAAAATTTATAATAGAAAAAATTTTTAAAATTTTGTATAAAATGGATGATGAAAAAAAATTGTTTTGCTCAAATTTAAAATTTCCACGTTTCATGACATTCTAAACATATTTCAAGAAAGAAAGTTTTGAAAATTTTTAAAATATATTTAATCTTTATTATTTTACCACTACAATAGAGGTAATGGAAAACATTTTTTTCTTCAATTGCAAAATTTCCACGTTTCATTATATTCTTAACCTATTTCAGCAAAAAAATGTTCTGAAAATAAAAAAAAATTCCACCACTATACAGTAGACGATGGAAAAAAGTTATCAGATTTTCTCTGTAATAATAGGGCTAACTACATAGCGATTATAATTCTCATATGTCATCACTTAATTAAAAATATTTTAGAGTGACCGTCTTGTATGAATAAGGAGGGAAGTTTTATGTAAATACCTTTACCGATTTTTTTCTGTAGAAAATTATGATTCGTTGAAGGTGACTGTTGTTCGTCGAAAACTAAATTCAAACCTTTTAATGGAAAACCGGAAAAACGACGCATTTATGGGGAAAAGCTTGTCAGACCTTTATTAAAGAAACCTATAGCTTAACAACAAGAATTGAAATAAAACTTTATTCATTTACAACACACTTTATTTAGGTACCAACAATATGTTCTAGAAGTTTGAACGGTTTAGAGTGGTCAGATTTGAAAAAAAGTTGAGTTCAATTTTTAAATGAGTTTTGAAATTTTTGAAAAAATTTTCAATTTTTCACAATTATTCAAAAACTAAAGAAGATACTTAAAAAATGCAAGAGTACAAAAATTTTGTTTTTTCTTTTGGAAAAAACAATTTTTTTTTTGTTGTTTCTCTATCATGAAAATT
Organism: Stenurella melanura; assembly: GCA_963583905.1. Lineage (NCBI taxonomy): Eukaryota > Metazoa > Arthropoda > Insecta > Coleoptera > Cerambycidae > Stenurella > Stenurella melanura. Next base: position 16,557,124 of record OY757315.1, read on the forward strand.
AATTGAGATATCACCGTTTTAGGTTCACATTTGAGTGCGAGGGCCACCTTCCCTGAGTCATTAAAAATCTCATAAATGAAGGGGTCAAGGAAGTTCAACTCTACAGGCCTTGTAGCCATTGAAATACCTTGTAAAATTATTTTTGGAGCGATTAGATGTCTTAAAAATTGGAGGAAGTTATTGTTACAAAACCAATCGCGTTCTTTGATGAAATTTTCGGAGCAATAAATTGTTTTATTCTCGACAATTTTGGAGCATTTATAAATACATGTAAACAAATATGCTCATGATAATAAAGCATACTATTAGAATGTACACACAATTTTTATTTTTTCCCCTTTTCTCGTTTAATGATTTCAGTTTTTAATTTTAAGTAAACATGGTAGTTAATTCTACTCACAAGGGCGATTTGTAAAGGATGAGGCGTTGCAATATATCAGAAATAATATAATAAACAGTGACGGGATTTTAATTCATTATAGATGCACCATTAAAAAATTTCCAAGTGTTGAAAATTAATTTTTTTATAAATTTCGTAATAAGGGTTGGTTTTTAAGGGTTGGAACATTACAATAAATTATAAATTATATTTCAGAAGATCAAATAATGTTAATTTTACATATTTAAATATGATTTCAATCTAAGTAACGTTTAAATCTATGGTTTCTAAATTCTTTGTTAGAACGGGTAGTTTTCAACCCTAAAAACAAAAAGAACACATCAGGAACATATAACTTCTGAAGAGGGTGGTAAGATAGGCTTAATTACAAATTTTTATCAAAATCAAAATTAGTGTTATCCGAAAGAATTTTGAAATAATAACCTGATTTTACCGTCACACACAATAAATTATAGAGCGAAAGTTTCAAAATTATTCCATCAATGAATAATTCCATACCAAACTGTTTCTTTAGTGACTTTGGGCTCTGACAGTCAGCTGAGTTCGGTCGTTCTATTAGTGCGACCAATACACCTCCGATATTCCAAGAACCGCAAGAACTTCTTTAGCGCTCTACGCAGACGACACCGCCATAATCGCAAGAGCACGGAGTATAAAACTTGCCACCCGCAACCTCCAGGAAGCATACCAATCAGCCACCCACTTGAAGAGGATACAAGCCGATGAAAACGTCGCACTTAGGTGCATCCTGCATGCACCATGGTTTGTCAGAAACGCCGATATCTTCAGAGACCTAGAATACACCCCGGCAACTGAAGTCATCCAGGGCAAAGCGAAGAATCTATACGCCCGTACAGCAGAACATGGGAATTCGCTGGCGACTGATTATGACTCCAACGACGCGACGCTCCGAGACAAAAGAGGCCGAAGTTCCAGATCCTGGATAACTAGTAAGTATAGACTAACAGTTTTTCTATTTCAGCCCAACATTCAAGCCACGCCGCAAGGGAACAATGACCAAAAACACCCAATCACCGGATCCCGGGGGTACCAAGCAAAACAACCTGTTCGGTATCCTTACTCTAGCCCGTGCCGACCTCTAACGCTAAAATAAGTGTCTCTGGTTGAACATAATTCTCGAGCGAGACAGCTCAAAACATCCTTCCGACCAAATCGGAGCACATGATGCCAATTGGCATCTGGACTTCCGACTAATCACCCCATAAACCCTTCCGACAGACGAAAGACGCTCCTGGGAGCCGACATGCCAGCGAGAAAGAAGACCAAGACAGAAGAACGCCAGAACAAACGACCCAGCTGGCAAGGTCCAACAGCCAGGGCCAGGCGAGGTCTACTAACTTAGGGGGGTAGACCAGAACAGTGGTGGACCCATCCCCTACTAAGCCAATTTTTCACTATTGGCCTCTCTCTCTAATTTTACCTTTTCTGTGTGATCGACACATTGTGACAACTGTGCGAGAACTCCAATGTAAATGTCGAAGTCTAACTGCTACTAAATACTATAGAGTCTAGTAGTATTTACGACCGTGGATGATGCAATGATTAAAAGTTAATTTCACTACCACATCCAGGTAGCGGATTGGAAGTAATTTTTTTTAAATGTGTGCGAAACTAAATTTTCTGTCTGTCAATCTATCTGTAACTTTTTTGCGAACACGTATTACAACGAGCTCAGGAACTAGATTATATCTTGAGCTTATTTCGTTCAAGGGTTGAGTTATATTCCCAAAAAATATTTCATGAAATAGAACATGGCATACAGGTGTCCACAAATTGAGTTTGGAAAAGGGAATACGATTTTTATTTTTAGGTTTACCAGGAAGTCTTTCTTTTATGATAAGTTAATATATGTCTAAACTTATATACAGAGTGCTAAATATTTGCGAAAATTTGAAAAGCTACTTTTGACGTCACGTACCCTGTATATCTCATAAATGCTACTATTGATTAATTAATTTTTATAAATTTATTCACCTTTTGCATATTAATATCAAAATATATTACTTGGTGATAAATTATCACTAGAGTAGATGTTTTACGATGATGTAAACCAGCTTAAGTAACAATAAATCTTTATGATTTACTCAGTTTTAGAGGAAATGTTTATAATACTACGGCCAAGTTAATCTCAAGTTTATTCCTTAATAAAAGTTTCTAGTAAATAAAGTGAATTTTCGGATGTATACATAGATTTACAGTGTTTAATTATCGCTTCTATTATAAACAAATGACTTATGTTTTGTCTTATTTGTAAAAACAAACACTTTTGAAATACGAACGTAGCAATCGACAAAGTCGAATGTCGCTGGCTAATTTTAAAGAACATATATATACGGTTATAAACATGCAGCAGGGTTCACGAGATTTTTTAACACGTTTCTATTAGCTTAACCGGTAACGTTGTAAGCAAATCTAACACCTCACTTTTCACCCAGTTCTAGATGTCGTATTGACTTGAAATTTCGCATGTGTTTACATGGTTCAGAAGACAATATAGTTTGACATTTTTCATAGAAAAATCCAAGATGGTGGACAGCCATTCCTCATTAGAAAAATAATTTTTGAAAGTTTACCTAACAGATACATAATATTATGTTCTTCCCATGTCAGTATTGGATCAACATGTACCCCTAAGAATTTTACTAGCTCCGAATCTGGGGATCAAAAAACCATTTACTCATCGGTCGCCCACGTTTTATTTTATTATTATTATTTTATTTATTATTTTATATAAATCTCCTTAGTGGGAAAAGTGGCAGTGGTCGGACCCGAATTATGTCAAGACCACTGCTGTTGTCATCAACTGCTGCAGAGAGATCGCATAATGTGTACAGCATCCAGAACTACTGACTATTGCATTTTTTCATACATATTTTTTGGCAAACGTAATTTACTTAATTCTTTCTTGGAAGTAAGGGAAATTAGCCCTATTTCTGACACGATCAAAGGAACAATCTGGACCTGCATCATATGCCACAGCCTTTGGATCTCCATTTTGAGTTCTGTGTATTTCTGGATCTTCTCGTGGTATTTCTCTATCATGTTGTGGTTACTCGGAATTGACACGTTAATTAGTAGTGTTTGTTTATCTTTCTTATTGACTAGAGTAATATCGGGTCTATTGTGGTTTACTGTTCGGTCTGTTAGAATTGTTTTGTTCCAGTAAATCTTATTGTCTCATCTTCAATTACAGGTGGCGGTTATAAATTATAGTACGGTGTACGATCTAAATTGTTCAGCCCTAGCATTTCAGTTAGTCCGATGTAAATTATCGCAGTGATCTTGTTGTGCTTGTACTTTGACTTGGCTAAAGTGGGACAACCCGACAAAAGAATTATTATTACGATTTTCTTTTTTTTTTTTTTCGGTTTCACCGTTGCCGGACAGGGCTTCCGTGCTTTCCGACCGATGCCACACGGTAGCCGCGCGGGCGATAATAACAGCCACTCCCCGCGACCTGTGGGGGTTAGTGACTGTACATTTCAGATTCGTGTGCCCTAAGTAGGCGAAGCGACCCCAAGATCACCGCCTTCTGCATTTGGCTGCCAGCCATTCGGCTAATTTCTGACAGACTGGTATGGTCTTCAGTTCCGAGAGCAGCGTAGACTTCATATACATATTAACTATATACTATGAGTTTCGTTCGTAACTTGACGCCAAGGAAAACCTGTCTCTCTATCCTTTAATAGTACTCTGGGTATGGTGCGCATGCCTTAGTCACGCGAGATTGTGACCGTTCAACTGAATATAGGAGGTAAATGGTCACAATCTAATCGGAGAAATTGGCCACATGGCCACTGACCTATTACAAGAGCGCGCTTGTGTCGTCAGAGCGTACGCGTTGGGACCCAAGTCCTCTATAGAGATGGAAAACTATCTCCTTCTCTAGCCTCAATTCCGTACATAGTGGCTTATAGCATATTACCAGTATATAGTTAATAGGCATATGGTAGACTTCATACCTCCGAGTACACCGATTATTAGGACGACCTTCTTGACAGAGTAGCTTGGGTACAGCACTTGGAGCTCGTACTGGAGATCGCGGTATTTGGTCCATTTTTCCTCCTCTTTCAAAGTGGTGTTTGGCTCAGCAGGTGCCAGAACTCGATCACAAATATCACCTTGTTTTGATGGTCGAGGAAGACTATATCAGGCTTGTTGGCTTGAATTAGCCTGATTGTCGGAAACGAGAAGTTCCAATAAATTCGGCACGTCTCGTTCTCGACAACGGACTCGATGTTTCCAGGGACGTAAGGCAGCACTGGTGTCTGGTCTACTCCGTACGAGTGCCGTAGATGGTAATACAGCACCCGTAATGCCACGTTATGCAGATAGTAAATGCATGAGCGATTCTGGCGCCTGACGGCAGGTCCTGCAGTTAATATTAGGAACCTCTACACCCATTACGCGGCTTCGGTAAACCAAAGTGTTGATTACACCAGCTTGGCAGGCCACAATCAATTCCTCTGTCTCCGACTTTAGCCCAGCTGACCTTAAAAAGGCGAATGCCAGCTTAGTCGATAAACCCATTGTTTCTAGGTTCTTATAGAACACCCCGTGCTTGGGTTTATCGACTTGCTGCCTAAACAGACATTCCTGTTCGGCAGTTGTTATTTGGGCCTTCAGGCGAGGTGGCTGCAGTTCAGTGACTGACTCTGGGTCAGCACCGCGCCGGCCACCTTAAAATAAAAGCGCTAAATCGTCTTCAGAATTAGAACTAACAATGTACCATTTTTCTGTAATTTTTCCACAATATTGGATGTTTAAGAAAGCAAGTTGATAATTTCAATCATGGCACAACCGTTTTGCGAATTTGGACACAACAAATTTAAAAAAAATTGTAATAACAAAATGGCGAAACTTATAGCGACAAATTTTTTTTCACGTAATGTTTGTTATATAATGTGCCATCCTGCCAAACTTCAACTTGCAATTCGCTTTTTTAATTTTTTCCAAATTAATCTTTTTTTCTCAAATGTTTTGATATGTTGGACAATTTCTTTGCAAAGGGTGACTTGTCTGAAAATGAGTTTCCCGTGAATTTGGGGTCTTACAGATGCTGTGGAATCATTTTCAGACATAACTAAAAACAGTTTTGAATTAATTAAAATTTTTTAATTCAAGGCGTCCCAGCGCTTCTCAGCCAAGAGCTAAAGCATTACTTCAGAGAACAAAGTTGTAGAGGGGGACCTAAACTGCATGAAAAAAAAATTCATACATTGCTAATGCTGTGTAGCCATTATGGTGGCTGTCTCCCTAACTATTCTGAACAGCAATGGCTTTGGATTTGAGGGCTGTCAACTATGTGTGGTGTGTTTATGTATTTATATTTAGCCAAACATTTTAATGTACCAAAATGTACTATCTATACCAATATCAATTTTATTATCCCACGTGCATAAACTAAATACTATATTAGAGTTGTTTCAGAATCTTATGAACCGCGAAATGCGCAAAAGGCAAAGTTTGTTCTGGGTTATAAGTGTATTTTGAAAACACTGACAGCTACTTTGCTGTATACATGAACAAGAGCTCGGGATAAATGTAAACAATAAATCTAATATTTTTAAGAAGTGTAACTGAGTCCACGAGAAGGATTATGTCTCTGCGCATATGAAGGCCACAACTCATGAGATTTTGAAACAGTTCTAATATCGCCTATTTATACCATGTCAATCGTCGGGAAGAACAATTTTCAATCTACTAAGGCTTCTTTACTAATTTCACTTTTAGATCTATGCACTTTCAGCTATAATACATATTGAGGTAATACAAATAATATTTTAAACCCATCAATCTCTGGCTAATCCCACCCGTAAGAGTTAATTAATGCATTTTTTAATAGGACTAAAACCCAAAGACATATGGAATGAACTTATTATCTCGCTTAAAGTTGAAATCCTAAGCCAGGTCTATATACAAGGGGAGTATACACAGAAAAATGTAGAATATCACAAATGAGAAAAATAAACTACCCTTATCCCAGTTATGATTGGAAAAGAAATATGCGTTACTGATGTTTTTATGCCAGGCTCGGAGCTCGGAGGCTGAGGTAAATACGGGATAAAAGTGATTTACATGCCTTGCTGACAGCTAATTCGTACAGGCTGTCAGGATGACATTAATATGTTTTATAACATTTCTTAAAAGCGGACACTGTAATTCACATTTGTCTCCAAATACAATAATAATGTTAGAGGTATTTGTAGATATGTTGAATTCGGTAGCAGAAGCATTATATTCTAATTTGGTGAATGACACGTACCTTACATGTACATATATTGTTTGTTTTTACGCCCTTTTTATTGTATATTTGTTGTTTGTTTTATACGCTTGTTTTGACATTTATACTTTATATTATTATATACTTCATGTAGTTTTTTCGTGTTGCAGATATTTTTTATAACAAAATCAATACTGTTCACGTAACAAAATTTATGGTGAATAAGGGGGTTTAGCAGGATAAGCTAGGCGAAATGAAATAACATGTTATAATATTGGCAAACTTTCAGTTCCTAACCTCCATTGATCCTTGAGATAATTGACAAAACATGCGCCGATACGACTTCTTTTTAAACTTGTTTTTTTCGAAAACTGTTTTAGCTAGATGAATGAACCAAAAGGCTGTGTTAGACCATTGGTTGGTCTATATTATATTTTATATTAGATTTTTTAAATAATTTTAATTATTTGAAAAATGAAAATAAAAATTTGAGAACGAATTCTCTTACGGTTACAGCCGAGGTACAATCGTCGCCAAAAAATATATAATATGGGTAATTACACTTACTATTACTAATAATATAATTGTTTCGTTAAAATCAAGTGGGTGCAACACTTTAAAAAAAAATTAAGATCGGCTATGATCGGTTTTATGTACCTCTTATTTAATGCAATTATGTCATATAATAATAGACAAAGTTACATTAAAAGTTCACGTTAAAAGCAAATGCAAGACCGAAAAAAGTTACTTTTTAATTAGTGTTATTATAAAAGCCTCATATTATGTTGTTCATTGTCATTATCTTCAATGATTACTCCTGGATAAAATCGTCTCCCGCACTGTACCATTCTGCAGTCTGTACGTCAGTACTGCTCCTCAAGCAGATTTTTTTGTGGTTTGTGTACCTGAGAAAAATTAAGTCCGTTTATCATTGCTCATAAACACTATTGAAGTAATAGTAGTCATGAGTCTTATGACTGATCATTAAACATTTTAAAAGTCGGTTTATGATCAGTCATAACTCTACTGAAATAATAGTAGATACTAGGGACAAGTGGTTTTGGTAAGACCGCTTTACAATCATATATAATGGTCATGCAAGAATCATGGGACTATCTATATTTTCAACATACAGTATAATTGTTACAGATTTAATATTATATAACTAAAATTTAGGTCATTTGGTAGTAAAAGTGAAGGGTCTAAAATTGATCCCTGAGGGATACCAGCTAATACGTTTAGAACTGGAACTTAATTTTCCATTAGGCACTATCTAAGTACGCCTCTGGAAGTACGAATCAAACAATTGTAGACTTATGCCCCTAATACCATATCTAAAGAGTTTTGCAAGTAATAATTAATGGTTTACATTATCGAAAACCTTAGTAAAATCTATAGAGTACCAAAGTTGGAATCTTATTGTCTATTGCTCTGATGGATTTAATTTTTGTATTGCATTCAATTTCATTACCCACTTCACAGCGGCGATCGTTTCGACTTGTGAGCTGTCTGTACGGCCGCAGTAAGAACTCTCGGAAGAATCTGCTTCCCGCAGTTACCTGTTCGCGGAAACATCTTTCCGCAGTTAACAACCAATATTATATTAATTACATTATTTTTATTTAGTGCTATTTCAGTATAGCAAACACTAAATATTATATTTAAAAAATATGTTTATAGAATAAAACTTGTATTTAAAAAGATAATTAGGCACATATTTTCCTAGGTACACAAACCACAAAAAAGCTGCTTCAAAAGCATTACTGACTTACACAGCGTCGAACGATACAGTGTGGGAAATGATTTTATCCTGTGGTATCAATAAAGATAGTGACGATGATTTATATTTAAATGTTTTACAATAAAATTAATTTAAAAGTATTTTTTTAGTCTTGCACCTATTTTCCTTTAACGTGAATATTTACTATAACTTCATATATTTTTATGCAGGTGTATATAACATAGTTGTATTAAATAAGTGGTACATAACTCCAACCGTACAAGAACTTAAATTTTTTAGAAGTATTCCTCCCCTCTGCTTTTAATGAAACAATTAGTAGAAACAGTAAGTGTAAAATTACCCATGATATATTTTTTTGGCCATTGTACCCTGGCTGTAACCGTAAAAAAATTCATTCTCGAATTTTTATTTTCAATTTTCAAATAATTAAAATTATTTAAAAAATCTAAAATAAATACATAATATAAACCAACTAAAGGCCCAACAGAGCCTTTTTGTTTCATTCGTCAAGCTAAAATAGTTCTCGAGAAAAACAAATTTAAAAAATACTCGTGTCGGCGCATGTTTTGTCAATTACCTCAAGGATCAATGAAGGTTACGGGTTGAAAGTTTGCCAATTGTGTTCTTTTGACTTGACAGTACTATAACATAAGTTATTTTGAAAATTGCTTTCTGGGGTAGTTTTGCCTATCTTATCCTGCTAGACCCTTTATTCTATTCTATTCATGTACTTCTCTTGTATTTCTTATGCATTTTTGTAATGCCATAATATAGGTGAAAAAGGAGTGGATGAGATATAAATTAATTATGAATGAGGAATCATTATAAACCTAAAGCCGGGTTGGTATACTGGAAGAATTTTGAAGACAACATATAAGAATGTACTTCATGTAAGATAAAGACTTCATAGAATAGAGCAGTAGCAGTAACGTTACAGTTTGGTCATGTAATCACGTGATTAGAAGACAAATTCAGAAATTTGACAGAAGAGTATGTGTTCGTTTTCGTTCGACTTAAATTATAGTGAAGTGTTTTTTAATATCAGATCTGTGTAGTGACGTTTGTTCATGTTTTTTTAAAAGCGTGTGAGTGTGAGAGGGAGTTTTATAGTATATACTTTATTACTACTGTTTTTACAAATGTAAAATTTGGTGTCATGTATGTCGACATGTTTATCAACTCATAAAATAGTAAAAATAAATGCTGTCTTGAGTTTTTTACTTTTTCTTGTACCTACATACATATACAGGATGGTTAAAAATTATCTCCCGATATTTCTGTGGCTGATAGTATATCCAAAAATTATGGCAGTCTTTTATATAATATCAAATTCATATTTTAAACTCAGGTATAGGCCATCTGGACACTAGTTCACATGGTATCAGTCAAACCCTCTCTTTTGTTTAAGGTGTAATTTTATGGGGTGATTGTCAGTATTTTTTCATAACTTTTTAATTTTTTTCGAACTTCTAAAAATTATTGTAAAAAAAATAATTTTTAAATCATTAGAAATAAAAATGGTATGCTTATGGCATTTCGATAAAGCAATCCGTTCTAGAGTAATTTGGGTTTAAATGGCAACGTGCATTTACAACATTTTATTAATAAATTCTTTTACATATAAAAAATGGAGTATTATCTGCGTAGTAGATGTCATTTCCTTTCGTATATGAGGTAAGTAGATCAATAATATAAACTGTAAGCAGGACAGGTCCTAGAACCGTACCCTGTGGTACTCCGTAAGTCACGATTATTTCCTTTTGGGTCACATCGTCAATTATGACTATTGTTTCCTATTTTTTAAATAACTCTGAAACACAGCTCTAATGTATTCCCACGAATTCCAAAATTTTTCAATTTATCTAAGAAGATTTTATGACTTATTTACTATTTACATATAATACAAGCTTTGGCTACATCTTCAGTCAAATGCATTATGCAAGTTGGAGGTCAAGGCAGCAGTTATTGCATTTTTAATTTTACGAAATTCGAATTGCATGTTATGAATTATTTCATATGCATCCATGTAATTACGTAACCGCGCCCTGATTACCATTTTAAGTGTTTTAGCTAATGCAGAAACTAGGGATATCGGTTGTTTTGCCGCCATTTTTGAAAATAGATTTAAAAACCGCTGTTTAAAGTCGGATGATACCTGCTCTGTTTGAATATATTGCTTTATTGTATATGTGCATGGTTCTGTAAGGTAATTCGCACACTGTTTCCTCGACGATACGTCATATGGAGCCACGTTATATAATTTATAGTTAGAACTCGGGAATTTTATCTCCTGACGTCAAAATCAGGGTTAGCTCTGCCAGTGCGGAAAGACTTTTATCCAAGTATGACACCATCTATCTTACCTTGTACTTTTTTTGGGGAATTTCGTAATATCCAAAGTTAATATCATCAGTTTATTATAAAAGCTCACTCGAAGAGGAGGTATTGGGGATGTAACATTGAACTAATATTATCTAGTTTCGACCACGGTATGTTACGTCCCACTATCAGTTCCACTAAATCAAAATTAAAACTGTCACTGTCAGTAGAGCCCCTAGCACTCATATGCTTTTGTGAGGTAATATGTCTATTGCAGCCTGAAAGGCACTAGACAATTTTGTGTACCGCCGACTGTAAAATTTCACTCTAGGTTTGCAGTTACATATGTACATACATATGGCTAGATTTACACTATGGCTTGCAAAACTGCGTAACTGCGAACTCGGGTGGTCTACCCATTCCCTTTATTAAATGTTGACGTAAATGCCAAGAATTGCCACCATGTTATGTCAACGCAATGTTCCACAATTTCGGCGATATCGTCTAATTAAAGGAGATAATAAAACCGCATTAATAAAAGACATATAAAAGTACCATTCGCAAAAAACATACACTGAAATTCAATGTTGACACTCGGTCAGGGTCGAAAGCAATAACATTTTAAAATGAAATAAAATTCACTTTATCGCGTTGTATGTATTTGTGATGCACATGGTACATGACAGTTTTATGCCATTAGTCCTTAACTTTGTTATGTAAGATTTAATATTGTATAAAATGGTTTCTTTTATTGGGAAAAATGTCTTATGTTGCCAGCAGTTGACTGGGTTTTTAAATTTCATTATTATGAAAATAAATAAAATAGACACACCGCATATATTGAGCAGAACAGGATAGTATGTGTTTGACTCAAAATTGTCATTTTATTTGCTAGATAGGTATGTATTACATGTTTTTGTAAGAACCATTACCGTTTTTAGGTTAAATTTACCAAAAATGCATTGTCTCTGGCGCCGAGGGCCTTGTTTATAACTGTCTCCCGACCTCTGGCTATAACATGGCTTACTTTATATGACCATGACTGTACGTTTTGTTCGTGATTATACCGTTTAGTACCTGGCTAATATCCGCGACAATACTGAAAACCGCGTAAGAGCAGCGCAGCTGAACTCCGCCGTTTTTTTAAATTTGTAAATTTAAAAAATAAAGTCAATTTATTATTATTATTATTATATTATAAATCAGATCAGTAATTTTGGAGATATGAGGTGTATGAATCATTCATACAAACAGGAGGACAAACGGAGAAATTATAACCGAACCCAACTTCTTTTTAGAGTCATTTTAACATTTTATACGTCAAACAGCTCTAATACAATTTAGTTTACGTTATTTGTACTCTCTCATAATTTCTCTCTTTGCAATTCAGCGAAATTGAACTCAAGCACATTAAATCGTACTGCAGACTGATATTTAATCTTTGTCGTAACTCGTTCATTTTACGAGAAAATGTTAACTAACTACAATTAGACGTTCTTAAATGTGTTAAGCTAATAAACTGAAGCTATATCGACGTCAATCGGAACTCAATTTCCAATTTCGAATAAAAATTGCAATAAAGCGTTCACTGATCAGCTTTTACGACCCAATTATTTATCATCGTCGGTTCCTACTTAATTTATAAACAATTTAGGTCGGTATTTAATAGAGGAATATAGCCATAATTTTTAACGACCTCTGCCCACTTTGTCATAATATGTCTTGGAGTCACGTACGAAAATTGAGAAAGATTTTTAATTCGCCAACCGATTATTCCAAGAGCCAGTAACACCCAAAAGTTTGTTACATGCTAACTAACAGTCAATCTTATAGGCCGATTCAGAGAGGCGCAAGGAATTCTGTTGAAAATGATAAAGTGGTCTCCACAGCTGTACCTGGTAGTGGGGATTATTTAAAAGTCTACTTTTAATACACACCCCAACTGAAAGGCATTTTTGAAATATCTTCAAATGAGGAATTATAAGAATTTCGGGAAAAATTGCCTTCTGGAAACACAGGAGTGGTTCCATGTAAAAGCCGAAAGAAAAATGTTAAAAATTATGTCATACCCCAACCAATTGAAATTGGTGTCATTTCGTTAGTTTATTTAACCTTTTACACCAAATCAAGCGCCTGCTTGATCGGTTAACTATTTGCTTATTTATTCAACATACCATGCGATGAAAAATCATTTTGCTGAACCACTTCACAATTTTCAACAGAGTACCTCGACACCTTTCTGAATCTGCCTACAAGAATGACTGTTAGTTTGCATGCAATAAACTTTTGGGTGTTGCTGGCTTTCAGTATTGGATAGGGAAAACATGTTCTATTTATATTTAAATTAGTGACGGTTGCGTCGACTATATCAGTCTTTCCAGTGCGTTGGAGGACCTATTTGGTGTTCCAATCGTTTTTTCTATTTCATAAAAAGTGAAATAATGGAATCAAGTTTTTACCTCGTAGTTTTTGTTCAGTGTACGGGATTTTAAAACCCATTCTGTCATGTCTTTTTAAGAATATTAATAGAATAAAATATGACCAAGAAAGTCTAGTAGTTCGCATTTGGACGGACTTGCTCGTTGATTCATTTGAACACTTTAGGGTATTGGTAAAAAATGTATATCTAATATTTTTCCAAAAATCAAACAGGGTGTGGGCTGTTCATTCTTTGTGCCACTATTAAGTCATGAAGAAAAAATTGAACTTTCGAGACATGGTTCAATTTTCTCTGCCGAAGCTTATGCTATAATAAGTATGTGCTAAGCAATAACATAAAAAAGCACTTATTTCAAAATCCGTCGTAGTCTTTGAAAAACATAGACAATATTAAATCACCCCTCATCGGGGAGATTCTCAAAATATATCAGCAGGCAGTAAACATTAATTTGATCATTAAAATTATGTGGATTATGGCGCATTGTGATTTTGAACATAATGAAAGAGTGGATTATCTGGCTAAACAATCAATTATGAATTTCACAAGTAGTCCCTTCAAATTAGGAAAATTGAGGGAAATTTTTCCTACAGCTAAGCCACCCGTATAGAAAGTTGCCTTGGGGTTGTGTTAACATATTTTTCACCAAGCGCATAAAAAAAAGGGTTGTTTTTTAGATACAGATACATATATATGTTTTTTTGGCCAATTTTGCGTTTTTTTGCGTTTTGCTGCAAAACTATGCATTTTTGAGAAAATATGACCTGATTTGATATTGTAGATCTAGCGATTCTGTACAATTTCTGTTCTTTCCATTTTTTTGAAATTCCGCTTAGTTACGCCGCTAGAGCGCGCTGAGGTTTATGTAAATGTATACAGTTTTTTGGTGTTTAATTTTAAGCCAAAACTATGCATTTTATAAAAAAATATCAAGATATTAAAGCTGTAGATAAAAAAAATTTCGACAAATTTTGTTCTCTGTTTTTCTTTTCAAAGTCGCGTGGTTTTGCCGCTAGAGGGCGAAAATCATTTTTTCAATATTCTTGAACGGATAAAAAAATATAGGCATCGTGAACAGCTGTATTATCTTGCCCCTCCACCTCCCCCTACTCAATATTTTTTACCGGCTAAGCTAATATAATGACATTAAGGATGACATATACAAAAAGGCCCATCACGACCACTACAGTTTAATGCGCGTAGTTCATACTATTAGATGCACCGTTCTATGCGCAGCTGTGTAAGAAATGAACGATGGGTTTAAAAAAAACAAATTTTTTTTTGCTCTCCAAATTTTTATATAATTGACGAGTACTCTAAAAAAATGCATAATTTTGCCTGTATATCAAAAACATATGCCCTATATTTTTTTCCGCTCAAGAGTATTGAAAAAATGTTTTCACGCTCTAGCGGCAAAACCGCGCGACTTTGAAAAAAAAAGCAGAGGACAAAATTTGTGGAAAATTTTTTTATCTACGACTTTGATATCTTGATATTTTTTTTTATAAAATGCATAGTTTTGGCTTAAAATCAAACAGCAAAAAAATTTATACATTTACATAAACTTCGGCGCACTCTAGCGGCGCAACTAAGCGGAATTTCAAAAAAATGAAAAGAACAAAAATTGTAGATAATCGCTAGATATACAATATCAAATTAGGTCATATTTTCTCAAAAATGCATAGTTTTGCAGCAAAACGCAAGCAACCGCCAAAATGGCCAAAAAAACATACATATGTATCTATATCTAAAAAAACAACCCTATTTTTTTCATGCTCTTGGTGAAAAATATGTTAACAAAACCCCAAGACAACTTTCTATATGGGTGGCTTAGCTGTAGGAAAAATTTCTCAAAATCAGTGATTTTTCTTCTAATTTGAAGGGACTAAAGGGAAATTAATCAAATACCGTATAGCGACCTAATCACAATACATAAACACAAGGCAAGAAAAGAGCAGGGAAAAAATATGTAATAATGCTTACGTCGACAAACAAACAAATGACTTTTTGATACACCCTAAACTCCCCATTAAACATTGGTACAATAATGTGCATATATCCACACATTTTTATACATCTATTATAAGACTTGAATTTAATCCAGGCCAGTTCCCATCACACCTTCTTAAAACAAAAATACTTACGGATAATCTTTGCACATGTGGACAATATGGAGACATAAATCATATATTTTTTAATTGTGTACTTAATCAAGATCACACGAAGGTTTTAATGGACAAATAAATAGAATTGAAATTTTATCTTCCACTAAATATTAATAATGTACTGACATCAGAAAATTTCTAGGCTTTCATATTAATATTTAATTTCCTTAAAGCCTCAAATATAAGTTTATAAAGTAACTAGGTTAGATTTGCTATATCCTCAGTGTTAACTATCCCTGTGTTAACCTTACCATACAATGGTCCCCCTACCTTTATCTACGTCTTTATAAAGTCGTCAATATGGACCCCTTGACGTGAAACGAGTGGCTCGCTGGTGGATAGATTGGTATGTATTGGTGTATGGAAGTGTGCATTGACACGTATGTGTAGTATGTATGAACAGTGTGTATAATTTTGTTTTAGGGTAGTGCATAGGGAAAAAATATGATTAAAAATCAGAATACGCTGGATTAGTTTTTTTGCACGTGCATCGATAATTATAAATCAAGAGCTACTGGCTGATGGTTCATCCAAAGCCAAGGGAAGGAGACAAAAAAAATTTTTGCCGCTCGGCATTTTTATCCATCTAAATTTGCCATATTTGTCAATTTATTTATTTAACAATATTTGAAAAATGCAATTTCGTGTAATACCGACTAAGACTTTTTTAACGCGATGACTTTGTGTGTCCCTTGCATGACATTGCATGGTTATAATTGACAATGGTCCATCATATTGTTATGAATTACACCCCCTTGGAACTGGAGATGATACGCCTAGGCCTACTAATAGTGACTGGAAAAACTCTAGAAAGAGCCATGGACTTTTCTAGAGTATGATTGGAGAAGATTCTTGATGGTTTCTGGATGAATCTAGAAGCAATTTAAGAGTATATAAGGCGCGATTACCGGCACAGAGGGAGAAGTTTATTAAAGAAGAAGTTTATTTTAGAAGTGACACGTTCGGAAAAAGTGAGGTTAAATAAGAGTGTAAAGGTTATTTTGAATGTTTGAAGTATTGTGTAGTCAGTAAATTATTGAATAAAGTGTTAGTGGTGTTTATCTCTTGTTGAAATTATTTAGAACCCACGGATTCATACAGGGTGTTTCCCAAAAGGTGGAATAAACGTAACAATATGTACAAGAGCCAGAAAATGTCTTAAAAAAATTCCAACCGGAATTTTTCAGCGGAAATATGTACTTCTTAGTATGTATAAGTATGGTACCTAAAATCCAACAGCTGAAATATACAACGTCAGCAACGCGGTACTAAAACAAGATGTACTTATATGCTGAAGATCGGGTATAATAGTCAACTTGACTATTCAACGAACCGTGCAAAGGTGATATTCAAATCTGCTTTAATGAAACTCATATGCGTTGGCTGACCCACCAACGCCCTCAGTGTCAAATTCTATAATCATCGCGAGTAGTCCTCTCACGGCCAGACTTATCACATTTTATATATAAAGTAGAAACCTGTTTCAACTAGTTAAATTAGGATAAACCTACAACAATGATTTTAATATATGTTCGAACGTAAACAGGGCAAATAACGAAGTATGTTGTTAATTTAAATTGCATTTTTGACAACGGAAAATTCACCTCGTTACATCCTTGAGCACGCTGGCACTCAATTTTGCAAGTAAGCACTTTTTTGTACTCAGTTTTGCGACACCTACGTTGCGAAAATCGATTTACTAGCTGTAGAAATTAATTTCCAAAAAAGTGTCTTTATAATAAACAAATGCTTTTTGTGAAAAATTATACAAACACACATTAAAAAAAACACTCATTCTACACAGCAATACCTATAGTTTATCAAAGTTTGTTATGTCTACGTTCATTATTTTTAAAATTCAACAGTGTTTTTTAGCAGTATTTTGCATTTTCGTAAAACATGAAGATAGATTTATACAAGTAAAAACTTGTTTTCTGTAACTTTATTTGTTAATTAAACATAGACGCACTAATTTTCAACTGCGGTTGGCATTTTTCTAAATCTCCCTCTTGCCTAGGCTGCCACATATATGGACAATTTCACCATATTATTATTTATTCAATATTGTCAATCTTATTATTTACTCGCGATACTGAACGTGTTACGTACATATGCTGTATACAACCTTATAGAACAGATTTTAGGGCCAGAGAATTAGATTGTACGTTTATTGTGTTACAAGGTACATTAGTTAATTTTGTTGCAATTTCCTTTGTGTAATAGCGATCTAAGATAGAGCTAGAAATAAGGCTTTGCGGTGCTAATATAAACTAATCCGGACGTAGATAAAGGAAGAGTTTGCTAAATAATACTATCCGATTTTATGCCATTATGGTAAGAGCGTAGGCGTCGGGCATAGGCGACGCTGCAAAGTTTCGTTGTGAAGACGGAAGGAATATTTATATAGGAGATAAAAAACTAGGGGAATAGAAATTTGTATAATTTATATATTTTTTTGTATAATTTTAATATGAATTTTATAGAGAAAATGCTAATTTTATGGGTATTTTTCACTTATGAACAGTGATCAGAGATACAACGACAAATTCCAAATACGACTTACGTACGAATAATAACATACCGAGTGAGTCACGAATTGCGCTCGCCCCGATATTACCTAAAATATTTGGAAGAGAAAATTGAAATTTGGAGGCCTTATTACACGACTAAAATGCCATCTTTTCAATAAAAAATCAAGTTTGGTGCACATCCGGTTTGACCGGAAATGCCCACAACTTTCTATTTTTAAATGGAACACCCTATATATTTTTACATTTTTGGAATCTAGAGGAAATTTTGAATACAATACATCCATTTTGGTCACTTTTGATAAACATTAAAAATTTTATTAAAAAATCTATTTCTGAATCCAGAGTGCTGTGGTGCCCAAAATATATTTTAGTTTGTGTGCTACGTTACTATAAAAATAAAAAGAGCAATATGATTGCATTACTTAATTCTCTAGAGGCGTTTAAAATTTTTAAATGTGATTTTTACCCACTAACTCGGTTTTTCTAAATGGGAATTTAATCGTTCACCAATATTTTTAAATACCTCATTTTCATACGAATCTAATGATACCAAAATTTTGAAAATCCGCTCAGAAATATTTAAGATTTCAGCCAAAATACAATGCAACCAAGCTTTTAGAAACATGCGGCTAATAGATAATAGATTAGTGGGCTTTGGAAACTAAAATGGCACATTTCTGTGTAAATCTGGCAACCTAATAACATTGGAAAAATCATAGTAGCCATTGAATGTAATAAAACAATATCAGCTGTCAGGCAGACTCGTGTAGTTATAGGCAATCTTGAGGTATCAAACATTTAATAATTGTGAGCGCAAAGAACGTTACAATTAAGTTTAGCATAGGTATGTGGAGGTAAACACAATTACATCCACAAGGACATTTGCAATAGAATGCGACATCAGTTCGGTTTTCAGAGTTTTATTTAAATGAACATAAATATCTGGCCTATAAATAAATAAAAATCAATTCCGTTTGAACAGTTAAACTTAAAGTAGGTAACAGTAGGTATCTTTAAAATAATTAATATAATTAAACCATAAATTGACATTTATAGATATTATTCAAAATGTCCACCATTTTTTCTATACACAATTCGGCTCTGCGTACAGTTGCTTGAATGGCTCTACGCAATTCAGCCGGCGTTATTTCATTAAGAGCCAGTACAACTTTATTTTGCAGCTCTTCACGGGTATTTGAAGAAGTTTTATAAACTTTATTTTTGAGAGTGCCCCATACATAACAGTCGAGGGGTGTTAAGTCAGGTGACCTAGGAGGCCACCTGATATGACCTTGATTTGCGATAAGGCGTTCACCATGCAAGTTATTTAAATATTCCATCACTCTTCTGGAATTATGTGGGGGAGCACCATCTTGTTGGAAAAACAGATTTTGTAAATAGGCAAGAGGAAGTAAGTCAAGAAATTCTGCTGTCTGGTTTTGTAAAAAGAATAAATATCGTTCGCCAGTAAGTGTTCCATAAAAAAATATGGGTCCAATTATTCGATCTCCAAGTACTCCAAGCCAACAGTTAAACCCAAATCTTTCCTGAATATTCCCCCGCCCTACCAACCTCGGATTTTCTTGAGCCCAGTACCTAGTATTATTTCTGTTAAACATACCTTGGTTCGTAAATCTACTTTCATCTGAATATAAAATATGAAAAGGAAAACCTTGGTTTTGTTGTACTGCATTTAAGAACCAGTTGCAATATACTGTCGTTATCATCTCCATAAAGATGTTGGTGTATTTGGTATTTATAAGACCGAAACTTATGTTTCTTTAAAATTCTGCAAACCGAAGACTGACTAATGTCGCATTCCATTGACAATTCCCTTGTTGATGTTGTTGGGTGTACCATCATAAATCCTAATACATCAATTTCTTTGTCCGCACTTACAATAAATGTTTGATGGTCATCTTGTCGATTGGGTTCGTTTCTTAATTCTTGTTCCACTCTGGCAAACAAGTGTTTGCTTGGATGACGTCTGTTGGGATATCGTTGCTGATACAGTTCTGCAGCTGCAGTTGAATTTTTGAGACGCTCTCCATATATCAGTAACATATCGACCTTTTCATTTCTACTAAAATTATTCATTATCTTTAATTTTTACTCAAAGAGATTTCCGCAACGCTTTATTTTGTATCTGTCTGACAGCTGATATTGTTTTATTACATTCAATGGCTACTATGATTTTTCCAATGTTATTAGGTTACCAGATTTACACAGAAATGTGCCATTTTAGTTTCCAAAGCCCACTAATCTATTATCTATTAGCCGCATGTTTTTAAAAGCTTGGTTGCATTGTATTTTGGCTGAAATCTCAAATATTTCTAAGCGGATTTTCAAAATTTTGGTATCATTAGATTCGTATGAAAATGAGGTATTTAAAAATGTCGGTGAACGATTAAATTACTATTTAAAAAAACCGAGTTAGTGGGTAAAAATCACATTTAAAAATTTTAAACGCCTCTAGAGAATTAAGTAATGCAATCATATTGCTCTTTTTATTTTTATAGTAACGTAGCACACAAACTAAAATATATTTTGAGCACCACAGCACTCTGGATTCAGAAATAGATTTTTTAATAAAATTTTTAATGTTTATTAAAAAGTGACCAAAATGGATGTGTTGTATTCAAAATTTCCTCTAGATTCCAAAAATGTAAAAATATATAGGGTGTTCCATTTAAAAATCGAAAGTTGTGGGCATTTCCGGTCAAACCGGATGTGCACCAAACTTGATTTTTTTATTGAAAAGATGGCATTTTAGTCGTGTAATAAGGCCTCCTAATTTCAATTTTCGATTCCAAATATTTTAGGAAATATCGGGGCGAGAGCAATTCGTGACTCACCCGGTATAGATCAGGTGGTATGGGCGTATACGTTTCGAATACGTCTGGAACGCAGTTTTTGCTGGAATCAGTTTACGAAAACAAAATTTTTTAAATATTTTGTGACCCACTTCCAACAAGAAATGTTCGATAACTTTTTTCGTAATGTTGATAATTTCAATGTTATTAATATTTTTAAAAACAGTAAATATTTGACTTTTAACCTTCTACTTTATATACAAGATATCAATATTGTCCCTCTTATGCCAATACTATATAGCTTTTGTTGAAGTAGCTCATGGTCAATGACGTCGAAGGCCTTTGTCAAGTCAAACATTAACGATACTACATATTTACCAGTATCAAGTGACTTATACAGGTATTCCAAAAAATGGTAACAGGCTGTTTTAGTGGATGTTCCTGTTCGGAATCCATGCTGCGATCTAGTCAGAATGTTGTTTTTTCACAATATAAAGCCACCCTATCATACACAATTCTTTCTAATACTTTAGATACAGCACTTAATAAAGATATGTGTCTACAACTTTCTATTTGATCAGGAGCACCTTTTTTATAGAACGGCACAACAATTGATTGTTTTAGTACAGTAGGAAAAATACCGTCAGTTATTGGGATATTAAATATATATGTTAAATAATGGACTATACTCCCTTTTATAATTTTCAATAACTGTGTTGTCAGATTATCAAAGCCCCCAGATTTTTTCTTTAATTTATCAATAGCCTTAATCTTAATGACCTCATCATTGGCCCAAGAAACATAGATTGCCCCCGGTATACAGAAGTAGTACATGGTAACGACAGGTTTTGGCCAAAATGCTGGTCCAATTTAGTTCTGGCGATTGATTAGCTCATGTGCTGCAAAATATGATAATACTGAATTTTCTGCATCCCTTTCAGCTGGCACACTTGACTTGTGGGACTGTATCAACAAAATAGGCCAAGAAACTGGGTCATCAATTCTACGCCAATGAACGTTTTATGTGATTTGCGGCTTGTTGATTTATATGACTATACATTTTATATACGTGACGCCTGATATATTTGATTTATGTAATCCTCACTTCATAAAATAAATTAACAAATTGGTATAAATCACAGACGCGGGAAGACAGATTTATGGGGTATTAACTTACGACCTTTCGCCAATTTAATTAACTTAGATTATATATTTTTTCAATAATTTATGGATAATTAAATTTGCTCCGTTTACACCAAAATCCAGTGTCTAAAATTTATGCCTCTGCGATCTATTTACGCCACTGCTTTATCTGAACAGCGCCAATTAAAAACAGATCTTAGTTACATTTTCAGTATCGTTATCTTTTTAATCACAGCGTATTTTATATTATATTGTGAGATACATATTAAATTAAAAGTGCTGAAATACAACTGAGTGTCAGGCGCAAATATTAATAAATGCTACAAATTTCTTACGAAAGAATAGTAGCTATCGAATATGAAATACCACAACGATCTGTGCTCATGTTCTTTTTCCTTACAAGTTGCGGTACTAGAGATACGCTGTACTTTCTTTACATCTGTTGTCAATGAAAGATATGGCTCCCTGTCCCGATGTTGCAAATCTTCTACTTATCATTCACATATGGTCTAATTACCAGAGAAAGATTTTAACCTCGAAAAAAACTAGAAGGGTTGAAAGAGTGACGGCAAAATTTCTTAAAATTTAGCCTGTTTTTGCGTACATGACGTACAGGGTGATCCACCTAAGCGGAAACGTTGACATAGCGGCTTTACGGTTGTAGTAGGAAATTTGAATGCTGAAAAGATGGTATTTTCTCCTGGCATTCCGTATCTGAGGTCAAAAAAACAATAGAACATTGGTCGCCAAATCGCAATCTAATTCGTATTTCTGATCAACCCTGTATAATTTAAAAAGATCAGATTTAGATTTTTTTTCTGATTTCAACGATACTATATTTGATACACTTACTATAGATAGTTCCTGAGATATTCGAGGAAACAGTATACAATATTTTATTAACAACTAAATTACAAGAGATAGTAGTAGGCTATGTGAAACATTGGTGTTGAAGCATTTAAAAATAATTATAAACTAAGAACGAGATGTATTCTAAATATCAGTATCACAATAGTGATTTCCATTTTGATTGATACATATTCGGTATCTTTTTCTTATATTTCTTTGCAATCTAGAAAATATCTCCGGTTTTGTATTCAACAAATTAATCTCCCTTATTTTTTGTTTTATTTCATCTATGTTCCTGGACTGATTTTTGAGATATCCCCATAAAAAAAAATCCTGGGGCGTCAAGTCTGGACATCTGGGCGGCCAGGCAATGGTGCCATTTTTGCCAATCCAAGTGTCATATCGTTCATCGAGGAACTCCGTCACACGAAGGATGTTGTGAATTGTAGCACCGTCTTGTTGCCATATAATATTCATATAATCATTTAATGGAATGTCTTCTAGATGTATCTCTATTTCATTCTATACCCAATTCATGTATCAAGCTCCATTCAAGGCTCCGTTATAAAAAATAGGACCTATTACCTTATTCTTAAGAATTTCACACCGGACTCCTACAGACGTTCGACCAGATCTAGAAATTTCTTCGGATTCATGTGGATTTTGTCTGGCATAAACATGGGTATATTTGCGGTTATATATGCCACAAGTGGTGAAGTTAGCTTCATCGGTCCATAAAAATTGTTTTAAGATCATCGGAATCAAATTCATACCCTGCCAATATACGTCTACGGAACCTCACTCTCTTTTCGTGATCTGCTTCAAATAATTTATTAACAGGTTTCACGCTGTACGCCTTCATGCCATGTTTCTTCAACCTGCGTTGAATCGTAGATATTGATGAATTAAGGTCTCTGACCCCATCAAGATACGAGTTTTTTTTAATAATTTTCAAAATAATCTATTACTCTCTCATTATTAACAATTCTGTTGTGACTTATTTTTAAAATATTTGCAGAACCACTAATTCTAAATCGTCTGTAGAGTTTCACGAAACAAGATTTACTTGGAACTCTTCTTTCTCTCGGAATAATTCTGATGATACGTTCTAACTGCAACGCTACACAAAATGTTTGATATTACATACTTCAACAATACTGATAGGTAGAATATTTGATATTAAATTATTGACTTTAAAAGAGAGTACTTTGAAATTTGTGAATTCCGATAGTTTCAAAATAAACCAAATTTCAATTAAAATAGCTGTGAAATCGAGAAATTTATTCCTAACGAAAAATATAAAAAATGTAAATAAGGCTAAGACTGTGTGTAGCATAGTTTTTAATTTCACAATTAACCTTTTTTTTAAATTGGCTTTTATGCAAACACGTAAAAATGCCGGTTTTTTAACTTATTGAACAATATTCGGTAATGATATAATTCCAGTACTTGTAACTTATGGATTTTGTTCATGAATTTCTTCGGTTTCAATTCATAACAATACATTTTGATACAGTTCTGTCAAAAAAAAAGTACAATGGTTCTAAAAGCACGTGGAATTCGCCGGCTTCGCGCGTCATGAGTAACACACGCGTTTGTCTGCTGCATTATTGCGCGCGTTGCCGCTGTTGGTCAGCAGATCTTACTCACTCATGTTTATTCACCACGTGGCGTGTGACTCAGTACAAGAACCGAAACATTTTCGAGGAAATTTTTTTTCTTGTTTTCCTTGTTTGTTATTTTTTTCGCAGATTTTTACTCAGAATTATTTAAAACATGATAAAATTTACAGGCTTACATACAGGGTGATCCAAAAGAAAGTACATTAAATTCAACTGTAAATTAGGATGCCCCAGAAATGAAGATGTTCGTAATAAAGTGGCGCCTCTTAACCAAGTTGCAGCCCCTTGAGAGCCTGGCAACCAGTTCTCTCCTAATAACCTTCAAGCGGATTGACGTACGGTGATAAACTGTGTATCCGGCTCTTTATAAAAGATGGGAGAAGAGCTCTACGGATCAATTTGTATCATTATTATTTCTGAGTAAATTAAATGTATTATTATTAATTATTTTGAAGGCTACAGGCTCATTAGAGCAAGTTCGCAGTGGTATGCAAGATATGTGAGATCATCGCTGTTTATTCAAATAGGAATTGGGTTAATAAAAAAATACACAGAATAATTGAATATTAACTTTAATATAATTAGTGCTAAGAGAAAGGAGGAGGGCCGAATTGGGCGGTGTTTGCCCCAAATTATTTTTGGATAAAAAATCAGAAAACATTTTTTTTAAATGTCTACTAACAATAATAAGTCGACTTTATCCTAAACGGACGATCCTCCAACCCCCTTAGCCCCCCCCCTCAATTTTGAATTTGCCATTACTTGCTAACAGCGTTCTTAGGGAGATATATCGCCTAGCCCATAAAAACTTCTAGATGATCATAAGAAATCAAAAAAATCTCCTGCGTTAGCTTCAGCCACCTTGAGATGTTAAGTTCACCTTGAAACTACCTCTAGCTGATCCCCCGATTCAGCTACCTCAAAATCCTATACATAAAGCGATTCAAATTCATTACACGGCACCTTCTTCAGCTTCACTCTAGCATAATATTGATTTGACCTTGAAATGACCTCTAATTGACAGCAACCGATTCAAGAAAGCCTGAAATCGAATTCAGAGACGCCGCAAACGTATTTATGTATTTTTCTGGGTTTCTTTGTCATCTTTTTTCAATTTAACATTCAAATGACCTTAAACTTGATGTGATACCCTGGTCAAGTTTGGTGATCAAGCACGGATATTTTGCATTTATATTTCCAGCAGACGAATAAATAGTATAACCACTCTCTCCACCCCCCCCTAGGGGGGGGGTTATAAGGGAAAAATGATAAATGAGAGCGGATACAGTTAAAAGGGAGTTAGTGTGATAGTGTGGTATTTTATCAAGCAAATATAAGTTTGAAAGCGATATATCTCCCCAAGAACGCTATTCAGGATTGAGGGGGGTGGGATATCGTCCGTTTAGGGTAAAGTCGACTTATTATTGTTAGTAGACGTTAAAAAAATGTTTTCTGATTTTTTCATCCGAAAATAATTTGGGGCAAAAACCGCCCAAATCGACACTTGTTTATTCTATTCTATTTTATATTTTATTCTATGGTGGTACAAAAATTTATTTACTGGATGCATGACGTGTTTGTTAATCGCCTGATATCTCTGTGGTTTTAGCGAATTGACCAAAACTTTCACTTTATACTTTAACGGACATATTTAAATTAATTCGTGGTGGTATTATAAAAAATACATCTACATTTAATTCACGAATGTTAACCTCGAGCCGTCCCTATTACACCCCACTACGGATATCACACGACGGAACTCAAAATGAAAATAAACCTTATAAGTGGCGTACCATTTTTTCAAAAGGCAAGTAATTAAATTCGTTCTATTGAACATTTGGCTGTTAATTATCCTTTGAGACTGGGTTCGACAATTTCTAGCGAGAGCTCTTTGAAAATCAGAACCTCAATTTGCGATGTAATAGGCATAATCAGAATACGTAATTATTCACAAAACAGATCTAAAGGTTGATTCTATTTCTTTATAAAATTTTCATTACCTTTTAGCTTGTTTGTGTAGACCAGTTATTAACACAGTGAGAATGGGAAGCGAAAATTGGTATATTAACAAGAAATTAATGGTGAGAATTACGTACAGCTCATTTCTGTTTGTAATTAAAGTATAACAGAATATATATTTCGGATGGCTTCTAGTTTGCGAGATATTTCAGTGGTAACGTCGTATGTGGCTGAATAATTTACCGACAATACATTTTGCCAGATTGCTGATTTACCTGAAACTCTTTCAATATTATTTCAAGTTATATTGTTGTAATTATTTTAATAACTTTTTAAATAACTTTTAAATAACTTAAAGAACTTCTTCAGCTAACATCTTCACCTAACAGCTCAATCACTTTTACCATATCAGGCTCGCAAGCAAATATAAGTTTGAAAACGACATATCTCCCCAAGAACCGAGCAAGTACACTGACGTCAATTTGCCGTCATCAGACGTCAGTTTGAGGTCAGTATCGGTCTACTACGTTATTTGCCAAATAAATGACGTCAAACTTACGTCATATTTTAGTACGTCGCAGAGACGTCGTTGACAAAAGTCATTTTTTGGTCATAATATTTATGACATTGAAATTCAAACTATACTGCGTCTCTATAACAACTGCAGTATACATCTTTATCGCCACCTTATTGCAAATAGGTCCAACAACCGGTAGTTGACCGCTGACCTATATTTCCCTCAACCTTAACATACCTATTATATATGTATACATGAATTAAACAAAAACGATTATTAAAATGGCACTCTACCACCACTATAGCAAACATTAGAAAATTAACTCTTGTCTTTGACCACAATGCAAAATAGGAGTGCTGCCATCTACATTAAATGAAAACTTACTTTTTTCTTTTAATTTTAAAACCTTCAGCTCTCTTTCATGAATAAAGAATATTTTTAAATAATTCCATAATAATATCCATTGCTTAATTGAACAACATTCACTATTCGCACAAAGTATTTTATAGAATTTTGCCATTGCACCTGATTTTATTAATGCACAAATTGTACACGGTTAAGGTTGAAAGGGAATATTATGTTTAAACTGGGTACTCAACTGCAAGTAATAAATACACTTTAAAGTAAAATTTACATGAACGACAATAGCTCAGAGGAAGCGTACTGAATTACCAAGCGAGAGGCCGACGGTTCAAATCCCACATCCAGATAATTTTAAGGTAAGTGTTTAAAATCCTGTTACAGTGTTATTTATAATAATATATGTATATTTAAACCATTCCTAATTAACAAAAACGTAAACTGAACAAAAACTGAAAGATTAATTAATATTCTCAAGTGAAATAGATTTTTATTCGGGCCCGTATTCGTCAAATTAAGGTCATATTAAACGTTATATTGACGTCAGCATTGAACCTTGATCGTACGTCAAACTGACGGAAAGTGTTCTTATTTGGGGCCATATTCGTCAAATTAAGGTCATATTGAACGTGATTGTAACGTCAGGATATAACGTCATTAGGATGTGACATTAGACCGTCATTTAAACGTACATTGAACGTCGTTATATTGGGACTTATGACGTATATTATGACAAATAAATGACGTAAATTGACGACAGTGTGCTAGCTGGGAACGCTGTTAGCAAGTGATGGCATATTCAAGATTAAGGGGGGCTAAGGGGGGGGGATCCTCCGTTTATGTAAAAGTGTTAAATAGAGTCTAAGATCCCTTGTAAAAGTCAATGGAAATAAAGATATTATTATTGTAAAATCGATTTATTATTGTCAGCAGACATTAAAAACAATGTTTTTCGATTTTTTCATCCAAAAATAATTTGGGGCAAAAACCGCCCAAAACCGACCCTCCTCCTTTATTCACCATAAATTTTGTTATAAGAACAATATTGGTTTTGCCATGAAAAAAATATTGGTAAAACGAAAAACCTACAAGGAGTGTATGATAATGTTACGAGCTTACGCTAATGCCGATAGATCATGTATAGTAGCCGGAATTAGCAATAGTGATAGGCAATTGCAATCCCAGCATGTCTGCACGCCATCTATGTAGTAGCATTTTAGAAACTTCTACATTGTTCTAGAATACTGTACTAGAAAGATTATGGACCTTGCTGGAATTTTTCGGATGTAGTCTGTAGGTTATTTAAGGTGACTGTTCACGGCGGGAGAGAAGTTTTCAAATGAATTGAAATTACATACATCGAAAGTGACACAAAGTGCACAGTAGAGTGTAAATGTCAAGTAGTAAACATTGTTAAAGGTTGGGTTAGGTTAGGTTTAGTCAGTAAACGTGTATTTTAGTTGACAGACATATTGTGACGCAAGTTATTCAATTGACTGTGTTGTGTTTATTTCTTGTTATAATTTTTGAACCCACAGATTTTAAAGGGTGGATTGGTAAGGGGTAGAAACACATGACAATAATATAAAGTACAAATATGTCATAGCAAATGTATAAAAAAACAATAAGTTTACAAAAAACATACAATAAAAAGACGTGAAAAATGTATGTATCTATAAGGTACGTGTCATTAACCAAGTTATAGTCTAAGATCCGGTAGCTGATTTATGCAGGTATCTGTTTTTTTAATAAAACTTGATTTAAACGAATGATTAATGATAATTTAATACGTTACTGCTGGGTAGCCTAGCAAAAATTAGCCGCAATTAATTTTAATTACGCATTTCGCCCCCTTGGGATAGAAGGCTGATACGCCACTGGTAGAAGTATGTTTCTAGAAATGTATAGAAGAAGATTGAGTTTCTACCTTATTCTAGATTGCCAGACAATTGCGGAATATAAACGAGTATTGTAATGAGACCTACCGGACGTGTATAGTATAATATTTTATTTCATACTGTCTTTATAATTTTTTTTTCAAATGAACAAATAGTACAATATGTTACTAGGAGGAGAAGGCGAACATTACATGTTGAGCCCAGAAGTTTGCTCGCCCGAGGCGCAAGCCGAGCGACAAAATAAAAAATTGCGACTTTAATTTCGAAAAATGGCATCAAATATGTTCAATCTTGGCAAAAAAATTAAATATGGGTAATACTAACCATTTTAAATGCGTACATTGCTTTGTTGCTAAATATTTATCATTAGGTGCTTTATTAAGGAATTCATCAAACTCTTCTTTAGATAAAACTTTTGACTTTTTAGGTTTATAATTAATGTAGAATAGTTTTCAATTTTTACATTGTGTTCGATGTTTAATTTAAATTTTGCTATTGAATATTGCGCCCATAGAGTTGAACTTTTCAGTTTTTTGGATAAATGTGTAAGATATGCTATCATCACAGTTTCCGAATACATATGTACGTTGTTGTCCTTGACCCATTTTATAAATTTATCGTACGCATTATCATAAACTTTTTTGGATTTCGCGGGAATTAATGTTATCACTGATGAATTTGCAATTTCAAGTAATTAAGGTGGTGTGCACTGCATTTCTTCAGACATTTTTGCTTTTCAATTTGCAAAACGACCCGACGTGAAATTTAAAACTGACAGTTATGACAAATCATAGATAGCTACTTGGATTTTTAATTCCTCGTATGATAGGTACACTGCGATGCAAAACTAAGTAGGGCAGCACTTGTTGCTGTACTTATAAGAGTTAAAGAGCGAGATAAGAAGAAAGGAGTATTAAAAGAAGGCCTTTAACTGGGAGACGAAGGATAAATGATGGGTGAATACGATCAGCAATTAGTAAATTACATTTATATTACACCACTACTGTCACTGTCCTACTTACTTTTGCACCGCAGTGTACATTGTTTCATTTTTGTTCTAGGAAAAAAATGAAAAATATTTGTCTTACTACAAAAATAGGTTCTTTCTCCAGGACGTGTTGCAATATATAATGTAAGTATTGTTATATGCTTGAAGAAAAAAGTTTTTAAATTTAAAAAATATTAGTTCGTAATCTAACAATCGCATCACCTTAACGATGTTATAGCTGTTGTTTTTCATAGCTAATTATGATTGTCTTTAACTTGTCACTATGAAATAAAAGTAAATAAAAGTGTAAATTAGATAATTGGCTCCAATTAATATAAAGATATACTAACTATATTTAATCAAAATAATAAAAATCTAATATAGATAACCGATTTTTTATTGTTAATCATTTTTTAATTACTAAAGTTGGTGTAAAATTATATTTTAAAAGTAGAGGTATCTGTAAATGCTTAAAAGTATTAATATAGCTCCAACTTAAATAAAAATTACTAGTTTTGTTAAGAAAATATTTAAATTGTTGCAAGTAATGGTTATCTAACATTTCTCATTTACTAAAATATTATGAATGTAGTAGAAGCCTAATCTATAGTTATGTAATACTCTTCAGTTACTAAAGTTGGTAGAAAGTATATTTTCCAGTAAGAAAGCGCTTTATAGGTAGCGATGATTTTCTTCACTTCTCGGAACGCACTTTTATGGTTGGCTATGACTCCGCCGTTCTTTGAATTATGACAGTTATTTTTGTTATTTGAAAATAGTGTTATTAAATTATTGTTGTAATTAGTTTAAAAATAATCGTTTCATGTATTAAGTAATTGCAGAAACTGTGAATTTAAATATTTTATTTCGTATATTTTTAAGTGAAAAAGTCAAAAGTCAAAACTAGAAATAATTGCTTACTAATAACAATAATATGCTAGTGTTGCTAGGTAACACATTACAGTATCAGATACTGTAATATACGCAGGTAACACATCACGGTATCAGATACTGTAATGTTCGATTTACCGGCCGCCAATGAGTCCGGGAAATAATCATTTACCGGACAGTATGAAATAAAGAGACTTTTTATACTTTATTAATAGGTGCTGTCTGAAAGTAAATCACCTTGTATCTGCTATTAAGTAATCCGACTGTTTGACGTCAATTGCTAAAATAATTAACTTAAGCTCTCCTAAGCACCGCCAGAACTAATTCATTGTATTTTTTTTAACCCTAAGTAATGAAATATTTTTTCTCCGGGCTAAAGATGAATTACAAGTGAGAGAGTATTCCCGTGGCAATTTCGTTCCTTTAGGAGAATTTGCTAAATTAATTTTCTCATTTATTTTCCTTCTCTCTCGGGAACATGCCCTAGTTTTGTTTAGAAGATGTATTTAATTTGGTTATTTGTGAAATATAGAGATCGGGAATATTGTTGAGTTCTAAAATATTTGACACTGAAAAAGACATTCATGGGTATTTTTATAGACAACTTTCACACGCTCCATCTTACATTTAATATGAAAAACAACAAATTACCTATTCATTATTTTCCATATTTAATGCTAGGTGGAGTGTTTAAAAGTTGAGTGCAAAATGCCCAAAGTATGTCTTTCTCACGAAGATACCGTTTAGAAAAGATACAGATTTATTCAGGTCATAAAAGCAGTGCTGTAAGAAGTTCTTCTTCAATTTATTTTTAAACCTGATAGTGAATCGTGCATTTTTTAGCTCTGTGGAAAGTATGTTGTAGTAAGAGGTTCCGGCATAACAAGGTGACTTTTTATGGTAGGTGTGGAAAAATGGTAATAGGGACTGACTAGAGAAACAAAAAATCTTTCTCTAGAGGCACTGTGAAAGAACTGACCTAGGTTTAAAATTTGAATGTTAAGGTTGAGAACCACTGTTTTTCAGGGTCAATGGATGTTACAGTTAGGAATATTAGAAATAATAAAAAACTGTAATACCCGACTTGTGTTCCCACCGGAAGAAGTGCGGCACTTTGATGGGATTACTTGTACCGAACTTTTTGTACCACTAATTATGAAAATGTAAATAATTCCTTCTCTTTCGGCACAACTCAAGCATAGTATGGCCTCAGGGGTTTAAATAGGATTTATTTACATGTGTTTTTTAATTTGGAACAAAGTTATTGTAAGTTTTATTGTCGTTTATAAGAATGTATAAAATTTAAAGTGGTTCATTAACATTTGTAACATTGTGTTAAAACCTTAAAAAATTAGTAATTATTTTAAGAAATTGGAAAACGAACAGTCAGACGTTCGAGATACGATAACAGAAAATAGTTGTGTATTTTAAGTTAGTAAAAAATCTGATTTTTTAACGAATTGAGCGCATAATTTTTCCCAATCAGGTATTGAAAACTAAAAATCGAGTCTTTGGTCTCTATGAAAATTAATGTAAACAATAATAAACGGATCAAAACAAGACAGCGAATACTAATAATAATAATAATAATAATAATAATAATAATAATAACAATCCTTATTTGCCGCGTGTTTTCTTAAAATCCATCTACAAAATTGCATTCGCTCTGCAAAATCTTGAGGTTCTAGTACTTGGACACGTTGATAATGATAGGGATGTAAGTTCATATCTCTGAATGTCCTCCATACCACACGGTTCGCGATATCGCGGGTGCTTAAAGTTGGATCCTCTTCTACAAGTTCTAAAATTTGAACCTCTGCGTCAATTACCTTTTCTTCACGTTGTGGACCTCGTTCTCCTCCATGTCCATCGAGACGACCTGTTTCTCGAAGAGGCTGGTCAATACTAACAAATGTATGAGCACAAGGATGACGTCGATTAGGGAATCTTAAACTATAAAGCTCTTCCGCACCAGCTGCATTTCCACCATTCTCTCCATACACCAAGTGCATATCCGCGAACTCTGGATAAGTGTAATCTCCCATAATGTCCAAAATCTGCGTTTTAAAACACCACACTAAACTGTGAATTAACGTTATCAATAATGAAAACAAAAACAAAAACTTGGTCCAAAATCGAAAAAGTAACACAAAAAGCACGAACGAGAAGTAGTGTCTTACGTAACAAAGTACTAACGACTTGAACGATAAGTCAATAAAATAAATCTTAATATAAGTGGCAGAAAATTCAAAAAGAACAAAAGCAACAGACAAAACCAAGGAACGCGTAGGTCGCGTCGTGTGTACGTTGTTTACCAAGTAAGGACACAGGAAATTATGACTTAAGAATATTACAAGGGAGAGTATAGCACGCGTAATAAGATAATTTGGCCGCGAAGAAGTAAAAAACATGGCGGTGTCCGCTGTCGGTCGCTTTTAACTGCCTTGTCGGCACACTTTTCGATGACCCCCGTCACGGCCTAATTATTTCTTAGGCTCACCATACTTATTTGCACAAATGTCAGAGTATCATGTGCGACAAGACGCGAGGCAATAAAGCCTACCCCAATATGCCAGCGGTTCTCAAACTATGTTAATAAGTATTTTAGAAATGTTTGTTTATTTTATTTCTCCAAAAGTATGAGCTTTAGACCTCATGTTATATAAGGTTTTTTGTTTGTCTTGTTGTTCCCTACCACCAATTTTTTTAATGACATGAAACTAATTACACCCTGTATAATAAATATGGGTGAATGTCACTAAACTTTGTGGATTAGCCTGTTTGTGGTGAATAAAAATCATTAGTTTTAAGATGTAAATTCATGTTACCGTAAGTATATTTCTCTATATGAAAGTCGATCTACAAGATCGTGTCTGTGGCAGACTGAACAGGAGCCAATTATTCTTTTTTACATAATAAACAGCTGTGAGATTTCAGTTGCCTGCACCATAATATAATGTGGCCTAATAAAAATTTAAAAGTGACTCTTCGTTAAACGTATTTTTCAAGGTTGATAAAGCAAAATATGATTTATTCAGCCTGGCACACACACAATCGATGTGTTCATTCCAGCTCACTGAACTATCTATGTAGGTCCCTAGAAACTTTGTTGATAAAATATTATGTGTACTATTAAATTGTAGATCTGGAGATGCTTTTCTGTACAACCCTGTAATTTCTAAACATGTAGTTTTTTCTAGATTTATGATTAATCTATTTCGTGAACATCATTCAGAAAATTGTTTTATTGTACCATTCACTTTTGACTGTAGTTCGTCTTTGGAATTTGCGTAGATTAGGATAGTCGTGTCATCTGCGTACATGAATACTCTGCCATCTTGTATATAGAATAGCAGGTCGTTCATGTACAGTAAAAATAATAGTGGCCCAAGTACACCTCCCTGAGGAGTGCCAATTTCAGAGTATAAGTTTTCGATTTTTACTTTGAGTGTACGATCTGTGGTGTATGATATTAACGAGTTATTATTAGGGCTTCATATACCCATTGCATCTAGTTTTTTTTATAGCAAGCTTGCATCCGATACACTGGATGCAAGCACGAGATAAATCAAAACATGCGTTTCACAGAGGTAAGGAATACACGATCCACCATCAGCTTTAGAAATAAATCGACCTGAATTAATGCATATCTTTTCTAAACGGATCCAACTAAGTATTTTTTAGTTATAGCTACAATTTAAAAGTAGCTGTAGAATATTTTAATTCGTGTTTTCTGTCCTTGTCCTTATATATTTGTTTATGTCTCAAAGTTCTCACTAGTCAACAGTCAATGTTCACTTGAATTTTTTAATAAATTTTGCAAATGTTAGTTTTACTAATGAAATATGTATTAGTTAATAAGTTAATCAAGTACTCTTGGCAAACAAGGCAATAAAGGATTGGATTTGATTTCAAATTCGAAATTTGCAGTTTAGCCATACTTCACCAAAGTGGTATCTCAATCTCGATTTAATTCAGGGTTTCAAATTAACATGCATCTAAAATATGCTACGTGACACTTAACGGGAAGTTAATTTCATAATATGAGTCAACTCGAGATTGAAAACTGGCTGTTAATAACCAAGTTTGTCATACTTCTCCTATTTCTGGCAGTTTCATATATACTTCAGTTAAAATAAATGATAGTTTCTGTCCATATAGATTTGTTTTCATGTTTACCAATGACTGATGTTACACTTAAATGCATAAACAAACAAATAATGAATAATGGTGACAGTGTAATGTATGCCGGGCTATATCTCATTTGCTTCTGTAGAAGTTCATTCCAACAGTCAGTAGATCCATCATTGCCGTACACTTATATAGGCCACGCTTCGACTACCAGAAACTAACTTTGAGTACTATCAGCATATTAAAGTTGAGTATCTCTGCTCAACTTTTAGGATGCAAATGTGTATATTTGAAGTGGATGAACTATATCGCCTACTAAAATTTTATTAGTGACATTCTAATTCTCTTCATTGCATTTTTCAACTTGCCTGGATCATTTCTCATTCAGTCATTGATTCATTTTCGCTATATACTCCGAAAATGGGTACTGGGTACACATTAACTGAAAACATAATGTAATCGTAATTTGGTATATTTCATATTTCAAATAAGTTGCCACGAAAAATTATATCGCATTGTAACTAAAGGGTATGAAATATTGATGACTAGGAGCAATGAGGACCAAGATAATTGCAAATACTGAGGGAAGTACTAATTTTCACCTTTGTGGCAGCTGTCAACCTAAAGTATTAACGGTGGAAAAAATTATTTAAATAAAAGTTGTAGACTTTTTATCCCTCAGAATGTTCTTCACCAATACGGAATTTTCGTCATACAGTTGACAAATAATAGGACCAGCTGTCTGAGTGTTGCTTCTCTAATAGTACAGTCCATAACACTAGCCGTATTGGTAAAAATAGCAAATGCTTAGTAGCTTCGTCATGCTAAATAACAATATAAAAAGCAAAAGTTCAAGTTGGCTCTGGTTTTCCCGATACAGGTAATAAAATGTAACGCAGATATAAACCCTAGTTTATGGGCGATCCTATCTCAAATAACAGGTAGAATTAGAATTCTATGAACAATAGACATACTATACTAACTATCTATCTCTTTATTTGTCACTAAAACTAATATTAATTCTTAGGTAGTTGTATTTGTACCTTGTGCACTAAGCGTTCATTTTCGAAAGTAAATATTTTGAAAATATGCCACTAGATTTTGTAAATACACCTAACAACTTTTGTTATATTTGTGATGAAGTGACCCTTGCGCGTCAAAAACGTAATTTTACTCCCAAAATTAAGAAGGAGTATCAGTTACATTTTGGTTGTATAATTGGAGATGAAGACATAAAATTGGCAGATCATACATGTTGCAGCAATTGTGTGAACAATCTTTGCAGTTGGCTAAGTGGAAGAGGACGTTCAATGGCTTTTGCCGTGCTCATGATCTGGCGAGAACCTAAAGATATGAATTTACTACAAGAAAATGTTAAAGTTTCCATGTATCGAAGTCATCAAAAAGATTTTACACCTTTCTTCAAAATGAAAAATGAGTTGGTTGCCTGCAAGGACATTAACGGTTTAATGAGTGCTTGACACATTCTCCATGTTCCTAGTGACTGGAGACTTTTTTATTGACGCCTCGAAACTTAGTCCAAAGGCTGTGTTACCCCACAATGGAAATAAATTGCCATCAATTTCAATCGCCCATGCTGTCTACATGAAGGAAAATTACAGTAACATGAATATATTGCTACAAAGTATGGAATATGACAAGAATAAGTGGTAGATTTGTGCAGACTTAAAAGTGATAGCTATCTTACTTGGTATGCAGCAAGGGTATACCAAATATTGCTGTTTTCTTTGTGAGTGGGACAGTCGAGCGCGATTACAATATTACAAAAGAAAAATTTGGCCGCCAAGACTGGGTTTTGAACCAGAAGCAAAAAATGTTACTTGGCATTCACAAAAAGTAATACTGCCACCACTCCACATAAAACTGGAGCTTGAAATGAAAAACTTGGTAAAAGCTATGGACAAGGAAGGACGTGCTTTCAGTTATTTAAAACAAAAATTTCCCAGACTTAGTGATGCGAAAATTAAAGAGGGAATTTTTGTGGGTCCTCAAATCAAGAACATTTTCAAAGATACTGAATTTGATAACATTCTAGAAGGTAATGAAAAAGCTACCACAAATTAGGATGCAATATGTCATTAAAAGTCCACTTTCTACATTCACATCTAGATTATTTCCCAGAAAACTGTGCTGCAGTAAGTGATGAGCATGGAGAGAAATTCCACCAGAATATTCAAATATGGAAAAAAGATAGGGCAAATGGACTTCTGCGATGTTATCAGACTACTGCTGGACATGTATAGGGGATGTTCCAGAAGTATATAACTTATAAGAGACGGGCTTACGAGCGCAAGAAGAATAATTAATTTTCTGATTAAAGAGCTTATATTCTAATTAACTATATATTATATAACATGTATTTGAAATATATATCAAAATGGCAAATACTGTGAAATGCTTACGATCATCACAATTTTATAAATTGATAATTATTTTTACATATTGTTTCTTAATTATCCTTGTAGCTACCTAATTTTTGTACGTGTTTTTTAAAAAATTTTAATGTATTTACAATTGCATGCATTCGATAACTATAGAGTTATATATATTGTTTCTCTTCTGACTTGCCAAAAATATTATACTATGTAATTTGGTTAAATAAATTATCTTATCTTATATGTTAAGGCGAAGAAATTTCATATACTTAAATTCTCAGAAACAAGTATGCGGAAATAAATCTTAATAACTGTCAATCAAAGTGAGAATTCCACTCTGATCTGGCACAAAAGTTCCAGGAAGACGGTGACTGATCAGTGAAAATTCTATTATAAATGTAGGTTCACTGGCCATACATAAGATTGATCACTTTTTAATAGTTGTAACTTCTTTGGATATGCGTCTCTAGGTAAATAATCTCTATTTATTTAATAGTAGTACAC
The DNA here is from genome assembly GCA_963583905.1 of Stenurella melanura. Taxonomy (NCBI): domain Eukaryota; kingdom Metazoa; phylum Arthropoda; class Insecta; order Coleoptera; family Cerambycidae; genus Stenurella; species Stenurella melanura. The sequence continues at coordinate 16,595,032 of OY757315.1, forward strand.
ACACGGATGTCTCTTTTGGAGAAAGATAGATATAGTCGAATAAAACGTTTTTCGATAGTCCTTTAAGGAGGTTGAGGCGTTACCGTCCCAGCCAAAAGTAAGTCGAATTCTAAATCGGAACTTTTCCATAATAAATTATTACAAAAGGTTATAAGTCGATGATATCAATAATTATTGTCGTAAAGGCATAAATCATTTTTTACTATTAATTAATTATTTAAGTAGATTTAATTATTATACCTAATGAACTAACTTTTAGATGTTTTGTCCAAACTTATTAAAAACAAATAAAAAAGAATGTGTCTTTGAAGTGTTAAGAATACACCATAATTTTATCAAATTTTTTTATTGCTGTTTAATAGTATAAAAAAATCGGTAACGGTATTTACACAGAACTTCCCTCGTTATTTGTGCATGGTGGTCACTCTAAAAAATTATTAAAGAAAACCTGATAACTTTTGGTCAAAAACATATACAGAGTGCTCATCCAACAGCAAAAGTTCAATACTAAATAACAGGTGCCAAATATGGAAGACTTGCGCAAATACCTTTACAAATGTCCACGACTGAATTATTTCTTGGGAAGACCAACCTGTACATTTTTCAATAAAAGTGTAATAGGTGCATATGCCAAATATTATTGCCATCTGTCACATTTTCAATTCCACATTCACGTAATGGAGTGGAAGTATAGTGGTGTTTAAAAAATTTAATTTTTTTTGCAATTTTTCAAAAATGTTGGTAAAAAAATGTTCAACTCATTTTTTTTTAAATAGATTTAAAACGCTATGAAACGTTGAAATTTTAAATTTGAAGAAAGAAAAAAAAATTTTTCCATCTGCTTTAGTGGTAGGTAACAAATTTTTTAAAAAAGGTGGAAAAAAATTTTCAAAAAAATATTTTTTTAAATAAGTTTAGAATGCCATGAAATGTGGAAATTTTAAATTTGAAGAAAGGAAAAAAAAATTTCATCTTTTTTAGTGGTAAAAAAATTTTCAAAAATGGTGAAAAAATTTTTCAATTTTTTTTTTTTGGAATAGGTTTAGCGTGTCATGAAACGTGGAAATTTTAAATTTGAGCAAAAAATTTTTTTTTTCACTATTTATTCCGTTTAGACGGTCCACCTAGTATATTTTCCAGTGAAAGTTTAACCATTTCTTCGCTGACAGTAGGGTCAACTACCTACTAAACTTGACTGCTCTCCGTCAAGCAGTTTTGTTTAGTTAATGCACCAACAGACAGACAGACAGACAGACAGACAGACGGACAGACTGACGGAATTGAAAAACCTATATTTTCGTAATCTACGTGATCTGAAACGTCAGAATACAATACTTGCCTTCTGTATGCGAGGGAAGTAAAAATTTGAAAACTTAGATCAAATCAAAAAGTACCATTAAAATGCCCACAAAATTCTTAAAAATTTTAAGTAACATATTCGAAAATGAATTATTATTTGTTTGCTTATAATTGTATTGAAACATTATTTATAGGATTTTGCAAACAGCAGAAAAATTAACTATCTATAAAAGAAAAACTTTGTGTAGAAATATTAATGAAATCTTTGCATTCTTTCGATAACCTGAATTCTGGTTATGCTAGCAAATTAAAATCCTAAAATGAATTTGTCTAATTTCTTATTTGACAATTCTCATTCTAACACTAGCATCGACACAGTCCCCTACGGCCATGCAGATTAAACTAGTATCCACATGACCCCCTACGATTATGAAGATTCAGTTAAAAATGAGAACAAAGACCTAAAATGAATTTATTTATCTACCTTGTCTTAAAAAAATTTTTTCATTCCAATGGATTACATTTTCATGAAATCTATCATTCTATTTCCTGGAAATGCTTAGCCTTTGAAACGTTTTTCGCCCTTATTCTGGAGCTCATCAGAAAGACATAAAGCCATTCATAAAGATTGTCTTGGTTTTGCATGAAACATCTTTATGAATGGCTTTATGTCTTTCTGATGAGCTCCAGAATAAGGGCGAAAAACGTTTCAAAGGCTAAGCATTTCCAGGAAATAGAATTATAGATTTCATGAAAATGTAATCCATTGGAATGAAAAATTTTTTTTAAGACAAGGTAGATAAATAAATTCATTTTAGGTCTTTGTTCTCATTTTTAACTGAATCTTCATAATCGTAGGGGGTTATGTGGATACTAGTTTAATCTGCATGGCCGTAGGGGACTGTGTCGATGCTAGTGTTAGAATGAGAATTGTCAAATAAGAAATTAGACAAATTCATTTTAGGATTTTAATTTGCTAGCATAACCAGAATTCAGGTTATCGAAAGAATGCAAAGATTTCATTAATATTTCTACACAAAGTTTTTCTTTTATAGATAGTTAATTTTTCTGCTGTTTGCAAAATCTTATAAAGAATGTTTCAATATTCGAAAACTATGAAACAAATATGCAATTTTAATTAATGAATTAAACATTTCAAACACTAACTAGATTTTCCTAGTTAGTATTTCTTTTTCATGCGGAAATTTATCATTATTAGGTATCACTTGAGTTTTCAAATAAATGAAGTGCGGCTTATTATCTTCTATAAGTCTGAAGTACAACCTAATACTTTTTTTACTTGTGCCGCAAAAACGTTTAAAAAAGTTCGCCCTGATCAAATACCCAATTAGCTTGCCGACCGATAATGTAAGCTTGCGTAGGAGCTACACAAGACCATAAAAAACTTTTATTTTTTTTATTGAATAGCAGCTACGTGGAGAGGGCTTGTTAGCTTGACAAAGGGCTGGGGGATATTAGGATTGGCATAAAATGTGAGGGAGTTCAAGTGATATTTTAATTCAAGGATATATACTCTTTTCAAACTCAGTTGGAACAACAGGAGAACTCTCAACACATAAATTTACTCATATCCATAGCCGTCGACAACTAAGGGCTTAGACCATTTATAAAATTTTTTGAAATAAATTGAATAATAGTTATTAATACAACAAACGGAGTATCTTTTGAGAAATGCAAAAATTTTTCATATGGAACCATTGGGTGCGTCTCAGTCAAGTTTTACATATTCCTTTCTACTTATGTTATAGAAACAAATTAAACTTACATTTTTAGTTTCTATGAAAGAGGGAAACATCGAAACCATATTACTTCATACGTAAGTTGTCACGCTGCTAACTTGCTAAACCAAAATCTTTTAGTCACCACTATTTTACTTCGATCAAACAAGAACAAATTTTGTCGTTTGAAGGAAATAACTAAGAAAGTTATGAAATAAATAGGCAGTCTATATGTCTTTAAATTCTTCAACTTATATACATTTTTTTAATAGTCTCATGTTTTAAAGTGGATGATTATTAATGCATACAACAAAGTAGTAATACTCAGACATTCGCCACTGTGTTCCCCAAGGTTCAATATGAGGCCCTCTATTATTTTTATTTACACTGTTCATTTACCAAATTATGTCCTATAGGGTGTTACTGCATTGTATGCAGGTAATATTACTGTTTCTGTAACACCTATCATACTCCAGGAGGAACTTTATCATAACATATATGATGCACCAGATAATATACACAATTGGTGCCAAAGAAATTGGCTCATTTTGAATGACGTATCTTTTTTAAAAGCATTTTAGCATCACAAAATCAACAAAAATCCTCGACACCTACATACACTTTAGATTAAGATGGGAATAACACAGAAATCGCATCTGTAATTGCTTAGAAATCGCATTTGACAATTGACCGAAAGTCATACATCTTCTTCTCTCAAATTTAAAATTATCGCATTTCGTCACCTTCTAAATATATCTATAAAAAACTGTATTTACGACTCCTATACTTCCACACACTACGTGGATGAGGATATAATAGGAAACAGCAAAACATTTTAATAATAAATGCACTTTATAGTATTGATGAATTTCTATATAGATACGAAATGTTCTTATTCACAATCACACAGAAATAATCAAATTGTCTTATATGTCAAAAGTTGAAAGGTATGACATTTTATCTTCATTAGACAATTGAACTGAAATATGACGTTTCGGGTTGGAAAGTGACCACATTCTTACCACTATTCGAGAGACAAAGACAAAGAGAGTGTGTTTATTTAATAACACAAACCTCGACACATACAGATCAACTAATTCTACAAATGCTAGCTAAACAAATAAACTGAATAAATATTTATGCGTTAAAAACGACGCGACGTTACATTCACATTTGTCCTCTGGCAAAAGAATTTTTTGTTTATTGCCTACTTAATAAAAACAATATAATACTATTTGAAACTTTAGTAAATGGTTTATTGGCTTTTGTTCTTTATTTCAAGGAGATGATGGTAAATAAAATAATATACAAACCTTGGTGAAAAGTCTCATTGCTGTCTCGAGAATTAGTTGATCTCGACGCTTCACACCCCGGTCAACTGTCTCATCTCTCGAAAATAATGACACTCTTTCTACCTCGGTATGTAATATACTACTTTCTACTCATATAAATCACCATGCAAATGATTAAATGCAACCAAGGTCCGAAATGGTCGTCGTTTTGAGATATGGAGCCCTAAACATCAATTTTAAGAGAAAGTTTTTATTTATAAAAGAAAGTATAACAACATTATTCTTGAATTGGGAAAAACTGCAGTGAAGCCCTTGAAGACCCAGGCCCAAGACGAGTAAGAAATATGGTGGTATTTAAAAATTAATTATGCAGTTCTATATTTTTACGATAGCTAGAAATTTTTTTAAAAATTGCAAGTAAACTAGATAAAAAAGTCTATAACTGGAAATTATTTTCGAGCATACAGGGCGAGCCAAGACGAAATTACAGGACCAAGTGCCTTTCTTTTTAAATAGAATGCTATGTATATCAGTACATTTTTTGAAGCCTCTTTCTAGGCTCTATTTATTCCTATATTAACATTGAATATCTCCGAACCACATGGATGTTGTTGAAATAATGCAGTTTGCAGATAGATGGCTATTAAAAAAATCGCCACAGTCACAATTATGGGTTTTAAGAAAAACTTATGCGAATACCAGTTACGAGACATCTAATTAATGTTTTTGATTCATTTTCATTTCTTAAAACTGTACAGGGTGGTCAAAAATTATTTTTCATTTAAGAACTTTTTAAATTGAATTTTCCCAATTTTTCAAATGAAGCACCCTGTATATTTTTCAACGATGTGACGTAGAAATGAAAGACGAACGGTTTTTGTAAGTACTTCCCTATGGCTAATTGCAACCAAGTTCGTTTTATTGAGCAATATTTACAAAATTCAAAAAGAAACTTAAAAAAAGCTGTTTCTTCAAATAATTCAGTAGAAAAAATTATAATAAATGTTCCACGTGTTGCCCATCTTGATTGACAATTAACACACATCTCTATGCGCTTTTGAAATGAGGATCCCACTGTTCCTAAAACTGCCGGTGTGATAGATCTAGAGGCAGTTATTATTCTTTCCTACATATTTTGTACTGTTGTAGGTGTGTCTCTATAAACAATTTCCTTCACGTATCCCCATAAAAAGAAATCCAATTTTGTCAGATGTGGGGATCTAGCAGGCCATTTAGTGAGTCCATTTCTTTCAATCCATTGATGAGGGTAGGTATTATTTAATTGGTCTCTAACTGCATTTAAATAATGTGGTGGAGCACCATCTTGCTGAAACCACACCCTACTTCGAATTCTTTCAGGGAGATTTACCAATAATTGTGGCAGATAGTTTTCCAAAAAAAGAAGATAAATAGCTCCAGTCAATGTACCATCAAAGAAGTGTGGCCCTATTACATGTTCTCTAATAATTCCTCCCCAAACATTTATAGACCATCTGTGTTGATTATCAACTTGCATACAAAAGTGAGGATTTTCCGAAATATAATAATGGAAATTGTGCCTATTAACAAATCCATTTTTGTGAAAAGTTGCCTCATCAGTGAATAAAACTTTATTGAAGAAGTTGACATCATCTAGCATTTTACCTCTGGCCCAATTTCAAATTGTAGGTGCTTTTGAAAATCGTCATCAGATAATTCCTGGTGCATTTGAATATGATACGCATGCAACTTATTTGTGTTTAAGATTCGACCCACAGACCATCTACTTATTCCTACTAATAAGCTCACTTCTCTTTGACTAACATGGGATTCTTAACCGTTGCCAGCATCACACAAAACTCATTTTCTTCGATCACAATACGTTTCATTCTTTCACTTTTTTATATTCGACATTTCTAGTTTCCAGAAATCTATCGAGAAAGTTTTGGAAACTGCTAACATCAGGAATCCTTCTTTCAGGATAACGTTGGTGATAAATTCTATTGGCAAGTAAACAATTTCTGTCTGACTCGCCCAAAACAAAAGTCATGTCTACAAGTTTCGCTTTATTAAAATTCATATTGTAAAATTCCAAATTAACTAACGACCGATAAGTGTGATAAATGCTCCGTTGTACACGACAATTCATACCAAACTGATGTTTTATTGCCTGTCGAATAACGAAAACGGCAAAATAATGTACAAAAAAATATTACAGTAAAAGACCTGTTAAATACTATTTACTCATTTCAATGGATTGGAGGAAAATGTCCCACTAAGTGGCTCAAACTATAGCAAAAACATTCAAGAGAAAAGTGTTTAACCATAATTATGTGCTTTATTAGATCTTAATGATATATAGATATGATGAAAAGAAAAAAAATGCATAATTCTAAAAATCTGATAAAAATAAATATTCTATTATTACTACATCATAAAATAAAAACACTGAACGTTCACGATACTGCAGTTTTTGCACTCTACGTGCAATTTGCAAACGATTCAAAAAGCGTTATTAGACTAACGTGTTAGTACTTTTATTATTCCTGGACTAATTATCACAAAGTAACGCTTACACAATTAACTATTTAAATAGAAAAGAGTTCACCCCATGTTATTATTTCAATGTTAACTAAGTTTTTATGTCGCACAGCAAGAGATAAAATCAAACAAATGTACACAAATAAATCGTTCGTCTAAAAGATCAGGCAAAGATTGGGAAAGTATATAAATTTCTCTCTTTCGTGTCTAAATGTCTTACATCTGAGAGTAAGTACCTACTGGACGCAATAAAATGAAATAACAATAGTTTTATTCTGAGGAAGCGTTCGTCTTGTTTTACACTTTCCCTTCAGCAAATCAATACTAATCAAGCATCCAGCGAACTATATTGGACAGCTGTTTACGGCCGCACTCCAGATCTCTCTAAAAGCACACGTAGAGGAAACTGACTGTTTGCTATTTATTACATTCCATAAAAATCCATCTAAAACTTAGTCATTTATTAGACTCTAATATCTAATAAATATATTAACAAATTCAATTCAAAAAGACTTAAATAATTCAATTTTAACCGGCACGACAGCTGAGTCGGCTATGCGACTTAGTGGCAAGCGCGCTTGGCCAGACTGCCTATCGTGTACTGGGTTCGATCCGCAGCTCCGACACTGTCAATGTTGGTGGGTAATGGATGTTTTCTGCGTTTTTTCAAATGTGTAACTCCCTTCCGGCCAGCACAGGCTTTGGACTTGGGGTTGTCTACTATGTGTGGTGTATTTATGATTATGTTTTAATTAAAAGTAATAATCAGGATTTTTCTGGATCTGATGTCCGGAGCCAGCCAGACATCCACGACAAATAGTGTCGTGGGAAATGACGGACTGGATGGGATGAGCCAGATCAACTTAAAATAAAAATGAAATAATGACCAGGCTCTTTTTGCCTGAGGCGAATTAGGATGGTAATGAACAGGTGAACCAAAGTGGAATAATAACTTATTAATCAACCTTATTTTTGATTAATAAGTTAATCAAAAATAACGTGGCGTAGCACTGATTGAAATCATTTGTTACCACAGGAAAAGATGATAGATAAAAAACTCACAGACCTTTCATCTTATGTAAGTATCATAGGCGTATTGAAAATACGAATTAGTAGTTTTCTAATTATACAATACAGTACAAATAAACTGAAACCTACAATTGAAAGTTAATAATCATTTTAATTGTAATGCTGGAAATATTTTATTATCTTTTTCCTGAGATACTGAGGGCTATATGTTAATAAATATTTATAAAACCAAAAGTACAGACAACCGACGACTGTAGTTCGCAATATTTATGTTTACTAGTGGTCAAGGTATTGACCTATCGTTTCATCTGTTTCGGATGGATTAATGTTAGTTGGCTTTAATTTCAATTTTCGATTAGTACCAGTTGGGAGTGCGAGATTTTGTTCGGTTCCTTAAATGAAAAAAAATTCATGATATTTCGTGATATCCTAGTATACTTATTTTGAGTTATTACGTAAACTTATGTGAACTTAGGCCGACGAGACTTGACGGAGGGAGCGAGGACTCGGAAATGTCATAAAAAAAATTGAGACCTTGGTTTCTAATATATACACCGAATCCCAAGTTTCCAGAACATTGCTAGCTTTCCTAACTTATTTACCTATATTTATCCCCTCAACACATCAACGGAGTCGGCTCGAAATATAATATATATACGAATCGAACGTATTGACCCCTCATTTTAACCGCGAATATCTCGAAGGAGCGAAAAAATGATAAGATTATATGTTCATCACATGTAAATTGTACATCACTCATTGTTTTAATAATTTTGGCTAAAACATTATGAAAATTATTTAATTTACACCACAAAATGAACCAATTTTTAACGAGATTCTCGTCGCATTAAAATTTAACTGGTTATACCTCGAAACCCACGTACTAGTTTTTTGTAAAATTGGTATGGCATGAACGAATACTTTTACTTCCCTCGCATACCGAAGGGAAGTATTGTATTCGAGAAAAAATCACCCTCCGAGATTTTTTCGGATTCTGACGTTTCGGAACACGTAGATTTCGAAAATATAGGTTTTTCAATTTCGTCAGTCTGTCTGTCTGTCTGTTGGTGCATTAACTAAAAAAAAAAAAAAACTACTTGACGGAGAGCAGTCAAATTTGGTAGGTAGTTGACCCTACTGTCAGCGAAGAAATGGTAAAACTTTCACAGGAAAATATACAGTGTGGACCGTCTAAACGGAATAAATAGTGAAACAATTTTTTTGCTGAGATTGAAAATTTCCACGTTTCATGACACGCTAAACCTATTTTAGAAAAAAAAAATTGAAAATTTTTTTCACCAACATTTTTGAAAAAGTTTTTACCATTAAAATAAAAAAAAAAAACATTTTTCTTTGTTCAAATTTAAAATTTCCACGTTTCATGGGATTCTAAATCTATTTCAAAAACTTTTTTTTAGCAACATTTCTGAAAAATTTCTTACCACTAAAATAGATGTTAAATTTTTTTTTTGTTCCAATTTAAAATTTTCACGTTTCATGGCATTCTAAACCTATTTCGGAAAAAAAAATTTGGAAAATTTTTTTCACCAACATTTCTGAAAAATTTCTTGCCACGAAAATAGATGGAAACATTTTTGTATTCGCTCAAATTTAAAATTTTTACGTTTCATGGCATTCTAAACTTATTTCAAAAGAAAAAAAAAATTTACCAACATTTTTGAAAAATTAAAAAAAAATGAATTATTTTAATCACTCCATTACGTAAATGTGGGATTGAAAATGTGACAGATGGCAATAATATTTAGCATATGCACCTATTATTCTTTTATTGAAAAATGTACAGGGTGGTCATCCCAAGAAATAATTCAGACATGGTGGACATTTGCAAAGGTATTTGCGCAAGCTTTCCATATTTGGCACCTGTTATTTAGTACTGAACTTTTGCTGTTGGATGAGAACTCTGTATATTTTTTTTCACCAAAATTTATCAGGTTTTCTTTGTAATAATAGCAATAACTATATTCCGATTATTATTCTTAATGTAATTTAGAGTGACCGCCAAGCACAAATAACGAGCGAAGTTCTGTGTAAATACCTTTACCGATTTTTTTTATATGTGGTAATTTTTTAAAATATTTTGGTCCAAACTCCTCGTTATTATTTACAAAAATTTGCAGCCATGTCTGTTCAGTTATCTTAGGAGACGAGTCGAAAATTCTTTTTCGGATGTTCCCTTCTAATCAAATAAGCAGTTATTCCGAAAAAAAAAAATCAATTGTTAATTAATTATATAATTTGAATAAGTGAATAGAGAAACAAATTATTCGATCCCAAGAGGTGAGGTGCCGTACAGCGCAGGCTTGCTTGCATACTGCTTAGATGTTCTGTCGACCTCGCAATCTTACCTTCATCTCTCTCTCGCATTAATATTACTATTGGGCTTAATAACTCAATTAATAGACCCGAATTCTTTTTTCTGAAAATGTTTGTAATATACCGGGTGTAACAGGATCTTGGTAAACCCTTTTCTCATTTAGTTTTGAAGATAATTGATTGAAATTTAGGACATACTACATACATAATAAGCGGCACTTTTTGACAGACAATTGATTTTCTTTCACTTCCGGTTTCGCCGGAAGTGACACTGACTTTCTATTTTTAAATGGAACACCCTGTATATTATTGCATTTTCGAATTCTGCATAATTTTCTGAATGCAACGATGGCAAATAAGTGACATTTCAAGCATCATTTTTTTTATAATATAATTTTTAGTTTTCCATTTAAGTGTGCCATGACGGTTCCAATTTATTCTAAATGACCCTTGTAATGCTACAAAAACCGAAATCCCGTTAGAAACACTAAATTATGTAATTTATGAGCAGATAAATAGGGCTAAATAAGTAAAGTAAGCAAGTAAGAGTCCATAAACTCGAGATTTGGTGTATATACTACAGACCCAGGTCAATTTTTTTAAAGATATCTGCCCCCCCCCCCACCACCATCCCCACCTCATTTTTAAAGGGGCTAAAACATTAAGGTATTGATGTGAAAATTGGTGCATCTCCCACCGCTATTTATTTATTAATTGTCTTATCAGCAGATTCGTAATCAACGATCTCAAAAATTTTATTTTTATTTCACTGAGCATTTTCAGTTCAAAATAACCGAAATTTCTCGAGTTATAACATGTTGAATAATCTTTCATATAAAGCGGATTTTTTGAGTTAAAAAAAAATCAGCAAAAAAGTTATGAAAATTAATCTATGATTATAGAGGGCCTAATCCATTAATATCCAATGTATTTCCTAATAACTTAGTTTTTTCGTCTAATTGTACTGCACCATATTATTAACGATTAATTTCTAAGGCAATCTTGCATGAAACTGTCGGTAACCGCACAACATAGCAGACTATATAATAAGCATATTTCGTCTCTCGTTGGTGTTTATTATTGACCCAACAAGGTCTGATTAACATTCCGTCCTGTTTGTATTCAACTTATCTGTTGCATTATCCTGCTCTCTAAACAATAATAGGTCCTTATGCGTGATACATTGAACAATACATGTCCTCTCATTGTCATTTAGAGGATATGTTGCAAAATACTCATGTCATAGGAAATTAATAATTAATAATGGTCAAGGGAATGGAAAATTCTCTGCGTATTTACATCATTGAGTCATTGGGAAAGCAATGTAGTGCCAGTTAAAACGAAAAACGTTTGAAAACTTCAGACCTAGATTTTGTTACATAATATTCACAACACACATGCCCAGTGCACAGTATACATGTAATAAAATTAGAAATGAAAGTATACATAATTAAAAGTGATAATAACAAAAATAACATTGAAACATATTCTTTACAGGACTTTGCAAACAGCAGAAAAAAATAACTATCTATAACTAAAAGAAAAACTGTGTAAAAATATTAATGAATCTTTGCATTCTTTCGATAACCTGAATTCTGGTCATGCTAGCAAATTAAAATCCTAAAATGAATTTGTCTAATTTCTTATTTGACAATTCTCATTCTAACAATAGTATCCACACAGTACCCTACGGCCATGCAGGTTAAACTAGTATCTACATAACCCCTACGATCATGAAGATTCAGTTAAAAATGAGAACAAAGGCCAGACAGATTGACGAGGCTGGTTTAGTACCATATCCGCCCACTAGTGTCGATATAATCGAACGTAAAAAGGGGTGTGACTTTGAAATCATGTATACCGGCTGTCCCAAAAATTAATTCCTGCTAACCCTTGTGTGTTAGCGCCAATTTGGGTATAACAATTTGTTTGAGTATGGGAGGTGAGGCGCTACAGTTTATAGTGGAATTCGTACCACTTATGCGGGATAATTTACAATGAAATATCATTTGCTGTACTCATTTCTGTATGTATGTCATGAATGCATGTTGGAGACGCTAATTACTAGCTATTGGCCTCAAGTTACCGATGAAGGTATACAGAAAAACTGCAGCAGTTTAGTTTTCTTAGAGACGTTAAAAGTGGGTAGTTCTTCAGATTCCTGAACGGGGCTGAAACCATTGATGTAACTCTGCCTCTGGAAACGTAGTTTCCACAAACGCTAAAGCTCCCCGACGCCGACGCACGTTTCGATAACCAACTTAGCATCATCGGGATATGATTAAAACTAAAACTTCTTCTAAGTGCTTAATAGTTCGATCACAGATATCCTGCTTCACAAACTTGTTTCGCTTGTACAGCAAGGGAAGAAAATTACAAGAAAGTTATTAAAATTTAATAATTCAGTTTCTGAAAGGCTATATCTGGGTAAATGGTACAAAATCGGCCTCAGCTTGAATTCCGTCAATATTTCTTATGGATAGTTCTCTTTCACAAGAACTATAATCGCCTAGGCAAAAAGGAGTTCACTATGTATAACTATTGTACCTAAAATCCAACAGCTGAAAATTAGTACGTCTATGTTTAATTAACAAATGAAGTTATGGAAAACGAGTTTTTCGCTTTATCTTCAGGTTTTACGAAAATACTTCGCAGAAGGTGTAAGTATTAAAAATGTCTGCAAAATAAGCTCAACTGCATTAAAATCGGTAAATTAGTTTCTTAATGAAATACAAAAAACTACTAAAAACACTGTAAATGATGCAGATCAGGTAATATTTTTAAGCCACTTCGATCCTTCTGACTCTTTTTAGTGTGCATTACTAAAGTATGACTATTTCATGAAATACTCGTAGTTGTAAAGTTATATTTGCTTGATAGAGTAAGCAGGGCCTCTTGACAAAATTACCTGACATGCACAATTTCAAGTCTTATATGTTGTTCCGTATTTGCACCCCCTGGTAAACACCCCCAAAATAGTGGGTTCACAAATAATGCCACGAGATACTACCAACACTTTTTATTAATTTACTAAAGACTGTTTATTACTTGAGACTGCACTTCTAGTTCACTTCGAACTTCCCTGAACCGACGCCCCCGCCGCTGATATGGGCGTAATATATATCATATAGACGAGCGGCTCACCCCTAAAAAGACGCTTAGAAATGCGAGTTACCGACTAAATTTTTTTAATAAAAGACTTCTACTTGAAACTTTTTCAGCATTGTAGAGCATATTTTTCTGACAATTTACGTATTTTTTGCATAATTTTTTAGGCGGTCCTTAATAGTTATAAACAAAAATGTTGTAAAAAAAATAAAACTTAATAAATCGCTCTGAAAACATTTTCCATAATAAAAACCGACCAAAATAAACACTTTTTGTCTCTTGGCTTTTTCTCTAAAAATGCACGGTTTCCGAGATATGGCCAATTTTTCAACAAAAAAACGCGAAAATAGGCGACCTTTCGGATTTTTTTTCTCAATAATTTCTGAATGCACAGTAATTCTGCACACGCAAAGATAAACGGCAGTTCATCTGCTACAGGTGGGATTTTTTGTGTGTGGAATTATGCTCATTAAGATTAATCAGAATTGAATTTAGAAAAGTACCATTGAAAATCAAAACAATAACAAAGCAAATAACATAGTGGCCGGCGGTTAGGGAAGCAGAAGCCGCGCGTCTGCGCAGATGACGCGCACGCGACTTACTCAAATCCAAATATTTTATATTTTTGATTGATTTCACATTTTCATTTATAAATATGCACATTGATCATAATAATAATGTAATATAATTGAATAAGAAATGTAAAAATTATATTACACATCAATAGAATAAAATTTGAGTGGTTTTTAATTAAAAATATTCATTATTTTAATTCATAAAGTTACAAGGCGTTTTAGCTTTACATATTTTTAATTAATGATGTTGTATAAACCACATTTTTAATAAAATGATTTTTCATATTTCCAAAGTCATAAAAAATTTATAGGAATTCAAAAATTTTGTTTAAATAATATCTTCGTGTTCTTCTTCAATAATATAAATTACTTTATTTATACTTATAAACTATTCAAATCAAATTTCAAAACAACTTACCCAACTTACATTTGCAACTGCACAGTAACAAACAATTGAACAAACACGTTTATTTTTTACTGGTTGTATTAAAATAATTTTATAATGTTTATAAACTAATAAACATTTAAAAGACTCAGAGGTAGTTTATGTATTTTTGCATGCTACATAATTTTTGAATAATTTTTAATGTTTACTCTTACTGGAAGTACTAAAGTCGTCGTGTGTAAACTTATTCGATTCGTGTTTAATTTGAGTAGGTCGCGTGCGCGTCATCTGCGCAGACGCGCGGCTTCTGCTTCCCTAACCCCCGGCCGCCATGTTATTTCCTTTGTTATTGTTTTGATTTTCAATGGTACTTTTCTAAATTCAATTTTAATTAATCTTAATGAGCATAATTCCACACACAAAAAATCACACCTGTAGTAGATGAACTGCCGTTTATTTTGGCGTGTGCAGAATTATTGTGCATTCAGAAATCCGAAAGGTCGCCTATTTTCGCGTTCTTTTGTTGAAAAAATTGGCCATATCTCGAAAACCGTGCATTTTTCGAGAAATAACCAAGAGACAAAAAGTGCTTATTTTTGCTGTTTTTATGGGGGTGAACCGCTCGCCTATTAGCACAGACGATCTTTTAAACATGCTGGCCCCTTCTCAAATTGGAACAGAATCTCGAATAATGCACCCTTCTCTATAATTTTCGAAACTTTTCTAGAATAATCTTGATTTTGCTTTTTTGGAGATACACTCTTAGCGTCACCTCTGAAGTGGTGGTAAAACTCGAGTATACCAGAATACAGGCTTCTATAGAGTAGAGGCACTCTGTTTCTAAGAATAATACGTTTTCTCCCCCACCCCACTCCACTGGATGGTGTAATAATATCATAGTTTGAAGTTAATGCAAAGCACTGTTTCTTGGAAAGGAAATATATCTACTATTACAACGTTTTTAAAAAGCTGCTTATAATTTTATATTACAAAATTCAAACTATTTTTCAGGGAAATAATTATAAGTATAAAATATATTTCAGGCAATCATAAAAGCTGCACTTTCATATTTCTTATTACTTAATAAATTCTTTGAAGCGTGAAGATCAAAGCATTAAAATAAATAAATTTATTAAGTAGACTAGAAGAAACAATTTATTTTTCTTTAATTTTATGATGTTATTTGAAAGCTAAACATGCAAATCCAATTAAATCATCTTGAATTTTCTCAAGCATAGATAATGAGTGAAACACTCACAACGGCAAGAGAAGAGAGATTCATCGAACATTTTTACATAATATCTTACTTCCCTCGCATATCGAAGGGGAGTATTGTATTCGAGAAAAATCACCCTCCGAGATTTTTTCGGCTTTCCACGTTTTAAACCATGTAGATTAAGAAAATAAAGGTTTATCAATCCCGTTTGTCTTTCTATCTGTTTGTCTGTTGGTGCTATAACTAAAAAAAAGTACTTGACGGAGAACAGTCAAATTTGGTAAGTAGCTGCTGCCAGCGAAAAATGGGTGGGCTTTCAGTGATAAATATACAGGGTGAACCGTCTAAAGAGAATAGAAAATGGATAAAATTTTTTCGCTCTAATTTTAAATGTTTACGTTTCTAGATCTATTTCAACAATAAAAGGGATTCTTTTTACGATAACTCTACTCTTGCATGTGGAAGTAAAAGTGTGACAGATCGCAATAACACTTGGTATTTTATTTTATTTAACTTACACCATTCAACAGTATTACACCAATTACTGAATGGGACCGGGTGACACCGAGATTAGTCCCGTTACTATTTCTAAGTTGATACAATTTTGAAATTTTGGCATATTATTTGTGACACAAAAAAGCCACTAGGTCTTGAATCTGATGTTTTTCCTTCATTTCTATTATTACATTCCGATGAAAGTTTGCTTCGTGAAAAAATCACTATTTTGAATTGAAGAACAATTTTTTGAAAAATATAAAAAACAAATGAATTTTACCCAATTTTTGTAAGGTCACTTGGGGTATCTGAGCCCAGGGGGTAACTGGGCCATGGCTTTTTTCCGTAAAACTTGTGGGGGTAATTTCACTTCAAGCAGTTGGCAGCACTGAAGGACAATGGCATCTCACTATAACACTTAGTCTCATGTTTCTGAGTGTTGTTGCTTTCATGTAGCAATTTTTTAAATTTTGTAGTGCAAAATTTTCATAGCAACTTGATATAATCTTGATATTTATGAATTATCTAAAGGTTTACTGTATACATTATCAACGTCACAATTATTTAGCATATATTAGAAGCATAATATATCCCTAAAATGTTATTGCAAGCACGTGTTCTCCGTTAGGTGAAAATCTTGAGTGGGTGGCCCAATTGCCCCCATAATATTTCAAAAATGGGGTAAGTGGGCCACTTAATTGGGGCATCTGGGCACTCCTGGGACCAACTTACCCCAAGCACATTAAGTATGTTGTTATTGTTATTATTCATTAGGTAGATGTAGATCACTTTTTTTGTGCAACTGTACAGTCACACAAAAAAAATGTGATCTGAACCCGGGATCCGACATAATAATCCTTATGTATTTTGACGTGTTGAATGCGAATCCGATGTCCGTTTAGCTCCGTCATCCACCAATTTTTTGTAAATCGCGAAAATGGCCTAAGCAACACCATTTCTTTAGATTATTTTTGCTATTTACTAAAAGTTGGTGGGTAATGGAGCTAAACGGACATTGGATTCGTGTTCAGCACGTCAAAATACATAGGATTACTATGTCGGGTCCCGGGTACAGATCACTTTTTTTTGTGGGCCTGTGTTATTTATGCTTACTTGAAATTGGATGTTTTTTACGTTTAATGTTGGCTTTTATACCTTAACAGAAGTTGTGTTATTCCTAAATTTGAATACATTTCACACCTAATTGTTATGTAGTTCTCTTACATCGTCGACAACTCGATTATGGTGTGGTTTAAATGACTTGTGGTAATTTTTGTACGAAGTTTACATCTTTACCAACAGATCCACTTACCCCAGTTCAAATAACAATCGTTTGTATGAAACCGAGACCCGTATGGTCCAGTTGCCCCAATTTCTAGGGGTAACTGGGCCCATCAGATATTCTATTATTTAATTATTATTATAAAGAAAATTAAATTTGACTCGGGATTTGAATATTATATATTTAAAGACTGTATATTGTATTATATATAAAAAAATATTTTAGATATTAATATAACTTATTAGTGGTTCTCAGGCAAGTTCAAAGTATAATATACTAGCTCAGGTTGTGAAATCATGGCCCAAATACCCCAAGTGCCCTTAAATGGTAACCATATTATTTTACATGCACCAACAAAGCCCAAAACATTAACTTTTTACTTGATGTATAATACTTCTAGTTTGGGTACTACTTTACACTGAAATTATTGGATTTCTGTGGATGATATTCTTCACTTATTTAATGAAACCATATGTACTAATGTATGTCTGTATGTATTAAATTTTACAAGCATTGCATGACAAAATAGCATTTCTTTTCAAACATTTGCCAAAGGTATTATTTGGTAAAGTTTATGTAGTGATTTTTTAATTTCCCTGTGATTTATTTGCTAATATAAGTATTTAAAAGTTTTAGAAAAATACAAAATGGCGATATCTACCCAAAATGATAAGGTGGACATGTTACTTATTTATGGGGAATCTAAAGGAAGTGCATATCAAGCTGAAAGCTTATATGCAGGGCGGCATCCTGGAAGGCATCAACCTTGTGGAAAATGTTTTAAGGTTTTAGAAGAATTTAGAGCCTAGCCAAATGAAAACGAACAAAGTACGTTTATTATTGACAAGGCCACACAGATTAATGTTTTAGCATCCGTGGAAATTAATAAAAATGCTAGTACACGTGAGATTGGAAGTGGTCTTGATATTAGCCGAGAATCTGTTAGAAGGATATTGAGAAAACATGGATATAAATAATATAAATGTCAACTTCATCAGCATTTATATAAAGCTGATGCAGGTAGGAGAGTTCATTATTGCAATTGGTTACTAGAAAATAGAAATATTGTTTCCAGAGTTCTGTTCACAGATGAAAGTCGGTTCACTAACAATGGCATGTATAATCGAAATAATTTGTGTTACAGGTACTAGAATCATAGGACCTATTTTATTTCAGGGGACTTTAAATGGAATTAGGTACCTAAACTTTCTGGAAAATGTAATTGAGGGCATTTTAGGAGAATTACCTATGAACTTGAGAGGAAGAATTTATTACCAACAAAATGAGGCTTCGCCACATCCTTCGAGATGTCTCTAATTATTTAGAAAATAGATTTCAATATAGTCATTTCGACATATGGGCGCACAAGATGGCCTGCCAGATCCAGAAGTTGGAAATCAAAATCGCCGTATACTATCTTTTTCTCTTACGATATGATTCTGTATCAGATTCGGTGGTCACTATTTTACTTTTTTGCCCACCCTTCTAGAGGGGGTGGCAACCACCCCCAAATAAAAAGTGGCAATTTTTAAAGAGTAAACTTTTTTGTACTCAGTATTGGAAACTCAATGCAAAAAAAAATCATGAAAACCCATTCATTATAGCTGGTTTCCGAGGTAAAGACCTAACTGCACTCGACTAAGGAGGTAGAAGTTGTTTATTTTTGCCTAAAAAATGTGCCTGAATTTTTGGAGAGTTTTCTAAAGAAGAAAAATAAATTCTGGTAAAATTCTTGGCTGAAATCAATTTTTGGCTAAACAATATTGAAAAAACGTCAGTATTTGTACAAAAATAAATTTAGTTCTCGGAGATTTTTTATTTTTTGAAATGGTTCCTTCACCCTAAACTAATTAATGTAGGTCTATAAAATTATATTTTTCTGGGAGAAGGAAAGCACTTTGGTAAAAAATATTAAGAAACAAAGATGCTTATTTCTGGCCAGAAAATGTGCCTGAATTTCTTAACAAAATTTAAGTGGCCCTTTGTTTTTGCTTGTCTCTCGAAGAGAGAGAGCGAGGCCACGTGATCTGCCTTTCGGGGAAAATAGTTGCTACAGATGCCTACAACATCTCCACCAAGCGGCGGCAACTGCAATGCGCCAAGCCACGTTTATCGAAGGGCTCCCGTACTAATCGTAAAATGTGAAATTAAATCTAAGAAGGTGTAGGCCTACCAACTTTAACAGAAGCTGTTGAAAAAAAATAGACTTTCCTTATGATGTGAAAATCACGCAACTCTTGCTATTTAGGACAGCTGGATGGATCAAGATAATAACAAGCCCGTATAATTTTTCAAATCCGCTAAAAGCGTTTTGAAGGATAATATTACGTTTTTGGATGTGTTAAGTGGTCATAATTTCATGTAGTGATCAAATATCTCACAAGCACGCTTTTATTACAGTGAAGGCTGGCGTGCTAAAAATAGATTTCGACAAAGAAATTTACTTAGGGTATAATTCTGTTCTTTATAGACATTCTGATAAGGAAAAATATGGAGGAGATTATCTCAAAGATTAAAGCCCGGTGACTGGTATAAAGAATAGGATACGCTTTCCATTACTATTTTACTTTACTTGCAGGAAAATATTTTAGTTAAGTTCATAAAATATGAAGGTAGATTTCCGAACTTGTGTATGTTCTTTTCTATTTAACTCATGGCTATCTAAAATATGTCAGCTGACGATGGCTTGTCAATATCAGAAACAAATACTTATCATTTGAATTTGATATTCATAAAATAGATATTTTAAGTATTAATCTGTTTGTAATTTTATACTGAAACAACTTTTTGTTGTTATTAATGTCAAAATATCATATTCTCTTTCGCAAGCGATAAAATACATACCACAATTTAAGAAAATTGACTTTTCTGGATTAGACATAGGATTCTCGATCGAGGCGATAACCGAGATTATCTAGTGTGTACAATGTAAAATATAATCCAATATAATACAATATAACACAGTATGTCCCAACTCTCGCCAGCACACCCTCGTGCTTAAAAGTAAATTATTTACTACTTGTTTACTTATAGAATTTAGCAAACAAGCAGAAAGAAAAACTATCTATGAGAACTTTGTGACATTGTGCTTTTCTGATGAGCTCAAAATAAGGACAAAAAACGTTTCAAAGGCTAGGCATTTCCAAGAAACCGAATGAGAGACTTTATGAAAATGTAATCCATTAGAATGAAAGAAATGTTAAAGACAAGGTAGTTAAATTAATTAATTTCAGGTCCTTGTTCTCATTTTTAACTGAATTGGCATACCGTAGGGGTCATGTAGATACTAGTTTAATCTGCTTAAATAAGAAATTGGACAAATATATTTCAGAATTTTAACTTGCTAGCATAATCAGAAGTCAGGTTATCGAAAGAATTCAAAGATTTCATTAATATTTTTAGATATAATTTTTCTCTTAGTTTTCATAGATAGTTTTTCTTTCTGCTGTTTGCAAAATCCTATAAAGAATATGTTTCATACCCTCATATCATCCTCAGATTTTTCAATCCAACTTCAAAATTTAAAAAACATAGTAGGCTTTGACTAGTCGAAACATTTCTTAGAGAAAATGTTCAGAATTGCAAACTTTGCTCATATACAATTTTTTTGAAAAATATATTCATCTTTTGTATTTACTTTATTCGAGTAGTTGAAATAACAATTAATCGTTCTTACAAATACACTAGTATCAAGAAATTAACATAATTTAACAGACAACTTAGTTAGTTTCCCGAGACTACTATGCAACATAATACATTTAATTTCTTGGAATGCTTGCCGAGTACTGGCACAGTACGCTATTGTTGTGAGAATTTTTGTACACTTCTTGTTTCAGTAATCCCCATGAATAAAAATAAGCGGCATCGGGTCAGGAGATCGGGGCGGACAGTAAACTAATAGGCTGCTGCGTCTTATCCAATGCAGAGGAAAGCGTTCGTTTAACCAGGTGCGAACCATCCTTGAATTATGAATGGACGACCCATTTAATTGTAGATATAAATCTCCTAGTACGAGTAATGCTTATTCATCGAGAATGTCTTGCAACTCGGTATGTAGAAAATTTAAAATCATTTCAGAATTCATATTACTTTAAAAAAGTTAAATAATCGTTTTATTAATATTTCACATCAAACCTTAATTGTGAGTATGACTGTCTCTTACATTTTATTACGAAATTAGGATTATCATGTTGAGTTCTATGATGAAACAATACCGTTTGTAGTAAATGTTACTCGTCACTGAATGTTCTATTGTTAAGGAAATTTGCGTCATTTAAAAATTCCTCGCGAGCAAAATTTCAACCATCTTACACTATCTCAAAATAAGGACATAAAACGTTTCAAAGGCAAAAATTTCGGCTTATAGTCTCTTAATTTGTGACCATTAAGACATCCCCACACATTACTTCTGAAAACGTTTAATCGCAAACTTAATTTTCGGACATTTACTGGAATTAGCACGTAATGTATGCACTATCATTCATTAGTCACTGGGTCAACCTGATTATTATTTACAGGAATTAGTCTCGACTTAGAAACACTTCCAATTTTATTAAAAATGTTATTAATATTTGCAACAGTTTTAAAACAAACATTGCTACCTCGAATCCTTCTACTAAACTCGGTAGCTGCTTTCCTGTATGTTCCAGTTTCGTCACCAAATAAACGAATTATTTCTATCAGCTTTCTTTCAGCCACTCTTAAATTCATTTTAAATGAACAACTTGTGAAAGTTGAGAAAAGGACAAATACTATACACACCTCCATATTTGACATTGTCGAGTATAATAATAATATAATAAAAAAATTTTATAGCACCCATTACAGAAAAAAATTATTTTATATACTTTAGCAGTTATTCAATCAATAAACATAATATAATTATAATAAATATATAAAACTTGATTACTGTGAGCTGGTTAAGCTGTTTCTGTTAAATTTTTGACAGCAGTAATATTTATGTATTTGTAAAAACTTAAAATATTTAAAAAAAACGTTAAATATTAAAAGACTAGTCCTTCTTCAATTCTTTGGGACTTCCTGCCACATGTACGTTTTCTTTTTAAGCGGTGCTCGGGAAATCTACAAAATATCACAATTAACCAGAATCTTACTGGTAAATAACCTCTAAGCCTATGACTTTTACGTCAAAGGATCAGTTAGAGGTTGCTTTTTTTAAATAAATAACACAAATAAGTACAAAAACTTGAAATTAAATATTTCGCCGACTTTTCGGAAATCTAATCTGTTCCCTTTTCAAGGCTTTTTTGAAATTTAATGAGAGAAAAACAGATTAAGCAATTGAATAATATAAATAATAATTCTCTAATTAAGAAGACTGTCATTAATACGTCAAAACGAATTTTAACAATTTCATATAAATTGGTCTTGTCAAAAGGTTTAAATTATGCAATAAACCCAATATGGTTCCAAAATTTGACATAATAGCAGCCGTAGAAACAATTGCACAAAACATACCAACAGATGACGGAAATGAATATCCCTTGCGGGCAAAAATTGCTTTAGAGGGGCAATATAAAATTAAAGAAAATTTAAGCACAGAAGAAGAACGGTCACTATTCTCTTTGAAGAGAGATGAATCCATTAAAATTTACCAGCGGATAAAGGTAATGCCACAGTCATTATAAATAAAAATACATACGATGAGAAAGTCATGACACTTATCAATGAAGGACCATACTGAAAATTAAGTAAAAACCCAACAAAATCAATTGAGAGCAAAATTTATAGAACTTTATTTAAATACAAAAATGAATTTAATTACTTTGAACGACGGAAGCTTACGCCGCATTATAGCTAGCCTCCTCATTTTTATGGCTTACCAAAAATACATAAACAGAATGTCCCATTAAGACCAATTGTTAATTCCATCAATTCGCCATGCCACAATTTGGCAAAATTCTTACTTAAAATTGTTAATCCATTGTCTGGAAATACTGATTCGTATATAAAAAATAGTAAACACTTTATCGAAAAAGTTTATGAAAACAATATTCATACTATACATCTGATGGTTAGTTTTGACGTAGTTAGTCTGTTCACTAACGTCCCAGTAAACAAAACTTTAAAAATAATCAAAGACAAATTGTTAAATCAAAATAATTTGGAAGCTAGAACTATATTGAGTGTAAATACCATAATGGAACTTTTAACTATGTGTATAAAAACAACCTATTTTCAATTGGAAAATGATTTCTGTCAGCAGGATTTCGGTATGGCAATGGGTTCTCCATTGTCACCGATTTTAAGCAATATATTTATGGAGGATTTTGAGACTAGGCATGTTCAAAATTGTGCATACAAACCGGTTATCTGGTGGACATACGTAGATGATATCTTTGCAATCTGGCCTCATGGTATTGAGTTACTAGATAATTTTTATAACATATAAATATAAATAATAAAGAACCTTCTATTAAATTCATTTTAGAAAAGGAAACTAGAAATGAATTACCATTTTAAGATGTTTTAATTAAAAGAGTAAATGGTACAATTGAAACAAGTGTTTATAGAAAACCAACACATACCAACAGATATTTAAATTTCAACTCAAATCAGTCGATGCACGTTAAGAGGAGTGTTGTAAAATGTTGGTATGATCAAAATCAAAATCATTACTAAGTATGAAATAATAAACAAAGAGAAGCGGTTTATAAAGGAAGTTCTTATAAATAACCAATACCCTGGGGGTTTTGTCGATAAAACTTTCATAAATATTGAAAATAAGTCAGGTACGACAAAAACCTGAAAAACGTTACACAGCGTTAATTCCTTATGTATGCGGATTATCCGAAAAGTTGCGCCACATCGGTGATAGATTTGATATTAGAACGGTATTTCAAACAAACAACACTTTAAGATCTATCTGACAAAGACGAAATCGAAGAACCACGAGCAAAATTAAAGAAAACTGCATTTATAGTATTCCGTGTGAGTGCAACAAACAATACGTGGGTGAGCCATCCAGACCTTTTGGTGTAAAATTGGGCTAACATCAAAATTATACCAGAAAAAATGAAATTCAGAGGTCCAAGATCTGCGAACACGCTTGGCAGAACAGACATAGAATAAACTGGGACTCGGCAAAAATTTTAACAAAAGAGGCAGATAGCAAAAAAAGAAACATTAAGAATCCGCGATAATATTATTGAATGAGGATAGATGCGTCTCGAATTGTTCCGTAGATGTTTGTACAACTTGGTTGCCAATGTTAAAAGAAGAACTTCACAAATTTAACATTGTATAAAAACTAAAAAAACTGTTAAGTACATCAACAGTTCTATGTACACTAGTAAGTATCTATGGATATTGAATATACCAAACATTCTTAGAGCTGTGTATTTAACATACACAGCAAAAAAGATTTTTCAAAAAAAGGCTTGAGAAAGGAAACACATTAGATTTCCGAAACGTCGGCGACATATTTAATTTCAAGTTTTTATACTTATTTGTGTTGTTTATTTAAAACAAAGCAACCTCTAACTGATCCTTTGACGTAAAAGTCACATGCGTAGAGGTTATTTACCAGTAACATACTGGTTAACTGTGATATTTTGTAGATTTCCCGAGCACCGCTTAAAAAGAAAACATACATGTGGCAGGAAGTCCCAAAGAATTGAAGAAGAAAAAAAATTAAAAGACTTAGAATCTAATTCTAAAATCTTCAGAAAACCTGAAAGTTATTATTAGCAATGCAGCCAATGAAGCCACTATACGTTTATGCGTTCGCTCTACCTATGAATAATATTGAAATTAATTGAATACTGAAATATGGTTTGGTAATCTCCAGTATATTTAAGGACTTTTAATAAGATTTATGTAAAACGACTCATGTCAGTAATTTAATATGGTCCTCGAATGGAGTCTGTGCTATATGGGTTTATGCAACTTTAGAAAATTAAATGTGTAAGAGCGCGTTTAAAATAAATTTATATGATGTACTTATGTAGCGTTTACTATACGCAGAGTATAGAAAATAGTCTTCATACACATATATGTACATACACATTCAAAAAAATGTTATTTTATTTAACCTACATTGTGTCTAATTGGGTCAGAGGGTTAGAAACTATTTCGATTTCTGATTGATGCAAAACAATTTAAAATGACTGCTTTTCATTTTTGGTGGAGGCGCCGTGAAACTAAAATACCGCAAATATTGTTTGCACTTCGTATAAATGGTGTACCTGGACTTCGGGAGCTCATAGTTTGGGTTAAAATAATATTAAAAGTATCTATAATTTTCTTTCCTAGGATGCCACCTTTCGGAGCTATTAACCCTCAAATGTTAAATTTTGCATTGGTTTCTTTCTGATAGCTTGGAAACTACTTTATCGATTGTAATATAATTTGGACAGTATAAACAGAAGTATCTTTAATTTATAATTATGGAGACTTTCGTATCTTGTCTAGGAAACCACGGGTTAACGACCCCTAATAATTTTACCCCTAAATTTTAACACAAATTAATTTCTGAAACTTCAGTGTCATTTTTAAATTCCTGAAAACAATTCCCTTAAGGCATATTTTCATTCGACATTAATAAAGCCACCCATTTTGGAAAAAAAAAATGATTCTACTGATAAAGGACCAAGGAATGTCAATTTAATGAATGCCACGAAACAGCAAGAAACTTGTTAGAAACGAATTGAAAACGTCAAATTTGACAAACCGCGGGTTGATGAGTATAGGGCGCGTGCAAAATCTGACAGCTAACGAGAGTGGAGGGCATATAACCTCAATGTTTCAAATTAATTATCGTGAAATTCGCTGTTTTCGTTTGCTTTTTTAACTTTCTTGTGCTATCAGCTATTGAAATAAACATTTTTAAGTTTAGTTTTCATTATTTATAGACAATTACGTGTTTTGTACAATAATATTTCCTTAGATTTGGCGAGATGTGCATTGTTTACCTACATGTTTTTAGTTATTTTCTTCGAATTTAAACAATGTATGGAATTGATCTTATTGTTATATATAGAGCATATTTAGATTATTTAAAATTTAAATGCTGTTAATTATCCTGTTACCAGTTTATCACCAAAAGCCATCATATTGTATGTAATCTGATTGTCAAAGTCTCACCGAATGCCAATTTAAGCTTTAAAAGGTATGTGATTATTACTTAACATTGGAATTTAATACTTATTATGTAAGTTATTTAATAAATACATAGTAGTATACCTACCGCATGCACAAAAATAAAGTTATAGTTATTTCAGATTGCCATCGATTTACACCAAAGAAGATAAGTTTGTGGCCAATTAAGAGTTCAAAGAGAAAAGTGGTTAAATGCTTTAAGGCTGCATAACCCATAAATTTATTTGTTAGTCAATCTAGATGAGTTACCTTACCTAGTTCAGCAGGTTTTCCTAAAAATTATAGAGTATAAAATTTAAATGAAATTATTATCCATAAAGATTATCCGTTAAGATAATGTCTGGAACTATGACCATATTTCATCTTTGACTCAGTAAGATCGGATCTCTCTAAGGCTCTTTTCGCTTTGCCCTTTTGATGGAGCACAAACTTTTCTTCTTTTGGTGTAAATCGATGGCATTTTGAAATAATTAATAATTTTATTTATTAAATAAGTATGTTATGTAATAAACATTAAATTCGAATGTTAAGTAATAATCACATACCTTTAAAAGCTTAAATTGGCATTTGGTGGAACTTCGACAACCAAATACCATAGAATATGATGGCTTTTTGTCGTAAACTGATAACAAAATAATGAACAGCATTTAAATCTTAATAATCTAAATATGTTTCATATATAATAATAAGATCAATTCCGTACATTGTTTAAATACGAAGAAAATAACTGAAAACACATAGATAAACAATGCATATCTCGCCAAATCCGAGGAAATATTATTGTACAAAACACGTAATTGTCTATATATCATGAAAACCAAACTTAAAAATGTTTAATATCAATAGCTGATAGTACAAGAAAATTAAAAAAGCAAACGAAAACAGCGAATTTCACGATAATTAATTTGGAGCATTGAGGTTATATGCCCTCCACTCTCGTTAACTGTCAGATTTTGCACGCGCCCTATTGTGTTGTTGTAAAAGTACAAATTGCAGTTTGGAGAAATAGTCCATTGAAATGTTACATTGACCTTGCATTTTGGGTAGGACAAGATTTTTATAGTAGGTCAGTGTGCGTGTAAAACTCGGTTTTCGGGGATGAAAGCCCCTCCATTTGGCCGCCATCTTGAAATGGGGGGTATAAACAGTTTTTCCGCGATATCTTGAGAGCCGTAAGTCTTACAAGAATTTTTTTGTAGAGAATTGAATTTCTATAATATTGATCTAGCTAGATACCTCTTGCCGTAAAATTGAAGCTGAAAAAGTTATAATTAAAAATAGACTAAAATTTTCAACAAAAACATCATTTATGGGTTATAACTTTTTTTCTATTGATTTTACTGAAAATGCACATCAGATGTTTCCTGTACATCATTTTATTGCGAACAATTTTCTCTGCACATTTCTTTCTTTGAAGCGGTGTTAGGAGGCTCTAAATAGAAATAGATCAAGTGCATCAAAAAAAGACATTGGACAATTCTGAAAAATCTTGAGAACAGTCCCGGAATGATTCCAAACTATTTTCGCTTCTTGCAATTTTTATTCAAACTTCTTTTTTAAGTAAAAAAATCGTAAAGCTCTAAAATTTTGTTTTTGCTTCGCCAGATAACTAAAAAAAAAGACAATTTCAGAGAAAATGTTTGAAACAAAAGTAGTCTATTTTTAGTCAGACAATCCTAATTTGTAATAAAAATTGGGATAGATCCCTTTGCCCTTTATCGCTAAAATCAAATTTTCTCGTCACTTTATTCGTATCCAACAAGAACATCTTTGTTTTAGAAAACCGTTCAAGGAATTTAAAAACACCACTGTACATTTTAAAAATTGATTTAAGCTAAAATTTAGGGATTAAGAAGCATTAGGGGTAGTCCACCCCTGGCTTCCTAGGCAAGATACGAAAGTCCCATAACTCTAAATCAAAGATACTTACTTTCTATTTATACCGTCCACATGTTATTACAATCGATACAGTAGTTTCCAAGCTATCAGCAATAAACCTTTTCAATATTTAATGGTGAATTGCAATGAAAGGAGGCGTCCTAGGCGTCCTAGGAAAAAAAATGTAGGTAATTTTAGTACCATTTTAACGCAAACTGTATACTCTCGAAGTATTGTCTCATAGTCCAAGAACCCTGTATGTGAAGTGGAAACGATATTTTTGGTCTTATTTTAGTGTCCACCAAAAATGAAAAACACTAAGTTTAAACGATATTGAGTCATCTGAGATGGAAACAGCCTCGACCCAACAGACACAATTAAACACAAATTAGGACAAATAAAGTATATGTTAATGTATGTATACTGCCCATACTGTCTGAGTTAATGCTTTAATGCGATGTGTCAATAAGATTTCTTAAGCATATAGTTTTTATAAGAGTATATCATACTTATAAATTTTGTGGCTGTTGCACATAAGACACTTCATTAACCAACCATTTATATACAACTCGCATAGTCGAAGATTTAATTTTACAGCCGCGTGAGATGGTTAGATAGTTCTAGCAATTTCTCAGAAGTATAACTTTGTATGCAAATACTGCAAATTAGGTAAGATGTGACATTTGTTACATACTGACGCTTGTGCAGCTTCCATTCCAAAAATACACAAAAACTTTGCTGCGTTTTCAGTCAATAAAAATTAATATAAAAATGGTTGTTCTTTAAAAACAAATTTAAAGAATCAAGGTTCTTAAAAAATATAGTAAATAACGAAATTGAGTAAAACACTACTATGTTTTTTACCACTATATTTGCACAAAACGTAACTTTCTCAGAAATATTAATTACATTTTGGTAGCAGTAAGAAGAGGCGAATACATAATATCTAATTAATCATTTAACAAAATAAAATTAAATCATTCTTATTATTGAATTTGTATATTTCCAATGCTTTTAACAAATTAAGTTTCAAACCTTTGCTAGAATAGTGTAGGATTTCCATATTATTAATATCTGGGAAGATATGTCCACTCTCTAATATGTGATTAGAAAAAGCAGAATCTGTTTTTTGTAGTCTGAAGGACCTATCATGATCGAGGTATCTGATTCTAAAATTACGTCCGGCCTGTCCTATATATACGGTATTGCACTCTGAGCAATTTAACCTATAGACTCCAGATTTCTCGTATCTATTTGTTTTATCCTTGGCGTTGTAAATTAAATTTGATAATTTTTGTTGGGGTTTAAATGATATCTTGATATTATGTGTTTTGAGAATATTTGATATTTTCTCTGTGTATCACAGTATGTGATGGTAGCGTAAGGGGTTTGTTTTTCTTCTCTAACTAGGGGATAAATTGCTTTAAAAGTATACTGGTTTCGTTTTTTGTTTATTAATTTGGCGATAGTTTCTGTGGAAAAACCATTGTTCTTGGCTATTTTTTTAATCATTGAGAGCTCTGTTTTTATTTACATTTCTGATCAAGGCAACGAAAAAGCTCTATGTAGCATTGAATTATAAGCTGCTAGTTTTTGTGCGTATGGATGACAAGAATCAAAGGGGATAGTTATATCAGTATATGTAGGTTTTCGAAAAACATCAGTTTTGAATTAGTTATTTTTGTGTGTGATAGTTAGGTCTAGAAAATGTATTGTATGATTTGTTTCTGGTTCTCATGTAAATTTAATTTGGGGTGTATGTTATTAATAGAATCTAGAAAAGTGTGTAATTGTTTAGTAGTACCCTTAAAGCATGCCAAAACGTCGTCGACATATCTATACCAAATATGAATGTGATTCTTGCCTGGTTGGGAATTTAGTATACTTTCCTCTAAATTAGACATAAAAATATCCGCTAATAAAGGGCTTAGAGGTGATCCCATCGGTAAACCGCTGTTTTGAATATAAAATTGATTATTGAATTGAAAGTAATTTTGACTGATGCATGTGTCGAAAGCTAGTAAAATTTCTGTTGATATAATGTTATTTAATTTACTTTTGTCTAGTAAATTTTGAATAAGTTTTAAACATTCATCTTGGGGGGATATTTGAAAACATGTTTTTAACGTAAATAAAGTAAATATAGTAAATATTACACGATATTAGTGTGAAGTTTTTTAAAGACATTAATGAAATTATTAACAGAAATAAAAAATAATTGGACAATCAGATTCCTCGGGAAAAAGTACCTCACATACAAAGAGAAAAAGTGATATTTAATAAAAAAATTGGGCAAATTAGAGGAATTGGGCAAAAGCACATTTTAGTCCGAAGGAAGGGGTAAGTCTTCTCTGGTAATGCTGGAATTTTAACCGAATTTTAAGCCGGGCAGTTACTCTCCTTTTGACCAGTTCGCAAACACAAAAGCGATTAAGCAGTGTTTCGTGAGAGAACCCAATTTATGGACAATAACTGTTAATTTGGACAATAAGAAAACCTATAATTTTAGCATAAACAAATTTTCAATTTTTTAAAATCAATTTTATTCAATTCTTCTATTTTCTTTTTTTTTAAACAAATGAATTTTACTCATCAATAATTTGCACACAAATTAAAATTATTGATATGTATTAAAAGTACATAAAAAATGAACTATGTACTTAAAAACAAGTAGATTTACCTGCATCAATAATTGTTTATACTACTACAAAGAACATAAAAACCACTATAATCTGAAAGACATATTTTTGATGTACGACTTGATGCGCCTAAATAATCGACCATTCGATTTTCGAGTTTGCAATTGTTTTTTGGGAGTCATTGTAAACATTTTAACTTGAAACTTGGCTTGATGGTTTAACTTCACAAGGGGTATATTTTTCTAAAGTTTCGTTAGAATATATGCATTATTGGTCAATTTATCATCAATTGTTTCAAAATTGCCTCCCTAATTGTCTTTATGTTATACGACTTGGCATATTGATCAAATAGTTTCGGACAAATCTAGTTTTCTTCGCAAATAATAACTTGTGTTTCTTTCTTTATTGCGATATGGGTTATACAAATAGAGATATTTAAGAAAAACTGCGAGGAAACAGGATTCTGAACATTCTTTCGTTTAAACAAAAGCTTTCCACCACACGGATTGAATCCAAAACTTCTTACTACACTTCTTGAAATGTTTTCAACAAGTTCCAGCAAAAAAATTGCGATAGTAAGACAATTCCTTTCTTTCAGATATCGACTTTCACTAGAATCAAACGTTAAATGATAAAACTTATTCTTCATATTGACACTGCCACTTTGATTTTTTTTGTTTCGATCACATGTATTCATAATCTGCAACCTCAGATACCAATTTTTTTACAGTCAGATATTAAATGACAATAAACTGTCCGCCATCTTGGATTTTTCTATGTAAAATATCAAGTTTTAAGTCAATACGACATTTGGAAGTGGGTGTAGATTCAATTGCTAGATTTCCATAGATAAAAAGTTACAAAGTTACAGGCCAAACTAATAAAAGTGTGTTAAAAAGATAAACCGACAATTTGAACCATCTTTTACCGCATGGGGGCTTCCCACACAGAAAAAACTATAAAAGCTACATCAACAGTATTTATCTACTGGCATGAGAAGAAGACTACTTTTTGAGTTAGGAAAGATGTTCTTTCTACACTTCTAAGTAAATTAAATCAAATCTGCACGTAGAGTTTTATGGCGCAATATTTATAATGTACTGCTATTATACTGAAAGTTAGTAGCTGAGATTTTTTAACACTTGATTGAATTAGATCACTTTAACTATTGAAGAAGTTTCTTGCGGGTTTTGCCTCGGTCGTCCAACTTGACGTTTCGCTGATCATGCTGTCAGCTTCTTCAGAAGGATTCCAAAGACTGAAGTTGGCGACTCCAGTATAGGCTCCTTCTTAGGATGCTCTACGGCTTCCGCCTGTGCAGGCGCTTTCCGTTGTTTGGATTCTATTGATGCTTTCTAGACTTGACCTTCTGCGGGCTGGCTGTTCAGTTGGTTTGATTTTATTTCTATAGGTAATACTTCGTTGGTTTGGTTATGAGTTCGGCTCCTCGTTATATACCTGGGCGCTGCTACGCTTGGTTGCACATTCGTCGTGCTCCGCTCATCGTGACCGATTACATTACTGGTACTTGGCAAAGCCAGTCTCCATGTACGTCAAGTACCAGTAAAGTAATCGGTCACGATCAGCGGAACACGACGAATGTGCAACCAAACGTAGCAGCGCCCAGGTATATAACGAGGAGCCGGACTTAACAACTTCAGTGTTTGGAACCCTTCTGAAGAAGCTGACAGCATGATCAGCGAAACGTCAAGTCAAGTTCGACGACCGCGGCAAAACCCGGAAGAAACTACTTCATTGGACAACCGCCGTGAAAACCTGCATTGCACTACTTTAACCATTATTTGCAATGCCACCATTTCTTTCAGGATAATCTGATGCGATAGATTTTTTTTATATATCAGAATCAGTTTCAGCATATTAAAAAATAGGATAAGATGCTTCTGGTCCAAAGCCATGTTTTTGTTGTTGACCTGTGTTCGTTAAAATAATGAAACTGTAACATTTAAATCTATCACGTCTGACGTCAATCAGGTATGTCATTAGAAACCACTTTTCATTAAAATTTACGCTTGGAACTAACTACAAAATACTGTAGTCAACGGGACGTTGAAAAGATTAAACGACAAAGGGTTTCGTTATGTATGCATTTTATGCACAATGCTGTGGCGGTGGCCAGCGCTGCACTTTCAGCTTTAGAATAATAACTAACTTATCAAAAGCAGTAAACGATTTACGTAGAATATTTAGTAATTAAAAGGAAATTTCGCTTGACTAGGTGTAACTGGCACAAGTTGCATTAGAATGTTCCCAGCAAACCCTTCTTTGACTATTTCTCTTTTAGAGAAATTAATTGCTAATAGTATATTAAACAGTACTATTCCTCGGAAGGTCGTCAATACTTTGAGAAACCATACTCGCAGTCGTTTGATATTTTCGCCATTTTGCATTCTCGAATATTCCAAGAGGAATTATTTCCACTATAAATTCGAAGTTTACCCACGACAAATCATACTTCACGTTTCCAAAGAGTCTGGCAAGGTAACCATGGGACAGCGTCCGCTACAGTAACAGTTCGTGTTCATATTTTTTGCTTTGATTAATATCCATATTACCTACAATTTTGCCAAATGCGCAACCGTTTCACGGTAAATAATTTGTAAAGATAATTTGTACGTTTTGAACAGCTACATCGAAATTTCTATGAGTGACAGACACTATTGTAACGTATTTGAAAAAAATTGGTAAAGATATCCGATAATAGAAACGATGTAAAAAAAATACAATTTCTTTTTCTGATTTTTTTTAATCTCTACAATTTCTGCACACCTACGACTGAAGAATATAAGAATAGAGACATAAAAAAATGATATTCTTTGTAGGAATCTTTTTAAGCTTTATTTCATACATATACTTTATTTATTTAATCGTATTTATATTAATGTCTCGGGGCCTTTAGCTAATGCTATTCCACCACTTAACAAGGATACGAACACATAGACATCAACACAACAACCATTCCCTGCCATATTGCCATCTACCACAATTGAGACTCGAACTCGGGAGAGATAACAGCGACTAGACATGTTGTGACACCCAACAGCGGTCTGGTCCACTGCTGCAATCTCGATAATACATTAAAAACGCCACTAAACATCCATACCCTGGCCAGGATTCGAACCCGAGACTCCGGAGTCGCAAGCGAAATCATTTAAACCATTTTAATTTGTTTTATTTTCTTTAACTGTATACAGTTCAAACTTAAACTAATGTGTTTTTCAGTATTTCATTCTATACTTTAAATATTTATTGTATATACAATATATACAATAAACAATGTACATAGAGCCGCTGGTATGGCTAAGGATATTTAACTCGGTTGTTTCAATTTATCAGCTAGAAAGACACCTTTATTAAAATCAATATGCATTTATTTTTCTTAGTTTCTTTACAGACATTAAAATAATGATATGAGACTATGATTATCTGTGTTGGGCATGTTATATTTTTAGGCACTCAGGGAAAAATAAAATGAAACTTGTTACAGGCAATGGATCCATTTTGATATTTATTGTTGTAGAAGTTTTTCATGAAGTTTTTATGAGGTCAGCGAGTTAGGGGGCATGAAGAGGGGGCGAGGAGAGGATTTGAGGGGATATCGTGGTTTGTCCGCCAAGTAGGTTTTGTATAGATTGTTATCGTCACCGTCTTTCGTGAAAGACGGGTAGTCTCTGGTGGATAAGTTTATGCGTATGTGTAGGGTCTTGGTGAGCTAATTTGTTATGTCCGTCGTCATTGCCGATAGTTGAATCTTAAGGTGACCATTCCCTAGAAAGAGACATCCGATAGGGAAATATATATTATTTTTGCCCATAACTTTTTTTTGGTACGTATATTTAAAAAACCATGAGAGTACCATAACAGGAATACTCAATAATTTCAGTGATTTGCAAAATAGCTAGATTTATAACTACGAAATAGGAAGATTACATAATTTTTAAATTTAAATCTAGCTACTTTGCAAACCACTGAAATTATTGAGTGAAAATTTATAGAAATATTCTTGTTATGGTTTTCCTTAGGTACTCTTACAGTTTTTTTAAATATGCGTACTAAGAAAAAAAAAGTTGTGGCCAAAAATAATAAGTATTTCCCTATTGGATGTCTCTTTCCAGATAATGGCTACCTTGTAACAAAAGTCAAATTAAGGGAAGCCAAGTCCGACCCTGTCGCTTAGAATCACCGTATTTAGGACAATAACGTAAGATACTGGCCATAGAAACATCTGTTTTATCTTGCAAACCGATTTACTTAGAGCCCAGGAAACGTGCTTTGTTAACTTTACTCTTTATTAAGTAGTCGACGTTAGCCACTTGTAGACAATAAATAACCATCCAAATTATTTTATGTCCAATTCGCCTTTCTTACTTGCAGTTATGGACACTTGATAAATACGAACCCATCGGGGGTTCTAGTTAGATTTTCAAGACTAAAGCAGTTGATAGAGGCTTCCAGGAACATATGTAATAGACCATAAGATAGATAGACCACTTAAGGCAGATTTTTTCCCCCATACAAAAGCAAAGTCAGGAACAAAAGAGGTTTTTTTCATCTGTTTTAGTGGTAATAAAAAATGTTCAGATAGGCCATATGATAAATGCCATGGTCCGTTAGGTAATTTCAAATAGGGGGTACCGTTTAAGCTACAGAAGGTTTTAATTGGTCGAGGGTTTAAAGTTTACTGCCCACTTTTGAAACGTCTTTTTTCTATTGAGATAACATCGTCACTTTTGGCTTAACTTCTGTTCGGTCATCATCTACCTATGGGGTGTAGCAAATTCTCGTTTTGCGAACCTTTTTCAATTTTAAAGTTTAAGTACATTTGTTCAGTATTTTGCCGGTTTTAATAAGTAGAAAATTAGTGTGATCTAGGGATATTCGGTCGCGATTTAGCTAAAGATTTGAAATTGCCGCGGACCATTTCTTTTCTTGATATTGTGTAATTACTGTTTGTTAATTTATTTAATCGTGTTTAAGTGTTTGTGATTGTCATTTTCATTTGCTTTCATTTTCTTATGTAAATATAGTGGTTTAAGTGTTTTGAGAAATCACGTGTTTTATTTGCTTGTCATGAAATTAAGTTCATTTTATATTCAGTAAAGTTTGTTTGTGAAGTAACCTGGTTGATGGACACCAAAAAGGATAAAATCACCTAGAAAGAAAAGGGTAAGCACAGTTTTGATTTCGATGGATATACTATAATATCGACGGAGTCTGCAAAAGTAATTGGGACACTCCGTACTCTGCCAATGGTAATGTCTGATTAAATCATGTAATTAGGGGAATAAAACCCCAGTTATTACAACCTTAATAGTTAGAAATTGCAGTGCAATTTGGTTAATATAATCCCTTATTATTGGCAAATCGGTGGCACACTGTAGTTCAATTACAGGCGTATATCAGCCTGCATTTGTCTAATTAATTAATTTTCGGTGGTTTGGAGCATTTTACACTGTTAGGCGGAGATTAATCCCCACGTCACACTGGCATATGTCATTATGGGCCGAAATATGGTTTTGTAAAGTGTCATTTTGTTATGTGTAGGCAGCTTGCTCCGTCTATGGATCAGTGGTTAGAGTTTGTTGAATGTCGCATAGGCCCGGTTTGTTGTCCGTGTTACTTGGGGAGCGAGACTCTAGGGTTACTCCCCAGGTACTTGACTAAATCGCGCTAAATCGCAAGCCAAACACCTTACTGCCACCGATCCGTTACATAGTGCTTAATTTCGATATCGTTAATGGTTAGCGAGATATAAGCAAAAAACTGATTTTGATCACCATTTTACTAAGATGGAGGCTCGAGACAGAAATTGGGACTTTTGGTATGTTTAATAATACACTTTAATGAACATCTTTTGCCAAGTTTCAATAATTTCAGAATTATCATTTCCCTCCAATGTTCTCTATTTGACTAAAGCATGAATAAATATAAAAGATGCACCATCAAGAATCTCCTTTTTCAAAAATTTAAAAGTCGGTTAGAGGAGCGATTATTAGTAGACGAAGAGGCCTCATTAGCAATTTGTAAAAACAATAAGTGCTACCATGAAACATAATTTTGTAAGGGCTTTTATTAAACCTGTAAGTTTTGACTTGAAATAGTTTAAGTTTGAAAGTGACGCTAATATCAGAATATAAATTCCCAGGAACAAATTATCCGAGCAGTAAGTAGCATAGCAATATCTGTAGTAGTAATAACATGACGACCAGCTGTGCGAAGTACACCCAATTAAGAAGTTGTTAAACTACACACGTGACACTAATGCGCTGAAATTAATTACCTAACACCATACTTGTTATGTCATTATGTTATAATAATGTAGAAACTCAAACGAACACTGTTCAGATTTCTGAGTGCGTTATTAAAATGGAACGGATGAAACTTGCAATCGGGTGGAACTAAACGTGAATATGTCTTTGACAGGGTTCGCCCGATTTAACTCATATGATTTGAATCACGATTTAAATAAAGTGATGTTTTAAATTAATCAGTGATTAAAATTTAAAAAAATAAAAACAATTTATTTATTTTATTGTATAATAGTCAAAATACAAATGCAAATAAAATAATGACAGATAATAAACACTCAACAGAGAAACAGAAAAGTTTTTAAAATTTTAAATTGTGTAATACTAACAATGCATAACTACCTAACTATACTTACACTACCACACTACTAGTATTATTATTATTATTACATTAACCATTGATATTACTGGTTTTCAATGTTCTCGTTATAGTAATTGTACAGGAATACTAATTTTCCTGCCTTTTCCACTGCTAATCTATTTCTTAAATTGGAGTGAACAAGTCTAAATGTATAAAATACTCTTTCTACTGAAGTTGGCGAAGAAATAGCACATCAAAATTGATTCACAAAAGGAAGAAGTCTAGCAATATCAGGTATGTTGTTTTGTGAAACCCACCACTGTAAGGCACTAACATTGCTTATTACCTCTTCTGAAAACATAACTACTGAAAATACCTCCATTTTGGCTTCAAGTTTTATAGTGAGTGGTAGTAGGTAATACTAATTCACTATTTCCATATATTTCTTGTACGGTATTTAATGCTTGATCTTTTTCTGCACTAGTCAATTTAAATTTGGTTTTGTTTGTATCCAAAATATAACCAACAAAATGAAAGGGCGTAAATCCCGAGAACGGAAAAAGTTAATAATATGAAATTTTAAGTGCATAATAAGGATATCGAGTACCTACTATACAAAAACGTATACAAAACCATATAAAAAACATATTATTTGACAAGCCCATTGCCTCTCCACATATTTGGAGAATAATGAGGGAAAAAACAGATCAGTTGAGTCAGCTACGTGCGAATTATTAAATTACATTTACCCAGAACTTGATAGGGGTAAATATGTTGCCTCACTACATTTTGACCTGACCAAGGCGTTTGATTCTGTATGCCCAAATTTTTAAACAATTAAACTTAGCAATTATAACCTGCCTGACAACATAGTTAGCTGGATCCAATCTTATCTCGATGGGCGAAATATGGTCATTGATAGTTATGGTACCAAGTCAGCTGTGCACGACGTTAAACTTGGTGTTCCACAGGGATCTGTGCTAGGTCCATTACTGTTTTTGTTATTCATCAACGACCTCCCGCATTATATATCACTGGGGGGTTATTTACGATGGTCGCTGATGACACGACCATCATCGCATCAGCTGATACTCCGCAACTATTGGAATATGAAATGCAAACAGCACCTGGTGTGAACGCAACCGAGTGATATTGAATAAAACCAGTGATATACAATTCTCGGAGACAGTCATGTGTTGATGAGAGACTTACCAGGGATGCTCACGTTGATGACGTCTGTGAAAAATTAAATTGGGCATATTGATTAAGTATTAATAAGAAATATCAGCCAAAAAGTTCAAAACAAATTAAAGAGTACACCCGTACAGAATTCGAACCTAGAAATCCGCTGTGAAAGTCGTCGATTAACACGATGTGCTACGGTCGGAGTAGACTTGAAATTTCAATTAGTCTCATCGGGAAAGGCAAAACATGAAATTTTTAAATGTTCATAACTAAATACTTACATCAGCAGGAAGGCTTCCTAACGTCGATATCGAAATATCGAAATTGGCATTTTCACGGCATGGGCGAAATCGAAAACTCGAGCCGACAGAACTGAACGAAAAATAGCATTTTTTGACATTACGCGAATTCAATGTGTTCCGTTACTGGTATGTTAATAACCGGAAAACCCGGAAGAAAAGGAAGATTTTAAATATAAAAAAAATCGCCAGAACTGCTCCTTGACATTAAAATTTAAACATTTTTTTTACAACTTTGCCTACTTCTGGCAACGTTTAATCCCCGACCTAGGCTTTTGCCAATAATTTTACGCAATTTCTACAGTTAAAAACAATAACTACAAAAAATTTCAGAACTACACTCAAAGATTCTATTTTGATTAAAATTTAACGCCCACCCATGCTTCCCATCCCGGGAGCAACCTCTGGCTGCAGAGCTATGTAATTTTCAGCTAGTAAGGAGGGTTTTTACATAAAATGTTTACTGCATCTTATCATTTCTAATTTTCGTAACCATCTCTTAAACCATTATGGGTGTTCGACCCCTGGCTTACTAGAAAAGGTACGAAAGAGTATCTTAATGCTTTATCTGCAATAGGGTGTTAGCAGAGCTGTTTTAAATCACTATGTATCATTGTACAAAGCAAAAATTTTATATTCTGTTTGTGGGCTAATTCTGTAAGCCAGGCAATGTATATTTAACACTGAATATACATTGGTATCTACGCAGGTGAGATAAGTGTTTTTGGATGGATCAAAATGGTATTAACGTATCATCATAGGTCGCACAATGTTGCCTTAATCTCGTTAAGATTAACGGGGGCGTTATAATGAGTCTTTATTCAGGACTAATCCCAATACCTATGGCTTACCTCGACCCTACGATATTTAAATATAAGATGAAGTGAGGTGTATTCAGTACCAGGTTATACGCTGCACCTGGACGTTGTCGGGTGGAAAATTTCTTATAATATATTACTAATGAAATAAAAAACACTAAACTGTTTTTAACGTTTTCGCATATATTACGTCAACATGACGATTATTGTCTAAATGTTATTTGTGGCATTGTCTTAATTTTTTTCCTTCTTCAATTCTTTGGGACTTCCTGCCACATGTATGTTTTCTTTTTAAGCGGTGCTCGCGGAATCTACAAAATATCACAATTAACCAGTATGTTGCTGGTAAATAACCTCTACGCCTGTGGCTTTTACGTCAAAGGATCAGTTAAAGGTTGTTTTTTTTTTAATAAACAACACAAATAAGTATAAAAACTTGAAATTAAATATTTCGCCGACGTTTCGGAAATCTATTCTGTTTCCTTTTTCAAGGCTTTTTTTTGAAAAAAAGACCGTAGGGGACTGTGTGGATGCTAGTGTTAGAATGAGAATTTTTAAATAAGAAATTAGACAAATTCATTTTAGGATTTTAATTTGCTAGCATAACCAGAATTCAGGTTATCGAAAGAATGCAAAGATTTCATTAATATTCTTTACACAGTTTTTCTTTTAGTTCTCATGGATAGTTATTTTTTTCTGCTGTTTGCAAAATCCTATAAAGAATATGTTTCAATACGTTTTGTATTATTTAATATATCGTTATTTATAAGGCATAGTCATGCTTTCTCTGCCGCTAGCAGCGTCAGAAATAATTATTTATGTACCAAGGGCGATATACAGGGTGTAATCAGTTTCATGTCATTAAAAAAAATTGGTAATGGGGATCGACTAGACAAACAAAAAACCTTTATGATTTTTCCCTCTAGGGGCACGTTGAAAAAACTAACCTAGGTCAACCATTTGAATATTAAGGTAGAAAACAATTGAGAACCACTGCTTTTCTACGTCAATGGACTTGTAGCTCCCAATTATCAACTTTTAAATTGTCATAAGAAAGCCTTCGCCTACATACGCGGAGGTCTGCAGTGTCAAAGCAAAGGCTTTGCATCATCGACCGCCTTTGATGGACCGCCTCAACCGAACTGAGGCAATTATAAAGAAGTATGTAATTCGCTATCTCTTCCTGCACAACTGCAAGCAAATAATGGCCATAGAGGTTTAAACAGAGCATTTCTTTACATGTGTGTTTTAATTTGAAACAAAATATTGGATTAATGTTTACAATTTAGAAAATTTAAATGTGTTTTATTAAAATTTGTAACATAAATGAGTGTCCTGGGTTAAAAGCTTACCACCTACCTAAATTATTCGAAATCTCTGCATCTGCATCAATACGCAGTTCGGTACGTCGAATTAAGGACATACGCACTCCGTTCAAGACTACACACTAAACTATCAACTAACGTTGTCTATAAAGAAAAATAAAAGAAAAACTTGGTCAAAAATCCAAAAAATAACACCAAGAGGTCGAACGAGAAATAGTATCTTACGTAACCAAGTACTAACGACTTGAACGATAAGTCCATAAAATAAATCTTAACATAAGTGGCACAAAATTCAAAAAGAACAAAATCAACAGACAAAACCAAGGAACGAGTAGGTCGCGTCGTGTGTACGTTGTTTACCAAGTAAGGACACAACTGAAGTTACTACTTGAGAATATTACAAGGGAGAGTCACACGTAATAAAATAATTTGGCCGCGAAGAAGCAAAAAACATGGCGGTGTCCTCTGTCGCGGCCTAATTATCTCTTAGGCTCACCATACTTATTTGCACGAATGTCGGAGTATCATGTGCGACAAGACGCGAGGCAATAAAACCTACCCCAATATACTAGCAGTTCTCAAACTATGTTAAGTATTTTGGAAATTTTTGTTTATTTCTTTTCTCCAAAACTATGAGCATTAGACCCCATGTTATATAAGGTTTATTTGTATGTCTTGTCGGTCCCTACCACCAGTTTTTTTAATGACATGAACCTAATTACACCCTGTAGAGATGTTTATACCCTCGGGTGACGAGATAGTTGTAATGGCTTATTTTCACGAACTGGTAGATACCGGTTATTGTAATTTCAGCATTTTGTGTTTGTTGATAAATTATTGTCCTTACAATACTTCTTATTTTTTATAGGCGGAAACATTCTGCCTGAACACATTGTGGTCAAAATACTCAATACTGAAGGCAAATTGTTGATGAATAGAAAAATAAAAAATAGGAGATTATAATCGGCTGGAAGCCTTTCTGAAACAAGCTCCAAAAGAATATCTTCCGAAAATCCAAGATATTGACATGGGAGCACGATTTAAAATTTTTCAAAGAAGCTTCAGATGAGACGTACCTGCTGGAAAAGGTATTGTGCATGGGTGACATTAGTTTCCTTAGCTTCATTTTTTCAGTTTTATTGTAGGTTGTTCTGATTATGGGAGTTTTTGGAGGCCCTGGTCAAGTTAAGCATAGGCGACTTGGATGACAGGGGTGCAGTGGTGGTAGTCAACATTCCGTATACAAAGACAGGCGAAGGGAATAGTTTTACCATTGTGGAGGAGAATGAAACGAATGCCATGACCCTATATCGT
The DNA here is from genome assembly GCA_963583905.1 of Stenurella melanura. Taxonomy (NCBI): domain Eukaryota; kingdom Metazoa; phylum Arthropoda; class Insecta; order Coleoptera; family Cerambycidae; genus Stenurella; species Stenurella melanura. Next base: position 16,637,511 of record OY757315.1, read on the forward strand.
AATGTTGCTTCTTTGCGATGTTAAGGAATAAAGGAGCACCGCAGTAGCCGATGTACTGCGCAGCCAGTGGTAAAAGTACCTTTGGAAGTATACCATCAAAAATCGCACAGGCCACTGTCTGCGTCGTACATCGGCAACTCTTCTGGTGAATGCAGGTACTGACATATTAACAATAAAGAGGCATAAGAAGTGCGTCAGGATATATTGAGGACGGTATGGCCTCTAAGAACAAGATATCTAGATTAATTGCTGGAAATTCTGGTAATGGCAAAGTTGAAATCAATCAAAGCAATGTGCAAGATTCGGGAAATTTATCATCAGAAGGCGATAGCTACCTTCAGTGGATCCTTCTCCAACTGCACTTTTAATTTTAAGTGTTCCAAATAACAGGTTTCCATGATGTAATAAATTTTGTACCTGTGTAGCTAATAGCATTAAAGAACATTAAACGAAACGTCTGTAATAAAATTTCCCTTTCAATGTTTTTCAAAAGTGAGTATTGGAGGGTATAATAAGCGGACGTAATCATTACACCCGCTCTTTCTGGCCCTAGGGTATAATGGCCTTTTTTATATATCGTATCCAAGCAATAAACAACAAATTATAAGCAAGTGAAATATAACAGTATATTATTATATGAGCGATTCTGATACCCATCATTCACGAAGATGATGTTTGAGCCCACGAGCCGTAGGCGAGTAGCTCAAATCATCTGAGTGAATAGTGGTCATAATCGTGAATGAAATACTATGCTTTTTCTGCACCTACTAAACTAATAAATTAAACTGAAATTTGATAACAATAATCGGTGCCTACTCGTAAGAAATGCATACGTTGGAAAACGTAAGCAAAGAATATGGCGATACACTTGTTTGTCACTGTCATTGTGTCATTGTCAACCGCAGCAAGAATTGATCGCGGCCGATTTAAAATATCTTTGGATCAGGGAAACAGTGACTTTTGAACTTATATTTGTGATTGACCGGATGCCGTGAATTACGAATCGATAGTTCACTACAGTGAATTATAGGTAAGATTTTTCAACGCAAAAATTCTAACAATTGTCATATAATTAAATACGTGTAGAAAAAAGTACTTTTTTGACGATGTGAGCGGCAGAAAAAGTACGACAGCACAATATATGCATAGCAACGCGTATTTTGTTTAATGCGTCGGCCATACAATATTAACACAATGCGCTTTTTGGTCATTAAAATTCGAAATTTTTTATCTTTATTTTTTTATAGCTAATTGACGTTTGAAGAAAAAATAGCATGTTTTTTCGGAGTAAAGGCCACTTGTTGTGACTCACCTGTAATAATATCAAATAAATGAAGTTTGAAGTTTGAAGTTTATTGAAGTAAGTAAGAATATACACTTTTACAAAAGCAAAGTATTACAATATTCTTATAATATTACATTACATTATTACATTACATTATTACATTACATTACTTACATTATTATATTACCTTACAATTTACAGTTTATTAATATATATTATGAACATCCCTAGCGAGCAAAGAAGATTCACCTAAGCACTATACGGTGCTTGTGTTGTGTAGTTCTTCTTATTTCGTTAAGGAATTTTAGGTAAAGCGGAAAATTTGAAAAACAGCAATATTATATTTAGATTACTTAGTCTGTTAAATATGGTAATAACAAAATAAGAGATATTAATGGAGAATAATAAATAAAATAAGATACATAAAAATACATAAAAAATAAACAATTGACAATAGTGAAGAGAGACAAAGAAGTGGAGAGAGTAGAGGCGCGCGTATTATGTTTTTTAGGGATTAAATATCTTGGTAAGTATATCATAATTTTCTTTAATAAAATTCTTTATATGTAGCTTATATTTGTTCAATTTTGTTATTTTTTCAGGTCAGGAGGTAACTGGTTGTATATTTTAGGAGCGAAAAAGAAGACATATCTCTGAGTGTGAGTTTTCCTAAATAGTGGTAATTTAATAGATAAATTCTCAATAAATCTAGTTTGCCTAATTTCTTGAGAGATGTAACTTCTTTTATTTAAGAACATCCATATTAGGCACTGGTAAGTATATATACTTCTTATATTGAATATGCCGCTTTCATTATATAAGAGTTCTGTACTATATAGCCTACTTTTCCTAAAAATTATTTTGATAATTGTATTTTGTGTACATTGTAGTCTATTTAGGACGTTATTGAACAAACCACCCCAGGCACTAATGCAATACCTTAAAACCGATTCCACTAAAGAATAGTAGAGGATGCACATATTTTTTTGTGTTAGAATTTCCCTTAAGGTATAAAATTTATATATAAGCTGTCTAAGTCTCTTTGTTATATAGAAAGTATGTTCATCCCATCTCATATGCTGATTTACTATAACACCTAGGTATTTAATTTTATTTGTTTTTTCTATTAGTGGACACGTATCGCAGTTTACTGTTTTTGTACAAGTTATATTATGTATCTTCAGTGTTTTTTCTACAGGTTGGTCTTTTTGTAGTAAAGTGAAAGTTATATATTTAGTTTTAGCAACATTTAAGGTAAGTAAATTAAAACTTAGCCATATGTGTATACTTTTTAAGCTAAGCTCTGCAGCGCTGTATATCTCATTCCAACTGTCACCTGTGTGGATAACGACAGTATCATCAGCATAAGAGATAAGATGACCCTTAAAATTTGTTATTCGGCTAATGCTGTTGATATAGACAAGGAATAATATTGGGCCCAACACCGTTCCCTGCGGTACACCAACTGTCACTTCCCGTGGGCAGCTTACAAAATTTTCTATTTTGACACATTGTAGTCTGTGTGACAAATAATCTCTCAGAATATTAAGAGCTGGTCCTCGGATACCATAGTTATATAGTTTGTTTAAGAGCTTGTCATGTGATACTGTGTCGAAAGCCTTGGCCAAATCAAGAAAAATGGCAATACACTTTCTTGACTCGTTCAAAGCACCCACAGTTGTTCTGAGGAAATCTAAGACAGCATTTTCCGTGTTAGAATTATTTATAAAACCATATTGCCTTTTCGTTATCACATTGTGTAGATGGAAGAATGAGGTTAATCTCTTTTTTAGAGTTTGCTCGAAGATTTTTGCAAAATTATTTATCACAGAGATCGGTCGATAATTTGTTAATTATTCTGGGTCACCTGATTTATGTACGGGTGTAATAATTGATTCTTTCCACTGTATAGGCAGATTACCATTTTTATAGGTTAGATTAATAACGTGAACCAGTGGTTTGACGATATATTTATGTAAATTTTTTATTAACTCTGATTTTATTCCATCTGGTCCGGGAGAACAGTTACTTTTAAGGTTAGAAATTATATTAATTATTTCTGTATCTGTTACTGGTTGAAGAAATAAGGTGGGTGCCACCGATGTGTCATTTAGGAAGTTATGTGGTAATTCATTGCATTTGTTTATTTTTTGTACCATTTCAGGTCCTATGTTGGTAAAAAAATCATTTATAATGTTAACTTTTTCTTTATTCTCCGATATTATATCACTGTTTTTATTTTTAATAAGTATGTTTTTTATTGTTTTTTTTGTGCTATTATTTGATATTTCATTTATTAGTTCCCATGTTTTTTTAGAATTTCCCTTTATTGCATTAAGTTTTTCTTTACAGTATTGATTTTTTGTTTGTTTAATAAGTTTGTTTAATCTGTTTCGATACGCTTTATACTCATCACACAGTTCTTCTGTATATCTATTGTTTAATTTCTTTTTTAGGAAGTCTCTTTTTTTTTTATCGAATTTATCAATCCAATGGTTATCCAAGGTTTTATCTTGTAATTTTTATTATTGTGTACAGAATGTTCGCTTGTTGCTAGTATTATACAATTATTTAATTTATTTATAAAATTATTGTATGATATTTGTGTGTCGTTACAATTGATAACCTCAGTCCATATTTCATTCTCACACAGAGAATTTAATTTATCATAATCAATTTTTTTTACCGTGAACTTAGTCTTGTTAGTAGGAGCATTTCTTTTGGTATTAGGAAAGGTTATATTTAGGAAGATAGTGTTATGATCAGATATATTAGTTTGAAAAACTGCAGATGTAAGTAGAGGATTTTTTTTGCAGTTTACCTTGCGAACAAATATATGATCTATTAGACTCTGAGATTGCTCTGTTACTCTGGTAGGTATATTAATATATGAGAGAAATCCATGCTCAGCTAGGACGTTTATGTAATTATTAACCGGGTTTGAGAATTTATCCATTAAATTTATATTTATGTCTCCCATAAACAATTCAATATGTTTTTTACTTAAATTTGATAAATATATTTGCAAATCATCTTGATACGTATGTATGTCTGTCGAAGGCGGTCTATATGATGCTGTTATGCCTATTTCCATATTATTTACTACGATTCGTAATAGTTTAGTTTCGGTTATTGTGTAAATTTGTACGTTTGCAGATATGTCGTTTTTAATAAAGGCAATTAGGCCATCATTTTGATTTATCTTCGAGTCATTGTAGTACGCTGTATAATTAGATATATTAAAATCACTTACCAATTCAATGTGCCATGTTTCAGACAGTATTAAAATATCTATATCTGCTATTACAGTTTTCAAATAAATAAGTAATTCATCGAAATTCTTTTTGATGCTCCTTATATTAAAGTGGATAACATTTAACTTGGCCTCTATCCTCCTCACTTCGTTATCCTTAAAATAATCTTGTAGACTATTATAGCAATCTGTTTTAATTTCCTCCTCATTGTCTAAGATGTTTATGAATTCCAACATATCTGTTACTTATTGTATACTTAGCTTATTATTTACTGAGATAATATAGATACTTATATTTTACTTATTACATAAAATAATGCTAATAATTAGCCATAGCACATAAGAAAAATCTAATTATTATAGCAACACTATTATTTATATTACACACTTAGGGAAATGATCATTCTCTATCATAGATATACCTTTTTTACTTATTGACTTTACTTTTTTTCCTTAGGTTATGAGTTAACTTTCCTTTGGCACTGCTGGACGTCGATTCGCTTTTTTATGCTACGGAATTCAGGGATGTACTTGATGTTCCGTGGTGTTCCTGGATGTGGGTTAATCCGTTTTCTGTATTTATTGCTGGCGAATTTCTTTTATGTTTATTTTACTTAATGTCCTCATGTGTATACCGTTGACCATCTATTATAAATGTGTTGCCTTTTATAGTAACTAGATGCTTATCTCTTAGTTCCTTTTTTTGCTGTACTAGATCTCTTCTGATTTTTCTATCCTCAAATGTCAAGTCTTCACTTATAGTTATGCTTAGGTCACTATCTTTTAGCTTATGGCAATTACTAATTATTGCCCTTTTCTTTATTGCTGAAGAGAATTCAACAATAATAGGCCTGGGCTTATCACTCCGTTGTCCGATTCGGTATATGTCAGTTATTTCGGTGTCTGATATTTCCACTGATAAATAATCTTTGATTATTTCAGTTGCAGCGCCTAGAATGTCTGAGATATCTTCTGTAACACCGTAGAATAAAAGATTATTTTTTTTAAGTTTTCTTTCCACTTGTGTAAGTCGATTATTTAGCGCAGTATTTTCTCTCTCGAGTTTGTTTACCTTTTCTTTTATACCCGTAACTTCTCTGCTGATATTTTGAGTGATATCTTCAAGTTTTCCTATTTTACTAGTGATGTTGTTATTTACCTGAATTAGAAGGCTATATACATCAAATAAGTGCAATAGTTCCTTCTATAGCTTAAAAAACTAATAAACGATATGTTATTGTCTAAAAATGATGATATTACACCAATATTGATACAATATTAATGTAAAATTTCAGATTTTGAATTTTCAGTCTATCAAACTCGCATACTCACTGACATAATAAAGACTTAAGTATACGTTCTCTCAAGTTATGATTTACTGCCCATTCCTTTGTTTCACCATCTAGACTTTCTTATCCCGCATTTTCATAGCCTCCACTTACCGCCCAAGGTAATTTATTTACTACATAAATTACCAAAATTAACTGTGCGGTCGAGAGCTGTCCTTGCGTAAAACACTTCGTAATTTACCGCGAAGTTTGTTATTTCGAAAAAGTTTGCTTCGTAACTTTGTAGGCTTGGGAGAATTTTCCAAGTACTTATAATTATTATTAACCTGCTTGATGACGTCTTACCTATAAGATACCTCAAACAATGAAAGAAAATAGCTGGAAATCAATTAATTTAATAGGATTATAGTCTCGCTGACAATAAGGGTTCGTTAGGTGTAAGTGATAATTAATTATCTGGTCACTATGGTACCGAGCGGGTCGTAGAGCTGTCTTACTCTTATGTGATGTTAAATTGTCTCTCGTTTTACAATCTTTTACGTCCACATTCACGTAGTGTAGTCGTGGTATAGTAATAAAAAAAATCAAACTTTTTACTACTTACTGCTAAACTTTTGTTGATATTGATCTGACCCGATTATATCTGTATTTTAGATAACACATTTATTTAAATTTTAATAACAGCTATGTTATAATACGTCCGAATGTTCTGTAGCCTATCGGTGGGCAATTCGAATTTACGTACATGAATACTTTTGACTGTAGTCATGAGGACTCTTCGAGGAGACACACGTTATTGAAAAATGCAATTCTTATAATTTCGCTTCATTATTAAACGTATAAAACAAGTCAAAATGTACTATTAATTTTTTGCAACAGTGTTATTTTTTTATTGCTTTTAAGAAGGCTTTAAAATTGCATAAAGCTTTACAAACCAAACCGTAATTAGCTAGCTAGAAGTTAACTTTTCCTTTTAAGAGATTACTTTCGAATTTGTTCAGGGGATAATGCCTCAGTTGTTTTAAATTTGCTGGTGTGTATTTTTAGGCGAAATGCCAGCTACAGCTAGGTTCTTGACCTACTCAATTACAGCGGAGAAATGGCATTTTTTATTAGATATGGAACGACCACCCGTAACAATTCGACAGTAAAATAAATCCCATAAAATAAAACCAGCATAGAAATATCAGATTGGCTATGAAAATAAAAGGTTGATATTTGCTTTCAACATATCTGCTTATTTATTTATATCCATGTATATCATCGACAGTATTTCAACACCAGGCTAAATTCTGAACATTATTCCGTTGTCAGTCAGTAAAACCCAATCAGGAGCAAAATAAACCATAGCATACATTGCAATTTTAACGGGGAGAGATGAGGAAATGTGCGTTTTAAAATTTGGCGCTCCTAAAGGTGACGGATTTAATTGTTAGAAGTCCAGTCAGGTTAGGCATCTCCTTGTCAAATAGAGAAAAGAATGTATAGATGTATCTTTTCGGGCGTATAGTTCGACATGCTCAAACTCGTGTAAATGTTAGTTGTAGCATTCTATTAATTATTCATCTCTCTTGGATTTGCTACCACATCTGTTTTCTTCCAAAAATACACAGGTAGACAAAGAAAAAGTGTTCTGGTTATGGGACTTGTGAAAATAACCTAAAAAAATGAAGTCTCAAGTTATTTTCGCGATTTGCTCAAAATTGGTGGGTGATGGAGCTAAACGGATACCGGATTCGTATTCAGACATCAGAATATATAGGAGTTGCCCAATGAAGTCCAGAAAACAAAGCACTTTCTTGTATGTCTGTTAGGGTTTTTCATTTTATAGGGCAAAAATTAAAATGTGAAATTTTTGGAGATTTTGCTTACGCACCGAGTTTCAATAATGTAAATAATATATATGTCAAGAAGATGGGATAATATTTAGAGGTTAAGGAAAAGATTCTAGATTGTGTTCTAGATAAGTCTAGAGGCAATTTCAAAGTATATAAGGCGAGATTCCCGGCGGAAGAAGGAGAAGTTGAAATAGTACAATGCACTACAATTTTAGGAATTTCAGTAAGATAAAAGTAGTCAATACAAAATTTTGCATACGAGTCTTTTAGATAAGTAGAACCAAGGATTATAGCAGTCATATGAAAACCGCAACTTTGGAAAACCGCTGCGTAAGAAATCACTACTTCCACATCCAGATTTTCCTCCAAACCTCTTTAAAGGTAAACTTCTTGACAATATTTGCACTTCCGTATGCGGAAATAATTGATCATGGAATTTTAATAATATTTGGGGCAGATGTCATAAAAATTTTTACAGATGTTGCAATTTAGCAAGATTCGTTAAGACATTGAAAATGAACTTGGCTAATTTTCAAGCCCGGCGTGATATTTAAATAATCTGCAAAATATAGAGGGGTTAGAAGTAAAGAAAAGTTTTATATGAATTAAAAAATAAAAAGTTACACAACAATAATTGTAATAGGCTTTACATTAATATTCCACAAAAATGGGTTTCGTAAAAATGCGAGAACATGAATCTAGGTATCAAAATTGATCAAATACACAAGTTTTGCAAACACGATGCTAGGCATCGGTCAGCGTCGAGGCGTAAAAATGCAAGAACATGAATTTAGATATTAAAATTGATCAAATGCACAAGTTTTACAGAAACGACGCAAAGCGTGGGTCTGCATCAAGACGTAATAACGCAAGAATATGAATTTAGGTATCAAATCAAAATTTATCAAACTCAAAATTTTTATAAAAACGACGCCAAGCATTGGTCGGCGTCGAGACGTAAAAATGCAAGAACATAAGTTTAGATATCAACAACTTCGAGTGTTAAACATTTTCAATGTTAAAAAAATTAAAGCATCGGTTTGTATACGCCAACAATGAAGTATCTGGACCCTTACTAGCTTCCACTGCTGATTTCTCCCAGTTACACACACACACCTCCACCCTTTCAACAAAAAATACATATGTGTACCAAATTTCAAGTGAACATCTCAAGTTTTTTTCATCAACCCCTTTATTAATGGAATGGTGGTGGCAGGGGGGTTGAAAAATGTAAAGAAATCCGAGTGCTTGGTACACGCACCAAACCTCAAGTTTTTGTACTCTACTCAGCTTGCTTTACTCATTTTCACTTATTTACCTATACTTACATCTCCACCCCTTCAACGGAATCATCTCAAAATATAATCTAGTACCAGATATCGTTATAATAAAACGTGTACCAAATTTCAAGTGACTATCTCAATTTTATTTTATCAACCCCTTTAAAATGGAGTAGGGGTGGTGTGGGGGTTGAAAAATATAATTAGAAAATCTGAGGCCTTGGCTTCTAGTACATGTACCGAATTTCAAGTTTCTGTGCTCTTACCAGCTTGTCTTACTTATTTTCCCCTGTTACCCCTATTTAACCCACAACCCTTCAACGGAATATTCCAAAAATATAACATCTAGTTCCAGATGTCATTATGAAATATACGTATACCAAATTTCAAGTGAATGTATCAATTTTATTTTATCAACCCCTTTAATAATGGAGTGGGGGTGGTGGGGGGATGGAAAACATCATAAAAATGTTTGAGGTTTTGATTTCTAGTACATATACATCAAATTTCCAGTATCTGTACTCTTACTAGCTTATTTTACTTATTTCCCTCTATTTACCCCCCAACCCTTCACCGGATATATTCAAAAAACAATCCAGTTTCAGATCTCGGTACAATATATACGTGTACAAAATTACAAGTCGATTTAAACCGGAAAAACGTGCGGACAAAAAAGTTACAGACCGACAGACAGACAGAACAATTTTTTTTCGCTCAAATTTAAAATCTCCACGTTTCATGACATTCTAAACCTATTTCAGGTAAAAAAAAAAAAATGATTTTTTTTTACGTTACTATACTTCCAATCCACTACGTGGATGTGGAAGTAAAATGAAACAATTTTTAATAAATATCGAAAATAACCTAAAAAATTCAATTTTCTAAAGCGCTATTGAAATAAGTATATCAACTCAGGTATTGACGAAACTTATTTTGGCTTATTCCACTTCATGGATGTGGAAGTAATAAAAATTAACCAAAAAGGGAATATTATTGTAATATAATATAGATTTAAATGTCTTGTCATCAAGTCCACAAGATGGTGCTTAAAATATTCTATTTCACACCACATGCCATCAGCGAAAACTTCAATTCCAACATCCATAAATTATAATTTGTCAGTAGTAACACAAACAGACCAAATCGACACCCAACACAGATTAGAAAGCAGGCGTTAAAATATTCAACAGATATTAGTGGACTGAAAAACGGGGAAAAAGTCGCTTCCTTCTCGACTTTTTTTTTTTTAGGGTACAACCACATGGGATCTTTACAAAATGATAGATTGGGCCCCTGGCCATCTGAAATCGGCAATTACAACATTTTTTAGTAGGGACAACATTTTTTATTGCGAAATTTGTCAAAAATTTGTCAAAACTATGTTTTATTACTTTTCACAAATACCTCGCGATATCTCCGGAACCAATTTAGATATTTTTTTTTTTTTTGGTAATCGATAAAGGAAGTGTGGGCGAAGATAACTGCGGTATTGTCGTTAGTATGAAAAATTTAGTTTTTTTGTGAAACTACGAATAACTTTGATATTTATTTTTTTGCAGCACTATTTTCAGTAAGCGAGAAACTTTTTTGTTTTAAGAAATTTTGCTATACTATCTGTGTACCAAACAAGGCCAAAGCTTCAAAAAAGTTTTTAAAAAAAGAATCACTATTTTATGTCTTATAGTTTTCGAGTTATAGTCAGTTAAAGTTGAAAGTTTCCGCAGCCGCCTTTAATTATTGTGCATCGCCTTCTAAAGAACGCACCGCGCCGGCCGGCGAGCAGACATATCCGCATCCGCATGCTACTTATCCAGTCTTGATTCACTTTGCTAATAAGTTACAAACTGTCTTTGCGTGTTAATATTACTGCGATTATATATTATTGTGTATATTTGGAGGTGTGTGTCTACCCATATTTTTTTTTTGTTAACAATGGAGTGTTTATTTTGTGAGCAGGCTCTACAAGAATATGACAAACATGTGACACAAAATCCGAGATTGCAAGTATTAAAAAATGTACCGAGTCAGTTAATAAATATATGCACTGAAAAAATCGTGGACAAAGAAACTGAAAAAAGTTTAAGTAATTTTTTTGAAGCAGCACAAGAGCATGTGAAGACTTTATTAAATAGTTTGCAAGAAAGCTTTTGGAGCCCTATAAAAAAAAAACAAAACTTCTACTTTCAAAAACTATATAGGTAAAACGAAAGTTTTGTCAAAAAAGAATATTATTGGATCAGAATGTATGTTTCGCAGAGTTATTTGTGCAGCTCGATTTCAAGAAATGGATCTTGCAAATATATTGTCATACGAACTGACAGTGGTTCCAGCGTCACTGTTTCACGAGGACGGTTCTATGAGAAAAACAACAAAGTCTGACCTTGCGAAAAAAATAGAGACATTTACCAATGCTTTAACGACTTGTCCGTCCGTAGACTCCTTTATTGTTGATGGAATGGTGTCACTTCAAGAATTACAACCTTCTACTTTTGTCACCTTCAATGATTTGGGAGGAGTCTTTGCTACTAAAATCCTACGAGAGGGAAGAAAACATGGGGCAAAAAGAATTACAATAGTGTTTGATACCTATTTAGCCAATTCATTAAAAAATTAAGAACGACAAAGACGTGGTGATTCCAATTGTGAATTTAAAGTGGCTGGTTCCAGAAAAGTACCTAAATTTCGAGACTTTATAAGGTCTTCGGCGAATAAACGATCATTACTAATATTCATTGCAAATTATTTTTTGACAGAAGTTCCAAACATCCTAAATGACTGTGAAACCGTAATTGTAGCAGGTGACTTTGAAAATCCTCAACTTTGTTTCGAAGTAAGTAAAATTAGAGGGCCAAAACAGGTGAAAAGACTAAATAGCAGTCAAGAAGAAGCTGACACAAGACTGATACTCCACGTTCTAGCAGAGCTAAAAGTAGATAATAAAATTCTGGTAAAATCTGTTGATACCGACGTCCTGATCTTGCTGTTACATTTTTATTGTAAAATATCAGTTATGTCCCAAAGCAATATATACATACAATTAGGACATGGTAAAAATTCACATTTTTTGTCTATTAACAATATTGTAGCAAATTTAGGGGCAGAAATGTGCAAAAATTACTGGCAATTCATTGCTTAACTGGCTGCGACACAACAAATGCAATGTATAAGATAGGCAAGAAAACAGCATTTGATATGTTATCCAAAAATATTGATTATTTAAAAGATTTAGAAAATCTTCCCTTTTTATCAGAAGATAAAGCATTGGAAGTTAGTACTACTACTTTACTTGTATAGAAACAAAAACAAAAATATTGTTTCCTTGAATCAATTACGATGGTACCTAACAACGGAATCAAATCGCCCAGCTTCTGAGTTGCCTCCTACTGATCATGCTTTTAGACAACATGTAAAAAGGTAATAGTTATTTTTCTAAGTCGTTCATGCTTAATAGAAAATATCTACATACATCTATTATTGTTTTAGGTGTCTGTATCAATTAAAAATTTGGTACAGTAGCCACATTCAAGAGATGCCAGTAGAAGATCCGACTCTATACGGATGGACATTAGAAGAAAATACTTGGCAGGCCAATTTTTCTTCTCAAGAACCAGTACCCGATGATATAAGAAAAACTTTCTCGATACGATTTTCCGACAAAACTTGTAACAATAATAGGTGTACCTGTGTTTTACAAGGTTTAAAATGCTGCAGTGACTGCAAATATGCAAACAGCAGTAACAGCTTAATCAACGAAACTTCATCAGATGGCGAAGATTGTTAATCTAAACTGAAGTAATAGTTATAATAATATATTTTTAAAATGTTTAGGAAGTTTTATTTACAGGTATAATTAAGTTGACGCTCCCACAATATCACTGTACCAACAGTATTTACACCTAGCCGCACGGCCCGGCCGGCTAAACCACACCGGCCTGCAGTTAGTACTACATGCTTAAACGGAGGCGCGGGAACTTTCAACTTTAACTAACTATAACTCGAAAACTATAAGACATAGAATAGTGATTCTTTTTTTAAAAACTTTTTTGAAGCTTTGGCCTTCTTTCGTACGCAGATAGTACAGCAACATTTCTTAAAACAAAAAAGTTTCTCGCTTACTGAAAATAGTGCTGCAAAAAAGTAAATATCAAAGTTTCTCCTAGTTTCACAAAAAAACTAAATTTTTCATACTAACGACAATACCGCAGTTATCTTCGCCCACACTTCCTTTATCGATTACAAAAAAAAGAAAAATAATATCTAAATTGGTTCCGGAGATATCGCGAGGTATGTGTGAAAAGTAATAAAACATAATTGTGACAAATTTTTGACAAATTTCGCAATAAAAAATGTTGTCCCTATTAAAAAATGTTGTAATTGCCGATTTCAGATGGCCAGGGACCTAGTCTATCATTTTGTAAAGACCACATGTGGTTGTACCTTAAAAAAAAATTTTGAAACATTTTTGCTGCTTTTTCAGTCCACTATATAGGTATAAAATGGTTAATGGTCTAGAAATATTAAAAAATTACGATAATTTTAAGTTATACAAATATTTAGGTTATAAAATCACATTAGAAAATTCCTGATTTTTTGGAAATATTGTAGTTCTTCTCTGACGACGGCGACGGTTCAATAAATTGAAACTTACGAAAATATGAGAATTGTTCAAACTGGCCGCAAAATCTCAATCTACATTATACATCAGGTTAAAATGAAACAAACAATGTTTAACACCGAGCGAAATACCATTTTGTCGGGAGCACAAAATGACTGCGGTTTTTCAAAGGAATGACGAGTCCATTTCGGAATGAGCTTTCGAGGGCAGAACACTTAAATGATCGTTGTAGAGGTGTTTCAGAATCTCATGAGCCGCGAAATGCGCAAAAGGCAAAGTTTAATCTGAGTTATAAGTATGTTTTTGAAGACACTGGAGGCTGCCTTGCTGTATACATAAACAAGAGCTCGGGATAAATTGTAAACAATAAATATAATATTTTTAAGAACTGTAACCGAGTCAACACGACGGATTATGTCTCTGCGCATATGAAGGTCACGGCTCATGAGGTTTTAAAACACCTTTAACGCCTACAGAAGCCAAAGTGTATGAAATACGGCAACAAATTGAGATATTGATTACAAGTACGACGTCTCAAGCGCAAATACAATTACCCAAAGGAGTAATAGATCATCACGCTGTCACTAATTAATATTTGTTATATTCGTGGAATGTTAATAATCAAAGTGTGACAGGCGTGAAAATTAGGCAGCGAGGGATTCAGGATTTACAGGAGTTAATTCGTCAACATTTCAATGTTATGTATTATGTTACCAATGAAAGGCCACAGCAATTCTATCCTAGGTAAATGAGCAAGAAGAGGTCTGCTTCCGTATAAAAATGCCAATCGGGGGTTTTCAGCGGAAATATGTACCACTAGTCCGGGAGCCAGGTGAAAAATTGGTCAATTATTTCTTCTCGAACGATAATTAGTGAGACGCATCAGGAAGTTGTATCATAATGCCTCGTGAACGTCAGCTGCGGTTCCGTGGGTGTGATGAGCGGCAGTAGCCTCCCACGCACGGAGAAAAACAAATTTTTTTCAGTCATTTCCTCCTGACTAAAAATTGTGAAACTATAGCTTATTCAATATCTTGAAGAAAAAAAAGTCAGCTGACTATAACATGGTGTATTATAGGTCAGCTGGTCGCTTGAACATGAAAAAAAATTATACATTCAATGATCTTCACTAAATGATTTTAAGTGAGAACTTGTTTTTTTTACAAAAGATGCAATAAGGCGTTACGTTAGATATTTTTATTTTGTGTTTAACGGTCACTATACTAATTCTTCTTGAACACTCTCTACGACTGACTACGTATTCTATTGTGATCGCCTACTCGCGTGCTGGATTCTGTAATGCTATTGGTCAAATGACCATAAACTGGTGATAACATATAACACTCATCGCGGTTTCGGTACAGGTACGTACTCAGACTCAGTTTGACATCGTACATCGTTGTTGTATCTGTTTACTTTTCATTTCATTGTTTAAATTGCATCTTTGTAAATATCGTCTCCTGCGATATGATTATTGTTTTTTATTTATATGCTTTCAGAGTATATTAAATAAGTGTGTTTGCCTTTCGGGGGGCATCGGTGTATCAAATATATCAAGGACACCTAAAAATGTCTAGTAGCACGGATACAGCTGATGAGCCCACAGAACTTTGTTTGCCTCCTTTTAAAAAAAGGTCGAAAAAGACTCATTTCGACGTACAGACCAAGGAAATGATTTTAAGCGTGTATAAGTATAAGATTCAAGAAGATCCTATATTACTCAAAGATGAAATTGTAAAAAAAGTGGCAAATATGATAGGAGTATGTGGCCGCAGCGTTTACAAAATTGTCAGAGAGTATACCACTAACCATAAATTTTCGGTGCCAAAAACCAACCAAAACCGTAAAACAATTGTCGGACTTCGATCGAAATGCAATCGGGAGAAAAGTTCATCAATATTTCTTTAGAAGCGAACTCCCTACTTATTTGCCTACTGTGACCAGTAGAGGTCTAATGTAGTACTCCTTTTGTACCTTAGGGCTCCTTATCCAGACATGTCCTTACTAGACTTTCAGTCTGCTTTATAAGGAGCTCCTTGGTGAAGTTATCAGCCCTTCGTTTTTATTTTCTCGCCAAGCCGTCTCAGTCCAGTCAAGGCTATTACAGCTCATGATATATACTGACGTACCTGAACGAACGAGAACTCACCCATCCATGCGCTGGACCCGACTGACGTTGCTTAACTTCGCCGATCGAGTGCCGGCACCTTACTTTACTTTTACTTTAACAGATTTATTAAATATTAAAAAGGGTACAAACATTGCCTCCCCGGACCGCGATCCGGAGCCAACCAGACAACCACGGCGCGTGACGTCGTGGCGGACGGATTACGACCGGTTCGGTTTAATAAAATGGAACAACAAAAAAAAACAAAAGCTAAAACACCTGCCGTCTGCGACGGCTTAAAATTAACATTAAAATTGAACATTGTTTTAAATTAAACATTAAGATAATTAAGGACTAATTTTAAAACCATCACTACCGCACTGCTGATGTTGGCTGTTGATACGGGAAAAACTCAACGAAAAAACCCGTTCGAGACAATTGATTTCCCAACGGTCTGCCCGCCGCCGTTTGGGAGAGTATGGAAGTAGAAGTTTATTATTTTTTAAATGTTTGGATTTCTTAAATTTGTTGGTCTAAAGGGAATTTCTAACAAAAATTACAAAAGTACAAAAAAGGCAAAAAGACAAAAACGAAAACAATTAAAAGAAGAGAAGAGGGATAGAACAGAAAAGATTTGAAAGATATAGTGTAGCATTTGAGAAAGTTGTGATTAGTAAAGGTTTGGCTAAAGAGGTTGCCGGAAGATAGGCAACGCCTGGTATGGTAGGGGGTGTTTTATCCGGAATGGGGCATTATGCATTCTGATTTGGGTTATGTTGCGTGTTAGCGGACTGTCGCCCAGGCGAAAGGAATAGAATTTTTGTGATATTTCCCGGACGTAGTCCGCTAGTGGTGTTATGTCGTTGCAGCGATCATACAAATCTCTGAGGGAGGTGTACCTGCTCGAATCTGAAATGAGGCGCATAAATTTGTGTTCTAAGACTTTAAGTTTTCTCATTGTCGTGGCCGGAATGCTGCACCACACCGGCGCCGCGTATGTGATGGCCGGCCTGATTACCGCCGTGTACAATAATTTTTTATTGTGTCTGTTGAGTCCGCTACCCCTTGCCATGAGCGGATACAGACTCCTGGACATGAAGTACACCTTACCTATCGTCTCGTTGATGTGTGTATTAAACGTCAGTCGTTTATCCAAGTTAACCCCCAGATACTTCACGCACCTTTTGATTGGAATTTGCTGACCCTGGATCAAAATTGGCGTTAATATGCGGTTTTCTGTGAATCGGCGCGTGAAGAGTATGATCTCCGACTTCGCGACGTTGACCCGGATCTTCCACTTGTCGTAATACGCCGTGGCATGGGCCATGTGCGCCTTGAGTAGCATGTTCGCCGCTTATGCGTTATGCGAGTGCGCATACATGGCCGTGTTGTCGGCGTACTTGGCAAGCTTAGTATTCGGGAACTCCGGGAAGTCGGATACATACAGATTGTACAACTTTGGTGACAGGCACGACCCTTGAGGGACGCCCGCGCGAATGTCCCGCCGTGTTGAGAGTTTATTGCTCACCTTGACCTGCAGCAACCTGTCCGTCAAGAAAGAGTGAATCAGTTTGGTTATGTGTATTGGAAAGTTCAGTGCGTTCAGTTTGTGTATAAGGCCCGGGATCCAGACGGTACCGAACGCCTTCTCGACATCAACTTTTAAAACACGTTCTATAGGATACTCGTCGCAGCTTTTTTGTAAATAATATTAATTTTAGACATTCTTTGTTTAATTACAAAATATATAATTTTTTTTTAAATTAACGGTCAATAACTTCAACAGATATATGGAGGTAACCGTTAATATTTTATTTTGTTTAAATGTATCTCTACGGGTTTGTTTATAGGGTATATTAAATATCATTCTAATTATTCTCTTTTGTTGTTACAATAATTCTATGATGACGATTGTCCCCAGGCAATGATATTATAACTAATAATAGGGTAGACTAGGGCATAATAAACGGTTGTCAATAGTTTTTTGTATAGACAATTTTTTAATGTTAGTATAGCAAAGTTCGATTTATTTAGTCTTTCGCATATTTTGTCTATATTTTCTGTCCAGTCCAGATGCAGTTCTCCCGTATTTACTAATGAGTCCATTTTCCCTGAAACGATTGTTGAATATCTGTATTGCATTATTGGCTTTTTCTTCAAGCTCTTGGGTGCTTGAATTGGATATATCTAACGTTGAATCATCTGCATACATGAAGAGATTACGAGTTGATATCTTTAATATCTGGACGTATGTTAAAGATGTCAAAGACCGACAACAGCGTAAATATACAGTGTGAACCCACAGAAACGCACAAAATTCACATCTTTGGTATGTGTCATTTGTCAAAAAAATCCTCGAACAGATCGATTTTAGTTTTGTAAATTCTAGATTTTGCCACTATACCAAAATGTATGGCGTCATTGGCTTATGGCGAGTTATGACGTCATCATACATTGTCTTTAAATGGAACAGACATTTTTCTTTACTGTATTTGGTGGTATATCCCTTTAGCTTTCTGGTGATATGGAAGAAACTGATATTACCTAAGCCATTTTTTGGAAAAAAATATTTTTATTGATTGATACCTTACATAGGTAATTGTGAGAAAAAAATCATCTCCATTGCTCAAATTGCGACCCTCCAACCATTTGGCATTGACCAACACGGGTGTAGACAGTTTGCACGCTGTTCTGAATCATCTCATGGGCAATTCGTCTCATCTTCAAGCCAATTCTGTCCTCCAATTCTTCTATGGCATCCGGTCTGTTAAAATACACCCTTGAGTTTAAGTAACCCCAAAGAAGAAAGTCTAAGGGGGTTAAATCCGGTGAACGCGGGGGCCACTCAATCGGACCTCGATATCCTATCCACCTTCCAGTAAAAGTGTCATCTAGAAACTGACGCACTGCTATCCCAAAATGAGATGGGGCCCCGTCTTGCTGAAACAAGACGTTTTCAGCAGGAATATCTTCATCCTCGTTGTTCGGAAACATAACTGCTAAGGCTGGCACTAACTCAACTCGCAAAAACTGTAAATAGCTTGCGGCCGTAAGATTTTCTTCAAAGAAATAAGGTCCCAATAAACGATCACCTATCATACCTGCCCATACGTTTACTTTGCCTCGTCGCTGTGCATGGGCTTCTTGAGTCCAATGAGGATTTTCGAGTGACCAATACTTACAGTTATGCCGATGTACAGTCCCCTTTAAAGAAAATGTAGCTTCATCAAAAAAAACAATGTTCTTTAAAAAATTTGTGTTTCCATCGCACAAGGTTATCAACTGTTCACAAAACTGTAAGCGCCGATCTGGATCGACCTCATTCAATTCGTGGATTAATTGCATTTTGTATAGATGGTATTCTTTTTTTTTCAATAGACGTACAACAGAAGATGGTGGTTTTCCTCACTTTCTAGAAGAATATTTAATTTGGTTTCGTTGCTTGTGCTAGGACGACCAGATCGAGGGAGGTCAGCTACACTGCCAGATTCATCATATCTAGCCACCAATCTACTTACAGTGGATCTAGAAATTTGCTTTTCGAGATACTTGGCATTGAAAACATCACAGGTTTCCTGATAAGCTCTCGGCCTATCACCATATCCAACCATCACCAAAAGCTCTACGCGTTCTCTTTCACTTTAACGTGGCATTGCATTCACTCGTTTTACACTGTCTCAGAAGTGTCACAAAACTGAGGTTTCACACGTGCCAGGAATAAAAATGTTATCGATACTTCACACAAAAAGGCCTGTATTTCTCTGTTGTTAAGGCGATTTTTTAAATTATTTTCTTTGCTTTGTTTTTATCTCAAATGTTTTCATGCTAGTTAAAACAAAAATGTAGGCAACAAGATTTATCAGTCCATGAGATAGTGGAACATTACTCGTGAATTTGCGAAAGGTAAGCTATTTTTACATAAAATGTCATTTTTTCAAAAGAACGGCTCAGGTAATATCTTCTTTTTTATATCACCAGAAAGCTAAAGTTTCTTATCACCGATTATTAAGTTCTACAGGGTGTCCGGAAACAAAGTAGAAAAAAATTAACTGAAGATTCCTTAGCCCAAATTAATGGGAGTTCTTCATATAACATTTTTCAAAATACCCCTTCGTTGTCAAGTTACAGCCCCTTTAAAGGGGTAATTTAAAAACTGTTATGATTTTTTTACTCAAAAAATAAAATTTCAACAAACACAATATTTGGCGTATCTACTACATTTATTAAAAGGCATCTTGTGAATTTTTTTCACCCCCTTGAGTGCCTCACCAAGGGGTAGAATGGGCAACCCCTAATATATTTTTAAAAATATTTTAAAATCTATTCATTTTACATTTCAGAATAAAATATTTTTTGAATCCCTTGTTCATTCTAAAACTTTTTTATCTCTTTAAAAAATGCCGTAGTACCAACCGTTTTCGTGATAAAAAATAAAATTTATGTTCATGCAATGGAGTTCATTTCAATCATTACTGAACGATAATGTTTTAAAACTTTTAGTAGGCTGCCTTCAAGTTTCAATTTGACAGTAGTATTAACATTTAAGTATTTATTGGAATTGGTCTACCACATCTAGTAGGCTCATGTCAATTATTGGAAATAATTACATAGTTTATTTCTTACTTAAAACCATTATTTTTTCTATGTCGTAAGCTTTTAAAATGCCTAGACATATTTATAGTAGTGAAGAATATGCTGATATGCATTTCATTTATGGTGAATGCAAAGGAAACTCTCTAGCAGCCCAAAGAAAATACAACCTGAGGTTTCCTAACCGTGTTACACCTAATGTGGCGACTTTTACCAATATCCACATGCGGCTCAGAGAAAGGGGTTCTTTTGAAAAAAGGAATCGAGATACTGGTCGTGAAGTAGAAGTGGCACCTGTCTTAGAAGAACAGATATTAGAATATTTTGGAGAGAATCCTAAAATGAGTATTAGACGGGCTGCTCTTCATTTTAATGTAAGTAGATGGAAAATATGGAAGATTTTGAAGCGGCAAGGACTGCACCCTTACCATCTGCAAAGGGTTCAGGAATTGCTCCCGCGTGATTTTCCAGTAAGGAAGGCTTTTTGTATTTTAAGGAAACCATTAGAATTCACAAAAAAAGTATTGTTCACTGACGAGTGTTGTTTTACTCGTCATGGGATTATAAATTTTCGTAATCAGCACCTATGGAACGATGAAAATCCGCACGCTGTGGTAGCTAAACGATGTCAGTACAACTTCTCTATTAATATTTGGGCTGGAATTATAGGCGATTATTTAATTGGACCAGTTGTGTTACCTCACAGATTAAATGGGATATCGTACTTGCATTTTTTACAGAATGACTTGTTTCCGCTTTTCGATGACTTACCCATTGAATTACGCCAAGATATGTGGTATATGCAAGACGGAGCGGGTCCCCATTATTCCGTACAAGTTCGGGAATGGCTTTCGCAATATTTTAGAAATCGTTGGATTGGAAGAGGACAAGAAGCTACAATTAAATGGCCCCCCCGGTCTCCGGATTTGAATCCATTAGATTTTTACTTCTGGGGGCATATGAAAAATGTCGTTTACTCTACACCACTTCCAAATGAAGACGTTTTGAGGGAAACCATTTTTAATACTGCTGACGAAATTCGTAACTCCCCACTAATTCTACGGAGCTTGTACGGCAATTTGAGACGAAGGTTACAAACATGTGTTAGTACTGAAGGGCGCCATTTTGAGCAGTTAATTTAAGTTTGGAAAAATATGTTCTTGTTTGTCAAAATTGTTTCACTTTTTTTAATATTATTGTTTGTATTTCATAAATTATTCCATTAATAAATATAGTATTTGTCAATTTGATTAAAAAATATGTACGTTTATTATTACATAGAATTTGTTAATGAATATTTAGATTATTCGATTATAGCCTACTAGCAGCCTACTAAAAGTTTTAAAACATTATCGTTCAGTAATGATTGAAATGAACTCCATTGCATGAACATAAATTTTATTTTTTATCACGAAAACGGTTGGTACTACGGCATTTTTTAAAGAGATAAAAAAGTTTTAGAATGAACAAGGGATTCAAAAAATATTTTATTCTGAAATGTAAAATGAATAGATTTTAAAATATTTTTAAAAATATATTAGGGGTTGCCCATTCTACCCCTTGGTGAGACACTCAAGGGGGTGAAAAAAATTCACAAGATGCCTTTTAATAAATGTAGTAGATACGCCAAATATTGTGTTTGTTGAAATTTTATTTTTTGAGTAAAAAAATCATAACAGTTTTTAAATTACCCCTTTAAAGGGGCTGTAACTTGACAACGAAGGGGTATTTTGAAAAATGTTATATGAAGAACTCCCATTAATTTGGGCTAAGGAATCTTCAGTTAATTTTTTTCTACTTTGTTTCCGGACACCCTGTATATTTCCCATTCCACCAAGACCTTTTGTGCTATTTTCTTTTTAGGCGAGAAATGTCACATTCTTACATAAATGCAACTCTAGAATGCCTTCCCTGTTGTTATTTAATTTGATAGCTAGTCAGAGGGCACGAACGACGTGAAAATAGTTAAATTGAAATTAGATGAGCTTGATAAGGGAAGACGAGAAGGTGAAATTCAACAGTATTCCTAAGCAAATGGAGGAGCGTTTTACGTGTTCCTATTAAACTCAATGAAGCTTGATATTCCTGTATCGTCTTTAAGAATTTACTTTTCGCTTTGAGGACTTCTAAAGTGCTTGTAACACTCGTAAGCAAATGTACTGATGGGATATAGAAAAAAACCGTTTCCGTTCCTAATATAGCGTTTATACCAGCACTTAACCAATAAAGAGAGACAAAGGAAAGCAATTTTAAAGAAATTTCAGTAAGCGCCTCAGACAATCAGTGATACTTGACAGAAAAAAACTACTGCATTAGGGGGATGAAATGTTGGTGCAAATCGCTTCCCTCGGCAATTACGGGGCTGAACTTCGAAACGTTGTCACATGACAAAGTTCAGTAATAGAAGTAGGCGTAGTGTTTTCATATTGCTCATGAAACTTACGCGCTACGAGATTATTTATTGAGTGTTGCTAGATATTCTAATCGAATAAGACAAACGCTCCAGCACTCGAATAAGTCAAAGATCGTTGGTAAATCCAAAAGAATACACCTCGCAAGTTATTGTATCTATAGTTGACTACACATTTTCAGTGCACATAAAAACGCTATAGAAACCGACCATAAATCTCTGTCTCGTTAGCATGAGTGATATTCCACAGAGCTGTACTTCAGATTTTTGTGAACAATAACCGTAGACATTTTGAAGTATTGCCTTTGGTTATATTATTTGGTATTGAGATAAATTATAAAAATTGACTTTGTTTTGCTTGTGTCAAGATAGGAATAATAATCTTATATATTTGTGGAGCATTGACGAATTCAATGCATACATGATATATTGACAATATTAAGTTCGACTCTGTCGTGGGTAGGGTATACATATCTGCTGAAATATTTTCGGTAGGAGAAAGTCGGGTAACTGCATCAAAATAATTTGAAACTATAATTCAAATAGTTAGGTGTGTTTCCGTTAATTACTTATTCTAATGATGTCAGAACATACTTTACATGAGAACAATGTTGTTCTATGTATTGAGCAATGCATTATATTTATCGTTTAACATTTTCTACAAAAATAGAGTATACCACGCTCTCCCATATATACGTAAGCAGCAAAGCTTTGAGGTTCATGCATTAAATATATACAGGGTGTCTCGCTTAAATGTGGAACAAGCCTGTAACTCCTTTGTTTACTGACCGATTTGATTTTTTCTTTTTTAGTAATGTAGTGCTACATAAACTCTATTCTTAAATAACACAGATGATTTTTACAACGCAAAACGTGGCATACTGCGAGATATTTACAAGGTCAAAAATCAGTCATTCATATTAGCGATTTTTTTTTCAAAAAACTGATTACATGTTCTTTTTCACCGTCCCTTTAAACACTGTTCCTCAAAGTTTCATATAAATCGATTGTTGCTTTTTGACTTTATTAATTTTTTTACGAATAAAAATTATTAATTAAATAAAACCTAAATAATTAATTTCTAATACCATTTTATTTTTTTCCATAATGAATATAAACAAAAAATAAGTAATATTACATCAAAAACACCTGAATGTGAATATAGAAACTAACACAACGAATTATACATTTTAAATCGAACAACAAAATAAAAAAATTAACAGGAGTAATATTTCAGTTTTAAGTAGGAATATAACACAAGTTAACTGAAATATTTAAATAATGTAAATTGTAGTTCCTTCTATTAAGTCCCCATTGACAAAAATACATTTTTCTACTCTCCTTCTGTTATTAATAACAACTTGTCGCAGTTGCTGTCGTTGCACGACAAGTAACGGTAATTCCATTTATTAATTCGTCTACTATAGCTGGGCGGTCCTTGTATACTTCTTTTAACATACCCCATAAAAAATAATCTAAAGGGGTCAAATCTGGAGATCGAGGTGGCCACCCGATGATAGGGCTGTTTTGCCCGATCCATTTGTTGGGAAAATTCAGTTTGCGCAAACAATTCTCGATTGGCTGAGGATAACGAAAATCCACATTGGGCTATCAACTGAAGAAAACAGTACTCGCACAAAATTAATGTTTGGTGTGGGATTCTAAACCAAACATTAATTAGACCATATCATTTTCGAGAAAATTTAAATGGAAATTCATTTTTACAATTCCTCCAAAATGATTTGTGGGAAGCATTACATGATATGCCTATTCAGCAAAGGAATAATTTATATTTCCAGTTAGATGGAGCCTCCATACATTACTCTTTAGTTGTGAGAAACTGGCTAAACTAGAATTTTCCCAACAAATGGATCGGGCATAACAGCCCTATCATCGGGTGGCCACCTCGATCTCCAGATTTGACCCCTTCAGATTATTTTTTATGGGGTATGTTAAAAGAAAAAGTATACAAGGAGCGCCCAGCTACCGAGACTATTACTCTGCTATTACTCGACAGCAACTGCGAAAAGTTGTTATTAATAACAGAAGGAGAGTAGAAAAATGTATTTTTACCAATGGGGACTTAATAAAAGGAACTATAATTTAGATTATTTAAATATTTAAGTTAAATTGTGTTATATTCCTATGTAAAACTGAAATATTACTCCTGTTAATTTTTTAATTTTGTTCGATTTAAAATGTATAATTTGCTGTGCTAGTTTTTATATTCATATTCAGGTGTTTTTGATATAATACTACTTATTTTTTGTTTATATTCATTATGGAAAAAAATAAAATGATATTAGAAATTAATTATTTAGGTTTTATTTAATTAATAATTTTTATTCTTAAAAAAATTAATAAAGTCCAAAAGCAACAATCGATTTATATGAAACTTTGAAGAACACAGTTAAGAGGGGCGGTGAAAAAGAATATGCAATCAGTTTTTTGAAAAAAAAAATCGCTAATATGAATGACCGATTTTTGACCTTGAAAATATCTCGCAGTAGGCCACGTTTTGCGTTGTAAAAATCATCTGTGTTATTTAAGAATAGAGTTTATGTAGCACTACATTACTAAAAAAGAAAAAATCAAATCGGTCAGTAAACAAAGGAGTTACAGGCTTGTTCCACATTTAAGCGAGACACCCTGTATATATTTAATGCATGAACCTCAAAGCTTTGCAGAAATCATTTGTATTATTCAACAATAGAGTTTATGTAGCACTATATTACTAAAAAAAAAAGTTCACATCGGTCAGTAAACAAAGGAGTTATAAGCTTGTTCCACATTTAAGCGAGACACCCTGTATATAGACAACTATAATATGTGCTATGTTTATAACACTAGTTCATTGATGAAATGTTTTCATATGTGATTTTCTCGAAAACTTCTACTCTTAGAAAAGAAAACTTGGCGTCAAAGTAGTATTTTTTTTTCTTTTTTTGCAATGCTTCAACTACCTCTTGACCGATGTTGTCCAAATTTGGTAAACATTTTTTTAAGCTAAGAAACACTAATGTATGTATCACATTACGCTAGCCCGTGAAGGGTGCCTCATGGCATACCCCTGATGATGAATATTTTTTCTTTCTTCTTTACGAAACGTTGTGGCACTTTTGGCTAGGTGCACTCGATAGAACTTGATAACTCCAACTGTTTTCGAGAAAACTGCCCCAAAACATTTCAAAAATTCTTTGAAACAAGATACCCTTAAATTATGGCATATTATTATTGGTTCACCCTGTATATTTCCTTTACCTTCTCAAATCGGAAAATGGAAGAAAATTTTAGTTAAAATGGTAAAAGTACAAAAGAAAGTACCTAGGAATGGGGACATTTTAAGCTGGCTGTTTTTCAACTTACCTTAATCAATGCAGCCAATGAAGGTAACTTAAACTCACTGTGACGTCATCGACACACGCTCGTTTGAAATACGCGCTATATATAAATATATTTTCTAGAACTAAACATAAATTATATACGAAACCTAAATGCTAAAAATGCGTTGTAATGTTTAAACTTTTTAATAAATACACTTAGTTTAAAATTTGACTACCTACTGAAATGGCCCTTTACAGCTTTCGAGAACATTAGTAGTGAATAACGATAGATGGCAGCATTGACTCAATTTTCGAACATTTAACATTAGCCTGGTGAATAGAGACCGGGACAGCGACTTTTGTCAGTCAACCCAAAGTTGACTAATGCTAATGCTAATACGCTAATCTTCTTGGCGAAGAAGCTCCAAGCCGAGTCGTGGATGACTGACCATTGCATGAACAAAGCAGTGCAATCTAATGTAATGTAAGGGTCTCGTCAACACTGACTCTCAGACAAGCGTGTGTTGTGATTATTTGATATACTCCAGAAAGCCACCACTACCAAGAAGCTGTACATACAGATTCAGCAAATTTAGTTTTAGGTACGTAAACTTGTTTCTGCGCAGATAAACCACGCGTTGTCGTAGAACAAAGCAGGGCATTGGTACATCGGTTGACCGCGACGAGTTGAGAACAGCGCGAGCGCACCCATTCTGCTTTTAATAGCGTAGCTGTTTAGACCTGTGGGAATAAAATAAATTAATCTCAATTTCGTTATTAAAAAGCCGTGTGTTTATACGACTGCAGAAAAAGTGCAAATTGTGAAGTGGTACTTCGGGGGCCGTTCCACTGATGACACAATAAATTTATTTACTGTGGCATATCAAGACAGACCAATCCCCTCAGCTGGCATAATTTCACACATTATTAAAAAATTTGAGAATTTCGGGTGTGTCGTGAATTATTGTAAAAAAGCTGTCAACCCGAACCCCGTCATCAACAAATGAGCGAAGAACGTGAAATTCGCAAAACTAATGTCTGTGCACTTGTTGAAACTAAAAAACCTTGTTCTAGAAGACAAATTGCTGATGGAGTTGACATGAAGGAAAGAACTGTAAGAAATATATTGAAAAGAAATGGGTGCAGTAGTTTTAAAGTTCAAACAACGCAAGAAATATTTCCCGAGGACAATTTCAAACGGATGGAATTTTGTGAAATCATGATAAATAAAGTGAATGAGCATGAAAACTTCTTAAAGAATATATTGTTTACAGATGAATCATCCTTTTCATTACATAGGAAACAAAATCCATCCGTAGTACGATATTGGTCTCGAAAAAATAAACATTTGAGTGTTGCTGCGCGAACTCAGTATCCTCAAAAGTTGAACGTTTGGACGGGAATTTTAGACAATCATATTATAGGCCCACTGCTAATCGATGGCAATTTAAATGGCAATTAAGTATTATTTAGAGCTTTTACAAAACCAGATAATTCCTACAGTTCAAAATCTTCCTGTCAACTTTGGCGACATTTGGTTTCAACAAGACGGCTGCCCAAGTCACAATACCTTAACTGTTATTAATTTTCTGGAAAGAACATTTCCCAATCGTTTAATAGCTACGAGGGGACTGATAAAATGGCCCCCCAGGTCACCTGATCTAGCACCCCATGATTTCTTTCTGTGGGGCTTTTTAAAGGAAACCGCGTACAAACGTGCGTTTGAACGAGCCAATAATTTAGTTGAATGACGGGAAAACCTTATCCAACTTTGTGCAAGCATTACTCCAAATCAACTCAATGATATGAGAGGTTCATTGTATAATCGATTTGGCTATTGTTTGGCACAAGAAGGTGGTTTGTTTGAATCCTTACGTCATTAATTTATTGTTTGATAATTATTAGTTGATTTTAGTTTCTGAGGGATGTTATTTTAATGTTCTCTTTTTGTAATTTAATAAGAATAATTTATTTTTGAATAATTATTAGTTGATTTTAGTTTCCGAGTTATTTAATTTTATTTTAATGTTCTATTTTCATTTCGCTTTTAATAAGAATTATTATTTTATTCCCATAGCATTTACGGCTAAAAAAGAAACTCCAGAAATGCTTTCAATAGAAGAAATTATTTGTCAAAAATGTGACAAATAACTTCTTCGCTTTTGACGAAGAGATATTTTCTCGTTTCGTATAGAAATTATTACCTACATCCGCATCCATCCTTAGTTCATGCCGTACTAAATTCAATTCATTGTGTGTCTGCTTTCACGATTTATGGAACTATATATCGGGGCGTGGTCAATTACATCGTCATTCCTATACCCTAAACTGCATTTTTAGAATCTGTATATAGAGGTGATATATAATAAAACTTGTTAATTTGGTAATTACATTTCATGAATTATTTAGCAATACCTGCAAATTTAGCAGCAGTATAAACACTTTGTAAATATGTGATTTATTTGCACAAACTGTTCATATTACTTTTCTAAAACTAATTTGGAGTGTAATGTTCTACAACTGGGATAAAAGGTTACACAAATTTTTGTCCGTATACACTGAATTCACTTCTGTTTACCGGTATTTATTAGCTAAAGTATTGTTTTGGCGAAAACAAGGACAGCGTAAATTTGTGAATTGATAATTAAGACATGATTAAATTGTAGAGTCAGCAACCGCGTAAATTTGACAAGCAAATATTGTAATTAACCATTCAGGGAAGGCTTGTTAAGATATGCAAATCCTTCGCTAACCTGATTTTGGAACGGTAAACTAGGCCACCGTATCCCCGCGAAGATTTTGAAACATCCTGCATTACTGACATATATACAACGTCTTCCATGCGCTTAGTTAAATCTCAAACATCCTGTACTCATCTATTTAATAATTAAAAGCTTTTATTTAACTTACTTCGGATGTTAGTTATTATCAAGGGTCGAAATTTTCAGTGATAACAGGGTCACACTCAGGAGCATTAAATAAAGTACAATGAATTATATTAAAAATATATTGAAAGATAATATCACATAAAATATAAAGCAATTTTTTGTTGACAATAATGTAAATCGAAAATATTTGTTAACCAAATTACGAAGCCAACAAATCCATAAAACTTGCTGATATGAAGTAAAATTAGCTGTTGCGTTGCATTATTTACATACCTACTAGCTAATAAAATTAATTTAACTAAAATAAGTACTATTACAACCCGTATTTATATTTGAAAAATAAACTACTAATAATTAATTGACAAAAACACGAGTTATATAGAAAACAAACGATTAAAAAAACATGTATCAAAATACCAAAATAATATGTATGTTGTGGTTACTGCTCAGTGATAGTTTCAATGAGCCATCGACCTCCGCGTAAAGTTATACGAGTCAACCGGTATTGTCTGTGCCAAAAGTTAGAAGACGTAATGACGAGTTAGCTCGCGAAAGAATAGAAAACTACCCCGAATTGCATTTTGATGGTGTCAACGTGCGCTATGATGCTTGTAAAACAACGGTTGAGTTTAGTAAATCAACTAGTAGATAATATAAAATAATGTCTGAACAAACATGTTCCAGAAAGAACCATAATAATAAGAAGTAGGTGGGGTAATAGGCTTTGGTAGAGAGGAAATAAAACTATAAATTGAGGAAAGAGATAGGAAATATAGAAAAGCAATTATCACAAACCAAGAAAACGAACGAATTCAAAATACAAAGAAATAGAGTAGTATCTCATGTATACGAGACAGTAAGAGAAATTATTATGAACAAGAAAATAGACGAAACGAAAACGAACCCAAAAGAAATGTGGAAAACAATGAAAGACATATTAAAGGGGGGAAATAATACAAATAGAGTAGGCATTAATTACTCAAGGAAAATGTATACAAATGAAGAAGAGATATAAGAAATTTTTAACAATTACTTTCTAAATAGTATTAAACAAATTGCACTATCACTGAGAAAAACACAAAGGGCAGAACAAATTTTGGAGAATATACCTAGAACCCATAGTAGATTAGAGACATTCAGGTTGTTAGAATTTCATCAGCTAAAGAAAATTGTCAGAGACACGCCTAACAAAAACAATAGTGTAGATGGTATAACAACACAAATGATTAAAATATACTTTGAAGTAATTGGAGATGGGTTTCCACAGGTTATAAATAATAGTTTAGAGAAAGGAGAATTCCCAAAAAACTGGAAAAAATCAATGGTAATTCCAATAGAGAAAATAAACAATACAGTACAATGTGAAGAGTTTCGTCCGATCAACATGGTACCAAGCTATGAAAAAATGCTAAAGTTAATTGTAAGTGAACAATTGGTAGAATATATTGAAAATAATAGACTGTTAACTAAATACCAAGCTGGTTTTCGAAACAATAACTCGTGTGAGAGTGCTCTTCAGTCAGCATTGTTGGATTGGAAAAGTGCCATCAACAAAAGAAAAGTAGTTGGTGTAGTGTTTCTGGATTTTTAGCGTGCATTTGAGACAATCGATAGGGATTTAATGTTATTGAAAATGGAAAAGATGGGCATTGGTGGGTGTGAGATACAATGGTTTCAGGACTATCTATGTGACAGAGTGCAATGCACGAAATTTAATAATTCAATATCGTCAGAAAAAGAAACGCAGTTTGGTGTCCCACAGGGAGCTGTATTGGGACCAAAACTATTTATTATGTATATTAATAATATCTACATGTCAAAAGATGCCAAGTTCAATTATTTACAGACGATACCTTACTGTATTGTGTAGGTGACAGTGTAAGATCGGTAGTAGAAAATTTAAATCATGATCTACAAAATTTGTATAGTTGGTTAACCAACAATAACTTGAAATTAAATACAAGTAAATCAAAATTCATGATAGTAAAAAATAAATATCTATTGGCACACACCAATCCTCACGATGTTTTTGTAAATATCAATAAAATGGAACAGGTAAAAGAAACAAAATATTTAGGCATTATAATAGATGAGCATTTGAGTTTTTCAAACCATGCAACATACATTACCAATAAAGTAACGAAGAAGGTAAACATATTAGGGCGAATAGGAAATAATTTGACACAAAACGAACCATATATCAATCAATTATACAGCCCCGTTTTCAATATTGTTCAACAATTCTGTTTTTGCTCTCAAATGCTGACATAAATGTCTTACAAACAAAAACAAAATCAAGCTTTACGAATAATTTTGAAGTGCAATAGATATATAAGTATAAAATCAATATTAGACAAATTAAAAATACTCAGTGTTAAACAAACCTTAATAATATATACATTCATTTTCATTTTTAAATTTTACATGGGTCATTACTAGAACATCTGTTGAATTATTGTACGTTTGTGAATGAAATTCATCAACATTTTACAAGAACCAATAACAATCTATATGTACCAACTGTAAGGACTAATTATGCACAAAACAATATTTTTTATAAAGGTCTTGTATTATATAATGAGTTACCAAATGAAATTATTAACTGTGAAAACACAAACAAATTTAAAAAACTATGTTACCAATATATACAGAAAATGTAAATATTGTATGAGGTATTATGTACATTTAAGTAAAAACATTTTTATTCATTTCTTTAAATGTCTGTGAAAAAAAAATTATACTATTTAGTTGTATTCTAGTGATGTGTATTATCTTTAGCTCTGGCTAAGTAGCAGAAAAAGTCAGAGATTTATTTCCCGATGTGAATGACTTAATTTCAAAAGCGAAAACATTTTCTTTCTTACTTCTGCCGATGTAGAGCGCTCCTTTCAGCATTAAAGTGGATATTTAAGAGTAGGCGTTACAGGTTTGAGTTATCTTTACAAAGCATAAATGACGTTGACACTTGTATTTAATAAGATATGAACAGCCCAAAATTCACTTCTTTTAAATGACATCCTGTACATTTTTTACGTTCTTTCGGTATAGCTTCAAATTGGCTTTCCAACGCAATTTTCAAATTTAAAATCGATCCGTAAATGGACCTGGGATAACGGTTTGAAGTTGGAGATGACGCAATGAGGATTTAGCATTGTTGCTAGTAATTAACCACAAGCGTAGTACTTTAGGTCCTCTCCAATTCTATTTTTTTTTCGAAAAAATCATTGAAAAGATCATTCAAGCCTCTATCAGATAAGATCTAAATATATGTAAGTATATGGTTTAAAAGTGAATTATTTATTATTTGTATATGGTATTTGAAAAAAAAATAGAACTTTCACTTAAACCGGAAGTGAATTTTTATATCTGGTTATGTCAAAAAATGTATTTTTGGCAAAAGTCCTTTACCTTAATTTCAAATTTTTATCTTGAAAAATAAAGAAAAACTACGGGTGTACCTGATCTAGTGAGCACCCGGTATAATGCATCGCAATCATTGCGTTTTATTTCGTACACTCCAGATATTTCTGTACGTTTTATTTTTCCTTATCATTGACTAATAGCAGTGCTAAATTGTTTTAGTTTGTCACAATAGTAATAATGTCATATTTACTTAATTATTTACACAAAGAATTGGTTAATTTTCTTACATAATTAATTCTAGCCCATTTCTTCTACCAATTACTGTTTTCTGTCAATTGCAGTAACGATAAAAATTGAATACCCTATGTGTTTTCCTCCGAAATGGGACCATCAAATCCTGTGCGAAAAACAGGTTCATCTGATAGGTATAATAGTACTATAAACTATATCAACAATTTTGGTGAGTAGTTCCTAACTTCTACAGTAAATATGTTTTAGCAGTAATAGTTCTCATATAATGCAAATTCTGGTTATTACGTCAATATTAACATGCTGCTTTGAATATGCATTCAATATTACATACCGCTAGAGTTCCATGAAAGCGGAAAACAAACATATCAGTTTTCACCTAACAGATCTAAAGTAATCCCTTATTTATAAGCAGGTATGGATATATTAATCAAAATAATCTACAGAGTGACCCAGTAACGTATGAACTGTCAGTATCTCCTCAACGGCTAGAAATTTGAAAATACGCCTCAGACAGAAATCACGAGTGGCGGACTCTAAAATTATTTTTGAATCTACGGGGTATTTCATATACTAATGGTAAGTATACAGGGTATTTCATGAGGAATTGTACATACTTCCAAGGGCGGTAGAGGACCACTTGGGTATTATTTAAAAATGTTACAAATACTTAGAGCAAATGTTCAAAATGAAAACCTTCAGCTTCCATACATATTTGTTGGCGTTTATTGAAATTGCCAATAGATTTTCTAATTTGGGCAGGATTGTTTCTAATTTGGTCACTACAGAGGAAAATTCGCTGAAGTAACTGATCTCTAGTATTTATTGGGACACTGTAGGCTTCAGTTTTGAGATATCCCCATAGAAAATAATCAACTGGGTTGAAATCTGGTGATCTAGAGGGTCAAGGATGAGGTCCCCCAAGTCCAATCCATCTGTTTGGATACTCATTATCCAAATGTCTTCTGACTTCAATACCAAAATGAGGAGAAGCTCCGTCATGCATGTTACATTAATATATTGCATTAAACCAGGTAACATAATTTGTAAGAAATCTAAATAAACCTCTATATTTGCCGGAAGAATATGTGGGCTAATTAGGTTGTTAATCAAACCACATCAAACATTTACCGAGAACACATGTTGAGAATGGGCTTCTCTTATAGCATGAGGATTGTTTTCGGCCCAGTTATGCTAATTTCTTGAATTAAATACGCCATCCCATGTAAATTGGGCCTCGTCTGTGAATAAAGTTCGATATGTAGTCGGTCTGTGATCAATAATCCACTGGCACAATTCTAACCTATTTACATTGTCATCCTGTTGAAGCCTTTGCACTTGCTGAATATGATACGGATGTAATCTTTTTTATTTAGAGTCCTCCAAACCCGCACATGAGGAACTCCTAACTGCCGTGCTTCCTTGCATAGCGATACACAGTTGAAAATGTCTGATTATTTGGTGTTCTTTTGTTAGGGAAACGAATATTGTATTCCTCTGCGGCTTGTCTACCATTACCATTACAAAATCCATAAACAGAAATAATATCGGCATATTCCTTATCTGTAAATTTATAGGGCATGATTATTTGCAGACTAAGTTAACCATATACACTAGATCTACTGTTTATGACAAGAAACAAAAAATGTCAAACTAACTAGGCCTACTATTAATTATGCAATAATAGAAAGAAAATTGTTTAATGATTCCTATTATAAAATGTACCTAGCTACACTTTCTTTAGAATTAAAAGAAAACTTTGGTTTTAAATTTTTTGTCAATATTGATCATTATGTACCGAGTTTAAGTTGACCATCTTTAATTATTTGGACAATTATTGTAAGCTAATAAAGCTGTTTTTCCTCAAATTCCCCCTTCTGTCAAATTCATTCGCTTGTAAACAAATCAATACGGGTGCGACAGAAAATCTAATTACATGTTTATGTTTAGTGATGTATGTACTTTTATAATTGGCACCTGAAAGTTAAAAAAAATACTATAGGGTGATCATTTTTACAGGACTTGGAAAAATCAAATTAAAAAAGTCCGAATACTAGAAGTTCTAAAGCAGAGCACCAAGCATTTTTTCATTTTTCAACTAACGTATTTTTATAAATTCGACTGTCGCTTCAGTTTGAATGACTTCATTTTGTCTTGGTATCTACGCCACAGTCACTTTATTCTAATATCCTAGATCTATAAGAGCATTAACACAGTCTCATATCAGTTTATAGCGCAGCTTGGCTATTTTCGAAAATACCGTCGGCTATCGAGATTTTTGGTTCTGGTGTTATCTTGAAACTCCCACTCTGTTCTGTTAGAAATTACAACCTTTAAAATAATAGCAAAAAACAATGGATATCACACATCTCTCATAGACAAGCTAATTAAAGACAAACACGGAAAGCTGTTGAAAAAAAATTTTTATAACGCACCCAAAGAAAATAAAAAGTGGCATAGTATTAATTTTGTAAAACATATTAGCAACCCAGTTTGTAACAGGTTAAGTAAACTTGGCATTAATACCATTTCCTCGAATACAAACAACTTAGGTCGCTTGTTGATTAACAACAAAGAAAAAAACAGAAGACTCTCAATAAGCGGGAGTATATGAAATAAATTGTGACGATTGTGATACTTTATATATAGGTCAGAGTGGTCGAAGCTTAGACGTACAGGTAAATAAACACAAAGAGTCTATTTTAGAGAATAATCAATCAACTGGTTTCGCATAACATTGTATAGATAAAACCATTTTTTTTTTCAACGGTAGTAGTATTAAACTTTTGCACAATGTCAAGGGAAATAGATTAGACATGCTTGAAATCAAGAAGGCCTTAAATAAATAGAAAAACGTTACTAATACACAAACTAAATTTCATAATACCCCCATAACTCATACACACCATACTAAAATTAAACATACCCAGAAACAGTAATTAAAAATTTAAATGAAATTCCTAGTAGTAGCTATATTAGAAATAAGTAACAAAATGTTAGTTAGGTTATGTATACCTCTCAACTTCCATAAATATCTTGTAATGGTCACTTTTAGGTTAGTTGTTATAACTCTTTGAAAGGTCGAAACACATGTCAGAGAAATCTGAATAAAAATTGTGGAGCAGTAGTACCAAGTGTTTTTAATACTTATTCTATTTAGTATGTTTTACCAAGAACCTATTGCAGCCTCAGTTCAATGAAATATTTTATATTTACGTTCTTTAAAATCTTACATTATTTTCTATATAACAGAAGAGACACTTTGAAGTCTTATTTGACAGTTAATTTGGCAGCTGTCAACAATAAAAAATAAAATATAATTTGTCAGAGGTCATTTGCTTATTTGTAAAATGAAAATTAAAAATTAATAAAGAATCGAAAATATTTTGAAATTTGACACTGATTTACATTGAAAAAACCCATGTTTTACAAAAAATACGTTTTTAAGTGAGAATTTAAAAAAATTACGAACGCAAATTGAAAATTCAGCTAGAGGGATTGATAGAGAATTTCATAACGAAAATTAAAAAAAGCTTCTTAAAATGTTTCCATTTGGAAGTTGATTTCGGTGGAACATTACAGTTTTGTCCCACTGTGCGACGGTCAAGTTCATGAAAATTCGTTTTCTGCAGATTTTACTTTTAGCTACTGGAAAAACTGTAATAACGTGGCCTATTCCGTATATGTTTAAATACAAACATACACAGAAATGTTGGGTGTTCCTTTTAAAAAATACTTCTTTAATTGGCTTGTCACCACTACGCAAACACCCTATAGGTTTTAATATAATCTAAAATATGTCATTATTGATCCCTCACGATTTACGTCTGAGATATTTTTTAAAATTTCAAATGATTGAGGTATACTAATCATCTACTATTGACTCACTCTGTATCTTGGAAAAGCAAACAATGGTGATACATACCTGTCAGTGTGGGACCAGGAACATTCATTATGAAGAAAAACATCGTATATAACACCCACATTTTAACACACTATACCTATAACTTATTAATTTTAATAAACTGCCACGCACATCATTTTAGCTGCTGCTTTTAATGGGTAGGTAAGTCAAAGAAAAATATTATTCACGGAAACTGGACACAATCTGAATAAAAACTTCACTTCACCGGATAAACAAAATAGAAAGCTTATTTATCCATAATTGAATTATATTTACAGTTTTATCTGTGTTTTCATTGGTGGGGTCCGCTAAAACATGTTTATAATGCTGAGTCTAATATTGTTGTCGGTGATTAAATTTGCAAAAAGGATAATAATTAATTCTTTTTTGGCAGGCCATGCATTGTAATTTTTCGTAGTAAGAATTCTTTTGTAATATTTTAGCTAATAGAATAAGTAAACATTGGGACGCATAGATATAAATAAAACTATAAACAACGTTATTGCCTGCTTAAAGCAACTTCAAATTATTTTTTGTTTGTTCAGAATTACTGATATAATGTAGTCAAAATAAATTTTGAAAGGATTTTATTTGCTGTAGGAATTTTATTGTTGGTAACTGTTTTCAGTATAGTCGAGGAAATTTAGCACAAAAATAGGCGAAACTAGAATGGCGTGGCATGAATTAATATTGCGCCTACGTTTTCACTATCTCTCTCTTGCATACAAACTTAAAGCAATAGCCTAAAGATATTGTCAATGTATGTCTACTAAGATTCTTTCCCACTTCTTTTGAGACGGAAATATGAAATGTACACTGAGGAGTGAGAAACATAGTGATAAGCTCAGCGATTCTCAAACTGTGTGATTTGACGACGAACATTATTTATTTCCGTGAACTAGCACCACTCTAAATATGAAAAACGTAGGATCGCGTAGCTGAATCTGTAAGATACTCGAGCAGCAATAAATGTAAATTGAGTGGTTGCGAGTTCGATTATCACTTCTACTTTTTTTAATTTGATTAAAAGTTAATAATTTTCCTTCTAAAATTTTTATTTTATTAAACCGCGCTGCGAGTTTTGTTAAAACTTTATTTTCCCCAAAAACGTGTCTTTTATTACTACTAGCGCGTGTTTATCTCTAATAAAATCGACTTTCTTACGTTTAATCCGGCCTGATTATTTATTCGATTGTCACACGAATATCTACGGCCTTTATTTTTTGTTTATTATACATTACATAGAATACACCTTCAACATTTCGTATTTATTTCTTGTTTAATAAATATCTAATTAAACCCACAATTTTATGGTGGCGCGGTATGCCAAAGAAAGCTGAGCTTCTGGAGCATTTTTAACGTCTCGTTCCTATCACCTGATGATATGGATGTGGTTTATCTATATTTTAACCAATAAAAAAGAGTTTCTGCAGCTTTAAACATAAATCTGAGTAGAGTTGGCAGAATTAAGTACAAAAAAATTAACAATGTATCCTTGGCAAAAAAACGAATTAGAAAGAAAACAAAAACTATGAATATATGTGAAGGTGTTAAAATGCAGATAAGAGATGTAATTTATAATTTTTGTGAATCGAAAACCCATTTTTCTACAATAGTTACGTTGAAGGAAACGCTGAAGATTGAGGGAATCATAAACTTGAGTAAGGTAAGTCTCTTAAAACTATTAAGTTTGTGGATTTAGGTATATAAGAGATTGTAACCGTCGCTATTTAAGTGAAAAAATACGAACAGTTCAGCAAAGGGTCCAATTTTTTTTTAAATATATGGAAAATTATAGCAGTAACCTTCGAAAGATTCTATTTATAGATGAAACATGGGTATTTGCCAAGTGTTCGAAAATCATGGCAAGATCAAAAAATCAATTGCAGGAAAACAATTTATTATTTTGCACGCTGGAACATCAGATGGCTTTATTCCGGGCACAAGCTTAATCTTTTTACCACCAATAAAAGTATGGATTATCATAACACGAATTTTGATAGTTTTGAGGAATGGATACAATGTCAATTACCACCACATCTTGAAGAACCAAGTTTAATTGTAATGGATAATGCTTCATATTACACCCGACAAGTAAATAAACAACCTACTTGTCAATGGAAAAAGCATGAAATTGCAGAATGGTTAACTGAAAATAATATTCCTTTTCCTTCCACAACGTTGAAAGTGGACTTGTTAAATCTTGCTCAGAATAATAAGAAGGTACCGATGTACTTTCTTGACGAACTTCTGCCCGAGAATGGACATGAAGTTATTCATTTGTCACCTTACCACTGTCAATTTAACGATATAAAGTTAATATATGGGTTAAAACAAAACGATATTATAATAAACATTTAAAAATGGACGGAACTTTTTATAAATATTTAGTGACATCATTGCTGTTACAGGAGAACTGTTTGAGAACTACTGGCACTTCTTATGCATCAAATAAAATCTTAGTTCAGACGTTTTAGCGGCTATGACACAAGTCAGCTTCAACTGTACCCGACTTTCTATTGAAAACCTATGCAGTAAGACGGATTAAAATGTGTTTTTTTACATTCGATTCCTTGATGCATTTATTCAATTTGTTACAATTAAAAGGAGTAATAAACATTATCATTATTATTATTATTACCTATTTTGATCTTATACAAATGGGAAATTGCACTTGTGCATAGAAAAAATGCATTTTTTCGCGTGCAGTTTTTGAGGTAATTAATAAAAATCATTATTACCTAATAAACAAAAACATGATGGAAATTAGCCCAATTTGGTTACCCAGGGGTTTTTGGGGTCGCTGATTATGAATGTGATGTTCAAGAAGTTCCTCGATGTACCTGCAGGCTCAAAAATGTTCTTCGATTGACATGAGGACAAGGGCGTTTTTGCTGCCTAAGTCCGTAACTTTATTATAATGAATTTTGTATGTAAAAAAATTAATATTTTAATAAAAAATTGATGTTATATATAATAAAATATATAAATGTATTTTTCACGATTTTTTTCCAAATTCCTTCAAATAAATAGTATGTGATGCCATTTTCTTTTAAATCAAGATATATAAATTCGCTAATTTTATAATCGATTTGTATAAAAGTATTTTTATATTTTGAAATAAAATAGGCTCTTCTTTTACTTTGATACTCTTCTTAAACTCTAAAACGAATTTACATCTTTCCGATTTTCCAAACACAATAACAGCTGATTTGCTAAGAGTTAAATTGAAGACACATTTCATGTGAGAAGACAAATAAAGAGCTAAGGTCATAATTTATGGCAGCGATTGCGTACTTGTTTTCACTCGCATCAAAAGACAAATACAACTGCGTGTTATCTGCATAAAATTATTGTTTACACGAGAAAAAGGCGGATGACAAGTTAAACAAGTAGATTATAAAAAGTAGCGGGCCCAAAATAGACCCCTGGGGCACACCTGTGCTAACGGTTAACATATTTCAAGATTACAGTTCAGATCTATTTTTTAAATAATTCTCTAATATTTAGTCGCCGACGAAATGCAAAATGGATATTAACTTCTTATGATTGATGGTATCAAACGTTTTGGAGTAGTCTAAAAGAATTAATGCTGTTAATTTATTTAAATCACATGCCCTACGATGTTATATGTGATGCTCATCAATGCAGTACTGCAGCTGTGGACTGTTTCTAGAGATTCGTTGGAGTCAATTGAAAATAATGATCATTTGATCCATGTGCTGAAAATATCAGCAAAAAAATGAAAGTGTTCTAGAACAAGAGATAGATTCGAATAATGACGTTGAAACTGAACAATTGTGTGCAGGTTTAAAAGTTAATGTAAGTATGAAGGTAGGCAAAAAGATAGTTAAAACTAGTACTGAGGAAGATCAAGCTTCTGAAATTATTACTGAAACCAACGTTAACAACTCTACTTTTGATTTCCAAAAAACTGCTAAGTTCATACTTACAAATTCTCTTACAGAAATAACGAACGCACAAATCAAATATCCAAGACCATTTACATATTTGTCCAACATGTCACGAAAGTGTCGAACTGAGCCACCAATTACAGAAAACAAATGTAAATCAGGGGTCAGAAACGGGTGGCAAGACTGTTGTCAAATACGATTATGAAAGGCAGATTGTTGCAATACAAACAAAAAAATAACCGGAAGTAAATAACCATTGGATATAGAACATCGTTTAACCATTCTCATTTAGCCATAATTGATGAAGCAATTTTAACGCAAAGAAAAGAATCAATTTTGTCAATTGCATAACTGATGAAGATAAGAGACGAGTAGGCAAGAGGTGAGACCCAATGTATCTAAATTAATATTACAATAAGTTAACTTGTAGTATGTCATATAGTCATTTCCAAGGTACTTGATTTTGTTCCAGTAAAAGCTCATCTACACATACAGTGAGCACGTAAAGGGGAATAAATTCATTAAAATAGTTACAAAACAAGTGACAAAAGTTCGCTCAGACCCGTCGATTTTAAATACATTTCTCAATCTGTTTATTTAAAAAAAAAGTGCTGCAAATATTTTTTAAAGTTATGACGTCATCGTCATTTTTTTTAAATGCCAACCCCCATTTTTTAAAATGTCATTCGAAAGAGCACATTTTTCTGCATACTACTTATAACAACGCAATAAAACAAAAATACAAGAATTTAAAAATACAGCAAAAAATAATTGGATTAAATGTTCAAATTGCGCGCCATTTGCTTCTTGATAATGTCCAAGTCGAAACTGAAATTCTCGCAAAACGTTAATAATTGTTTCGCGTCCAATTCTTCCAATTTCGTAAGTAATTGTGTCTTTTAAGTCCTCAACATTGCTCGGTCTTTTAAAATAAACTTTGGATTTAAGGCAACCCCATAAAAAATAATCCAATGAGGTTAGGTCCGGAGATCTAGCTGGCCTTTCTATTGAACCGCGTCTACCAATCCATCTGCGTGCGAAAATTTCGTTTAAATAATTACGAACTATTACCGAATAATGTGGCGTGCGTCATCCTGTTGAAACCATATGGGGTCTTCCGGTACATTAGGGTTTTCACCATTTGGATACAGTGCGACAAGTTCCGGAATTATGTTTTATTGGAGCATCTCCAAATATTTTTAGTCATCTAATGAACTTTGAATAAAAAATGGACCCAATATTGTAGTCCCAACAATTCCAGCTCACACGTTAACTTTCTGTGGAAACTGAGTATGGGCCTCCACCATTCAGGGTGGATTTTCACGTGACCAATATCGACAATTTTGCCTATTCACCGTGCCATTTAAACAGAAGGTGGCCTCGTCAGAGAAAAGTACTCGACTTAAGAAATGTGGATTGATATTACATCGTTGCATCATAGTTTCGCAAAAATCTACTCTGCGGTCGAAATCATCTTCGTTAAGCTCTTGAACTAAATTCACTTTACATGGGTGCCATTTATTCTTCTTCAAATATTTTAAAACAGTCGACTGACTAATTGACTGTTCTGCTGCGACTTCGCGACTTGGTTTGTGAGGATTCTCCTCCATTGTCAGTAAAACATCTAACTGTTTATTTTCTGAAGTTGTAGGACGACCTTTCGTGAAATTATCTGGTACATGACCACAATCTCGGAACTTCTTTTCTATTTTGCTAACAGTTAATTGTGTAATAGGTCGATTAGGGTATTTACCATTAAATAATTCACAAACCATAGTTTGTGTTGGGAACTTGTCTCCATAGCCAATCATTATCAAAATTTCAACTCGTTCTGTCTCACTTAAATGTTGCATTATCAGCACTTTCAATACGATATCACAAGTAAATACTAACGAATGGGTCTACCCTATTCAGCGTGGTGAGGCTAATATAATTTAGTGAACTGTATTTAGGTATAATAAAAAAAAAGAATGTGTCGGAAACTTACACAGTAGGTTTGATGGATTCTCCGTCGTCGATGTCGGCCCAGGCAATAGGAGGGACAAATGGAGGCCAAAAGGAAAAGGAACAAATCTCCGACACACACAATTAACGAAACAATTATTAAATTAATTTAAGAAAGGACAATTATAATTCACTTATCACTGATAGATAACTATAGCGTTTTGCGGCGTAAGTGACTATTGTCTTACTTACTCATACTACTGTCTCTATGCGGGGCGCGCTCGACCCACACGGCGTTAAAAAAAACTTCTTAGTATTAACATAAAGAATTCAAAACATATATTTTTCTAGGTGTAATACTGCAAGGCGCGTAACCAACTAATGTGTTAGAGCCAGGTCCACGTTGCTAAGTAAATGAAAAAAAGCGTAAACACAAAAAAAGTGCAAGTTGTAAAAAGGTTCGACGATAAGTAATGAATGTGTTCTATTAATGTTAAATGTTTTTTTTTTCGATAATTTCGTCATGCAATACTCCCTAGAATTTAACATGCTGTATGCAGAAAAATGTGCTCTTTCAAATGACACTTTAAAAAATGGGGGTTGCCACTTAAAAAAAATGGCGATGACGTCATAACATTTAAAAAAATATTTGCAGGACTTTTTTTTATAAATAAACAGATCGAGAAATGTATTTAAAAATCAACGGGTCTGAGCGAATTTTTGTCACTTGTTTTGTAACTATTTTAATGAATTTATTACAACCTTTACGTGCTCACTGTACCGGGTGAGTCACGAATTGCGCTCGCCCCGATATTTCCTAAAATATTTGGAATAGAAAATTGAAATTTAGAGGCCTTATTAGATTAATGGGCTTTGGAAACTAAAATGGCACATTTCTGTGTAAATCTGGTAACCTAATAACATTGGAAAAATCATAGTAGCCATTGAATGTAATAAAACAATATCAGCTGTCAGACAGATACAAAATAAAGCGTTGCGGAAATCTCTTTGAGTAAAAATTAAAGAAAATGAATAATTTTAGTAGAAATTAAAAGGTCGAT
Source organism: Stenurella melanura (assembly GCA_963583905.1). NCBI lineage: Eukaryota > Metazoa > Arthropoda > Insecta > Coleoptera > Cerambycidae > Stenurella > Stenurella melanura. The sequence goes on from OY757315.1 coordinate 16,680,824, forward strand.
ATGTTACTGATATATGGAGAGCGTCTCAAAAATTCAACTGCAGCTGCAGAACTGTATCAGCAACGATATCCCAACAGACGCCATCCAAGCAGACACTTGTTTGCCAGAGTGGAACAAGAATTAAGAAACGAACCCAATCAACAAGATGACCATCAAACATGTACTGTAGTGAGGATAAAGAAATTGATGTATTAGGATTTGTGATGGTACACCCAACAACATCAACAAGGGAATTGTCAATGGAATGCGACATTAGTCAGTCTTCGGTTTGCAGAATTTTAAAGAAACATAAGTTTCGGTCTTATAAATACCAAATACACTAACATCTTTATGGAGATGATAACGACAGGAGGCTAGTATATTGCAACTGGTTCTTAAATGCAGTACAACAAAACCCAGGTTTTCCTTCTTTTCACATTTTATATTCAGATGAAAGTAGATTTACGAACCAAGGTATGTTTAACAGAAATAATACTAGGTACTGGGCTCAAGAAAATCCGAGGTTGGTAGGGCGGGGGAATATTCAGGAAATATTTGGGTTTAACTGTTGGCTTGGAGTACTTGGAGATCGAATAATTGGACCCATATTTTTTGATGGAACACTTACTGGCGAACGATATTTATTCATTTTACAAAACCAGACAGCAGAATTTCTAGACTTACTTCCTCTTGCCTATTTACAAAATCTGTTTTTACAACCAGATGGTGCCCCCCCACATAATTCCAGAAGAGTGAAGGAATATTTAAACAACTTGCATGGTGAACGCCTTATCGCAAATCAAGGTCATATCCGGTGGCCTCCTAGGTCACCTGACTTAACACCCCTCGACTATTATGTATGGGGCACTCTCAAAAATAAAGTTTATAAAACTTCTTCAAATACCCGTGAAGAGCTGCAAAATAAAGTTGTACGGACTCTTAATGAAATAACGCCGGCTGAATTGCGTAGAGCCATTCAAGGAACTGTACGCAGAGCCGAATTGTGTATAGAAAAAAATGGTGGACATTTTAAACAATATCTATAAATGTCAATTTATGGTTTAATTATATTAATTATTTTAAAGATACCTACTGTTACCTAGTTTAAGTTTAATTGTTCAAACGGAATTGATTTTTATTTATTTATAGGCCCGATATTTATGTTCATTTAAATAAAACTCTGAAAACCGAACTGATGTCGCATTCTATTGCAAATGTCCTTGTGGATGTAATTGTGTTTACCTCCACATACCTATGCTAAACTTAATTGTAACGTTCTTTGCGTTCACAATTATTAAATGTTTGATAGCTCAAGATTGCCTATAACTACACGAGTCTGTCTGACAGCTGATATTGTTTTATTACATTCAATGGCTACTATGATTTTTCCAATGTTATTAGGTTACCAGATTTACACAGAAATATGCCATTTTAGTTTCCAAAGCCCACTAATCTATTATCTATTAGCCACATGTTTCTAAAAGCTTGGTTGCATTGTATTTTGGCTGAAATCTCAAATATTTCTGAGCGGATTTTTAAAATTTTGGTATCATTAGATTCGTAAGAAAATGGGGTATTTAAAAATGTTGGTGAACGATTGAATTCCCATTTAAAAAAACCGAGTTAGTCGGTAAAAATCACATTTAAAAATTTTAAACGCCTCTAAAGAATTAAGTAATGCAATCATATTGCTCTTTTTATTTTTATAGTAATGTAGCACACAAACTAAAATATATTTTGGACACCACAGCACTCTGGATTCAGAAATAGATTTTTTAATAAAATGTTTAATGTTTATCAAAAAGTGACCAAAATGGATGTATTGTATTCAAAATTTCCTCTAGATTCCAAAAATGTAAAAATATATAGGGTGTTCCATTTAAAAATCAAAAGTTGTGGCCATTTCCGGTCAAACCGGATGTGCACCAAACTTGATTTTTTATTGAAATGATGGCATTTTAGTCGTGTAATAAGGCCTCCAAATTTTAATTTTCTATTCCAAATATTTTAGGAAATATCGGGGCGAGCGCAATTCGTGACTCACCCGGTATAATAGTCTCGAACTAACTGGTTCTTCAATTAAGTAAACGTTTTAAATTAAAATTTGCATGTATATATCTGCCAACTTTTATCTTTGATTAGCTGCATTAATAGGATCTATATGCATCTCTTTTTATGAGAATGCGTAAAGTACATTGTTTATAGAGACACACCAACAACAATCTAATACTATTTATTTTTCAGTTCAAATGCAACATTCTGTTCAAAATCAATTAGTCGACTTCATTATTTCTCAACGAGAATGTACATACAACTTAATCAAGACCCGATAATATGAAGTGCTAAAAGATACGAGCAATAAAACTCAAATTTGTTTAATTACAATTGTTTTTCAATGGCATATGTGTGTGTTTATACGTCATTCCGTTCTATTTACGTTGAAACAAAAGTTCCGTTATTCAGAGTATTTTTGTTAAAACTGATTGGGATTACATGTGGGTTTTCATAAAAGAAGACATATAGTGTTTTAAAACTGCCTAGTTCCATAATTCATATTAAAGTTTTCACTTTTGGAAGCTGAACATTTTTCTCAACTTAATAAAAATACCAAGTAACAATTATTTCAGCAAATTAAAGTACAAAACAAACATTTTTCTATAGGTTTTGGAGGTACTGAATAATGTCAGATATTTTTGGAAAAGTCATAGGCTTTAAATCCATTTCGAAATAGTTGCCACAAATGATTTTATTGTTTTAATGGCTTCATTTGTTGCCTAATATGACTATCCCACCCCCCGTACGGAGGTACTTTTACGGTTTTTACGGCTTTATCTCCTTTAATTATATGACGCCGCCGAAATTGTGAAACATTGCATAATCGCTTTTTACCTACACTGTGGCAATTATTGGCATTTACGTCAACATTTAATAAAGGGAAAGGGTAGACCATCCCAGATCGCAGTTTTGAAAAAACCGTAGTATAAATATAGCCATATGTACGTACGTGCGTATCTACAAACTTGGAGTGAAATTATACAGAGTCGGCGGTATACAACAATGTCTAGTGCTTCTCCGGCTGCAATAGACTTGTGGATTCGCGATTTGCAAGAACTGCAGTTTGATGGAACAAATATTTATTGTAGTAATTGCAACAAAACTATTTATAGACATCTAAAACAAATTTTAATAGACATATCTCCTCACAAAAGCATATTAGTGCTAGTGGCTCTACTGATAGTGAGTCAACGCAGTTTTAATTTAGATTTAGTGGAAGTGATGGTGGGATGTAACATACCGTGGTCAAAACTAGATCATCCACTTTTTAGACCATTTTTGGAAAACTGTATTAGTGGCAAACGTAAACACGGCAAAGTTGTGATAGACGGAGCAAACCCATCTCAAGAAGAAGCGGATGAAGGAACCGATGATGCAGTTGAATCCGGAGTTGACATTGACGTTCATGTGCCTTCGGAAATGACACACAAGAAAATATTTATCAACGGAGTGTGAGAATGTTAGACAAATTTCTTCTGAGCTTACTGGGAAGTACATCTGGGTTAGTGTGAACGAAACTACCAATGCTTGTGGTGAGAAGGTAGCGAATGTTTTAGTGGGTGCATTGAAGTAAAATTGTTTAGTGCGCGAACACTTACTTGATCGCCTCTACAGTTGTGGAAATGACAAATTGTCGCATTATAGTAAAGGCAGTGAATTCAAGTCTACAAAAGTTATGAGGTGCCAAATATGTAGAAAATAAGGACAAGGTCTTATTATTTCTTACTGATGGAGTGAATTATATGAAAGCTGCAGCACGAATTGTCTAGCACATGGACCCATAGAATTTCTGAAACTATTAGAGGGTGCTACGCTAATGTTGATAACTTAATACCTAGTGTAAAGAAAGTTTTCCTGAAAGCACCACATCGTGCACGGTTATTTAAAGAAATACTTCGAAATGCACCATTACCTCCAGTGCCTATTATAGCACAGTGGGGAACTTGGCTAGAGGCGGCATCATACTATTTTTGCCATTTTGAAAACGTCAAACTAGTAGTACTGCAGTTGAATCCAGATGACGAAGTTGTTATCGCATGGATTCAACAGGCATTTATGGATCCAACTGTTCAAGAAGATCTAAAGACCAAACACGGAAGTTTCTCGCGAATTTATCTAGCCATGCGGGATCTTCAACATATGCCAACATCAAAATTTACTGCAGTTGATGCAATAAACATCGTGTTCGATCTCCGGCAATATATTTTTCAATTACCTAGAGAAATCGCTGAGAGGGTTTAAACAAAACTCCAAACAGACCTTTGAAACTAGTGATGGGCTGCTAAATAGCAGTCTGCTACTTTTTAACTGCTATTCCGTTCGAAGCAGTAGCAACTGCTTCGAGCTCTGATAAATAGCTGCTATTTTTATAGCAGGTTTGAAATTACTTGCTAAATATGTCAACATTGCAACGCGCCCACATAGCAACACAAGCGGGCAGCGTCATCCCAATAGCAGTGGCAGTATGCACATTCGTTTAACTAGAGCGAGCAGCACTTAGGAATGGAATACCTATGCAACTCGTGTAAAACTATTTTATTTTCCAAAAAGCGAAATATATTAATTTTTAACAGTTTACGTAAGAATCGGTCAGTCAATTCAAATTAGCCGACATGGCAGGTCTTCAAATCAAATATATTTATTATTTACATGAGCCACATTTAATTTATCTAATTTACGACGTCGAATGCAGGTATTCACCGTCAAAATAGCAATACAATAATTCATATTTCAGTTAAAATTAATCGCATTTAACCACTCCATACAGGGAATGCATTTATTTTTTATTTCTGCTATATGGCTTCAGCCTAGCAGGTAAAGTTTCATTTGCTGTCTGCTAATACGCTCCATTTAACCAAAAATCTAGCGCTAAAAAAAGCTGCTAATAAAATAACAGCTATTTTTAACTGCTAAATGAAATTAGCGGTAGCAGAATTAGCTGCTACACAAAAATAGCTGGTTCGACCCATCACTATTTGAAACGGCAAAGAAGATAACTTTTCTACACCAGGCGTCAATACGGCAACTTTAAGAAATTACACATATGGACGCTGAGCTATCCTCACACAGTTCCTTCTCTCTATGTCTCACAGTACGTGAGGGGAGGTGACGGACAGTATGACAGATGACAATAGGTGTATACCAACGTGGGACTTATGTATGGGTGACTTAGTTTTTCTACAAACTTTACAAGGATAAACCATTGTAATACAAAAAATAATTAATTAATATACAAATTGAACGTTATAAACAGAAGAAAAATTTGAGAAAACACGTGTAATTGTAAATAAAGCAGAACACTATTCAAAACAAAGATTAAAAAATGTCGGTATTTGTGAAATCAAAGAGCGCCGGGTAAGGCTGTGTTGCTTTGTAAAACAGAGTGGAGAGAGAGAGGGTACGAGGTGTGCGAAACTCTCTGTGTGCGACAAGGACGAAAAGCCTACCGTCTCCAAGGCAACCAAACCGCGACTCCCGACAAATCGGCGGCTTGTCTTCTCTATTTATTAAACTCTTTGGTTACGTTCCCCATTACCTCCTCTTCGAGCAAGTGTTTATAATAAACTGACCATATTAACTTTCTATATTACGGAATTTCCTAAAAAAAAGTACTAAGATAAATTGTATCATACTTGCATAAAAATCTTTCTGCGCTGACAGAACCAAGCCTGACTTTTATGGCATCGAGATAAAATTCCCTATATCTGGTTATTATGCACAAAAATTGTAAGTGCGGCTCTGTGGGATATCCCTTTTCCTAACGAGACAGTGGTTTACGGTCAGTTTTTATAGCTTTTTTATGCGCCTTAAATATATGCAGCAAACTATACCAGAGTAACGATCGAACAAATAAAAAAAACATACATACGGGTAGGCATGAAGCCCCTCCATTAATAAAAATTTAGTCAGTTAAAACATAAACAGCGATTTCTTATTTTAAACACGACACTTAATTCTTGAACTAACAGATATGTTTCGTATGAAGAATGTGTTTTATAGCCACTAAATCCTAGCGAACAAGGTCTTTTAACAGGTGATTTACTCGTCCCAGCGGAACTCGGCGGAATGAGCAGCACCTAACATTTCATAATTGCATTAATGTAACAAGACATCTGTGAAATTTCTCATAGAACTCATTTTTATGCGATTGGCCTGTCACCCTGAGTGCGGGAATTGTGGAGGAAAATTCAATATTCATTAGTGTACCGAAGGACTTATTTATTACTTCGGTTATTTTTCGATACAAATAAAAGTAACTACGTGAAAATATATAATTTTTAAAAATTAAATAGAACGCTTTTAAATACGAACTGAAACCATAAAAAAGTGCCCCAAAAATAAGAGAATAATAATAATAATTATCTCGCTGAACAATTCGACCATTATCAAAGAGTTATAACAATTGTTACAACTCTTTGATAATGGTCAAAAGGCCGAAATATATGTCAGAGAAATCTAAATAAAAATTGTGAAACAGTAATATCAAGTGTTTTTAATACTGTTGCGTGTTTTCCACCTTTTTGGAAACACCCTGTATGAATCCGTGGATTCTAAACAATTTTAACAAGGGGTAAACCGCTAACACTTTATTTAATAATTTACTGATTACAAAATACTTCTGAATAAACCAAAATAACCCTTACACGTTGTTTACTTTATATTTAAGCTCACTTTTTCGCTGCCAAATTTCACTTTAATAAATCTTCTCCCAGCGTCGGTAATCGCGCCTTATATACTCTGAAATTGCCTCTAGATCCATCCAGAACACAATCAAGAATCTTCTCTCACCACTCTCTAGAAAACTCTATCTCTTTCTACAAGTTTCCAGTCACTCACTATTAGGCATAGGCGTATCAATCTCAAGTTTCAAGGGGGTGTAATTCATAACACTACTTATTCTGTTTAATATGTTTCATCCAGAACCTACCGCAGACTCAGTTCAGACAATTATTAAATCAAAAATATTAATGTAAAAGTTTGATATTGTCTCAATTTAGATACGCTGATATTTTATGTTTAAAATGATTCTTACAGGATTCAAAAAATTCAGAATACATGTCTGCGATTTATATATGGAATTAGAAGATCTAATCACACATCACATAAAGTACAAGACGTCCAGTGGTTAAATATGAAAAGAGAATATTTCATGCTCTATGTTTTTATCATAAATAAGTTCACTACAAAGGTTTCTCAATGCTATGTCATACGACTACACTCTACCAACGATCATTCTCTTATAATATGGTATAGTATATATGATCTCAATTGGGACAGCATAAAAACGAAAACTCGAGTAAAGTCGGCAATTTATGTAAAACAATATTTCATTCGTCGCTATCAGAGATTTCAGAACTTGAATCGGTATTTATATTAATAATAATTGGATTAATAGGTGGTGATATAGAACATCCATTTTCCTTTTTTTATCACATGAGATACACACTTCCTCCATGTATCGCTCTTGCCTATTTCGACTAGTATTATTTTATATTCTTTAAGACAGGGATTGATTACATTGACATACTCTTGTTTTTACATCAGCCCACACCATTTCAACGCAATAATATGGAGGCAGACATAAAATAGCATGATAGTGTGATTCAAAAATGTTTTCAACGGCATATTCTTTTTTTAAATTTTGCTTTCGAATCAGTACTAGTAAAGTCTTTTTTGTGTTTTTTTCTGGTGTTCCAACCCTTTACCTTTCATAAATTCAATGATATCGCCTCTTCTCGTGCTGGTGTTCGGAATTTTTGTGTGTTGCCGCGAATGGTGTCACGCATTGTCCATAAGAATTACAGAATTTAGTGGAATATTTGGTAACAGCTGTTCCTTTGCCCATTTCTCAAATAATTCGGCTGGCATGTCCTCCTAGTAGTCGGCAGAGGATTGCTTGATATTTTTAGCAGACAACAACAACGCATTTGAAATAATACCGTTTTTACTTCCAGCACATAGAATTATATTTTTTCCCCTAGAACATGGAGCACTTAAATTACACTTTTTGGTGTTATCTACCCAACCGTACTTGAACTACATCATGGGTGTCAAACCATGTTTCGTCAAGATAAGTTATGTCTTTATTTGCATCTCGGTATTCTTTTATTTTACGCAGGTATATGTGGGCTGGATTAGATACCTAGCTTGTTTGATTTGTTAACACAATGCGAATAATGTGACAGGAGAATCAAATTCACGTGGACTCCTAGTTTTCGTTTATGCTTATGCTATCCAAATTGATATCGTATGAACCTTATTCGTGTCGATGATCAACGATGCGTGCTGATTCCATAACTACCATTCGTTTTCCAATTTATTAGTACCTAAAACCGCAATCGAACCAAACGTTTCGAAAAGTATCTAACGATTTATAGTTATAATCTGGATAGTCGCGTAACTTATCTCTAATCATTTCTAATGTGGGCACCTTCTGTTCATACACAAATCAACGAATGACATCTTAGGACGTGTTATCAAGTTTTTTAAGTTATTGTCCAACTCTTTTTGCTTTAATAGAATGATCAACTACATCCCCGGCTCTAATAACCCTATGAATTGTAGGACGGCTAAATTTGGTTAATTCACAAATCCTCTTCATAATTTGATTATATGAAGAATCAATATTTTCGTCTTTTAAACACGAGTAAATATTCAAGATAACCTTCGAATTTGAACGTGTACGTCTTTATTTTCAAATTCCGCTTGTATAAGCTCTGTATCAAATCGTCCGTTTCATTGTGACTACTATCGAAAGGCCTCCAAAATGCCATTTTAAACAATTAATTGCAAAAAATTCTCAAACACAGTAATAAAACTAATAATTAATGATTTTAAAACCATGTCTCTAAACTTATTTAAAGTCAAATGTAAATATTTCCTATTGAATAATGACTTCTAACCTATATTTCTCATTTACATGATCAAATTATTTAATAGTATGTTTGCTTTTTTCCTTTTCTTTAATATCCTTAATATTGTATAAAGTTAAATTATTTGTGACTTATGTGTATAATGTAAATATTAACATAAGAGGTTGGACGGAAACGCAGATGCTGTGACCTTGGTCACAGTGCACTCCTTAGAATAGAGCCAAATATTTTTAAATTGTCCAATATGCGTTTTACAGTGAATGGTGGATGATTTCTGTTCTTGTGGGTATCGAGTAGCAAATGTGTTACATGTTCTTGATATTACTTAATCACATTCTCCATAAATAATAAGTCTTCATGGCTGTAATTTAAACGTGCTGGATTTTTTTGGCATGAGAAAATGACTGACATTAATAATTGTTTCTAATTGGCTAAGTTGATGGCAATTTTTACCAAAAACTCTTGAACACTTAAGAAAATCGCCAATACTTCAAGAAGTTGTGACTTTAACCCCTACAATACCGATATAAGAAAAAAGGAATTTAATTTTACAAAATTTGATGTAATAAAATACAGACTACATGATCGACGAATTTTATGATCAATTAGAAAAGTCGAAGATACATGAGGTGTTCCATTTAAAATAAGCAGGTTGGTATCGACTTCCGGTATAACTGGAAATACAACATGCTTGTAATTATTTTAGTAGGATTGGCCACACTGACACAAAATTTTCAAAGTTTTTTGTCAAATATTTTTCCCTATATCGATCGTTTCAGTTCCCGGTGGGACACCCTGTATAAGCTAAATTTCATTGATTCCCTACATTTTCTATAATTTCCATTTTGATTTTTGGCCATGTCAGCCTTACGAATTCCACCCGAATAAATACGATGCCTACAAACTATAAGCTTATACTTTTCTATCTTGAGAAATATCCTACGCAAGTCTAGACAATAAAAATCAAAAAGGTGGAAAGAGTAAAAACCGCTTATATAGCCAACCTTGGATATTACTCAGCTGTAACTTGAGCCCTCTCCTATTATTTCTTATATAGAGATCATCCGTGTTTGGCACCCGAAACTCGTAAGATGCCGGATAACTTTATGGGATGTGACTTTTTTGAGAAACAGTACACACAAACAGGATGTGGATGTACTGCGGTGCATGTTCGCTTTGAGAGCTTTACGTTTTTTTTATTCGTTTACGATACATAGAATATAAAGAAAAGGAATTCACAGTCTAGTAATGCCGAGAGTTTCATATCTGAATATTGGTTACGGCCTAAATTGCTTTAGTGTCTTTATTTATTTAGGTCTTATATCCAACACGTTAACTGTAAACAGAAATTGTTTATACGGGGTGATCGGTAAGTAATTGCCGTGGATTTCTGACATTAACATTTACGATCTAGCCGAACACCTTGGTACAAAAATTGATATTTAACAGAGTTAAATTTTTTTCCTTCTTCAATTCTTCGGGACTTACTGCCACATGTATGTTTTCTTTCTAAGCGGTGCTAGGGGAATCTACAAAATATATCACAATTAACCAGTATGTTACTGGTAAAAAACCTCTACGCCTGTGACGTTTACGTCAAAGGATCAGTTAAAGGTTGGTTTTTTATAAATAAACAACACAAATAAGTATAAAAACTTGAAATTAAATATTTCGCCGACGTTTCGGAAATCTAATCTGTTTCCTTTTTCAAGGCTTTTTTTGAACAATCTTTTTTGCTGTGTATGACAAATACACAGCTCTAAGAATGTTTGTTATATTCAATATCCATAGATACTTATTATTTACATAGAACTGTTGATACAGTTAACAGTTTTTTAGTTTCTATACAATGTTAAGTTTGTGAAGTTCTTCTTTTAACATTGGCAGCCAAGTTGTACAGACATCTACGGAACAATTCGACACGCAATTATCCTCATTCAATAATATTATCGCGGATTCTTTAATTTTTCTTTTTTTGCTATCTGCCTCTTTTGTTAAAATTTTTGCCGCGTCCCAGTTTATTCTATGTCCGTTCTCCCACGCGTGTTCGCAGATCTTGGACCTCTGAATTTCATTTTTTTTGATAAAATTTTGATGTTCTCCCAATCTTACACTAACAGCCAGTTTTCAATGGTGAGTTAAAGTTCGAGTTAGATAACTCTTACTCGCACCTTAACTCGAGGCTAAATTCGAGTTAACGTTACAACTGTTTTTCATTACTATTTCTCATTCGAGTTAGTTAACTCGAGTTGTGTGAAATATTTTGTTAAGTATGTTGACATGAGAAGTATGAATTTTAACCATATTTTCGGAATTTTACACAAGTATTCTAATGTCTTCTATAGTTCTGTGATGTTAAAAATGTTACATTAACCTAACTTTCTGTGATATTATTTGTAAAATGTAATATTTATATATTTGTTTATACAATTTATTTTAACGAGGTCACTTTAATGATGGTATGTTGATCGGCAATAGTGGCCATCCTGTGAAACTCTACCTTATGACGCCTCTTGTGTGGATCAGAAATAATGTTGAGAATTTATTTAATTAATCCCACATCAGAACGAGAAACACAGTGGAGAGGAGCATTAGCACTAAGGCTGCGCCTTAAAATGGATACCATACAGACAGTTGCGGCTACAACAATTCTCCACAACATAGCATGCGATGAGAGGAAACCAGTTCCCTCATGTAAAATAAACATTGCATGTTAATATTTATACAACACAAGATAACAAATACATATTCGTAGAATACGAAATAATATATTGCACTTCTTTTAATATATTATCTACAGTTTTTGGAGGCAAATGAAATCGCGCAAAAAAAATCGTGTCGATCCCATTCTTCCATGTGGTTTGGCCTATATCTGATGACCTTGGGTCTTCTAGCCTTTTCATCACTGCTGTAAGTATTTACATTAAAATCATAATCCATGATGTGTTTGAAAAATATCATAATTTATTTACACCATAAAATAATTTTAGGTTAGTTTTAAGCCGAAATTTGTAATTAACTCATACCTCGTCTAGAGTTATCTTAACCTCGATTTAACTCGAGGTTTCAAGTTAACTCGCATTTGAAATACGCAACAGTGCGCTTAATCCAGAGTTAACTCCAGTACAAGAGTTAACTCGACATTGAAAAACTGGCTGTAAAAGGTCTGGATGACTCACCCACGTATTGTTTGTGGCACTTACACGAAATACTATAAATGCAGTTTTTTGAATTTTGCTCGTGGTTTGTTGGTTTCGTCTTTGTCAGAATAGATCTTAAAGTGTTGCTTGTTTGAAATACCGTCCTAATATCAAATCTATCACCGATGCGGCGCAACTTTTCGGATAATCCGCATACATAAGGAATTAACGCTGTGTAACGTTTTTCAGGTTTTTGTCGTACCTGGTTGTTATTTTCAATATTTATGAAGATTTTATCGACAAAACCCCCAGGGTATTGGTTATTAATAAGAACTTCCTTTATAAACCTTCCATTAAATTCACTTTAGAAAAGGAAACTAGAAATGAATTACCATTTTTAGATGTTTTAATTAAAAGAGTAAATGGTACAATTGAAACAAGTGTTTATAGAAAACCAACACATACCAACAGATATTTAAATTTCAACTCAAATCAGTCGATGCACGTTAAGACGGGTGTTGTAAAATGTTTGTATGATAGGGCCAAAATCATTTCTTCTAATGATGAAATACTAAACAATGAGAAGCGGTTTAGAAAGGAAGTTCTTATTAATAACCAATACCATGGGGGTTTTGTCGATAAAACCTTCATAAATATTGAAAATAACAATCAGGTACGACAAAAACCTGAAAAACGTTACACAGCGTTAATTCCTTATGTATGCGGATTATCCGAAAAGTTGCGCCGCATCGGTGATAGATTTGATATTAGGACGGTATTTCAAACAAGCAACACTTTAAGATCTATTCTGACAAAGACGAAACCAACAAACCACGAGTAAAATTCAAAAAACTGCATTTATAGTATTCCGTGTGAGTGCAACAAACAATACGTGGGTGAGTCATCCAGACCTTTTAGTGTAAGATTGGGCGAACATCAAAATTATATCAGAAAAAATGAAATTCAGAGGTCCAAGATCTGCGAACACGCGTGGGAGAACGGACATAGAATAAACTGGGACTCGGCAAAAATTTTAACAAAAGAGGCAGATAGCAAAAAAAGAAAAATTAAAGAATCCGCGATAATATTATTGAATGAGGATAATTGCGCGTCGAAATGTTCCGTAGATGTCTGTACAACTTGGCTGCCAATGTTAAAAGAAGAACTTAACAAACTTAGCATTGTATAGAAACTAAAAAACTGTTAACTATATCAACAGTTCTATGTAAATAGTAAGTATCTATGGATATTGAATATAACAAACATTCTTAGAGCTGTGTATTTGTCATGCACAGCAAAAAAGATTTTTCAAAAAAAGCCTTGAAAAAGGAAACAGATTAGATTTCCCAAACGTCGGCGAAATATTTAATTTCAAGTGTTTATACTTATTTGTGTTGTTTATTTATTAAAAAAAAACAACCTTTAACTGATCCTTTGACGTAAACATCACAGGCGTAGAGGTTTTTTACCAGTAACATACTGGTTAATTGTGATATATTTTGTAGATTCCCCTAGCACCGCTTAGAAAGAAACCATACATGTGGCAGTAAGTCCCAAAGAATTGAAGAAGGAAAAAAATTAAGATAATGCCACAAATAACATTTAGACAATATTTAACAGAGTTAAAGTCAATACTATATTTTTAATTTTCTCACATATTTCTTGCGGTTTTTCAAATATTGGTATAAAATTGGAGTATAAGGATTTTTTTAAGATGGGAAATTGAAATATGCCATTTCTGATGTAACGTTCTTCAAAGTGCACCTGCTCTGGCCCCAACTTATGTAACGTTTTGATTGGGTAGCTGGTTTTGAGATGTTATCCCCATGCTCAGTTAGTAAATAAATAGTCCAAATACAAGCAAACGGTTTATTTTCTCGATAACAGGGTAGATAATGGCAGTGTTACATAACATTGATTCCGTCTCTTAAAGCCGAGTCGCTGTATCGAAATTTTTAAAAAACCAAAAAAATGTTTAATAGTTTACCGATTTTTTTGAAACTTTGCAAATATCTTCTTGGGTCCATAAATTGTTAAATAAACAAATTAAGTTAACAATTGAATAACTTCCTGAACAATTATTCAAAATGGCTGAACTTTTTTCTAGGGGGGTTTTGGGGGTCGCTGATTACGAATTTGATATCAGAGAGTCCAAAATCAAAATGGCGGTTGTGACACTAATTGTTTGGAATATTCTCTGTGAATATTCGTAATTCTATCGGAAAATTTCCAGAAAAGCTTCTTAGGCCGCGAATTATTAATTTAACATGGAAAAGTCAGATTTGAAGATGGCGGATTCAAAATGGCCGAAATATCATCCATTATTTTAAATATTTTTGTAAATCTGTCATTCTAAAAAAATAGAAACTCTCAGAGAAACCGAATTTTTTAATATAACAAAATGTTAAATATGATCATGCTTAACGTACGTTTCAGATGTTATTGGCTTGGAGTCCAAATCAGTTATTGTATGCAAAGGCCGTTACTAATAAGCATTTACTCCGCGAGCGTACGGCCGGCAAATCGCACCGTTTTCTTTTTAAATTTCTGGAAAACGGTTTGGAATTTTTTAATGAAATAAAATGCAAAGTTAAGCCAATAAACATACCTTTCGACTGTTTTTTGTTTGAAATCGATATCCATAATTGTTTTCAAATGCGAACCCTCACAAGCACCTATCACACCAGCGTGTGGTCGGAAAATCGCTCCGTTTTTTTTGAATTTCTGGAAAACGGTTCAGAATTTTTGAATGAAATAAAATGCAAAGTTAAGCTAATAAACGTACCTTTCAACTGTTTTTTGTTTGAAGTCGATATCTAGAATTGTTTTCAAATGTGACCCCTCACAAGCACCTATCCCACAGGCGTGAGGTCGGAAAATTGCTCTGTTTTATTGCAATATCTAGAAAACGGTTTCGAATTTTCTAATGAAATAAAATGCAAAAAAAGACAAGAAACGTACTTTTCGACTGTTTTTTGTTTGGAGCCAATACGTGTAATTGTTTTCAAATACGACCCCTCATAAGCACCCATCCCACCAGCGTACAGCTGGATAACCGCTCAGTTTTTTTTAATTTCTGG
This sequence comes from Stenurella melanura, assembly GCA_963583905.1. Classification (NCBI taxonomy): domain Eukaryota; kingdom Metazoa; phylum Arthropoda; class Insecta; order Coleoptera; family Cerambycidae; genus Stenurella; species Stenurella melanura. The sequence goes on from OY757315.1 coordinate 16,695,950, forward strand.
AAAACGGATTCGAATTTTTGAGTAAAACAAGAAAAAAAATGTTTCTAATGAACGCACCCTCGAGTATTCTTAATTTCTAGCATATTTTTTATCATTTGTTGTTGTTGTAGTCCAAAATCATGTTGAGTTCTTTAATTATTTAAGTTCACCTTTCCAACGAAAAAATCCTTTTATATATTTTCCAGAATATCTGGTATATGTGGAATTATATTTTTGGTGTATACCTACATACGACGTATCTATAAGATTCACATAAATATATGCCTGATATATATAAATATATTATACTTCGTAAAAATCATGGTTTATTTGGAAATGCGCGCGGATTTTTGTATCTTAATAAATTTTTTGTTAATAAAAAAATACTTTTTATGAATTTTTAAATTTCTATATGTAATCAGCGACCCCCAAAACCCCCTTAAAAAAATTTCAGTCGTTTTGAATAATTATTCAGGAAGTTATTCAATTGTTAACTTAATTTGTTATTTAACAATGTCGGAGGTTCAACCGACAAAGAAGAAACTCTTAACTTTTCGACTTATGGAGCCAAGAAGATATTTCCAAAGTTTCAAAAAAATCGGTAAAGTATTGAAAATTTTTTGGGTTTTTTATAAAATTCGATACAGCGACTCGACTATTACGGTTGTTAACCATATCGTAAATGGTTTCGTAGAGAACGAGAGTGCCACGATGGCAACGTTGCAGTGATTCGTTGTGGCGTCGATAGCATGCGTTGGGTACCTTTTTGCCACGCACCGACGTCGGATAAATAACAAGTGACACAAGAGGTCCCAGCACAACACGCTGAGGGAGCCTAGCGGTCTGCTTATAACGGATTTGTAAGGAAGCCCGTGAATAGCAGGATACCCCAAATACTACTGAGGCAAAATATGGACCCAGAAAGAAAAAAGTAAGGACTTGCTGGAGGCAAGGGAGATGGATGTGAGGTATACAATTTATAATATGTACTCCGAAAGTCTGTGGCGTAGTTCATTTCGTAGTTTTTGTAGTTCGTCTATGCGACCGCTAAAATAGTGTTGTTTTTCTAAAAAATTTATCTTCAATTAAGATATAAGTAACTACTAAGATTGAAAACAAAAGTTATTGCAAGTGTCTATTGAATTATATAATTCTTTATGTTACTATGTAATGACCATGATTTCAAATACATTGCTCAATCCATTTTCTTACATGGCGTATATTTTTTCTAATCTCAGCCCGGATGATTTCAACGCATTCCTGTCGAACCCTAATTACTAACTCTTCTTAGCTACGTGATCTGATCTAATACATTATATTTTTTAAACGACCCCACAAATAAAAATCAAGTGGCGTCAGGTCCGGCCACCTAGGGGGAAACTTCTGAAATTTCTTGTCTAACCATCTGCCAAGAAAATGGTAGTTTTTTAAAAAACAAACGCCCTTTCTCCATTCTACAATCGGACGCCTCTGACTAAAATCAAATGTGGTTGTGTCTAAAGACTCAGTTGATGTATTTCAAAATATTCGGATATCAGATGAGCGAGATATGAGGTCATCAAAAGTAAGACACTCTGTATACTAGAAGCAAATCTCTCAATTTTTTTATGATATTTTTCAGATCAATAAATATTTTTAATTTTACGTACAATATCAGCATGGATTTGGAATGAGAAAAAAATGTCCGATACTGAATAACTTTTGGAGCAAACCCAGATCCTTATGTCATATAATATCATTACTGACAGAAGTGTCGTAAAATAGACTAATATCCGATTTAAATACGTTGTAAAATTGATGTGTACGAAAATCGGAGTAACTATAAAAAAAATTAATGACGCTATAAAGACTGAATATGTATTTTTGTCGGTATGGTTTTTATCGAGTTCGGATGTTGTGGAATCGATTTAAAGTATTTAAATATGTTTACCTACAAATGTAATATAAATTTTGGCGTAGGGCGTAGTTTAAATAAATATTGATTTTCAAATTGGATTACAGCGAAAGTTTGCAACAGTTAATTATGTTGTTATTTGTGACATTATTAGCTCAGAGAAATAAATCCGAATTTTCTTCATGTGGAATTTGTTTGAAAGAGGGTTACTTTTAGTTAGCAGACGTGAAAGTAATATAATTATTATAAATTGACAAAAATAAAATAGAGGTAGATAAAAATGTTTAGGCTAATGAAAAGTGTTTTAAATAAACATTTAGTGGCATCAGATTAAATGTGAATAATATGTAATTAATTAATGTTCGGATCCAGCCAGCTAAATACAAGTACGGGTGCGATATGTCCAGTTCACTGTCGTCCGCACTGGCAGGAGTTGAATTGAGATACGACGATTTCCGACGTATGGCGAATACTAGCTTGTTTTCGTGTTCAATGTAACCAATTTTTAACAATGGAAATGTTAATGTTCGCATATAGCGTATAGGACAAAAGTTACGAGTTTTTTCCAAGGCCGTCGACATGAAAGTATCAAGGTCAGATGATTTAATACTAAGCGAAAGCCTGTTACTGTGTGGGAAGCGATGATGCGGTGTAGTCGGTCAGCGACGATCGATATTGTACTGCCTGTTCAACAAAAGGCGGTACGGAGAGACCAAATCTTGTAGCATCGGGCCGGGACGCTTTAGTGCTGCTGCGGCGGACGAATAAAGAAGCGTGATATCATTTGTATCACTATTTATTCTTTGCGCTAGTGTTCATCTTCGGCTGTACAGTTGGCGCATATGTAATGTATCTCGCTTGCGGTGCGAAAGGTCCCGGGTTTAAACTCCCATGCCTGCTGATTTTTTTTTCTTTCATTTTGTGACGATTAATATATTTTTTTACAAATTCTTTTCTATAATTTCTTTAAATTAGGTTAGTAGGTTTTTATTCTACTTAAAATAAATTCATTCTTTCCTGTGATTTCTTTAGGTTAGGTTAGTAGGTTTTTATTCTAATATCTAATTGTTAGTAATTATTATTAGCGCGAGTCGAGATCAGATGAAGTAATACTAAGCAAGTGTGCACAGTATGAGTATGCGCGGAGAACATGAAGTTATAATGCGGTTGTGGTCAGCACCAATCGTAGTCGCCATGGATTCACAAACTTTAACAAATAGCGAATAGTTATTTTTGTAACAAGTACCTAAACTCATGTTTCTTGGGACGGATCGTAGCTATTTACGGACAAGGCGAAGCCGTGTACGGACTAAGTTTATGTTTTATGTACGTATGATGTTATCATTTCCAATGTCCCGATGGTTGCAGGGATTGCGAAATCTGTGAAGAGAAATCTGTATAAATATTACTGTTGCGGAACAGTTCTCGACAATTTCTCAAACTTAGAATTAAGACTTATATAGTCAAGTTGGATGTATACATTGTACACAACTAAATTTTAGTAAAAATACGTTATAAGACTTTATATCCTATTACCACTGTCTGTATACATCTTCCCCTCAACCTACTATTAACGTATGGCAGTAATGCTTATTAAGTGTTCACTTTGTTCGCATTACGCTAGACGGTCCTGTATACTAATTAAAACTGAAATTATCAGATAACCCGTTAATGAAACAATACACCGAGGTACTTACATTTTTAATTAAGAAGATTTTCCAAGACTTATTGTAGCAGAATGTTTTTATAAAACATCTTTCAAAGAAATTTTTTACGTGATTAACGAAATGTAATTTTATCAACATGTTTCACTAATAAAATACACTAATTTAATGTGTCATTAATCATAGAATAAAAAAATATTCCTATTTCATTAATACGTTATTTTTCAGAAGCCTTTGAAAATCTTAATTAGTAGTTATCGATTAATTCATTAATTATACCTTGGACACTTTGATACCTACTGAGTTAATTAATTAAGATTTCAGTCCATTTACAGTAACTTAAATATTACTTAAAGGTAAATTAGTCTTTTCATATTTGTCGTATGAAAATTACGCAGTTAATATATTTGTTTTTAGACTCATCGTCTGATGATACTGATGATGAAATATTCATCCACGAAACCAATACCAATAAACAAAAGAGACATTTCTTGTATTTTTAAAATGGGTATCTGTGTATAAGAGGGTAACATATCAATGTTAAATCTACTTAAAGAATTTTATAAAGGATGTGGTTCTCAATTCAATTAGATATTTTCACTAAAATAAGACGAAAAACGGGCTTAACTTCGGAATCCTTTGTAACAGGGCGGACTTTCTTCCATTCTCTTTTAAATTGTATCCATAATATACGATAAAAAGTTTTCTTGCTAAAAACTGCCGCTGTAAAAGTTATTAAACAAAATAGGTATAATATTACGGTTGTTCGCGAATGACATTTATAATTTAATTTTATCAAAAAGAACTGCTTACGCCAATCGACAGTGCGGGAAATTTCACATCAAAAATGTATATGAAGTTTTTTTGTACGATCAAAAATGTAGGCTCGAGAACGAAAATGGAACGCAACGATCCGTAAGTACGGCGCGCGAAGCGTGCGCGATCTCGGACGCGCTACACTAAATTTGTTATAACGTTTGTACTAAATAATGAAATTTAGCTCGACAAAGCTTAAATGAAAGAAGAAACAAGTAACTATTGGATTATCATATTTTTAAATATAAAAATGAATGTATGTAGGTTAGGTTAGTAGGAATAGTACACAAAAAAGATTTCCGAGGAAATCGGTAAAAGCTCTACCATTTCTACAATTTTTACGACAAAAACCTGAAACTGTCACATATTACTCTTGAAGTAATGTATAAAAAGATCCGATGGATAGATATGTGCCAAATAATTTTTTGTATAAAAGTTATTAACGTTTGTATTACCCCTAGTTTCACAAATTTTGGAGCAAAGAAAAATGTTTCTTTTATTTTCGTAAAATAAAGAGGGTTAATTTAATTTCTAAGTTAAATTCCCTTAAAGCATCCATTTCAAGTTTTAAAAGTCGCACCTGCAGAAATCTAGTAACGCGATTTAAACCAGAGTAATTGGTGGTTAAAGTTAGTTATACATATCCAATGTTGCCACTTTTTCAAAATTTTGAAATTTTGGAAGTGCACATCTTCAAAAATAAATTTTCGAGGTTTTTTTAACTCATCGGATATTATTTCTTCAAGAGTAATATGTGAAAGTTCCAGGTTTCTATCTTAAAAATTGTAGAAATGGTTGAGCTTTTACCGATTTCATCGGAAATCTCTTTATGTTCCGACTTCATAGACTGTCTATTTTACGAGGGCCACACCAAATATAGGAGATACGAAAAAAGTTAAAGGAATGAAAGTTGACGGCAAAGACAGTAAGAATAATAACGTGTAACAAAAAAATCGAAAAATGCAGTTGGCTTTGACATACGCTATTGTGCAAAAATAAAAAATACATATCTCAAAGTAGGCCATGACGCCATTAATTCCGTTATTTTTTTCTCATTCCAACGATATAAAACATGTCACAGAAATTTTAACCGATAGTGTCAATATTTAATATTTTACGAATACCACAATTCATATAATTGAATCGTAACAATCAGCTGTACCATAATAGTAAAAATTCACTTTATAATAATTATAATTCCGTAATTATTTATTACAATTTAATACAAACCAATAAATATCTCATAAATAAAAATACAAGTACAAAACGAACATCCAAAGAAAAAAACGAAAAACTGTGTATAACAGTACTACCTACTACTATATTGAAAAGAAATTGTGTATTTATTTTTCTAACTACAAATGCTCAAATTGTGCACCATGCATTCTGACACATAAACGTGCTCTACGAGACACGTCACGCATTACATTTTGGAGCATTTCAGGAGTAATTGCCTCACATGCGTTTCGAATTCTGGTTTTGATGTCCTCAATATTTTCAGGGGCAGTTTGAAATACCTTGTCTTTAATGTAACCCCAGACGAAAAAATCCAAGGGAGTAATATCTGGTGATCGAGCTGGCCATAGAATGGGTCCATAGGTGCCTATCCAGCTATCTGGCATAACTTGATTTAAATAATTTGTACATATTACAGCAGTGTGACGTAGAGCCCCATCTTGTTGAAAATATGAATAATTTAATCTTTCTGCCACTGTTAATTCATAAAGAAAATCTTGAAATACGTTTTGCAGGAAATTAAGGTATCTACGAGCGGTTAATTTGCCATCATAAAAATAAGGTCCAATTACTTTAGTCCCTAAAAGACCCAACCAAACATTCGTAGAAAATATTTCTTGGAAAGCAGTCTCTCTGCACCAATGTGTATTTTCTCGTGTCCACTTATAATGCATATTTCTATTGAAAAATCCATTATTAGAAACATTTGATTCGTCCGACCAAAGAATTTTGCTACATATCAGCGCGTCATTCCTTTTCTTATTTAATAACCATCTACAAAATCTTACTCTCCTTGGCTTATCTCCCTCATTTAAATGTTGAACTTTCCTCATTTTGTAGCATCGAAATCCGTTTTTTTTCAATATTTTTCTTGCACTGTCTTTTTTTATGCGACAGTTTCTCTGAATTTGTCTCAAAGAGGTTTCCTCATTTTGGTTAACATAATTCATTACTGTATTCACTTTTCTTACATTATCCGCAACATGCGCTCGCCTTACTACTTTTTTTGAAAATGAACCGTGCGTTTTTAGATTTTGAACTAACTTCCTAAATATAGTTCGATTTGGCTGCGGAGCATCTGGAAATCTATCTCCGTAAACCGTGACTGCCATCTCAGCGTCAAAATTGCACTGACAATAAATGCTAATCATATCGAATTTGTTATTATTGGTGTACACCATAATTACTGATATAAAATTTGTCTTAGAACTCGACAACGCAACATACAACATACAACAGTGACAATCTGTCAAATTTATTAATAACTGTATACATTGTTTTTCACTAATTATGGCACAGCTGATTGTAACGATTCAATTATATGAATTGTGGTATTCGTAAAATATTAAATATTGACACTATCGGTTAAAATTTCTGTGACATGTTTTATATGTTGGAATGAGAAAAAAATTACGGAATTAATGGCGTCATGGACTACTTTGAGATATGTATTTTTCATTTTTGCACAATAGCGTATGTCAAAGCCAACTGCATTTTTCGATTTTTTTGTTACACGTTATTATTCTTATTGTCTTTGCCGTCAACTTTCATTCCTTTAACTTTTTTCGTATCTCCTCAAATAAGGAAGCTATAACCGTTTGTGGTTTTCCTATTTTTCAGGTTTTTGTAATATATCTCATAAAGTAGGCTGTGGATTTCAAATTTTTTTTTACTGAAATATAGCTCACAAAAAATGGGATAACTGTTTCTAAAACTATTCTTCTACAATAGATATTAAGCGAGATATTTGGTGTGGCCCTCGTAAAATAGACAGTCTGTATATACTATTTCTACATACATTCATTTTTATATTTTAAAATATAATTTTCCAATAGTCACATGTTTCTTCTTCCATTTAAGCTTCGTTGAGCCCAATTTCATTAATTAGTTCAAAAGTTATAACAAATTAGTGTAGCGCGTCCGGGATAGCGCACGCTTGGCGCGTCGTACGTGTCGCTGCGTTAGATTTTCGTGCGTTAAACAAAAGAACCTGGAGCCTACATTTTTCATCGTACAAAAAAATTTCATATACATTTTTTATGTAAAATTTCCCGTACTTTTGATTGCCTTAAGCAGTTATTTCGATAAAATTTAATTTTAAAAGTTATTCGCGAAAAATCGTAATATTATACCTATTCTGTTTAATAACTATTACAGAGGAACTTCTTAAGAAGAAGACTTTTTATCATATATTATGGACACAATTTAGAAGAGAATGGAAAAATATCTGCCCTGTTACAAAGAATTCCGAAGCCAATTCCTTGTTTTATTGCACTATATGGTGAAATTCGGTTTATTTATATTAAAATGCAATACTTCTTGTACTAACGCACTTCTTACTTCCTGATATTTAAAGAGTATCCTATTGTTCATCAAATAAAATTTTCAACAAATAAACAACAAAGTTTTAATCATTGAACGAGTATGCAAATCACGCTATGATTGGCAGTGACGTCATCGGTTTTGTTAGTGGCGTAAATCGCGTTTTAGTCCACGGAAATTAGCCGAAAAAGGGAGGAAAGCTGGACAAAATTAGTAAAAATCTGAATTTTTGCACATACGTTCTTTTGTATGTCCCAAATTAAAATCCACAAAAATCCTAACATAGCTACCCAACATATTGAAGTTTTTTGCAAATATTTCGCGTTCTATGCATCGGATACCCATGAGGTCAATGTGAAAGTTGTAGAGTATTAAATTATCTACAAGTCTACGAATGATCTTCGCTGCGAACGTGCCGCTGACGGCGGAAGATCCAGGGAAAAATCCGGTGTCATTTCACATAATAATAACTATCTGAAATGTATTTAAACAGTTTTTAAAAATTTATTCAACTTGTTAGGTCTTAAATGGGGGAAAATAAGTAAAGCAAGCTAGTAAGAGTTCAGAAACTTGGGATTTGGTGTAGTATCTACTAGAAGCCAGGGCTTTAGGTTTTTTTATAACATTGATAAAATAAAATTGAGATATTCACTTGAAATTTGATACACGCATGCATTGTAATGGCATCTGAGTAAATTAAATAGAGGAATATAAGTAAAGCAAGCTGATAAGAGTCCAGAAACTCTTTTGGCATATATGCTAAAAGCCAAGATCTCAAATTTTTCTATGACATCTGCCTCAAATATAATATTAAAATTCTATGACCAATTATTTCCTCATACTAAAGTGCAAAATGGTGAACATGTTTTCCTTTAAAGAGACTGGGATTAGAAATCTAGATGTGGAAATAGTAATTCCTTAGGCAGCGATTTTCTTTAATTTACCTTTTAAACTAATAAACAACTCGGATAGACAGTAAATACCTTCATCTACTTAAATGCATATTTTTGATCAATCACATTTTTTATGTTGTGATAACCTGATACTTCCATTTTTTACTTTGATTACGGTAGAGGGTGCTCGGATATTTCAAAGACATCGTAACCCAACCCGGCTCTTGACAACCCGAAGGCTATGTCCAGAAGCCATGCATCACACGAATAATTAATTGAGTTTGAAAGAAACGCGAATTCTTTGTAAACTTTTCGGGAGATTGAAAGTTAACTTGACGATCAAATACGGTAAGTTACTAGGGTGCCCTTATAATTGGTGCTTTGTCAGAGGACAGCGAAACTCAAAGTTCCTCTCCTGCTGCTATCAGGTTGTCCTTCGGGACAAATTTTTATTAACAGGGCCATTGGCAAATAAATGATTGGGCACAAAAGGGCGTAAAATGGACATTCCGCTTGATTTATAGCGGCGTATTTTTTTATCTTGATACTGCGATGATATTTAAATAGCTCGTTATTGGGTTATATTTTTGAGGATTTCGGAAAGTGTTTGTATATTCAGGATTCAGCTTGTCACCTTGCTCGCTCTTAAAGTTTCTTAAATTTTGTACAATAGTCCGGTCGTTGTAACTTTTTTTCGGTCAGTTTGAAATAGCAATTTTGCCGACTATTCTTATAGGAAAAATTGCGCTCAACACGATGGTGACATTAAAAAATTTATAAAACACAAGCTTCATTGTTAAAAACAATAGTTTTTAGCGAAAATTCTCATTTTTATGTTCTTTGACCTTTTAACGAAAACAGTGCGTCGGCCTAAAAAAGTGAAGATATAAAAAATGAAAAGATTATCAATACGTGTCGACTTTTTATCTTTAACCGCTCAATTGTTATAAACAAATTAAGGGTCCTAAATTAGCATTTTTTTTCTATTCAAGAAAAGGTCAACCGGATATTTTAATGTGGACAGAATGTTTGTTCATAGAATTTACAGTTTATATTTTGTGTCGATATATCGCGTATTTTGCAATTGTTTAAACAAATAAGCCAATTCGTTTAATAGGGATTTGCGGAATTTCCATGACATTTTTTGAACTCTCCACTCCCGACAATCGATAAATATTGATAAAAACTACCATCTCTATGTGGTCTTGTCCCACTTTTTTTCTTTTACCCCCGCCAACGTTTAAAAAATAATGCTTAGTAAACAAATGAAATATCTCGGCTCGGGAACGTTGTATCGAAATGAAATAGTCGGCAAATGGAAGATAACAAAAAAAAAAGAGGAAATTTCAATCCTAGATAAAACTCGATTAGTTAACTAGAATCGGAGATATAGACCATTTTGCGTTTAGGAATGTCAGTTCTCTATTAACTAATTTTTTGAAAAAAAAATTGTGACAACATAAAATTATTATAATAAATAATCTCACTTGTTTTCAATCAACAGCACAATCCATTGTTTTTTGCTTTTATAACGCCATACAACGTGTTTTAGTGTTTACGCTCCGAGTGACTTGCGCAGTAACGACTTTGTATATACAGTGTGTCCCACTTTTCATGGAGCCACCCTCATATCTCGCTCACCTGATATCCTAATGTTTTGAAATTTTGGTGGTGAATATATACCTATGAAGTGAGTCTTTAGACATAACCACATTCGACTGTAGTCAGTGGCATTCTATTCTATCATGGAAAAAGAGGGTCGATTTTTTAATAAAAAGTATTAGCGATTTTTTTAGAGAAAAACTAGTAAAATATTCCTAATCAGCACCTTTAGAAACCCCGTTGTACAAGATTACATCGTTGTGTGTTCAAAGACGTTTGAGATATGGGCCCTTAAAAATCAATTTTTTTCAACTTAAAATAATTTGTACCTGTGAAACGGATTGTCATATGAAAAAAATGTATTCTTTATTTTTTGTTCAGAATAATGTTTTGTACTAGTATGAAATGATTCTACAAAAAAATTACAATTTTTTTAATAAGGCAAAAATTCTAATTTGTACATACCATACCTACAATGTTTCTAACAAATAATCTACACAAATAATTTAATTATACAATTCTTTGCGTTTCTATGTAACCACCATCATTCCGAATACATTGCTCAATCCGTTTTCTTACATGTCGTACAACTTTTCTAATCTAATCTAATCTATCTAAAATATAGTGCATAATAATGCACTATATTTTTTAGACGACCCCACAAATAAAAATCAAGTGGCGTCAGGTCTGGAGACCTCGGGGGAAACTCCTGAACTTGACTTCTTAAACCTATCCATCTACCTGGAAAATTGTCTTCTAGCCAACCACATGCAACATTATGAGCCGGGGCACCATCAAGTTGATAATACAAGTATCATCTGATATCTTGAGGCAGATTATTGAGAAAGGGTTCAATTTCTCTTTGCAACAAATTTAAATAAACTTCTACATTCAATCTTGGAATGAAAAAAGGCCCAGTAATCTGATCATTCCATAAACCACACCAAACTTTTGACACATATTGGCTTTTAGTACTGATAAACCAGTGGGGATTTTCGTCAGCCCACAAACGGCAATTCTGAGAGCATACTACCCCATTGGTAGTGAATGTTGCTTCATCAGTAAATATGACGTTTTTCAGTAAATTAACATTGTTTAAAAATTCACCCTGGAACAAGAAACAGAAATCTAATCTTCTGTATGTATCTCCATCTTCTAGGTTATGTAGAAATTTTGGTTTAAATGCTCTTTTTCTATGTATTTCCAGGCAACGCCAAACGATGTTTTTACTAAAATTTAGATTTAATACTACTTGCCTTATGCTAGATCTTGGATGTTCTCTAAAATATTGTAAAATGCGTTCCTCGTTTTGAATTTGCCGATTTTGTAAATTATAATTCTTTGGTCTTAACTTGCATACATTTCGTTCATTGTCAAAATTTGTATTAATTGTTGCTACCAATTTATGGCGAATGGGAGGCTGACGGCCAGGATGCAGTAAATTAAATTCATCAGCAGCTTCTCTAAATGATCTGGCATTATCTCCGACTAAACGAACCAATTCCACTTTTTCTTGCATTGTTAAACGTTGAGCCATTTTCATAAAAAAAATCAGTTCACTTATTATTAACATTAATCCATCATTCATTAAATTTTTAACGTATTAACTTATTGACTTTCAACAATACATTGACACTTGCAATAATTTTTGTTTTCATGGCTTACTTAGGTCTTTATTAAAGATTATTTGTTAAAAACAAATTAGAATTTTTGCCTTATTAAAAAAATAGTAATTTTTTTTTTGTAGAACCATTTCATACTAGTACAATACATTATTCTGAATAAAAAATAAAGAATACATTTTTTTCATATGACAATCCGTTTCACAGATACAAATTATTTTAAGTTGAAAAAAATTGATTTTTAAGGGCCCATATCTCAAACGCCTTTGAACACAACGATGTAATCTTGTACAACGGGGTTTCTAAAGGTGCTGATTAGGAATATTTTACTAGTTTTTCTCTAATAAAATCGCTAATACTTTTTTTTCAAAAATCGACCCGCTTCTTCCATGATAGAATCGAACGCCACTGACTACAGTCGAATGTGGTTACGTCTAAAGACTCACTTCATAGGTATATATTCACCACCAAAATTTCAAAACATTCGGATATCAGGTGAGCGAGATATGAGGGTGGCTCCATGAAAAGTGGGACACAGTGTATAAAATTCAAAGCGCGCTCGGTTCTAAATGCGCTGTAAGTGGTTTACAGTCATTTGAAGGTATTTTTACTTCATCTTTTAATTTTTGCTTTCCTCGCATACCGAAGGGTATTGCCTAGCCTTCCAGATTTTTTCGGATTTTCACGTTTCTGATCATGTAGATTATGAAAATTTAGGTTTTTCAATTCCGTCAGTCCGTCTGATTGTCGGTCTGTCTGTCTGTCTGTCGGTATGTCTGTTGGTGCATTAACTAAAAAAGTACTTGACGGATGACAACCAAATTTGGTAGGTAGCTGACCTACTGCCACCGAAGAAATCGCTAGACTTTCACTGGAAAATATACAGAGTGGACCGTCTAAAGGAAACAAATAATGGAAAAATTTTGTTTTTGCTCAAATTTAAAATTTCCACGTTTCATGACATTCTGAACCTACCTGAAATTTTTTATTTTTTTTTTGAAAATAAAAAATGATTTTCTAAATTTTTTAAACCGCAAAAAATATAATGGAAACATTTTTTTTGCTCAAATTTAGAATTTTCACGTTTCATGAATTCTAACCTTATTAAAAAAATTTTTGAAAATTAAAAAAATCAAAAATTTTTTCGAAAAAAAAAAGTTTAAAACTTATCCTAAAAAAATGTTTGTAATATATTTTTACCACTACGCACGCCCTGTATAAATAAAGATGAAAGTTCTGTGTAAATACCTTTACCGATTTTTTAAGTTGAATAATTTTTATACAGGGTGTTCCTTAATGAAGAAGATGAAGAAAAGTTCATATCAACATATGTCCGCAATGGCTTAAATTTTTTGTTATAAGACGTTGAAGTGTTCTCTTTTTAATCGTTATTATTAATATCTCCGAAAGTACTTTGGATATTATTTTCAACTTTGGTATATATTAATAGGATATAAAACCACATTTTTTTAGTTAGAAAAACTATTTTATCGTTCCACCAGTGGCGTTTCTGCGAACATGTTCTCCTGTTTTTTTTTCTAAAAAAGTGATACACCACTGGCATCTGTCCATGTGGATATTTTCCTGATTAGTCGGGTCAAGTCTACATGAAAACGGTCTCTTGCGTTTTCTCGTCAGACGCACAGCTCTTGATTAAAACAGTTAAATTCAAATTGAAACTAATTACACAGGCACACACAAAAACAAAAAGTTGTCGATTCCACGGGCCAGACGAATCATTTCCGGATTCTTTTTCTTGCTGAATCCGAATTCGGTGTTCGTTTTGCCCCACCACGTTACAATTTTTTGTATCCTCAAAAAATAATTTGCAAAACGCAAAAATGCAAAATTGCATTTTTCTGCTTTCCTGTAAAAAATGGATTTTGCTATCAACTGAAAACTAGTTAGTATACTGTATCAAAATTTCCTTTTTTTTATTACTTTTTATTCGCCGAAAATTGCATTTCGATACAACGTTCCCGAGCGGAGATATTTCATTTGTTTTACTCAGCAATTTTTTTAAAAACGTTGGCGGGGGGTAAAAGAAAAAAAGGGGCAAGGCCATATAGAATTGCTGCTAATCTTTATCAGATTTCTTGGCAGGTAAAATTATAATGATTGTAAATAACATCACAGATGAATAGACCACTAAAAAACATTATTTTTCCAGTATTTTATTTTTGTTTTATGTTCTAATTAAATGTTAAAAAAATTATTTACTGCAGCTGTCAATTTAACTGCGTTTAAATGGAGAAGTTTCCGCGCTACTTGTGTGTGACGTCATAGGGCACATCGCACCGACGGAAAACGTATTGTGATTGCGAATGTGTACACATTATTTATGTTGTGTTATGGAAAATACAAAAAAAAGTAGCTATAAATATTGTATTGTGCCCAAATGTACAAATACTACAATAAAAACTCCAGAAAAGTTATTTTTTAATGTGTCTAGACGAGATAAAGTTAGGAAGAAATGGTGCAGAGCTATGAGACGAGACGATCGAAATGCAGAATTATCGTCATCCTCAAGATTATATTGCTGCCAGGATCATTTTGATGTAAATTTACTTATTAAAACTGATTATTTTATAATAATATTATGAAAATATGTACCTAACCCTAATATTATTGTGATAGTTTGTTTACATATCATGGTGAATTTGGTCACTTTCCTATTTATAGGAATACAAAAGTTTGCTAACTTCTGTTAATAGGAACCTTGAATTAAAATGTACAAATGTATAAGAACAGTGGGAATAATAGGTTTGTTCATTTGTGTTGATTTAAAGCAGCTTCAAGCAGTTAAATAAAGATAGTGCTATCACAAGTAACGTGAGTGTGAGAGAGACAACGTGCTTCAAAGTTGCTATAAATCAACACAAATGAACAAACTGATTGTAACTTCTCGACATTCTACATATTATCCGGTTATATATTTATATATACATATGTATGTCAACAGTTATTTTTACTATTAATGTACCTACCTACCTAAAAGTACGTACTTAGTAAGTGACGGGAGGTATTTATTATATAAAAAAGTAAAGCATTCTAAGATGAAAAATATTAATTAATATAACATTAAAACATTGCCTTGTTTACCTATTTTGAGGTTAGATACATAAATAATTTGTTGTATTTAACTACAGTAAAATGATAAAAATGGGCACAATTGAATTAATGTTTAGAATAATGAATGACACATACCTTGTTGCTTTAGTACCTCCAATTTCTACACTAATAAAATCAGTATTAGTAGCAAAAAAGTTTGTCATCATAAACACATCAACAACTGGCAAATTGTCACTCTGGCCCCGTAAAAACCCACTGTCCGTCATTTTTACTACTTAATAATTAAAATAAATAAATAAATGAATGATTTCTTTTATGAACATATCAATACACATTTACAAAACACAAAACAATTTACGATTTAACCCCTTGGCAGATAGACGACCATTAGACATTATGCCGAATGACGTCAGACCAATAGCGTGGAGTTTTCAGTCACGTGGATATGTTCCCATAAAATTTTGAATTTCAAAGTCGTTTATTTAGGCTACACATTTTTTTAAAACCTTTTCTTCATTACCTTCTCAACTTATATAACATATATAACAAAAAAATAATAAATTATTGCATTTCTAAAATTCATGCATGTTGCTCATTATTTTAAATATTTACAGAAAGCGTGGAAGTGTACGAAAGTGTCTATCTACAGAGCGAATGCTTGACTTCCCCCGCCTATAACTTCAAGAATATTAATACTACGTAAAAATGTGTCTGAACCATATTGATAGAGAATTTACTTATCTTTAACTGTGATAATCATCTTTTTTTTTCGTAGGACTGTTCTGAATCGAGATATTGGCAAGAAAATGATTTTTGAGTGATATCGCCCCAACATTGGGGGTGTTCCGGGGGGCCGGCGAGGGGGAAACTTAGTATGTCTAAAAGAGGCCTATAATGCACTGGTTCCAACAGTAACATGTTTTCCCCGATGTAAAACGGCATTTATATATCCTGAACTCCTAACGCCTGGCCTAATATTACAATTTTATTTTTCTATTTCTATTACATCTGTATACCATCAGAGGTGCCAATTGAAGTTGAACAGTTTCGAATTAGCTGATACTGAATCTGATGTCAAAAATTAAACATTCCTGCCCTGATTGTATAACTTTAACACTAAAAAGGCTGGAAACATTTTCTTTTTAAATAATTGTCGGTGTAAAAATTAGGTCATAATTTCAATCTTTATCGAACTACACAGGTTTCTAGTCAATCGACTTTTGAAGCTTCAACACGTTGGATTTACTTAGCAAATAAGTACGAAAATGGAAACAGAAAATGGTCGCATGTTCATAAAAAACGTGTTAAAATGAGTAATAATGCAGAGACAGCCATACAAATGGCCAGTGTTTAAAGTTCATAAAAGCTGGAATAAAAAGCAGAAAGAAATATACCGCATGGATTGACGAGAATGAACACTAAAAACAAAGGGACTGCGTCAAATTGCCAACAATGAGAATATCCCTTTGTTTAGTACCTGCAAGATCCTTGTCTATTTAAATACATTTTGTTCTTTAACGTATGTGGAATCTCTGGTAACAATAAAATCAACTAATAAAAAGATAATCACTATAACAGTTTTAATATTTTGAAAGAGAATAACGACGGGAACAAAGTGCAAACGCGACAGAAGCAGCGATGTTGTCACACGCACCATACAGCAAAAGGGTACCAACTATATAATTCAGGGGTCTTAAAACATCTGTCAAGATTTAACTTTAATATCTTATTTCTGCCGTCAAAATACATAACTTGTTGTGGCAAAGAAATAAAATGTTATGTTGACCACTATTTAAACACGATTTAAGTCACTAATAAAACCGATGACATCACCGCCAATCACAGCGTATTTTGCATACTCGTTCAATTATCAAAACTTTATGTTATTTATTTGTTGAAATTTTAATTTGATGGGCGGTAGAATGCTATTTAAATATCAAAAAGTGCTTTAGTATAACAAATAAGTATTTAATTTTAATAGTGTAAGAAATATATATTTGTACATGGTGAAAACAGCTAATTAGATGACTAAAGTTAGTTGTAAGTTAATGCGGTTGATTAGATATTTTGTAAAAAAAAAATTAAAACTATGATAATTGTATATTTTCTTAAATTTGTTTATACCATCTCAACGTACATGAAAACCTATGATAAAAATAAGGTTGTCTCATCAGAAAATAATAAACTAATCAAAATTTGTTCGAAAAAGTATATTTAGCTGCTCCTCTCTTATTTGCAACATTTCAAAAACCAAATTTGGTACCTACACATATTTATGATTATCGAAAATCTGTTTTAGAAAAAAAATTACTTATGACAGCGAATTAATAGTATATTATGTAACAAGTTTTATAAACGTCATTTTAGTCACGAGTTTTATTAATCGCGAGCGACGCGTAGCGGAGCGAGTGTTTAATGAAATGAGTGACTAACAAGTTTATAAAACGTGTTGCATACTATACTTTTTCTACGACAGCAAATATCTAAATAAAAAATTTGGAAGTTATTTTAATATTTCATTTATTTAACGTATCAATAACATGGTAACAGTAAAAAATTACTAAACTATTGTTCTACTTATTGTGTATATTAATGGTTACATTGGAAACATTTTGGCAATTGCTAAAAAAACTGTGATTGTGATGTGAAAGTGATTTAGGCTCATTTTTTTCCAAAAAATACAAAATTACTTGTCTCTTGTCACAACGCGTCGATTTATTTTGACAGATTGATGACAAGAATTACGGAAAACTAACTTGATTTTTGCCATTAAAATATCTAGAATTAACCTCAGCCGTGACTAATATCTCGTTGCTAAGTTCAGCCTGTGACTAAAATGCACGAAGTCACGGTTTGTCGAAAGCGTGTTTAAAGGATTATTTAGCGTCATGGAAATGTATACGATAAACGCCATTTTAAAGACG
Source organism: Stenurella melanura (assembly GCA_963583905.1). Lineage (NCBI taxonomy): Eukaryota > Metazoa > Arthropoda > Insecta > Coleoptera > Cerambycidae > Stenurella > Stenurella melanura. Next base: position 16,713,974 of record OY757315.1, read on the forward strand.
GAAGTAGAAAAATTTATTTTTGAAGTTAGAAAAATCAAACAGACTTTCATTACAAACAACTTGAATTTTGTTGTCCCTATTCGACTTATAGAAGTCGAGATATTTAGAAAAACTGGAAAGGAAACACGAAAATACCCCAGTTTACCAAGAAATTCACAATATCTGATTAACGACGGCGACGGCTGAAAATAATTTAGTTATAGATTCCCTGATGGCTAAAATATTTTTTTATTAAATTGGCCTACTCTCATATCCTGAAAATATTCACAACACTGTTACCAATTGGTAATTATACTTCATGTCCATAAGTTGGCGAAGTAGAGGCAACGGTTGATTAGTGATTTTTAAATTTTAATATATTGAGTTTAATTTCTTTGTAAACTTTTTATATCAAATAGTTAGACTGCTTTGACCAATTGCCTTTTGGGTCCTGGAACCAGGAGTAGAATCTTTGTACTTCGTATTGCAAACATACTCTCTAATATAATACAATTTTTACACTTCGCTAATAATTCTGGTGTTTGATCATACTACGAATTGTTTAAATACCCAATTTTCCGTTTGTATATTCAAACACCAATGAAGAAAAAATAAACATGTTTTAGCAATTAGGAAATCTAACATTAAAATAATTAAAAACAGTAACAAGTGGCATGTTTACGTTTTTCATTAGTAAAATTTTACCGTGACCCCCACCAAAAAAACGTTACACTTTTCCAAATAGTGCAATGCCATAATCAATAGAAAAAAAATATATTTACTTAATTAAGGGCAATGCCGAAAACTTTTAAAACTTTTCGTAACCGACTTTCCGCTTCCAAATAGCTAGGAGCGTGCTTTTCAGGGCAAACCGACGCACTTACTGAAATTTCACAAACAGAACTTTCAGGCGCGTATATACACGAACTTCCAAACCATGCGCGACGCAACTTATCAAAGGATGTGCTGAAAAGTTTCGTGTAAACTACAAGAATATGGTTAAATTGCTTCATCTTGCTGTTGTGAGAATATTTCGCCGTACTTTTTATACATAGATTAATATCTTGCACACGAGATTAAAAACGGAGAGGAAATGCCCGCAGGAGTTTCCCCTAGGGTGGAAGGGAAGACGACAGGCGTTTATAAGTAATAAAAATCATGTAATTATAACTTGTATTTTGTTCTTTGTAGCCCAGTTCCCTGGGAAAAAATAGCGGTAAAAGCTGGGAAAAAATTAATCCTTATATTTTTTTATTTTTTGGGGAGGTTCTTGGTAGTAGAAAAGTATTTTAAAAAGTTATCAACGCCACTGTGGACGGAACATATATCAAAAATGTTGTGAAATATAAAAAAAAATTGGATATAAATTTTAATATAATACTAGTCGGGGAGCTACAAAAAAAAATAGAACAATTTTACGAAAGCACCCTATTAATATACAAACGACTTTTTGCAAAAAAATATATATCGACTTGAATTTTTCAGTGTTTTTTACGTACATTGAGACGTACAACTGCAGATGATTTCAAAGTCACAAGGCTTAATAATTTATCATTAGCTAATTAGCTATTAACAATTGAAATAGGAGGCCATTGTGACTGTTTTTTCGATTTTGCAGACATAATAAGGTAGATCTGGAGAAAAAAAAATCGGTAAAGGTATTTACACAGAACTTCCCTTGTTATTTGTGCATGGCAGTCACTCTAAAAAATTAATAATTACGAAATGACATTGAGAATAATAATCGGAATATAGTTATTGCTATTATTACAAAGAAAACTTGATAAGTTTTGGTCAAAAGAATATACAGGTTGCTCATCCAACAGCAAAAGTTCAATACTAAATAGCAGGTGCAACATATGGCAGGCTTGCGCAAATACCTTTACAAATGTCCACCATGACTGAATTATTTCTTGGGATGACCACCCTGTACTTTTTTCAATAAAAGTATAATAGGTGCATATGCCAGATATTATTGCCATCTGTCACATTTTCAATCCAACATTCACGTAATGGAGTGGAAGTATAGTGGTGGTTAAAAAATGTCATTTTTTTTTAATTTTTCAAAAGATGTTGGTAAAATAATTTTCAAAATTCTTTCTACTGAAATAGGTTTAAAATGTCAAACGTGGAAATTTTAAATTTGCTAAAAAAAGGTTAAAAATTAAAAATTATGTATTTTTTAAAATAGGTTTAGAAAACGTGAAAATTTTAAATTTGAGCAAATAAAAAAAAATCGATCTATTTTAGTGGTAAAAACTATTTGAAAAATGTTGGTGAAAAAAATGTTCAAAAATTTTTTTTCTGAAATACCTAGGTTTAGAATGGCATGCAACGTGAAACTTTTAAATTTGAGCATTCTAGTGTTAATTTTTTTTCCAAATTGGTAACAAAATGTTGCAATTTTTTTTCCGAAATTGGTTTGGAAATTTTAAATTTGAGCAAAAAAAATTTTTTCGTGTTCTATAGTAATGATACATAAATTTTTAAAATGAATTATTATTTGTTTGCTTATAATTGTATTGAAACATTCTTTATAGGATTTTGCAAACAGCAGAAAAGATAACTATCTATTAAAGAAAAACTTTGTGTTAATATTTCTACACAAAGTTTTTCTTTAATAGATAGTTATCTTTTCTGCTGTTTGCAAAATCCTATAAAGAATGTTTCGATACATAAATTGATTAAAAATGTTTTCAAATTTTTAAAAAAATTCTTCAAAAACATTTTTAAATTTGTTTGAATAGTTTTAGAATGCCATGAAAACGTGGATAGTTAAAATCTGAACAAAGAAAAAAAAATCTATCCTAGTGGTAAAATTTGTTAAAAATAGTAAAAAAAAATTCTAATTTTTCTTTTAAATAGATTTAGAACGCTATGAAACGTGGAAATTTGAAGAAATAAATAAAATCCATCTATTTTAGTGGTAAACAAATTTTCAAACATGGTAAAAAAAAATTTCAAATTTTGTTTTTTTGAATCATGCTTAGAATGCCATGAAACGTGGAAATTTTAAATTTAAACAAAGAAAAAAAATGTTCCTTCCATTTTAGTGGTAAAACATTTTTCAAAAATGTTGGAAAAAAAAATTCAAAAAATTGACTGACGGAATTGAAAAACCTATATTTTCGTAATCTCCGTGATCTAAAACGTCAGAATCCGAAAAAATCTCGGAGGGTGATTTTTTCTCGAATGCAATACTTCCCTTCGGTATGCGAGGGAAGTAACAAGGTCGAAAAGTGACTACTTCGAATGAAAAAATTTATAAAGTTAGATCACCTCCATCATTCCGACAAGTTTTTATAGGGATAGAGTTGGCGGGAGGTGGGGGAAACGGCCCATTAAAAGCATGGGAAAGCAGTTTATCCGACGTATCTCCGTAGGTGTTTGTCCCACAAAAAATCACGCTTACCGAAAGTGAAGATCTTTACAAAACACGTAAGCTCGTTCCAACCCGAACCCGATCGCATAATTGGTTCGCGAGATATCGCGATTGAAGTTGCGAAAAAACTAAAAATTAAATTAATTACTTCTCGAGAGGGAGTGGAGTGGATTTTTTTCTGAATAGAAGGATATTGATGAACACTTGATGAGGCCGAAGGCTGGAGGTGGTGGAACAATTAGTAGAGGAGATATGGGGGGGGGGGTGGACTAAAATTATTAAGACGCTGATAACTTCCTTACTAGTAGAGCTACAGCAATCTAGCGGGACCAATGTCCTTGTTTTTTTACTTGTTAAAAGACAGCATGACGGATTTTTTTGTTGTAAATAAACGCCAGGCGCGAAAATAAAATGGACTATTTTTTGCACGTCTTTTTCGGCATGGAGGAGTAGGGGGATAATTTTTTCCCGCTCTCTCGCTCTCCTCGAACTCACACACGCTTGAAAGAATGTTTTACTTACTGGCAACAAATTGGTTAGAGTCGGGTACAATTTAAACTGACTTGTGTCATAGCCGCTAAAACGCTGAACTAAGATTTTATTTGATGCATAAGAAATGCCAGTAGTTGTCAAACAGTTCTCAGCAATGATGTTGCTAAATAATAAAAAAAAAAAAAATAGGAAAAATATTATCATAAAATGTTAAGATTATTAATTTAGTAACTTCATAATTTTAGTGGAATTCTGATTATACAGTGTCCATAAAGTAGGCTACATATGGGAAAAAATTGTGTTTTTGACATTTCTAAAAAACTCTATTGGGGGTTCGTATATGCATGTCCAACAACAAAAACTTGGACCCCATATATCAATTGTGAAGCAAATATGAGGAAAATAAAAAAGTGCAAATTTTACCCCTGCCATTAATTATCATAAACTTTTGTGTCTATTTCACAAACATTTGATTAGTTTCGACAAAAACTTTATGTATTTTAGTTGAATAAAAGTATTTGCATGTAAAAAAAGAAACCAACCCCCAATACAGTATTTTTTAGAAATCTCAATAATACAAATTTTTCCCATATGTAGCCAACTTTACGACGGACACTGTAGGTATATAGGTTCGGGCACAAATGAAACTGATAACAAAGAATGAATTGCCCAATTCAGTCAATAACAATGAGTGATCAGAAAAGGAAATCTAATATTGCTACAGTCCAGCAAGAGACACGGGAAGGTTTGGGCATTTCTTGCCAGGAAAGGATAGGATCGTAGTATTAGTAGGGGAAACGATGTCAATAAAAACAAAATATTTCACATAACAAAAAAAAATCTGAAATCTCTATGAGGATAACGAAAATAAATTATTTTTCTTTTAGAGGTAATAAAAAAAATTCTGGTGGACAAAATAAATATTAAAAAAAATAACAATAATTTTAAAACAAATCAATTAAAACAATTCTGAAAGAACAACGCATTGACACGTTTTCATAAACACTAAAACACTACACTTGAACAATTTATCTACTCGACGCACGTTTCACCATTCGTGTATTAATATATAACATAAGAAAGTAGATTTTATTAGAGATAAACACGCGCTAGTAGTAAAAAAAGACACATTTTTGGGAAAAATAGAGTTATAACGAAACTCGCGGCGCAGTTTAATAAAATAAAAATTTTTGAAGGAAAATTATTAACTTTTAATAATCAATCAAATAAAAAAAAATGGAAGTGCTTGGGGATCGATCTCGCAACAACCCCATTTACATTTATTGCTGTTCGGGCATCTTACCGATTGAGCTACGCGATCGTGTTAATTTTAATCTAAAACGTGTAATATCTACGTACTAGAAAATTGTAAGATTTAGTGGTTTGACATTGTTCGTTTGACGGATGAATATCCACTATTTACCACTAAAAATAACTTAAATATTTCATGTAAAGACGTTTTTCACATTTAGAGTGGTGTAAGTTCACGGAAATAAATAATATTTGTCGTTAAATCACGCAGTTTGAGAATCACTGAGCTTATGACTATGTTTCTCACTCCTCAGTGTACATTTCATATTTCCGTCTCAAAAGAAGTAGGAGAGAATCTTGGTAGACATATGTTGACAATGTCTTTAGGCTATGGCTTTAAGTTTGTGTGCAAGAAATAGTGAAAACGTATGTGGAACATTAATTCATATATCGGTCTTTTTAAACTTGACCCGACTCTAATAAAATATTAAGTATATAAGTTGTAAACATTATTGTTTAGTTGAAAGAAGAACACCAATTAAAATTTTTAGCCTCGAGGAGAGCTTAAGAGCGGGAGAGAGCAAGCGCCCCCGGCGACTCAACTGCTAGCTCAACCGTTTTCGTTCGGTTTTTCCTTTTGTAATTCGCGCGGGCGGACAATGTATGAACATCGGGTACTTATAAAACAGAAAAGTCGAAAGAAAAGATTTTTCTCAAAATTTTCATCCCAGTTCAAATCCCCCACCCCTCTCCATTCTCCCGCTATACAGCAAAAATTTTACCGGTCTGTATCTCCCTTCCTAATTATCCGATCGCGATCTTTCTGGGTTAAAATTGAAGATTAAAAAAATGCTATTAATTGGTGAAAAAATTATCCCATTGTGCACCAGGCGTTTCAAAAAAAAAATCCGTCAGTGCCATCTTTTAACAAATAAAAAAATACGCAAATTGGTCCCGGCCAAATTGCTGTACCTCTATTAATAAGAAAGTTATCAGCGTTTTAATAATTTTGGTTTCCCCTATATCTCCCCTCCTAAATGTCCCACTACCCCCACCCTCCGGCCTCATCAAGTGTTCATCAATACCCTTCCATTCAGAAAAAAATGAGGTTCCAACTCCACTCCTCGAGAAATAATTTAATTTTTCGTTTTTTCGCAAGTTCAATCGCGATATCTCGCGAACTAATTAAGCGATCGGGTTCGGTTTGGAGCGAGCTTACGTGTTTTATCAAGCTCTTTATTTTTGGTAAGTATCTTTTTTTTGTGGCACCAACACCTGCGGAGATACGTCGGAAAAACTTCTTTTCCATACTTTTAATGATACGTTTCCCTCACCTCCCCGCCGACTCCGCCCTGTAAAAACTCGTCGGAATGATGGAGGGGACCTAACTTTATAAGTTGGCAAAAAAAAAATGTTTTCATTCGGGGCAGTCACTTTTCAAAACCTAAAATTGCCCTGCTAATAAACAAATTAACCGATTTGAAAATTTCTTGTTGTGTTTTGTAGGTCTACTTCTAGTTACATTTGTTATACCTATAGGTATAAGACATTTTGATCTAAAGTTCTTTTTTTTTTTATTTACGAAAAACTGATTTTCTCAGCTTTGCGAATTATTAGTTACAAGGTTTAATTCATCATTAGTTTTAACAATTGAAATAAGAGGCGATTTTGACGGTTTTTTTCGATTTTGCAGATAAACAAATTAGGTAAGGGATTTGAAATATTCTTGTTGGGTTTTGTAGGTCTTTTTACTAGCTACATTTATCAAATAAAACATTTTTATCTCAAGTATTTAGTTTTTTTTTCTTTATATACGAAAAACTGATTTCCTCAGCTTTGTATAAATTATTGAAACAATGTGGCACTAAATAAAAAGGGTTGCCAAAGCAGGATATTCAATACTCCTGGCCTTTTTTACATGTCCATTTTTATAGGTATATGAAGTACCTTGAATTTTTCGACCAAACCCTAATTCGATTACACTAAGAAAAACTTTTGCTGTAGTTGCCGAAATATAAATATTAATATTAGTACGATCTATTAATAAATGGAAAATAGTTGGCTGGAACAAAAAACAATAGGGCTAAGAGTAGGCTTTGAAATATGGTACATCATCTCCAATTTTACAAATATCTTAGGAAGTATAGGTAGCATATTATATTAATTACCTCGGTAATTATGTCTAATTTGTTTTACGTTTCAAGCCTACAATATTGAATATTTCCATACAACAGTAAACACCACATACCTTATTATCATCTAGGAACAGTATTTTGCATCTTTCCTGTAGTCTGGGACTCTCGTAATATCTGCACATAATAACTGTTTTTCATTTCACTAACTTACATATCCCCACAAAACAGCTTCAGAAAACACAAATCACTAAAAATCAATTTGTTCGTAAACAAATGATTCCAACAGGTATGTAAGAAATTATTATTCAACCTAGTACTATGTATTTGAAGATAAACGTCGCACTTTTGACTTTAAATGCATTTAAAAACATTTAGTTCCTTTACAGAACAACTAGAAATCATCACAATCACATATTGCTTTTTTGTTACGTGTTCTTATAGTGATCGTTATTTGTTTGCATTGACAGTTAACGTTGGGCAAAGCCTACTACGTTTTTCTCGTTCACACGAATTGATACAGTAGATATGTTACAAAATAATTAAATAACAACAAAATAAAACACGTGTGGCGTTCGCATTGATCAGCGCCGAATCTATAAATTCACCTGAACACCTTTTTGAACGTTTTAGTTACTAAATATATAAAATTAATAAGAATACCACGTCAACTTTTAAAGATATGATCGATCACACAGATGCGTTTTTATATCGCTGACGGCTTTGTTTTTCCTTCGTTTTCAAAGGAGTTAGAAAATGCGTTCTTTTCTTCTTTTGCGCTGGATGAACTGAACTAATCTCTATTGGGTAGTTTTTCAATCATTGGGTTTTAGTTATATAAAAAAACGTTTTTAGTAAATTGTTTACTATTTACGAAGGAGCTGAAGGGCCACATATACATTTTTTTTAAGTTGAAATTTCGACTTTTCAAAATGAAATTTCAACTTTTTTCTTTTCAATGCAATAGTTTTTGCACAATCCTATTTGTTTATCCCACTGAGGAAAAAAGTGGACAACTTTGACCTCTTGGGGAGTTCACAATTTTAAACTAAAATTGATTCACAAAACATTTTTGTAATATTCAAGTTCTAACTAACCTTTTTGCAAAAAGGAGCGACTAATTTTTGCAAAGCATGGCTGTGAATTATTACCTTAAAAAAGGCTTTATTTTCGCTAATAAACAAATGGCATACCGTTTTTTTTTTTAAGTTGCATTATTGCAAATTAGAATTAATAAGTTAATTAACATTTTTTATTTTGTTATTTATTATTGGATATATTTTATTTTGATCATGTTATGTACCTAACAGTAAGTATATTCTTAAATAAATATAAAAAAGCTGTCTATTTTTTCTCTAAGGGGATAGGTACCTACCTTAAAAAAGTACTTGGGGGAAGGATATGAAAAACAAAAAAAATGTATTAAAAAATTTGATACGTGGCCCTCAAAGCAATTTGCCTGGTAGGCCCTCTTGGTCTGACGCTGCAAGTATCGTGCATGTGAAAAGTAATAAATAATAATAGCAGCTATATGGTAACGACAGCCAACTGTTGTTCGACCATTGGCGCATGCACAACAATAGCTTTCAATTTCTGCAACACTTTCATTGTTTGGTCTATAATCAATGAAACATCTATGTACTGAAGCTGAGGAAAAAGGTTGGTATCGTAAAAAGCTTATGTTTCGAAGTGTCTCTTCCAAAGATCTTTAAGATTTTCCAGAGTTGACATAAAAAGATCAACAAAATTTTATTTACGGGTTCGTATCAATTCTGTCAAGCAGATTCAAACCTGGTCGGAATGATGGACAATAATGGGTCTACTTGCAATACGTAAAAGAGAAGGCAAATATTCTAAAGGTCCAGGTACAGTCAAGACACACTCGTCAGAAAGTGTATAGATGTTTCATTGATTATAGACCATACAATGAGGGTGTTGCAGTCATTAAAAGCTCTTGTTGTGAATACGCCAATGGTCGAAGAACAGTTGACTGTTGTACTCATACAGCTGCTACTATTTATTACTTTTCACATACTCAATACTTGTCAAAAATTGTAAGACCTGCCGAAATCCTCTGTTTCGGTGGAGACTTAATTATGGTGTGGGAAGGCATATGTTTAGGAGTACATACAGAGTTAGTGGTGATTGGTGGTGGCACTTTAATTGCAGATAGGTACTTAAGGGATGTATTGCTAGATCATGTGGTGCCTTTTGCCCCATATATCGAAGAAAATTTCCTATTAATTCAAGACAAACCCTTTATCTGTGAACGAGCCATATGCCAACGAGGCTGCTATTTTTCCATATTATCAAAATATTGATAGTATAAGGGGGAAAATTAATGAGGTGTATTTAAATACTATTGCTTGCAACTTTGATATCATTGCACTTACGGAAACCGTTCTAGACAGCACTATCAACAGGATAGAGTTTTTTCATTCAAAATTTAATGTTTTTCGCTGTGACCACAGTAAGAATTCGTCCAATAAACTAAGGGGTGGAGGGGTCTTGATTGCCACAAACACCAATCTTATAGAAGACCAGATTGATATTTTTCCAAACAATATCGAAGAGGTATGTATAAAATTAAAACACAGGATATGCTGTATATGCTGTATCTATATTCCTCCTGGTAGCTTATATTCCATCTATGAAACTGTGTGTCAGTCGTTAGAGAACCTTGTCTTATTGAATGATGTAATCATAGTGGGTGATTTTAACTTTCCGGAGTACAATAATAATGTCAGGAACCCCAAAAAGCAATTGTTAGAACATCTAGCGTTAATTAGAAATATAACTCAATATAATCTAAACCAAAATCTGGTAATTCTTGACCTAGTTTTTGGTAATTTAGTTTTACAGGTAAAAAGTGCAGTGACCCTATTACTAGGGAAGATATTCATCACCCCCAGTATTGTTGCATAATTCGATGGCAAACTGACCAATAAAGGAGTAAAAAGAGCTCCTCAGCGGTCTTATAGCTTTAAAAAAGCGGATTTTTTATCCATGTATGACCTACTGTTGGACGTGGACTGGTCCTTCCTACGTAATCTCACCTTGGTGACTGATCTTGTTGCAAACTTTTATGATAAACTATATTCAGTTCTGGATGTTAGTGTTCCTAAGCATTCTCCAAAACCCTCGAAGTATCCGGTCTGGTTCAATGATATTATTATAAAATTAATAAAAAGAGTGGTACAGGAAATAAATTAAAAAAGGTAATCACTTATTAAATTCACATCTAGTAGAACTTAAAATTGAATTAAAAAGGCAAATCAGACTAGCATACCTGCATTACGTAACACAAGTTCAAAATAACTTAATTGTAAACCCTAAACAATTTTGGTCGTTTCTGCATATAAAAATTGGCCACACCAACTTTCCTAATGAAATGTCGTACAATTAACATACGTTTAAAGGCGGCCAAGAAATAACGGAGCGTTTCGCTAAATATTTTGGCTCATTATATTTACTTGAGACGCTTGAATGCCCTATTGAAAAATCGAATTCGTTTCCTAGTACTGTGATAACTCATGAAGATATAAGTACAGCTGCTAAAAAGTTAAAACCTAAAAGGGTCCCAGGGCCCGATGGCTTACCAGCTTACCTGGTAAAGGCGTGTGCCGAACTCATGTTAGAACCGTTATGTATTATATTTAATTTGGCCCTAAAAAATGCCTATTATCCTTTTAAATGGAAGGTGGGCCAACTGCTACCATTACACAAATCAGCTGATAAAAAAATTATAACAAATTACCGGCTATTCCTGATTCTATGTGCAGTCTCCAAATTATTTGAGACGACTACCTACGAAATTATCTACAGCTCAGTAAAACCTGTAATCTCCGTTTCTCAACATGGTTTCTTACCTGCAGAATCTACCAATACTAACTTATTAAATCTTATCCAGAATGCTAAAATCGCCATTGAAGATAATATACAGTTGGATGTTATTTACGCAGATATAGCTAAAGCCTTCGACAGGATGGACCATCAGACTCTCATTTCTAATTAAAAAACTATGACATAAACTCTGATATCATATGTCTGCTATGTTCTTATCTTTATAAAAGACAAGTTTATATCAATCTAACTGGCTACCAGTCATCAAACTTTAAAATCAATTCTGGCATACCTCAAGGAAGCAATTTGGGTCCTATGCTATTTCTCATTTTTATTAATGACTTGCCTGATGTCTTGTGTCACTCAACTTGCCTTCACGTTGCAGATGACTGCAAGCTATACCGTAGAATCGAAAATACTAACGACTGTACCCTATTGCAACAGGATCTAGGCAATATCTCTACGTGGTGCAAAGACTTCAAAGTTGATCTCAACATTAAAAAGTATGTAGCGATGACGTTTTCTAACAAAAATCAAACCATCGATTTCCCCTATACTACTGATAATACTGAACTTCGCCGAGTTGAAGAATTTAAAGATCTCGGTGTTAATAGTCATATAAGGCAAATAAGTAATGCAAGTCTAAAAAAGCTGGGTTTCCTTGTTAGAAGTACTAAAGACTTCACTAACATAGAGTGTATCAAAGTAACAGCATTGTTACGTCCAACCTTGATTATTATCAAATCATTTGGTCACCATTCTATCGCAATTCTATTGATCTCGTAGAAAGCACTCAAAAAAAATTTCTTAAGTATCTTCTATATCAAGAAACGCATTTGTATGATCATTTTGCTCACTACAATGAACTGTTGCTTAGATATGACTATGAATCTCTTGAGCTGAGGCGTGTTCATGCCTCATTAATCTATATCTATAAACTACTAAATCACCTTTCTGACAACTCCGAGTTTCTTTCAAAATTGAGATTTAATGTACCAAACCGAATAGGTAGAAATTTTGACTTTTTTTATACTCCACAGTTTAAAACGAATATGTACCTGTCTAACCCTTTAGTAAGATTATGCATATTAGGTAATCTTGCCCACTCCAGATTTGATTTATTTGCCCTTAGCTCTTCCAATTTTTAAAACATGTTAAAACAATCACTCAACGAAATTTAAACCGCATTTAAACCGGTCTGTTACTTATTTTTTGTATTTATATCTATACCTTGTTACTTAGTATACACCTAATTGTTATTGCCACTGTTAAGCGATACCTACTGTGTTCACTGTATGTGATTATATGTTTTGTAAGGTATTATATCTTTGTGTGTTTCTCTTTTTGTTCATTCCTTGTAAATCGTTGATTGTTAGTTATTCTCATATGTTGATTGTCCTATTTATTTAGTATCTCATGTAAATCGTGTCTCTTTACAACTTTATAATTGGGCTTCGCCTGTAAAGTTGTTGAATAAATAAATAAATATATAAATAAAATAAATAAACAATGCTCGCCCACACATCACTTACTGTGTAACTGACTTTAAACCAAATTAGAATGTCGACAATGATTTGGCCTGCATGTTCTCCAGACTTGAACACAATTGAATAAATATGAGACATGTTGCGCAGACGACTTATGTAAAAAATATCCTGCTATTTAAAACCAGTTGAAATGTACTATTAATTTAAATTCGCCGGTATGTGCGTATTAAGCCATTTTTGAGAAACGTTCTAATGCAGCAACATCGCTAGCTTCGAACATTTGAATGAACGGCTATATCCAATCTAATAGTAGGCTGTCAACTGAGACAATGAGAGATCCATTAGGCCCTTACCAGGGCGATGAGGTGAGCCTCGAGGCAGGTTAAGTTCACAGCTAATGCCCATGGTTTTGCGTCCATCTTATACTGCAGATCCCTAGGTACAAAGGGTGAATTGGCATCAAACTGCTTAGTAAAAAATGGCTACTACTATCCAGGGCTAACCACTATACAGTAGTGGCAGTTAGAAAACTTGGCTTGATCCCTATAATAAGATAGAGTGAATTATAAATAGCAAAATAATGTACGTGAAATAAAGGGATATATTAACATTGCATGTTAAGAGTTCCGCCCTTTATTCCCTCTTATCGCCCCTCCTACGGCTTGAGACGTTTATGATGAAAACAGAAGTTTCCGAAAAATTTGCACCTTTCAAGACAAGGTAGGGTATACCACTCTTGTCATGGTACGCGTGTTGGTGTTTGCTAGACAGTAGTTGATGCAGTTTTTAATGCTCAAATAACTTAACATAGGTACTATTCTATATTTCAACATTATTAGCCATGTGGCGTGATGATTAAACTATAATATTCCATAACATAAATAGTATAAATCTGATAATAAATAATTTGAAAATACTTTAAATAAATACATAATATGAGTAGTCTGCAAATAAATAAACTTGTCCCTTTTCCAGTTCACAGTGATTTTAGGTGATGTCTAGACAAATTCACTGCAGAGATGAGATAAGAAAATGAGAAATCAGATGAAATTCAATTAATTTTTGTGTGCGGCCTATAGAAGAAATTGAATTGCTCGAAAACCAAACATGTTAGGAAGCAAAATCAAAATAGGTTTTAAAGGGGATATAAAATACTCTTTTGTGTTTCCATTTTTGATGGCTATTGATATTTATTAGTATGTAAAAATAACAATATAATATAGTTACCTCTTGATTTCTTGAAATTTTACTATTCACAGGCCCATAAAAAATAACTGACTAATATAAATTATAAATGCATTATCTTTTAGTTCAAGGTAGTGCTTGAATGCAGAAAAACTTAGGAATAAAAATATTCACATTTACAAATTTAGCAGCATGTTGAAGTTAGCCAAATTTTGGCTAGTTTTTTATTGTTTCCTAAAAATAAAAAAAAACTCAAACATCTCGAAAATTTTGCTCAACATTTTTTTTTGAGTTTCTAACTATTGTTTCTAATTATTGCATTGAAAAAATATCAAAAACTTGAATATGCAGCTATTTTTAGATTTTTTTTTTTTTTTTGCTAACTGACATGCTGCTAAATTTGTAAATGTGAATATTTTTATTCCTAATTTTTTCTGCATTGAAGTACTACCTTGAACTAAAAGATAATGTATTTATAACTAATATTACAGTCAGCTATTTTTTATGGGCCTGTGAATAGTTAGATGCACAAAAAATCAAGAAATAACTATATTTTATTGTTATTTTTATATATTAATAAATATCAATAGCCCTCAAAAATCGCAACACGAGAGAGTATTTTATATCCTCTTTAAAACGCATTTTGATTAATCTTCCTAGCTTGTTTGGTTTTCGAGCAATTCAATTTTTTCTATAGGCCACGTGCAAAAAAATTCAAATAAACGAAAATTCGCGCGCATTAAAAATAAAAATTTTGCAATTTTTGTCAATATCGATTTTCTCGAAAACCATGGCATATACAAGAAAATTACAAGAGGGCTTTTTTTTAGACAATTAGTCAAGCTTTCTTTTTTATGATGAGCAATTTTTTGATATCTTCAACGGTTAACGAGTTATCAGTAAAATAAGGCTTTTTTCACCGAAGGGGTGGTTTTTTGGGGGTTGCGCGGCATCCACAGAACTGACTTTTGTGGTTTTGTGATGTTTAATCTTCGCACTAACAGTTACGGAAGGAAAATCTCAGACAACATTTTTTGCGAGTTTCTGGTGTATTTTTTACTTTACCGACTGGACTGAGTAGTTTATAGAAACATTTGTCAAATTTATTTAGATTTATACTGTGTATTTTAACATTGAATAAAACAATTTACGTTACCCCAATCTCCTCACATCTCGGTAAGCTATGCCAGCAATAAGTTAGAAGCCCCTCCTACAGTGTACATGTGCGCCTCCCGCACGTCACTCCAAATTGAACAGGCAGGAAAATAAAAACGTATCACAAAGAAAATTTAGTATAATAGGAGATTATTTAAACGGCTAAAAGTAGCTAAAGAGAAAAGTGACAACAGTGTAGGTTAAATATGTTTCTATTCAGCATATTATTTGTTGATTTCTCTTCTCTTCTACCTTATACTAGCATCAACTCAGTAATCTAAAATGCAACTATTGTATACAAAGCTACATCCAAGGTAATCGGTGATAAAAACACATGTGTTAGACGAAGTAAACTTTAATAAGTTCATTTTTTATATAAAAAATATTAATAAATCCTAAATCAGCCCTTCCGGACTTAGTTCAGAAGAAGGAAGATACACATATAATGCACTAATATTTTTATCCTGATTTTTACTTAACAGAATATGTAGTAGACTGGTAAAATAAATAAACTTGTAGAATTTACAAAACACTTTAAAAAATAAAAAATATCATTTGTTATTCGGTTTCATAATTATTTTAGAATTATTACTTTGTCAGTATGTTGGATTTTGACACCTAAAAACGAACTAGTGGAATGTTATACACCGCCTGCGTTAGCAGGAAAAGGACATGTCTTTCGTTTAACTGCAACCTGTTGAGAAAGAAATGTTATCGCTGACATCATGGAAATTTAATACTTCTCTTAACATTACAGCTTAAAGGTAGATATGTATAGGGTGGGTGCATAACGTATGGACGGTCCATATCTCCTCATCTGCTTGAAATTTGACACATATATTTGTATTTCACTCTTAATTCTTTATACAGGTATTTACCTATTATTTTGAATGTACACTGTGTGGTTGCCACGTTATTCAAATTTGGAAAAAAATGCATTTACAGGGGCCAAGAATAATCTACGAAAAACGCATTTACATAAGTACAGTACGGTGCTGAGTGTACGAACAAAGCAATCTTGTACTACTTATACAGTTATTCACAGAAAGCGGGTACTAGACATTTCTTGGGATCTGTCGAGTTTAGAAATTTGAAAATTGGTGTTCGGCGGTTTTTGGATATGGCGGATCTAGCAAAAATATTTTCATGCATATGTTACTTCCGCCCACCACTTTGTTATTATAACTGGAACATCCTATATTTCATTTCATATTTGGATTCCTCATAAAATTTTACCTTGGGTTTATGTATCATAAACCTACCAGTTTTGAGATAATTTATATTTTTGGATTTTTAAAAGTCCTACCTCTTCCAAAGAAAATTGATATCTTCTATCATGTATACAATTAAGAGATTTTCTTTTCGAATTCAAGTACCCAACGATCTAACTAAAAGTTGTTTAATATGTTCACCATATCAACAGAGTTTTCAGTCGAACATTGTTTTAGTTCAACCATCTAAAAGTCAATTTTTTCAAATGGAATCCCTTATAAATGTTCACAGAATTCAATAGTGTTGAATTCTGCATAGATTGATATTAGCATTCCCTATGTCTATCTCTCTTAGTTTTTTATTATGGACGAATTTTTATAACATGTGCATATAAAATCAGCACTGTACAATGTACATACATATAGCTACATACATAGTAGGCAATGAAAAATTTCAGAATGTTTTGTTTTTATCAATATAAACACTATGTTAGTATTGCCGAGTCGTAGCGATAGTACAAGAAAGAAGTACCTGTTCACTTAGAATAGATTTCTGTGAGCATGTAATTGTTTGTCTTCAAGAGAATCGTGATTTTTTAAAAAGGAATATTTGGACTGATGAAGATAATTTTTCCAAAGAAGAAATTTTTAACAACAAAATCCTCGTGCGGTGCGAGAATTAAATTCCCAGGACAAATTTAGTATTAGGGTTTTCTGCTGATTAGTAGATAACAAGTTTAAGTATCGCATCTACGAGGAGAATTTAAATAGCAAAAATATGTGGAAATTTTGCGAACATAGTCCAGTAGGTAAAAAGGGAAAATACACCAGAAGCTCGCAAAAAATGTTATCCGAGATTTTCCTTACGTAACTGTTAGTGCGAAGATTAAACATCACAAAATCACAAAAATCAGTTCTGGGGGTGCTGGGCAACACCCCCAAAAAACCACCCCTTCAGTGAAAAAAGCCTTATTTTACTGATAACTCGTTAACCGTTGAAGATATAAAAAAAAATGCTCATCATAAAAAAGAAAGCTTGACTAATTGCCTAAAAAAGTTATCTTGTAATTTTCTTGTATAAGCCATGGTTTTCGAGAAAATCGATATTGACAAAAATTGCAAAATTTGTATTTTTAATGCTCGCGAATTTTCGTTTATTTGAAATATATAAAAAAAAATTGAATTGCTCAAAAACCAAATAAGCTAGGAAGATTAAAGTGGGTTTTAAGAGTGATATAAAATACTCTCTTGCGTTGCCATTTTTGAGGGCTATTGATATTTATTAGTATACAACAATAACAATATAATACACTTATCTCTCACAGGCCCATAAAAAATAACTGACTATAATATAAGTTATAAATGCATTATCTTTTAGTTCAAGGTAGTACTTCAATGCAGAAAAAGTTAGGAATAAAAATATTCACATTTACAAATTTAGCAGCATGTTAAACTTAGCCAAAAAAAAATCCCAAAAAAGGGCATATTTAATTTAAATACAATTTCTTAACTATTAAATGATTAGACACAATAGTTATATGATATATAAACTGGAAACAAAAAATGTTTGAGCTAAATATTCAAGATGTTGGAGGTCTTTTTTTATTTTTAGGAAACAATAAAAAATTGGGCAAAATTTGGCTAGCTTCAACATGCTGGTAAATTTGTAAATGTGAATATTTTTATTCCTAACTTTTACTGCATTGAAGTACTACCTTGAACTAAAAGATAATGCATTTATATAGTATATACGAGCACACGTATAAAAACTAAAAGTTGGCAAAAACGGTCAGCATCTCTTTGTTGTAGATAGGCGGAAGTATGTACAATAAAGAAATGCCGACTGTTTTTGCAGTCTTTTAGTTTTTATACGGTTTCAATTGTGCTCGTATAAACTATAACTTATATTAAAGTAAGTTATTTTTTATGGGCCTGTGAATAGTTAAAAGTGCAAAAAATCAAGAGATAACTATATTATATTGTTATTTTTATATACTAAGAGATATCAATAGACTTCAAAAATGGAGACACAAAAGAGTATTTTATATCCCCTCTAAAACCCATTTTGATTTTTCTTCCTAGCATGTTTGGTTTTTCGAGTAATTCAATTTTTTCTATAGGCCGCGCGCAAAAAATATCAAATAAACGAAAATTTGTGCGCATTTAAAATAAAAATTTTGCAATTTTTTTCAATATCGATTTTCTCGAAATCCTTGGCATATACAAGAAAATTACAAGAGGACTTTTTTTAGGCAATTAGTCAAGCTCTCTTTTTTATAATGAGCAATTTTTTTATATCAACGGCTAACGAATTATCAGTCAAATAAGGCTTTTTTCACTGAAGGGGTGGATTTTTGGGGTGGGTTGCGCTTTACCCCCAGAACTGATTTTTGTGATGTATAATCCCTCCACGAACAGTTGCTGAAGGGAAATCTCATAACATATATTATCATGAAAATCTTTATAATTATTAGACAACAATAGTTGTTACTTTTATTGATAATTTGCTCCTAAATATTTATAATTCTATGTAATATCAAATGGATGGTTGCAGTCTACATAATACATTGGAAGTGCATGACGAATTAGTCCATGGCTACCGAGCATCTTGAAGATGGCCAGCAAGGTCTCCTGATTTGACCCCCTTAGATTTTTGCCTTTGGGGTAATAACAAAAATATTGTTGCTGCTACCCTGGCTGCTATCAAAGAAGATCTGAAGTAGGGTACGGGCTGCATTTCAGCAAATAAATCCCCACGAAATTCGTCGAGCCACTAAAAGTACCGCAAATTCCAGGATATTGGATGTCTGGAGCAAAGAAAAGCAGACTTTTTTCCAAAGCATTTGTTATAAATCTAAAATAAAATGATCTCTTGTTTTTGATGCCATTACCTTGATAATAAACAAATAATGATCGATTATTTACATGATTATTCCCAGTTATAATAAAAATGGAACCAAGTTATGACTTACATTGCCTACTAACAAATAGTGCTGACTTTGTATGTACATTTTACAAAAATAATAAAGAAAAAACAAGAGAAATAAGTATAGGGAACGCTAATATCAATTGATGCAAAAATCAACACCCTATTAAATTATGTGAAAATATACGGGGGGGGTTGTTCCATTTCAAAATATTGACTATTTGACGTTTGAACTATAACAATGTTCGACTGTGAAAATAAAATACTCTGTATAATATTGTGAAAACACACGATCACTATTAATTAAATCATAGGGTACTAGGAAGAGTTTGAAAAAAAATTTTCCTAATCGGCTATATGACAGAAAATATCGATTTTTTTTCCGAAAGGTACCGTCAAGAATATCCAAAAATATCATTTATCTCAAAAACTGATGGGTTTAAGAGTATGTTATGGTACATAAACCCAAGCTCAATTTTTATGAGGAATACAAATATGAAATAAAATATAGGGTACTCCATTTAAAATAACAAAGCTAGGTGATACATCGGGTTTAAGTGGAAGTAACACATGCATTAAAATATTGTCGTTAGATCCGCCATATCCAAAAACCCCCTTATACCAATTTTCAAATTTCTAAACTCGACAGATCCCAAGAAACGTCTAATACCCTTTTTCCATGAATAACCCTGTATGTGTGCTGCCATTACTAATGACTGAACATGACGTCCTCCAAAAATCACTTGCGCTAATTTTATCTCAACTAGAGATATATTAAATTTACATTGACTCTAACGATAAGATAGAAAATCTGCTCTAATTGTTTACTGTGCATTGTCCCGCGATTGCAGTTAAGAAAACTTTTCAAAATATACTTGTGAAATCTTCCAACACATCTCTTTGCATGACATAAAGTAATAATCCTAAAAATAATTTCCCGTCACATAAAACAAAACATTTTTTTTTTGCTCAATCACTCTCATTTAATTTAGCTAACAACAACGCCCTCTGTTTCTCAAGTTCAGACTCACTCACATCGCCAGTTCGTCCATCTGTGTCTTGTCTATGTTTTTCCGTTGGCGTGCTCTGCAGAAATTCAAAAAATATTCCATTAAGGTCTAACTTAGGTGTAGGTTTGGGGATTTGTCCAAAAAAAATATGGATTCCTTCAGATTTTTCCTTTCTTGTTGGCTAATTTTGCATTTGGTTTATGGAAAGAGTTATTAGGTGCGTGGGGGAGACGAAAAAGGTGGATATTTTCTGCGATATCAGACTCGGAAGAGATTTTGCGGGTGGCAATTAATCAATGCGTTCTTATAAAATAACTAAATAGCTTTATTTGCATTAAAAACAGGCTTACTTAACAATACATAGTAACAGACACATTTAGGGCATTTAAATAACTATTCGTATACAATCAGACGTCAGGATGTTCAATATATCATCTTATTCATAGAGATGATAACAAAACAATAATTCAGAATAAACAAATTAAAATAGATTTTTATTTAAACTGGTCTTACAGTACACAAAATATCAACTTATAAACTATTCTGCAAGTATCACTTAAGTTTACAGCAGCAATTGTATAAATTCAGTGCCGTGGAAGATTTTGTAACAAAATACGAAAGAAACTAGAATATTTCAAATTGGCGGATAGTTTTTTCGTCTATAAAACAACTGTAGGATGCAGACTAATAGACTGATGATTACTTCAGATATTTATTCAATAATAATTCAAAATAAGATTTTAATATAAAGCTTTATAGTACATGCAAATTAACAATTTCGGGTAACAAAAATTAATAAAAGGATCATCTCTGGGATTTAAGTAGGTAATAACCTGGATTATGAGATGATGCGTTCTTTGCACTTCCATGTTCCGGGAAAATTCAAAAAAATTTGGAAAAACTTTTTGATTTTCAGTTTCTTTGCTCTAGCGGCCAAAATAATGAACATAGAGAAAGAAGTTCCCAACAAAAGTTGTAGCTCGTCTTTTTCTCTGCAAAAAAGGTCTTTACAAATTTTTGTCTTACTTAAGCCGTTTAGAGGATAAATCGAGTTTTCCACTTATAGTTTTAAGCCGCTTCGAAATGCGCGAAAAATGAGAATTCTCCAGGAGTTTTGGGCTCATCGATCGATAATTTTTACTATTCGGAGCCCCCAAATAAAACGAAAATAACATAAAATGTAGAGAAAATCTCAGCTTTAATGTGGAACTAATCACAAAATTTATAAAAAAATTTATCAAAGAGAGAAAGTGTCAGAAGATGGCTTAGTAAACTTTGTACAGTTGATCCACAGATTTATTCATATCTTTGCCGAGAGTCGTTAGAATGATAATTCATTTTGCTTATACATTCTTATATAATGGATATATTAATCCAATTAACATTTTATTGCAATTACTTTTGTTGGAAAAATATGCTTTGCGATCAAAGTAGCGGTATATTTCCCATCGATCAATCACCTCCAAATTTTGGAGTTCAATTTGCTATATCTTAAGTAATAATAATAGCGTAGTCTTAATTTTTGTATTATAAGTACAACAAAACATATTCTTTCGAATGACTTTAGAGTTTTTTAAATGCGCGCTGTACTTTTTGAATTTGTCTACATTATTCATACACGTTCAGAAAATGCACAATTATACAGGAAAACATATACAACTTATTTGTTTCTTAACATTCTTCAATGAAATTTTCACGAAATATAGATTAAAGTGCGTGGATTCGAATCCATGCAGTGAAAAAGCACCCATTGTTACGGGAGAAATAGGCCGAATGCATAAAACTCAAAGATGTGAATAAATCAAGTGTATAAAGTTTACTAAGCCATCTTCTAACACTTTTTTCTCTATGATAACATTTTTTATGAATTTTGTGATTAGTTCCACATTCAGAGACTTTTCTCTACATTTTACGTTGTTTTCATTTTTTTTATCGGCTCTGAATAGTAATAATTATCGATCGATATGTCCGGTCGTACGAAACTCCCAGAAAATTCTCATTTTCCGCGAATTTCGGAGCAGCTCAAAACTATAAGTGGAAAACTGGATTTATCTCCTAAACGGCTTAAGTAAGACAAAAATTTGTAAAGACCTATTTTGTAGAGACGGGCTACAAATTTTGTTGAAAACTATTTTCTGTATTTTCATTATTTTAGCCGTTGGAGCAAAATTTTCCCGGAACTTGGAAGTGCAAAGAATGCATCATTCCATTCTACAGGTTATTAACTACTTAAATCCCAGAGATGATTCTTTTATTAATTTTTGCGAGGTTTTTACAACATTTTGCCTTCATTGCCTGTACTATTACTTCTGTGTAAAATAAAAGTGTGTATCAAACACAAATATAGGTGGTATCAACAAAATCCGATCATAAAAATTGCTAATGTTGATGCAGCTCCTGAATACCTACGAAACTATACTGGCTAGGTCAATTTCTTCAACATACAATTATGAACAAAAAAGGTCATGAGGGATTTCTCCACAACCAATAGTTCTCGAGATTAATCATATTATCATTGAAATTTGATATTTTATTATTCTTTCAGAAGTCTGTGGTTTCAACAAATATATAAAAAACATTGGCCTGCTGATTAAAGACATGATCGAATCATTGATATTACTTTGATTTTCATGTATAGTTTTTAAGTAGTTACAGCTCAAAATTGTTAAAAATCGCAAGCAAGCTGCTGTAAAATAATTAAAACTTCAAATGCTAGGATAAAACGTGATTTACTCTTCATTATGTAGGTTTTATACATGAAACCCTTCTGAGGATAATTTATTCAAAATAATTGTATAAAATCGATTATTAAAACATTTCTTTTTTTAATTACAAAAAATATCAAAGAGAAGGTAAACATATAGGACCTACATTTAAAAATAATAGTTTTTCTCAATTTTAGGACTACCAATATAAGGTCCAGTTTGATTGAACAATGGGTAGACATCTTTTCTTTTGGAAAAACAGAGTTATGCCCTAAAATTGGGAAAAAATGGAATTTTATGTGATTTTAGCAATATTTGAAACATCTTAAAAACCATTGGTATTCTCCATTCAAAGGAGAAGAACACCAGTCTGAAACTGCTTTGACTATATGTCTTTTGGTCGCTGATCACAAAAATCGGGGTTCTGCAATCCTAAAAGTCGGGGAACACCCCTAAAAATGCAAAAAAACACCCCTCTTAGAGGGTTCTTTGCGATACTTTCTATACGTCAAAAAATATTCTATGAAAATATAGAGGAATTTGAAGCAAAAAGTAAAAAATATGTTTTTTTAATTTTAATTAAATTTAGGGTTGGTTTAACCCCACAAAAGGGTTAGAATAAATTTCAAAACTTTCTTAGTAATATTTCATCAGAAATAAAATGAACAAAAAAGTGCAAAAAAAATTACACGTTTTTTCATAGCCTGCTTCAATTTAGAGGTAGGAGGTAGTTTTACCCACTTAAGGGTTAAGAATAATTCACTTTTGCCCGGTAATGCCCATTCAACCAAATTTGAAGCAAAGATTAAAAAAAAAATGTCAGAGTAAGTCGATACAGGGGTGGTTTTAAACCTCGCTGATTATCCCTAATCATATAATTTGGGTATATTTGGTATAAATCAATCGCCTTTGCAAATTAATATTGAAAAAGGGGGATTTCATACCATCCTTTTTGATTTTATTATATTTTTATATTAGTTATCGCGAAAAACCCTCTAAAACTGTAAATACAAAAAATGTAGGAAATTTCCCTATCTGACGGTGACCTTGGATTTGACCTTTACCGCGGCCTTCAAGGGCACTTGAAGGCCAAGTCGATTTTTTTCAAACGGAACCCCCTACTTTTTACCCCGGAAATGAAACGAGTGGAAAATTTTACGTTCGGATATGACCTTCGGCAGTTACAAAATTGACTTCTAGAGATCATCTTTACATCAACATTTTGAAAGTGCCGAAGGAAACGTAAAATTTACCACTCGTATCATTTCCAGGGTTAAAAAACGGGACCTTGACGGTGAAGGTCAAATCTAATATTACCGTCAGATACCCAGGAAAATTTCCTACAAGTTTTGTATTTAAAGCCTTTTCTGGGATTCGTATTTTTCAAGTTATCCTGCTGATCCTGTACTTGCCTTGTTGCAGCAGATGTTCAAATTAAGTTTGACAGTGAGCCAGATGGATACAAAAACTATCAATTGTACTTCTTATCAATTCTGGTGTAATCTCAGCCCACACATCTATTATTCACTGTTGCAAAATTGATAGTAAAGTAAATATGGCCTTTAGAGGTCAATTTTGTAAGTGTTGAAGTTCATATTCGAACATAAAATTTTCTGCTCATTTCATTTTAAAGTAGGGGGTTCCATTGGAAATAATCAACTTGACCTTCAAGTAACCTTGAAAGTCACCATCAGATAGCCAGGGAAATTTCCTACAACTGCTGTATGTAGTTTTTTTTTGTCGGATTCCTATTTTTCAAGTTATTCTGTCGTTTGCATACTTTAATACCACCCGGTATAGATGTTTACATTTCCTTAATTGATACAAAAAGTTGAAGTGGCGTATGCCGGTGAAAGTGCCGAGTTTTTTTGTTTTCGGTGGAACAATCAGACCAACACTGCAGACATAATTGGCTGTGTTTCATCTACCAGCTTCAGAAAACATCTCTTACATCTAGGTGCTCAACTATACCAAATAAACAATTTCTCCAAGTTTTGAATAATAAATTATTATTTTATGTCATACTTATTATTTCTTACTGCATATATATTTTTTTCCTATAAATAATGTATTTATTTGCTTATATGGTTCATAGGATTGTCGATTCAAAACATTGTATTTATCTGTATTTGAGGACAGTCTCTCGCGTAACTACTTTTGAGCCGGGGTTCAGTAATAATGGAGAAATCAACAAATAACACTTTTTGGATTCGAATTTTCTTATTTTGACTTATATTTTAATTTGATATCTTACCCACTATTATTTTACTCCTAATGTATTTAAACCAACCATCCTATGTTGACATTTTATGAAACGCTTTAGCTAAAATCAATTTTTAGCAATAGATGCACCTGCCTCTATTACAAGTATAACAATTTCGATTACACAAGCAAATATTGCAGATTAGTTTATAAACTGAAGTTAAATCTTACACAATAATTTTAAAAAAATAAAATAGGCTATAATGTTCATGTCATTTTAAAATTGGCTGTTTTTAGACTTGCTGAAAGAGTTATCACAAGTCTCGCATAAGAAAAGATATATTTTCTCTGTTATAAATACTTAACGCTCAGTTTAAGTTATTCGAAAAATAAAATAAAGATATCAAGCATAGAATGAAACCCATTTCAACTGTCAAATTTTGTTTGAATACATTTTCGTACTATCTTTACAGTTGTCTCCTGCTAGATGGTTAATGGCCAAATACATACTGTTGTAAATTAAATTGACAAAACAAAACAGTGGACTTAATTTTGATTGAAGCTTAAAGAACAGTTAGCAAAACTAAATATTTATTGTAAGTACAATACTAAATTATGTTAGTAGATGTCCGTAAACAACAAGTATTTCCAAATTTTTTTTTCCAAACGAACTTTTAACAATACCTTCAAAATGTATTACCAATTTGTGGATATTTTCCAATTTCTTACAAATCGAAAAGTTACAATTCTCTTGACGTTAAGCCATCCACTCAGTTAGAGCCTACCTATCAATTGCAACTGACATGGAAATATACTGTTTTTATTATATGTATTTTTCTCTCATATCTCGTTTACCAAAAAGGGCAGAGTGTCAGATTTTTGGTATCGTAGTTAAATAGCACTCATTGATCTAGTACATGCTGTCAACATCATGGCAAATACGTCGTAAATTCATTACTCTGACAATTTTCATTTTGATAATTATAGCTTTACTTCATGTCGTTCTTTTTCTTTGTGGTTCCAGATTCCAAGCTTGGATCAGCTCTCAAATAGACACAACATACATATAAGCGAAGGTAAAAGTAACTCATAGGGTGGGTATAAGAAAGGTTGAAAACAGTCTTGCAAAAAGTTAACCTTTTTATTTTTAAACACTTAACGTAAACAATGTAGCCAAGTAAAACGGGTGAATATTATACAAACTTAGTTTGACAGAAAGCAATAAAGT
Source organism: Stenurella melanura (assembly GCA_963583905.1). Lineage (NCBI taxonomy): Eukaryota > Metazoa > Arthropoda > Insecta > Coleoptera > Cerambycidae > Stenurella > Stenurella melanura. The sequence goes on from OY757315.1 coordinate 16,740,162, forward strand.
GAATGTCTCTTAAAACTATCAGTGTCGAGTGTTTCGATTATCGAACGGCATTGAGAGCAGAGAATTTGGCCATCATTGATGCATTTTTCGTACCAAAATTAACTAAATATGTGGTCTGTTGTAATTGAGGCAGGTTCTATATAGTGTAGTAATGGATATTTGTTAGGTAAACTGTGAAAGATTATATTCCACCAGTAGCCCAGGCGGTGTAGCTAATTTTGTCTATAAATTTCAAAGATGTTCGGAAGCAGATGATTTTTTTATGAGTTCTCCGAAGTGTAATTAATATCGTCATCTAAAAAACTTTCTCTTTCTCGATATTTTGTCAAAATTTTTAACGTGAGCCGATGTATGGGAAAATAAAAAATATTATCAGAAAGAGCATACATACCTAAGCAAAAATGTTCACAGGTACGAAATATATTATGAAAATTGCATTATTAAATGATATTTGTTGGAGGAAATAATAACAATTTAAGTTTTATCGTGATCTTCAGAACCTCTTGAAGTCTATGTAATAAAACTCCTGATAAAACTATATATCTTTGACAGATGCTATTAAACCTTTATAAAGCTTGTATAAAGCTAAGAGGGACCATTCTTAAAACAGTTCTGACGGCCTTTTTTAAAAGCAATTTTAAAACCAATTGTTTTATTCTAAACAGCCTTTACGTTCTGAAGACCTTGATAAAACTATCGATAAAACCAACTATATTCTAAAAGCATACTTTTGGCCTTAAGCGACTATCTACAAACCGTTGTTTAAACTATTATAAAACCACTTCGAAAAGTCATCATAAAACTAAAATGCTTTAGAACTGCACTTGAAAATACTATTTGCTCTGTTAATATGGTTATTTTTAATAAAAAGGTTTATGCTTGCCATTATATTAAAACTAAGTTGGCAATGGTGGCAACTTAGTCGCATGTTGATAATGGATATTATAATAAGCATTTGTTAATGTCCAGCTTTCAGCTGGTCTCTCTATACTGGTTAAAAATATCAAATTCAGCATAGATACTCACCATGAGTGAAAATTTAGGTGTGCATTAAATTGTACTGATGATATCACAACCAGTAGGTTGAAAAATACCGAAGCCCTTAAAAAATATTGAAAATTTTGGAAATTTTTAAAAATATTTTAAAATTCATTTTTTTAAAAAGGTCTATTTTTTGTTGATATCAACTTAAATCACACGTTAGTAATAATAATCATGATTTTCGTTCCTATTACTCATAAATTTGCAAAAATTGCAACTAAGTAATTGTTGACTTGAATAATTCCAACATGGCAGTTTTTGTTTACAAAGATATCTTTGTAGAAAAATGGCGATTATTGATTAAAACCTGTTGGTTGCAATATCACAATAAGAGTATTTAATCCTAAGATTATCACAATCCTCTCGTACAAGAGCGTTTGCTACTAATTACAACCAATTTTAGTCCATTTGGTATTGTCTAATACCAGTTGATCTTGTCTAACACCAGTTGACTTATATTAAGATTTGTCGGATTTATTCACAACCACCATAAAACCTATTACCCAAAAAGATATAAATAAGAAGAAGTTAACCTTTCACATTTATTTGAAGATTTTGAATAGTCAAATGTGTCAATGTGTGGTGTGGTTCTAATTATTTACAATAAGTCCTATGTTTGTCTTATAATTGATGAATGGCATGTGGTCTCAATTATCAATTGTTGAGTGTTTGCTGGTGACGAATCATCATATTCTGTTTTATTAATCGAAGCTGATATGGTGTGTTGTTATTTACTATTTTCAAGTAGTTTTCTCTAGCTTTTCTTTTAAAGTAACCACTCCTTTTTATTTTCATCCACGTTTGTGAAAAGTGTGCCTCCATTTCTTGAGGTACTTCACATATGCACACATAAGTAATTTAACCTAAAATAAGTAACATTCTATTTGTCCACTTGTCAAATTGCAACTTTTGCGGTTTTATAAAGGAATTTGTCCAGATTAAATGGTTCTTATGTTACATTTGGCATTATACAAACCAATACAGCTTTATAGCAGTTTTATGATGAGTATATTCAGGTGCATACTGGTTTTATCAAGGTTATCTCTGAGGTAAATTGGTTTCCTAGACAAAACGATTTTATCATGGTGTTGCTAACCACCACCATAAAACTTTTACAAATGCCAATAGACTCGGATTAAAACAAATGCCGAATGGAATTGAAAGTCAGCCTCCAGGAGGTTGTTATATCTCTTAATAAAACTACTTAGGCTGAAAGAGTTGTTGGCCTGCTATATTACCGCTATAAAGCCATTTAGCAAACGTACATCCTCAATAAAGCTTTTACAAAACTTATTCAATTCCACATAGCATTTAAATTGTTACTTGGGGCATCCACGCCGGTATCCGAATACAGTGCTTTGTACTATATACAAATAGGCAAATGTGCCTTTCCATTATATTCTATGTATACGTGAAGTTCTTGTCTACTTATACTGTAAAAATCATAATTCATATTATATTTCTTAGCGAAATACATTCGCCAGAATGTAAATTTCGGTATTTTTGCTTATTATGACATGCACTGAAAGTTTAGAAAAACATGTAGAATTATGTATTTTTTTCTTTTTTGAATATCTGAAAAGCTGATATCTCTTACTTTATAATTGAATCAGTTGTATGTATCTAAGTAAATTTTTCTCTGAGTTGTGATAACATGTATATATATATATATATATATTTAATAATAATAATAATAATAAGCTTTATTGACTAACAGGAAAATCCCATTTACAAGACAATTAACAAGGACAGTACAAATAAGAACATAATAATTGAATAAGTTACAATCAGTTTAAAAATTAAGAATAAAAGATTATTAATAGCCCAACCGTCTTCTGCATGCATACGGCACGCGTTACTAACCGTAATTCTTGATTATGAGAGGCTCGTTATTGATGAGATAAAAGAAATTCTTTGACTTTATTAGAATATTGACGATGATCATTGTGGTAAATGTTAAAATGGATTGATAGGTGATTATAAAGTGAGCACATGCGATAGAGGGGGGACCTAGTATTAAATCTGGGAACCAGTAGGTTGTTTCACAAATTCTGAAATTACGAAATTATAATAATTTCAGAAGTATTGTTTAAATAAACTACATTAACTTAAGCACATGTAAGTTAATGAAGTTCAAATTGACACATTTCTCAAAAGTTTCCCGTAGGCCAAGAAAAAATTCGAAAATTTCCTACTGATTATCATAGAATATCCAAAATTAGGTCATTTTCGAAATATAATATATATTGATGATTTACTTCTATATATTAGCCTTATATCAATACCCAATTATAAGCATAAGAAAGGCGAGACTTCCAACTTGAAAATGATTCGTTAGTTTTATAATTCGTATCAAGTTTGTTTGTGTAAGCAAAGGGTTTTTCGCATGCCAAGTGCTGCAAAACACACTTTCGGATGAGGGCAACCTTGTACCGCGCTTCATCCAATCCACTTCACAAATTTTTTATGGAAAGTCTGTGGCATTAGACGAAATTTCCACAGAGACATTTTTTGTGACAATGTATGCCCTGTCTAAAAATATTTTTTATTTTCTCCTACCTCGACTTATTTTCAAAATTTTGGGAAAATACAGGAAAAACAAAGTTTTTAAATATTTTTCTTAATGTTGGGCTACAACTGTTAAGCGTAGAATACCCTGTCTAAAAATATTTTTTATTTTCTCCTACTTCGACTCATTTTCAAAATTTTGAGAAAATACAGGAAAAACAAAGTTTTTAAATATTTTTCTTAATGTTGGGCTACAACTGTTAAACGTACAATACCTGACGGGAATAATTTTCTTTCAAACATTGTCCTGCTATATGCAATTTTGTTCTTGATATCTCCAGAAATAAAGACAAAATATTGCCTCATACACCTAAAAGCCGTTTGCATTCCAAAATTCAATTTTTTCGTCATCATCTGCAAATCTGTGGATACACTACTCGTAATTTGAAATTATCGCAATATGTCAAAAAAATCTAGCACATACAAAAATACTTTGTATGAGTTGCTCATTTGCAAAAAATAAGAGCCACCAAATATCTCAACAAGCACAACATGGTAATATAAGAGACGTTAAAATCTCCATAAAGCAAAATGTTTTAAAAACTAACATTATGGTACAGAAGTCAGCATGCAATTATTCGACACATTCTTAATGGTTGGAGACATAATTAGACCTTTGCCTTACAGCATGCCAGACAAGAGAAGTGATATAAAACTTTTTCTTAGCAGTGGAAAATTAATTTATAAATGAAATCAATTATTTGAAAAAAATTAACTTGACATTTACTAATCCTGGTTTAAAAGAAGACACCACAGAGTAGATTTAAATACAGAGTTTTCACTGATGACGTTTCATGGCTTAATTTTCTGTCTCTCCTCCACTCTGGGCAGGTACCGATTTAGAAATGATCTGCGCATCATATCAATCAGTATTTGCTTGAACGTCGAACGTCGTGATTAGGCTCTGAGACATTTCATAATTTCAACATTTTTCATAATATTTTTCTATGTAGGATTGTTTTTATACGTTTATAATAGTGTTTTTTAATTGGGTGACTGTTTAAAGTAATGAATATCATATTCCCTAAGGATAATGAGAGGTAAAAAGAAATTAATAATTAAATAAAAGCATAAGTATACCTAATTATATTTTTTTATTAGATGTTTAGCTGGGCAAAGAATTATGGACGTGGAAATATAATAAAATCCCCCATGCGTATATGTGCAAGGTGTGCAGCTTGCATTTCGGTGGGGAGATGTTTTCAGATCCTTTGAAAAACAAGTTAAATGAACATTATATGGGTATACCATCAGTTTTCAAGTCTGTCATAGATTCAGGTAAGACTATCATAAATTAACTTACAAGTCTGTAATCAACTATTAAATACTTACACAGAAGACCATTAATAATTTAAGAAAAGTTTCGAAATTCATTAGGTAAGTACCTACTTCATTTTCATTATTTATTATTTAATGTTTAGTAGGGACATACATGGCTAAAATTTAGTTTAAGTGCATAGATATAGTTCAATTTAACTTTATTAAAACAACCAAGTTGTTAGAAATGTATAAACAACCAAATATTTTAGTAAGGTTATAATCGGTTAAGTAGGTATACTTAAATTAAATGTGTTTTTTTTTTTTGTTTAAATTATTTCTCATATTGCATGTAAATCACAGATGTGCTCTAGCAGCATTGATAAAGCATATTTATTACGTCCCACTTGGTGATTACTACCGTAGAACAACCCCGGGATCAAGTTCGTACTGATTCTCTTGATGAGTCATTAATTTCCTCCTTTTAGTATGTTATATTTTCGTTTCTAAAGAGTTCAAAATGTATACTGAAAGTTATTTGGTATTTTATGATTTTGTTTTAATTTGAAATTCATCCTTAAATATGAAGAGCAATAAATAAATGATGAATATCTTAAAAAGTCCATTTTAATTTCCTATCAGAATAGAAAAAGGTATGCCTTATTTGATCCATACATTTGTTTGTATGTTTCTTTGTTTATTCACATCACTCTTAACTATATGCCTTAACTGGTTTCGATACGGTTCATATTTCAACGTTAGGTTATGTTATATCCACGATTTTTTATTGTTCTTGTATACATATTATATATGAAATAAAGTGGGCTATGCAAGGAAAATTAAAATGCTTTATATTTATTTTGTATAGATGTATACAGTGTATCATAATATAAATTCATTTTTTTTTTTGTTATTTTAGTTTGTGGATATAACTCAAATTTTTCTCGTGTATATCCAACGTACACCTTCAGGATAAATATTAGAAATAAAAAACGAAATAGTCATAATATTTTTTTGATCGATTATGTACAACAGAAACTATTTATTTTCAGATACATCTGCTCAGACCCAGACTGCAACGTTTTTTTTACTTCCTATTCCCCATGGAAAACTAAATTTAGGGAAGAAGTCATAAAATTGAAAAGAAAATTATTTCATTAGGAACGATATCTAAATAGTTTTTTAAATTTCATTTACAATCAATATACTCTGTATATACCCATGTTCAGTGTGTTATATTGTTAACAATTGTATGCTCTTTATGTATTTCTATAAATATATATTTTTCTACTTCTGAGTGTCAATTTTAAAAATCAAACATAGATAGTTTATTCCCAGTTAATATTAGAAAGTATTATGAAAATGTTGGAAATAAACTATTGCTAGGAAGATTTTCAGAAACTTTCCTCACAAAACTTAATTCTATGCATCTTTTGAACAATTAGAAGCATTTGTGTACAAATTTTCAATCATCAATTTTGTGTTAATCTACAGTTTTTTACGATAAACTGGAATAAAAAGAAATACAACTTTTAATATTTTGTTATATTTTAGTATGGTCGCTTTATCCTCGTAAAGAAATGTTCTTTTAATTTTCGGTTGAATAAAAGTTTTTCAATTTCATATACTGTCTTGTGGATTTTCCATGAAATATTTTTTAAATTCTAAATAATTCAGTAGAGTTCGGTTTATTTTGGTTAGGAATGCATGTAAGTACAATAAAAAGGGAAAGTAATTTGTTAACGTGAATGTTACAAAATTATGATTGATTAGAATTTATTTAACAACATTTATTTATCTTATTCATAATATAACATGGAAATAAATACTTAATACCACCCCTGCCTAAAGTAGCTCTTGAGCTGAAGCCAACCCTGTCTATCGCAAGGAATATTTCTGCGCATAATCTGGGCAGGTATACGTCACATGACAAAAAATGAAACTGTGAACATAGGGAATAGCATTGAGTGAAAACTCTGTATTACTCTGTGAAGACACCTTGCAGGTTTAAGATGTCTGCCACTGTACCTCCACTGACCAGGATGTATGCCTGCCTTTGAATCTCCATTAACTGGGATGTAAGTCGACAGAATTTTTCTAATAACCAATGCTCAGGGATCTTATCTCAGTGCCAGAGACGGCTCTCATATAGACATAATATTATATTGCAAACACCTACTGAAACGATCAGATTAATCGTAATCGGAAAAATGACAAAGTGGTGAAATATTCCAGCTACAATGTATTTTTGGTAGTACATTTAACCTAAAAACGGTAATGGCTCTTACAGAAATATGTAATACATATCTAGCATATAAAAAAAGACAATTTTGAATCAACACATACTTTCCTCTTCTATTTAATACACGTGTCGCGTTTCTTTTCATAATAATTAAATGACAACATAAAACATTTTTCCCAATAAAATAAAAAGTATATAATATTAAATCATATATAACAAACGAAGTTAAGGATTAATGGCATAAAACTACCATGTACTGTGTGCATTACAAATGCACACAATGTGATAAAGTGAATTTAAATTCATCTTAAAATGTTAATACATATAAACCTACTTTTATCGGAAATCTCCTACATTTGTAAAACGTACTCATAATTACCTAAAAATCTAGTTGATTCTTTTACAATTGTTGAAAGTATTCAACCCTGACCGAGTGCCAATACTAGATTTCAGTCTACAGCGATATCGTATGTACGAGTTGGGACAGTATAAAAACGAAAACTTGGATATTCACCACTTCTTATTACACGTGGATTTGATCCACCTGCCACTTAGAAATGTGAGCAGAATTGTATGTTTAGAGTTTGATTTGTCAACTAAAGGAGATGCTGACTTACTCCGAGTTTTCGTTTTTATGCTGTCCCAATTGAGATCAAATATACTATATTTTATATGTAATAATAATAATAATAATACAAGTATTTTATTGGATAAACCAAATGGCCATCGACCGAAGTCCTTCAGCCAGTATTACAAAAAGTTACTATATACATTTTAATAAGTAATAATAATAATAATAAGGTAATAATTTAGGTACTTATTGTGTAAAAAAAAAAAAAAAAAATAAATTATATTCTGGATTTGCTTCATGACATGTTCAGTTTTCCAGTGCCAGGGACAAGAGAATTTCTTGGAGTGTCCTTGTAGGGTATTTGCATTTGGGCCTCGCTTCTGTTCTTTCTATTAAAAGTGGTTCTAGGTGTTCCATGTTGTGTGTTTGTTTGGCAAATTTGGCAGAAAGTGTCGGTATTCTTTGGATGATTGGCAGAATTTTGGTTTTGTTGTAGAGCAAATCATTTGATGGGTGATGTAGCGGATTTGCGGGATGGCGAATTTTTGTGATAATTCTAAGGGAAGATGTTTCGGCAACTTGTATGTTTTTTAAGGCAGGATTTCTACAATTTAGGTAAAGGGTGTGTCCATATTCTATGATTGGTCTGCAAATTGTTTTGTAGATTTTGGAAGCAGTGGGGATATCGATGCCTTTATTTTTGTATGTTAGTGCCCTGAAGTGTTTCGCTCTGGATATTATTTTCCGTTTTATTATTTTTGTGTGGAGATTCATATTTAGTTTATTATCCAAGTTCATGCCGAGATATTTTGCATTTGTTACTGGACGGATTATACTATTAGAGATAGTCACTGATGGAGAGGAGTTTGAAGGTGTGTGATTAAAAATCATCAAGTGCGATTTAGCCGGGTTGGCTTGTAAGCGCCATTTGTTGAACCATAGTTGAGTGTCGTCACAAAGTATTTGTAATTTATTTACTGTTTTTTCTGCCGTTTTATCATGTGCCACTAAGGCGGCATCGTCAGCATATTGCAGCATATATGCTGCATTGGTAAGTTGTTCTGTAGGAGTGAATATATCGTAACAGTAGATATTAAATAGTAAGGGAGATAGTGGAGATCCTTGAGGTACTCCTTGATCTGCGGTAAATTCTTCTGATACTGCATTATTTATCTTAATCCTTAATGTTCTAGAATTTAAAAAATTTTTAATGAGATGAATGAGGTAATCAGGTACATCCAGCTTCTTTAATTTATATAACAGTCCTATGTGCCATATACTATCAAACGCTTTTTTGATATCAAGAAATAGAGCTGCTGTTTTAAGATTACTTAGTTTAGCAGATTGTGCATTGGAGACTAGCGCTGTAATGGGAAGAATCGTAGAACATTTTGCTTTGAAACCAAATTGGTGTGGTGGAATTTTTTCCTCTACTATCTGCAAAATATTGTGTTTTATGATTTTTTCCATTAGTTTTCCTAAAACAGGTAACAATGTTATTGGTCTGTAGTTGCTAGTTTTGGTGTGATCACTATTTGGTTTGGGAATTACAATGATGTACCCTTCCTTCCATTCATCCGGGAAATAAGCATATGTCAAACAGAATTTAAATATTTTGATAATAAATAAATGTGTCTCGTAATCTAATTGTTTTACTACTTTCCAGGGTATGTTGTCATTGCCAGGTGCTGAGTTTTTTTGGGCTGTTAAAATTTGAAAATATAGTTCTTCGTCTACATTAATTTCCTCGGTCATGTATTGGTCTTGAAAATAGGTGCGGTACCAGTCATTTACCATATTAAAATTTTCTTGTTCAAAGTCAGGGTGTGTGTCAGCTGTATAATGTACTGCAAAATTCTGAGAAAATATGTTAGCCTTTTCTTCGTCTGTGTGATATTCGGAGTTATTTTCCTCGATTGTGGGTATTTTCTGTATATTTTTATATTTTGATAATTTATTCACTTGTTGATAAAAATTCTTTCCTTGTGCATTGTTTATCTGCTTGCATGCCTCTAACCAATTGATTGTTCTAAACTGTAATATCATATTATGAATATTTTTACTAAATTCATTAATTCTTCTCTTGAGGCCTAAGATGGGATTTTGTTGATAATCACGGTACATTTTTCTCTTGGTTTTAATTAATTTAATAATGTAAGGTGGCAATTCATGCATGAATTTCTTTTTTGTAAATAAAGGTGTGTTTTCTAGGATGGACTCCTTTAAAGTCATATTAAACTCCTTAATTGTGTCAGTAGTAATTGTATTGTGTTCTATATTCGATATAAACCTATGCATTTTATGATTTACTTTTTCAATGTCGCATTTCTCAAACTTATATCTCTTATGGATCTCTTCGATGGCTGGTGTATTTAGCTCAAAATTAATCTTGATTGAGAGATGGTCAGATCCGACATCGGGGATGAGTTCAATTTTGGTGAAGTTTTGTGAAATATTCTTAGTATATAAAAGTGCATCGGGGGTTGTGTCGTTGTTATTTGCCATTAGGAATGTTGGCGGTGTATCAGCTTTTTCAAAGTCAGAGTTTCTTAAGAAATATTTTTTATATGTATTTTACTAATGTATTATTATGTATGTATTACACATTTTTAAATCATCTGTATCAGAACTTGGATAAAGATAAAAAAGTGTCGGTATCTTTCTTGACCTGAGGAACGTGTTCAATCTTGTATGTCATGATAGCCTTATAAGAAAATTTCGAGCTATGGTATAAAAGATAAACCAATGAAGTAGTTTTTTCAGGGTTTTGCCGCGATCGTCAAACTTGACTTGACGCTTCGCTGATCAAGCTGTCAGCTTCTTCAGAAGGGTTCCAAAGACTGAAGTTCTTGAGTTCGGCTCTTCGTTATATACCTGGGCGCTGCTACGCTTGGTTGTACATTCGCCGTGCTCCGTTTATCGTGACCGATTACATAACTCGTACTTGGCAAAGCCAGTCTCCATGTATTGCTTAGTTGAAATTGTTCTTATTTTTCATAATTTCCAGTGATTCCCTAATAATTCTTGGGTAATAACGCGCACTTCTGTCCAATATCCTAACGTTCTCATATTTGATCTCATGGTTCTCATTGTGACGAACATGTTCTGCTATAGAACCATAAGATCAAATATGAGAACGTTAGGATATTGGACAGAAGTGCGCTTTATTTCCCAAGAATTATTAGGGAATCACTGGAAATTGTGAAAAATAAGAACAATTTCAACAGAGAAGATGAGTATCGACTAAGCATAACATGGAGACTGGCTTTGCCAAGTACCAGTAATGTACTCGGTCACGATCAACGGAGCACGACGAATGTGCAACCAAGCGTAGCAGCGCCCAGGTATATAACAAGGAGCCGACCTCAACAACTTCAGTCTTTGGAACCCTTCTGAAGAAGCTGACAGCATGATCAGCGAAACGTCAAGTCAAGTTCGACAACCGCGCCAAAACCCGGAAGAAACTACTTCATTGGACAATGGCTGTGAAAACCTGCATTGTACTAAAAGATGAACTACTAAATTGGTTTAAAAGCTATTTGTGTGGTAGAGTACACTTCGTTGAAATTAATAAGTCCAAGTCTGATGTCCTTGAAACTTAAATAGGAGTACTACAAGGTTCGGTTTTAGGTCCCTCACTATACAATTATTTATCTGAACGATTTTATTGCGGACGACTCGATTTTATTCGCTGATGACTCATTTTTATTAATGACAAAAGTGCTCCGATAAAAACAATTAATGGCACTATTAGAAAAGAGGAAACTGTTAAATTTCTAGGTTTATATATATATCAGCCAACTGTTCATGGCACACATATTTACAATATTTGCTTGCTATTGTATTAATCAGTTACGTGATGTTGACCTCTTGATTATGTACTATCATGCGCAATTTTATTCGATAATCTCTTTATGTCATAATTATGTGGGGAGCTGCAAGTGATCGTATTAAAGACTTCAAACTGCAAAAAAGAACCGGGAGCTTTACTGCCGGATTAAATAAGCGAGATAAGTGTAAGACTCTGTTTAAAAAATTGGGAATATTAACATTACCCTGCGCTTTGTTATTGAATCTATTAATGTATGCTAACACAACTAAATATTAATGTTCTTAATAATTATTACTCTTATAACAAGAAATAGCACAACACTGGAAATACCAATGCACAGACTAACAAAGTATGAACAATGTCCATAACAACTGGTTATAAAAACGCACAATCATTTACCTGCTAGGTATAAAAATATTTTAAGTCAGAACTAAAAAAAATATCAATACATAATAAGTGTTATATTATTCTTTAAATGAGTATTATAATGATACAGGTCTGTATTTGTTTTTCCTCTAATTTCATTTCCACATCCACGTAGTGAAATGGAAGTATAGTAATCATAAGAGAATTTTCAAACATTATTTTTGGGAAATAGGTTTAGAATGTCATGAAACGTTGAGTTTGTCTATGTTTGCCACTTTTATGTCGATCACAGCCTACTATACAAATAACATTACTTATAAGGAAGCAACATATAACGTTGATGAAGATATCAAATGCCCTCTATCTCCCTAATAAATCGTTCGAATTTGACTTCTATTATTTATTACTTCTTAGCACTTGGTCAGCTGTTATTGGAGAGATTGACTAGTCAGTTTAAACCAGTGCTACAAAACCGAACACACACAGTTCTAAATATGATAATTATACTAATATGAACAATCGTTTTTTTAATAGGTTTTCTGATACACTTTCTAATGTTCTCTTTAACATACCCAAATACAGTCCACGTCTTTTTCCCACTTAAATTTAAATTTGGAATGAAAGTTACATTAGAATCAAACGGGAATTACATTCATCCTATGATTACTAAACTTGCTTATGTACTAATTTATATAAAATATCATCTCATCTTTTAAACAAAAAAGTACTAACACAAAGCACTGATGAGAAGTTTGAAAAAGTTCACGAATACGTCATACTAACACTTGTTACGATTATAACAATACACTAAGTAAAAAAAAGTGTGAAAAAAAAAACATCAATATTTGTTCGCGTTGCAAAATATTTGTATCAAAACTTAAATATTATGGCATAGCAGGCAGCAATGACTACTCTAGCATGCTGCGTGGTTTATGATGTGTTATCAGCTAAAACACCGCAACTCAATTAAAGTGACATCTTCGAGTGTTATATTTTAAAACTCTATAAGGAGCCAATTGAGCTGCAAATAGGTGGTAGGGGTTGTCCGTGCAGGCGTCGGATTTCAGGGCTTCAGCATAGCTACTGAAGTGCTGAAGTGAATACGCTATGTACCTTGTGTTGGCAGGTAGATTATATTAATTGGTGTGAAGGTAGATGTATCAGGTACGTCACCTCATGGTATGGTGGGACAGCAATTCAAAAAAGTGACTACAAATTTTATTTTGGGTTTAATGATTTTACATTAACGTACATAATATGGAAAAAATAACAACAAAAAGAAGTTCTAGGGGATAATTTTTAGGGGACGTTCCTCAGAAGCAGCAATGGGCTAGTTCAGTGAAATATTTTGATTACATTTTAGGTAAGTACTCGTTGAAATAACACTTTCATTAAAAAACATTCTTCAACATTAAAAAGATGATAAAAAATATAAAAATAGGGTTTCGTAGACATACTCACAAACATTCTCTTCAAATTTATGATATATACCTACGCATTAAGACCTATTTCACATTTATGAATGTGTTCATTGTCTAAAAATGGTTTTTCAGAAACAAGAAAATTCTTGCTACAGCATCGGGACTAACAGTACAGGCACACAAAATACTTTTGAGCAGAGTGCTTTATGGGCACGTTTTCTCTGGAACGGCTTAAGATATTGACTTGAAATTTGGTACACATATTATAACTAGATCTGAAACTAGACTAATTTTGAACTTATTCCGTTGAAGGGTTGGGGGGCAAAATAGGGTAAACCGAGGAAAATAAAGCAAGTTAGTAAGAGTCCAGAAACTGTGGTTTTGACATAAGAAACCAAGATCTCTAATTTTTTATGATCTGCCACCCTTACCGCCACAATTATTAAAACGGTTTGAGTCCCATTAATGGAGTATTCTTTTGGCAAATATTTTTTATTCTAAAATTATCTTTTGCTTATTTTTACTCTACTAACTTTTAAAAATTTAATATGTCATCATTTTGCCTCTTTTTTCAGCGATAATTACAGGAATACATTTTTAAATCTATTTTCCACTTTCAACAGGTATTTTTCATACCAAAATGACGATTATTTCTACTCGACTAATGTTTAACAATTGTAAAATTGAAACGATTAGGATCGGCGATAATTAGTCAAATCCGTGTCACTGTATTAAAAAATGTTAACGTCTTAGTAAAGGAGCTGCATACATTAACCTATAAACATAATAATTTCAAAAGCTTCAACTTAATAAATAAACATAATGCTTATGAAAATTGTATTTACTGTAAGAAATTTTATGTACTCCTGATTAATAACAATTGCAAAAAGAAACAATGTGTTTTTTATTCAAGAAAACATAAAAAAAAAAATGACAGACAGAACACAATACAAAAGTCACTGCAAAATTATGCGGAAATATTCCGCACCGCAGCGCCAGTAGACATTCTGCCGATAGCCTATACAAACATACTATACGTCCACACAAAATGATGTATGTGTATGTGTCGAAAACATGTTGCAAAAAGCTCCTTTTTATATAAAGGAACAGGAACACTTGTTAGAAACATTTGCGAGAACATTACTTAAAATGCTACTTGATGCCTATATGAATAGATCCATAATTATTTCCTTGCTTGCCATGATTAATCGACAAAAATGAGAGTTGGATTTCTTTTTCAGCTTCTGTTTACAATCAACTCATATTTTCCGAGAACAAATTACACAGCCCCAAATAAAAAATTAAATTTCAGACCAGCGAACCAGACCCATGTATTCCTATGTATTTTCGGTCACCGAATCAATCGAATTATACAAAGTACATACAGTAGATATGGAACACACCCCCAGGGAGGGGTGAAAAGTACCCCCCATATGTAAAGAAATCGATTCAAAATAGCAATCACTGCTGAAAAAGCTCCCCATTTTTCTGTACCGGTCCGGGATCATCTGAACCAGCATTACACCAACAAATGGATTGGTCGCGGAGGTCCGGTAAATTGGCCACCGAGATCTCCTGGAATGGAATGTGTATAATTTGGGATGAAATTCAAACTAAAAAAAAGCTTAGAAACACTGAATGTCAAAAGAAAAACAAATAACAACCTCCTCTACGGGGTATTTAGCTAAAATTAATAAAATAATGATGTTAGCAACTAGATTGTGTTATTTGTAGAATGTCAAATTTGGTTTTTCAATACTTTTGAAAATTTATTGAAGAATAACCATAAACGTGCCATCAAATATTATGACATTACTTTATAAACTGGTCCATATGTTTTTTAAAAGTTTACTAACATTTACCAAAAAATAATATACAGTGTGATGTTAATGTGAGGTCGGTCCTGGCATTTTTTCCAAAATCACTTAAGCTATTCATTAAGCTAAAATAATATAATATGTACATCAAATTTTATTTAAATATATGCATTCATTATAAAAATATGGCGAACTGAAGTTCTGGTCAAAAATCATAAAACACCCCGTATCTCAAAAACGGTTCACATTCAACAGTAAGTATAGGGGTGTTTTGAACTCAGCTGAGTGTGCTCTACTTTCCACTAGAGTATGTCCATTTAAATCTGGGACACCCAGTATACAGGGAGGGATACACGGGTCTGGTTCACCGATCTGAATTTTTTTTCTTTTGGGGGGGGCTGTGTTATTATTGAACAATGAGTTAACGGTATCAAACGCCATGGTAACACTCCAACAAAAAGTTCTAATCCTTACTGGCCAAGCCCCTAACATCGACTCTAGGTTCTATCCTCCACAATGCCCCATTGCAACAGACCAGCATTTTTTTAAATATTCAATCTGCTATAAAATTGGTTTAAAAAAAATGCTTCGAGCACTCCCCTATCTAACAGGAAAGAACGCAGTACAGATAGCACAGTTTAAAAGATTAAATAAAAGTTAACATAGAAACTGAATCGTAAGGATGTAAATTATTACACTATTTTCTGAAACAGTCCCTCCTGTCAGGTTTAATTCGATAAAATTTGCCAAAACAAACATTTATACAGTGTATTGATATATTTAAAAGATATCCACCTTTTTCGCTCCTGCAAACTCATTATCATAACCTCACTTTCATTTTCAATAAGTATCGTTCGTTGTAAGGTATACTATTCAAATTTATACAAAAACAATAATCAAAAACTATTACTTTTCATACTACTATTGTTTAATATCTTCGAATAACTTAACGTAAGATAATAATAAATACCTAAACGAACAAAACCAAATAAGAAAAAAAAACTAATTAGTAATAACTCACTGATGGACTCTTTCTTTTATGCTTCTTTTTCGATTTCTTCTTTCTGTACTCCTCCCCGCTCTCTTCGGAGTACGGCGTAGGGCTCTTCGATTTGTGCTTCGACTTCTTGTGCTTTTCGCTATCCGAATCGCTAGTACTCGAGGACTTGTACTTTTTGCTCTTCTTCTTCTTCGACTTTTTCGACCGCGAATGATGGTGGCTGCAGGATTCCTCCATCTCATGCTGGAAATCCTAAAGGGAAAAAAAATCAACAATAATAACAATAAACGCCTTTATACCCATAAATACGGGTCCAAAACAGTCATTTCTGGACCCATATTTATGGGCCCCCTGGGGGCGAGTGAGAAGGGGGGGCAGAAAGGTGCAACTTTTATGTATCTCATTTCTTATAATATCAGAAGACCTATGCTAATTTTTAGCGTTTTCCTTCGAGAACTTTCCCATTTATAGGTGGGTTGTGAAATATTCAATTTTTACTTAGTTTACTTACAACCGGTTTTACAATCGCTAGTTAACTTCCAGTCAGAGTTAACTTTCAGGTTACTATAGAAATTGGGTTTTACAATAGCTGGTTATTTTCAAGGTGATGGTTATCTGGAAGTTAACTTTACTGGCAGATGAGGTGTGAGTAAACTGGAAGTTGGTAGTTTACCAGCAATTTATAACCTACAAATTAACTGTCACAAAATAATATTTTGATACTTCCTTCAAAAATGGACATGTATGAAGTGAATGCCCAGTTGGTTGCTCCACTTTTTTTATTTTCTATAATACATTTATATTTTTCAATTAAATTTACAAGAATATCCTCCTCCTCGGCAGAAAAATTTGCACACCTTTTATTATCCATGATGTAGTACTTAAAAAATAAAACACGTTTTTATTGTTAAAAGAAACGTTTCTATGTTTCATAGAATGTAGAATAAATTATATAAAGATATTATTTATACAAAATTGCAAACATTAAATACTACGTAGGTACTTACTTAATAAATAATAATAAACCACTAACTGATAAATTGCTTCTGATATTTATATTTGTTAGTATGTGACGTGACTTTGACAAAAATTCATGCATTTTATGTATATTAATCATTTTTCTAGTACCAACATTATAAATTTTAAACACAACCTCTCGTTTACAAATCATGACTTAACTTTATATTGAAAAACTCAAGTGTCGGTAAAGTTGTAGTTAACCTGTAAGTAAGTAAGAGTCAACTAACATGAAAGTTAACTTGCGATTGTAAAACCGGCTGTTAGAGTCTAAAATGGCCTTGTAACTTTTTTTGGACCATGGGAAAATTGTAACTCTTTGTATGTGGTCTCACATACTTATAACAAATGTTTTGCCGCAAAGTAGAAGTGGTATTCATTCCGTTGGATCGTGACCAATTTTTAAATTTGCCGTGCTCTTTCCTGTAACAGCAAAAAATTGCAACAATGTTTTTATCAACAATTGTAGAGACTATTGTATAAAGCAGTTGTTAGCAGGTATTCGGTGGGTTCTAAAATATTTGTTATTCCATGGCTCCGGGCCCAAAATCAAACCACTCTGTGGACTTGTGACCCGGCCTATGGTGTTTAGTATTAGATTCTCCTCGGTATACCACAATTGTTAGCAGATATTCAAAATAGTCAATTTTGCACACTGGCTCTTAAGCTATACCCACTTCCTTTACTATGGAGTTTAAGTCAAAGTGACGTCATCGACAATTTGCAATACTTTCCACAAATATTTTTATCTAAAACTAAGCAAAAATTTTGTATGAAACCTAATAGCTCAAGATGTGTTGTATTGCTGAAAGGAGGGGAATCAATAAGCTAGGCAAATTGGCCCCACTTTCATCAAAAGGTACTTTCTTACCCATTTTCTAAATTTTTTACAATTTTTTCATAAAGAAGGATTGATTTTTTAAAATAAACAATTATAACTGTATGTAGTCATTTTCTACACGAAAGCAAACACAGTGAAATGTGGTCTAATCGTGACCTTTAAAGCACATTTAATTAGCATTTTCTTCGTTGTTTTTATATATTCTCTGAAACGTAAAGTACAATAAACAAAAAAAAATGTTGTTGCTAAAATAATGCTCATGGGGCCGTCCTATTTATAGTTATAGTATGTAAATACTAAAATGGGAAAAAAATGCAAATAGAAGTCAGTAATTTAAGGAAGTTAATGATAATTGTGTTATGATCACTTCTCCACAACTTGCAAGTGAAATTTTTAATAACGCTTTCATAAATTCGGCGACAAATCTGGTTGGAGCAGTTTCTGCAAGACCTAAGTCAAACACATTTCTTGTAAGTCTTTATTCAATTTTCTTATTGGAAGTTATACAAAGTGAAATTTTAGAAATAATTAACCTTTGAAAAATAAATATTCTAATGGTGATTACTTAAGCAATATCACGTTAAAAAAAATTGGTTGCTTTATAGTTGAACCTCTGACTTATGCAGTAAATAAGTCTTTAAAAAATGCCATCTTCCCGTCAAGATTAAAGTTAGCTCTTGTGAAGCCTTTGTACACAAAAGGCGATCCTTGTTTAATAGAAAACCACAGACCCATAAGTATGTTATCTTCTTTCTTTAAGTTACTGAACCGCCATGTGCAGAAGATTAATTCCAATTTTAGAAATACAAAATATTATCACTAAAAGTCAACATGGCTATCAGAAAAATAAATCTACAACAATAGCTACCTTTGATTTTGTTAGAAGAATACTCGATTACCTACAAAATGGATATATTGCTCTTGGAATATTCCTCAATCTATCCAAAGCTTTTGATTGTGTTGATCATGGTACGTTTCTTAATAAATTGGATAAGATGGGCATAAGAGGGGTAGCTTATAACTGGTTTAATTCATATCTTAGTGACAGATATGAAAAGAAGTGTATTACATCAAATTCCTCTGAGTATTGTTCAAGTACTCGAAAAGTTGTATTGGGTGTACCGCAGGGCAGTGTGCTTGGTCCGATCCTTCTTTTATTATACTTTAATGATTTGCAACAATATCTAATGACTCAGTGTACACAACTACTTATGCTGATGACACAAACATTTTAATCTTTGATTAAGGTTATAATAGCATCGTGATGAAAGCAACTAGTGTGACGCAAAATATATCGGAATGGTTTCAGCGAAATTTGTTGATATTAAATAATAATAAAATAAACTGTATTTAATTTAAACATAGTAGAATATCCAACAAAAATAAACATTAACAGTGTAAATAATAACTACACAAAATACAAAATTCTTAGGAGTGTAGTAGCTTACTATGTACATTTTTACAGTTTAATGTAATATGGAATTCTATTTTGGGGTGTTTCTCATATCCAAAAAATTTTCATAGTTCAAAAAAGGGCACTACAAATCTTGTCCGATTTAAGAGTAGATGAATCATGTCGTCAACACTTCAAAGCACTCAAATTATTAACAGCTCCAGGTCTTCTTGTTTACAAATGTCTTTGTTTCATTTTCAAGCATATCCCAACTAGCACAATTAGTCGCAGGAACGTAGCAATGACTATTGTAGGCACTTTAAAGTGTTTTGGTACTAGCCACAGACACATAGTAGGAATGTTCCTAATACGTGTTTATGACCAAAATGGGGAACATTTTTTGGTGACGTTAACATTCCAGCTACGTTCCTGGAACTTGTCTGGCTACGTTCCAATGACATTGTGTTTATTATATAGGTTAGGTTTGTTGCAATAACTTTATCTATGGTCAACATTGGGAAGTAGATGGTAAAATTTACTTCATGATAAATTTGAGATGTGACGTGCACTTTGTAGTAGCTGTGCACAGTTCTGTAGGTAGCAGGAACGTCATTAACACCTATGAATATTACTTACAAGTTCCACTACTTTAAAGGAATAGTGAAGGTTCCCAGAACTTCGCGGCAACTATTAAAGCTACTTGAAAGTGATTGCAACTTTGAAGTCACATTTCAGTGATGCGAGTTAGTCGCTGCTAATATTGTTTAGCATCTTCAAGTTCTAATAACCCGAAAGTCGTCCCACTGGTAACTACCACGTTCCCATGTACCACGAAAGCTACGTAGAAGTTGCATAACTATAAAGTAACCATTAGTGGTAGAAACTACGAGGCAGGGACTGCAGACTTGTCAAATGAAGTTATTTTTACATCGAAGTAGTAAATTTAGTTGCAATTACGTAATGGTTACTCATCCGAGGTTTCCATCTCAGTTACTGTCACTTTGGTGCTAGTTGGGATGAACGAGTTTAATGACAATGTCAGAGACCACAGCATTGATACAAAACACAAAAATACTCTTTCATACTTAATTCATAATACAACAATTCTAGAAAAAAGGCCGTTTTTATAAATGTTTGCCCACCCAACTGAAAAAAAATACATCTATAAATATTTTCAAAAATACAGTAAAAAAATCTCTTAATGCCTGCAGAACCTTACACCCTACAGGAAGCGAATGAAAGAACTTTTACTTAAAAAACAAAAAATGTATTATTTTTACTAAGTTAAGCTATTATCATTATTAATTGAATTTTTGGAAACTTTTAGATATGTAACAAGCATAAATTGTAAAATTGTTGTCACCGTTACGCAATAAAATTCTATTCTATTCTATAGGTTGATTTGAAATAATTTTGAATATAAATGTTAGTTGGGTTACTTACTTTGTACACCTTCATTCTCTCCAGTTCCATGTCAAACGCTAAAAATTCCTTCTCATTCTCTATCTTAGGCTTGATTTCATCCCAGGAAAGTTCAAAGTCTACATTTAACTCTCTCAATAAATTCTTGAAATTCATCTCTAACTTTTTGAAACGTTTCGTTTCCTCCTTCAACCTCTCTTTTTCCTTTACTTCAGCCTAAAAGAAAATATATATCAATTATTTTCAATACTCTACTACATAATTAAGAAAATAAACAACAGGAATATAGAGAAGAAAGCCAAACACTGTTTTGGTAAAGCTATAGCTAACCTTTTCCAAAAATGAATTGAACGTCAGCTTGACGTTGCCAGCATCCAGTGTGGCAGACCGTTTGTCTTCGCAAATGACAGTGGCGAACTGATCGAAAGTCGTGTCCACCTTAACTTCGAAAATCTTCTCTCTGAGGATCTCCTTGATGATTTTCTTCTCGTCATGGAACCTCGACTTCAGATCCTCCACATAAAATTTGAAAAGGTCCAGGGGGGTTGAGCCACTCTGACCTGTAAACAACGAATTTGACGCTCCTATTATAATAATAATAGGAAAAAAGATACAATAAGAATCTAACAAAGTAGGTAAATAAATATGGGGGGGGGGGGGGGGGGCATTTAGGTCTACAAGAGGGCCTGCCTATGGGCATCTGGCGGGGTATAACTCAAACACTGCAAAGCCACCCAATAAGAAAAACCCGTTATGTGCAACATTGCAAAAAATGAAATAGTATAGTAGTAAATTTAATATAAGAATAACAGCCTTTTAAGTGAAATAGTATCACACCAATGTAAATTAATGTAAAAAATAGGAAAAAAAAAGAAAAAAATGAACATCACCCAAGTAGCATTTTTAGACACAGCTTCGAAACAAATTTGGTAGCGGGAAACAGTTTTATAACTATTTCAATACTTATGTGAGATACAATGGTTTATGTACATTTCCGACATTTTTCTGAAATTGTTACCAATTATTTAACTTCTACATATAGCACAACAATATACTCAACAGTAATTGTTTCTACCATTAAGTGCAACTTTCCTTATGAAAGTGTTTCAGAAAGTAACGTTGTTTCATAAAATTTGCATCAGAAACATTTTTACAACTTTCATAAAATATCAACAAATTCCTAGTTGGGTTTTGTCCAATTGTTTTTTTAATGAGAAATAAGTGAGCAGCTAATGTTATTTACTACTGACCTAACATTGCAGAAAACCGGATATCTGCAGAGATGATGGGATACAATTCCACCCATAAGGACATTGAGGTTAGCTTTCCTTCTTCGTGCAGGTGGTCTAGAAGCGCCAAAAACTGATCCCGATTCTTCCGGCACTGCCTCTTCATCCTCCTCTTTTCCCGCTCTTTCTCCTCCATTTGTTCCTTCTCTAAAACCCGGATATGTTCCTCGAAGACGATTAACGCATCCTCCTTGTCCATAGCCAGCAAATTTACATCGTTTTTGAACGAGTTGTTCTCGAGAAGTAACACTTGGGCTTCGCTCCATGTCGTGTCATAGTTTATCTTCGTCATGCATTCTAATACCTCAGCTAATTTTTTCATGTTCCTCTTCTTCAAGACTTTGGCCTCTTCCTTCTCACGTTTCGAGAGGGAGAACATTACATCCTCGTAGATGTCTCGCCGGTCGGAATCCACAACGTTCTGCCAAATCTAAGGGGAAAAAAAAGGGTGTAATTGCAATATCTACAACCTACCATTAAAAAACGTATTCCTAGATACATAATGTTTACTGGTTGTGTGTAGCTGTTATATAATAATAATCATTTATTGATGTCAGTACATTAAAATGTTTACACAAGTACAAAAGGATCTAATAGATTGTCTTTAATAAATTTCTCTTAAGCTTTCGTTTTTAGGTATTCCTTGCTTCTCTGTTAATTGATTCATATCCTCATTAGGTAGTGTCATCAACGAATAATATAAAGGTAGCAATAATATGGTGTTTCATAGTAATAAAATATAATGTATTGAAAATGGCTGTCAAAATTTTAAGTTTTCTTACAAAAAAACTTACCTCTAAGTGTCCAAATATTTCGTCGCACCTATAATACTTGGTATTGGACGTTATCTTATCAGAATGTAACAAGAAGTCCTCCAACAATTCCTTGGATTTCTTCGCCTTCAGTCTATTTTCTTCCTTTTCATCCTTTTGCTTTTGCGTCTTGTAGGCGTTAAAGACCTGCTTTTTCTCGTTGAGTTTCTTGAAAGTCTCGTACCTAGGATCCGTGAAAATAATCTTGACGCACTGTTCCCAACTGGCATTTGAAGGTACGTTCTTGTCTTTTAATAGTTCCTTGAAGGCTTCCATAGCCTCCTTCTTGTCCTTGAACATTTTAGGTTCGGGCGTCGAATTACGCGAATCTTTCTGAGGTTCGCTATGATTGGACATGTTGGAGTCTTCATCTAAAGGAAACAAAAATTTAGATACAGTCTTTGTGATCAGCGAGATGTGCATCTACTTAGATTAATATTTATTTATTTAGCAATGCACTACCAAACAGATTATTCCAATTACAAGGTAGGAGAAAATAAGTACATATAAAACATATAGCCTATGAGGGTGGAAACAAAAGAATTTTTCCTGATTTTTGGGCGTCAGTTCCAGCAGTTGGCAAATAGACTAACGAATTTTGCCTAGAACCTGATCTAAGTGTCTGAATAGTAAACTTACCATAATTTATTATATTATGTATAATTTGCTGTGAAATAGTTCTGCTACTCAAGAAACTTTAAAACAAAAATTTGTTTTACAGTACCACTTGAGGAAAACCATATAAATGCCTCTAAATTTTGTCTATGTTTTGTATATGTACATTATAGTGAGGCAACCAAATAATTGATAAATATTTCAATTTGAATCACACAAAAGATTGATACCCAATTGTTTCAGTGTGTTAATGTCGCTAAATGAATCCCAGTGTTCTAAAAGTTTCATTAGTGATGGTGATTTTCATTGATTTTATCAAGGGTAGTTATGCCACAAAACACTTACTCCATTAACTTTATTGTATAACAATTGACTCCCAATTCCTCTGTGCTGTCATCGATGAAGATATTCAAGAATAATGGACCTAACACAGGGCCTTAGGGTACACTTGAGGTAGATACAAATTCCCCAGAGTAATCAATCAATCAATATGACGAATGCATATGTACGTTGAGTACTTAAATGTTAATTCCGTCTTAAAATTCCCTAAACCAAGTCTGCAACTGCATCTAACAATAAGTCATCTTGCTTGAAAAAGGAGTAAGAGCTTCCAATTCGTTTGGGAGGATAAGATGCATTGCTAGATAATAAAAGTGTTGCTACCTTCATACTAAACTAGTTTTTTAACAAATTCATGCCTTTGAACGATAAAATAGTTATACTGTCTTGGTCAGTATGCCCCTTAACCCTTTGAGCCCGGCGGTGCAACATTTGCATCAATTTTATGGTGTGATGCTGTCTTTAATATTATTTTAGACACGTACGAGTTCATGTTGTACCATTCTTGATGTTAATGGTCTTGATATTGACAGTCCTGATGAAGTTTTCCACTTTTTGGCGTTTTCATTTGCACTATGCCAATCGCACATTTCTGTACAATCCGGAACACTTTCGACTAGCATGCTATCGCACTCGCTCCTATGACAGGCTGCGCAGCGAATTACAGTACTGAACCCAAGGGGTTAATGACTCACATATTGATGTGAGCAACCAAAGAGTTATATTTATTACGATCATTGTACAGAAAATTTACCTTGTTTTGGAGGAGGAGTTGGTAATGAAATGGAAGCCAAAGTTGCAGCCATTGCAGCTTCCAACGCACTCTTTCCACCTGGGCTTGCTTCTGGAATAGAATTAGAAACTTAGTAACATATCTAGATGAACTTTTTTATAGTGTGTCGCACTTAATATGAATACATCCTTGTACTTTTGTTATTCTTAAAGATACCTAAACAAATAATTTTTGATACAACACTAGAGTTTCATAAACTGTATTGTCATGCATTACACCCCCCTATGATACACCTATGCCTAATAGTGACTGGAAACTTGTGGAAAGAGATAGAGTTTTCTAGAGTGTGGTGGGAGAAGATTCTCGATTGTGTTCTGGATGACTCTGGAGGCAATTTCGGAGTATATAAGGCGCAATTACCGGCGGAATGGGAAGAAAGTGAAGTTTGGTAACGAAAGTGAGGTTAAATATCAAGAAAACAAAGTGTAAAGGATATTTTGGTTAATTAAGAAGTATTGTATAATCTGTAAATAATTAATAAAGTGTTAGTGGTTTACCCCTTGTTAAAATAATTTAGAACCCACGGATTCATACAGGGTGTTTCCTAAGAGGCGGAAACACGCAACAGTATCTTTTGAGATATTTATGTTAAGCAAAGTATCTAAAAGTGGCCTACCATGACCATTTGAAGAAGACTAAATCACGACATCTCACTTTGTGTTGAAAATATCAAAAAAAGTTATTTGAAAAAGTTGCTCAGAATAAAATATTAAGTCAATATACTGATTTTCAATGCAAAATTTGCACTTTTGGTTTTTAGTTGTTTTGTGATGAAATTTTAGTGAAAATAATGTTCCAAATTAGAAATACTTAAAGCACAAAATAAGGAAAAAATCAAGTGTGAATTTTGCGCTGTAAATCGGCACATGGGCTAATAATTAGATTTTTAGCAACTTCTTCAAACAACTTTTTTCGATATTGCCAATGCGGGGGAAGTTATCTTGATTTTGTCCTATTCAAAAGGATGGAATAGGCTGCTTTTAGACATTTTGCTTTAACTAAATACCTAAAAAGATGTAGGTTATTAAACCTCTACCCAATAACACAAATCATGAATTTGCCTCTAAAAATAACGAAAATACAAGGGTTTGTTTACATTAGATGCGAGACACTATATAAAGAAAAACATACATTTCTGCTAGAGAATATATAAAAGATAGACCAGCAAAACATGTTCAACATGTTTTAAATAAAAACTAATGCAAACGTCTTACCAGGCACCGAGATGTTTGGAGAACTAGAATCAGTTGGTGGAGCACTAGGTAGAACAGGACTCGATGCTTCTTTGGGGGTTGAAGGACTCGATGGAGGCTTTGTTCTAAAATAATCGTACAATAACATCAAATTTTGTAGTAAAAAACAAAAACTACTCAGTTACATAAAACTTACTCTTCAGCTGTAATTTTTTTCTTTATTTCTTCCAACTCTGGAGGTATTACCCATCTTGACTCCTTAGTATTAATGTTGTGGTAGTATATTTTACCATTATCTGCCGTATATTCCTTCCATGGACACTGTGATAACAGCAACTAAACAAATAGAATATAGGGACTTAAATATAGAAATTCTGTTATAGCATCTTCCACTGAGCAACACCGACTGCAAATCTTGCCGCATGTCATGACGACAATACATGCACTCCAAGACATTTAGAGTAGCCACAATAGTGTGACTAGGTTATGTACTGCGTCACCGATAAAATTGTCAATTTCTGGTAGACTAGCCTTCTCTTTAATCGGGATAGTTACTATAATCTCGTTCCCAATAGTATCCGAGGAGCTACTCAAAAACTGATCAATAACAGTAAATGATCTTATTCTTTTGCCTATTCCCATAGCTGGCTTATTGCATACTGCAAATGAGCTACCATGGACCATGTCAAAAAGCTGCACTCAGCGCACACTACATGAAAATAACTTTCTCAGTGGAACCTATGAAACCGTCAAAGGCATCTGACATTCTTAGTGGAAGGTAAAAATTGCATTCAATTTCATAAAGTGCAGTCAGTGGAAGACGTCATTAGTAAACATCTATTATTTGTTGCCTAAAAAAGGAGCTGTTAAATTTACTTACTTCCGCAGGAGTTTTGAGCTGATCTGGCTTCTGCCACGAACTTTGCTTGGTAACGGAATTGTAATAGTAAGTTCTACCATCGGGAGCTTTATGTTCTGTCCACTGTTCACCTGGAACACCCGATCCCTGCATTCCAGGCGCTGGTATTCCTGGTCCTGGCATTCCCGGTCCTGGCATTCCGGGTCCTGGTGGTCCAGGAGGTCCGAAGTTTCCAAACCCGGGTGGAGGTACACTAAATGGTGGAATCATAGGGGGATATGGTCCCATGCCTGGCATAGGCACTTGGGGCATCAAAGGAGGAGTCCCAATGCCAGGCGGAGGTGCAAACGCTTGCGGTGGCATATTTGGGTCCTGAAACACAAACGCGTTATGGATCCAGAGAAGCTAACCTAAAAGTCACCGCCTAATATGGTGATTGCGCTTACCATTTCTTGTCATATAACACAAATTTTTCCTACTAGATGAATTTAAGCACAGAGTAATACTACACCACCTTAATGAATCATTTCTTGATATAAAACGCACTTTATAGATAATGCCGACGCCGTCGATTAAATTTTATTGAATATAAATACTAACTACTTTAGCAACTGCGCTCTTCTTTTATGCCGACATCTGTCAAAATACTAGATATTACTAATTTCTCGAATTGACACTAACCAAACTGTATTCTCAAAATGTCAAAATATCAGCATCTCAAATTCAGTGAACTCTTTGTATAGAGTTCACTGCTCAAATTATGATATTTGACTTTACTTATGCAAATATAATAAATACTGTATTCTTTACTATAGTCTATTTTATGGAACAAGTGTCATATTATTAAATATCCTAAATACCTGTTTTATATATACATTGTAAAAAAATCAAAGTTCAGTTTATTTCGTCATTAGTATAGGTATAAATAGGTCGATTTCTGCTCAGCAAACACAGTGATTCAACACGGGACAGACACTTCGTGGCGTAAATTATAAATTATTTCAGTTTAGATTAACTGTTAGTTTTGTTTCTGTATTTCAATGCTTCCGCCAGTTGTTAAATAAAATGCCATTTACCAAATAGTATTATACATGGATAAGATATACACCAGAAAAATAGAACACAGCAGTGTATATACATCATTAATTATTATAAGTATTATTGCACAGTGTTTACAACAGAACACCTCCATCATAACACGAAGTCTAATCTAGATTAGAATTCTCTACTCTTTGAGGAAGCAGATATTTATACGAAATACCGTAAAAAAATTGCACTATAGAAGCAGCTGAAGTTGTTATTATTAAATGAATTCTGTAATAATTTAATTAACTTACAGTACTCATTTTTCCAATCGTTTTGAACTTTTCAATAACACATAACGCGTAATATCTTATTTTGCAACTTTTTTCAGATTGAAGTTTCAACTATAACCTTTCCATCGGTTGATAGGATATTTAAACTCAATTTGGCGATCATCTAGATGTATAAAAAGCTCAATACAATAAACTACGGTTTAACCAATAATTGAAGTTTAAACAGAAGGTATAAAACCGCCAGTAAAGAGGTATTAGTGGTACAAACCTCTTCTTCTTCTTCTGAGTCAAGCGTTAGGACTTACAAGAGAATCAAATTTGATAAAAATTTTATTCGCTGTCGCTGTATTTGTATTATTGTTCCTTATCAAAAATAAACTAAGGTACTCCCGTGAGAAATAAATAAGGGTATTTGTGTTTATTTTCCAACGTAAATATCGGGAATAAACGGTTTTCAAACAATTGCAGTTGATAATAAAGTCCATAATACCTCCTTAGTAAAATAAATTACTAATTAATAGATAATATTCTAGTTCACATCAATCGTTTCCCTTGGACAAAAGTTGGATCAATGTGAGTATTTAATATCAATTTTCTCTAGAATAGGTATTTAAAAATCTATCCATAAGAAATTTACGTTATTTCAGGTCATTTACATAGGGTAGAGTTAATCAATAAAACACAGGATACTTTTAATTTATGAAAACAATTTAATGAAATCTAACCTCACTATGTACAAAACAAATAAAACGAGTGCTTGTATTTACGTGTATTATAAAATAAAACTGACTACAGCGAAATTTTTATTTAAAACAAAATACACATTTATACTGAATAAATACTTGACTACAAAAGATCTTGGAAGTGTGCAGAAATATGCTTAATACCTACTGTAACCATGTAAAAAAATCTTAATTACCTAGTTCTACACGAGATCCTAAATTAAATGCATTCTCGAAATGATCAGTCAAAACATAAGTCAGCATTGAGGACTGGACGAGGCATCTTTAAATTTTTTTAAATACATGAAAAACCTCTTTAAAACTGCCTTGTTCTATCAAAGGGTGGTTTTTCCTCAAATTTCTTCAAGACCGACATTGCAGTAAAGTGAGAGGACTATACCTAATTAATATTTTTATCGTTTTCTTGAGCTGGTCTATGTTGCCAGTGTAAATAATGGTGTTTCTACTTTTCGTTGCAAGAGTTACAGATCTAAATATCGTCCTCTCTCTCTACTACGTGAAAGTTTTTTTCCAGTTATTCAATAAATTTCGCCAATGCCTGGTGATAGCACCATAATACATCATTCTGTTAGTGACAACGGGGACCATAAACTTTATGTTAGGTACCAACTTCATTAAAAACTTAACCATATTCATACTTGTTGGGTTACAAGTTTAAGAAAAATAAACAAAAGCTATTATTAATTAGTCTTTCAGGGAGATGCTAACAACTACTTAAATCTAATCACTCATCGATTAAGAGGTTCTGTTTACAGTTCTTCTTATTTTTGTAATCGTTTGAATCTCTCATTGTGCCAAAGACTTCCTGGGAGGCGTAAGTTACATATAAATAGCCATCGGTGCTAGCATGTTCTGTGTAAATCTCTGCCAAAGTTAGAGAAAGGCTCAACATCGACCTATTATTTACCAGTAAATATAGAGCTTGATTGGAGGTGAGCTTGACTCGATTCCTGCAACAAATAAGTAATCAGCATCAGCATTGTGTGTATACAGAAAATTTAGAAAAATGTGTTTTATGTAATCGACTCGAGTTTTTGTTTTTATTTTATGCAGAATTGTCAGTTTTTTCTTCCCTCAGAACTGCTACTAAAGTAGAACACAGTGAAAACAACAAACCTCGATTTGTTTGACCAATTTGGGTCTTTTTGAACACAAATATTGAATGTAAGTACTTAAAAATCCAATCTAGGTTCGTTTCAAATGGTCTAGATGGAACAACTAGAAGAAAAGGCATTTGAAAGAGATCTTTGAAATAGCTTATGTTTAATATTGACAAGTCATAAAAACTTTCAGCCCCTGATCTCCATTTGCTTTTGATATCATTGACAATACATGCCCCAACAAAACTATTTTACTTAGCTAGACTAATTAAACAAATAGTTAGATTATTATTTTATATATTTTTTTAGATTTTTTAAATAATTTTAACCACTTGAAAAATAAAAATTTCTGAATTTAATAATTACTGTTACTATTAATTGTTTCATTAAACACAAATTGATGCAAGATCTTTTATGATCGGCTTTATGTACCTCCTGTTTAATGCAAGTATATTGTAAGCGCATGTATAATAATACATAAAGTTGCATTAAAAATTCACATTGAAAAGAAATGGGTGCAAGACTTACAAAAAATACTTTTTTATTAATTTTATTATAAAAATATCTATTTTTATAGTTCAATATTACTTACGAACTAAATTTTTTTAGTTTTTATTGATCGTCATAAGTACTATTATTACTTAACTTCTGATCATAAATTAATTTTTTTTTGTGTTGCATCTAATTTCATTAACTCTTTCACTGTGGCACTTGCTTCGACTAGGTGAGCTGTCCATACGGCTGCGGTAAGCACTGTCTGAAAAATCTGCTTCACACAGTTAACGACCAATATATATTAATTGTATTTCTTTTTCTTTATTGTTATTTTAATATGGCAAACAGTAAATAAAACATATTTAAAAAATAAACGCCGTGTTAAAATAAACAGAAAATTTTTCTTAGCTACACAAACCACAAACAAAACAGCTTCAAAAGCAGTACTGACACACAGTGCGCAGAGCAGGACAGTGTGGGAGACGATTTTATCCTGTAGTAATCAATAAAGATGATGATGATTAAAATATATTTTATCTACCCATCTTAGATTATACTTTAATTACTCAACGGCTTTTAAACATGTAATAGTATCCATAAACCAATAGCGTGATTTATTACAACTCCATAGTGATTTACTTTTACACCAATCACCTTTAACTTCATACCTAGCCTGTCCAATCGATGTAACGCGCAAAATAAAATAGAATGGTCCGTTATTATTGAAGGGAAGTAGGTGATTTGACATGTTTAAATAGATAAAGTATAGTATTCAACTCCAGATAATGGTAATAACACACTTGATGATTTACAGCACTTACCTAGGGCGCGTGCTGCAAATTTCATTTGCATGAGTTATTACTTAAATTATCGCTCATTAAATAATATACTATTATTTCGTCCTATACTATTACTACAGTACTAAATGCATAGAATTGCGTAAAGTGTTCTTAACAGCACTATAGTCTGTTTTTAAACCAGGAGGAGTGTTTTAAATTTAACGCGCTAAATCATATATCTGTGACTGGATACGTCCTCGCCAGTTTTACACAAAGCAAATAGTTGCAAATTTTGACATGTAAAAATTTTAATTTCATGTCATAAATTATTTCGTTATAATTTCTATATTATCGTTTGCACATTATATATCAGTTTTTAATCCCTTTTGTATAAATCTGAAGGTAAAAGTGGCTAATTACTTGGTGCCTTTATATGGCATCAATGATATGGATGCTGTATAAAATATCTAGAGGTCAAATAGAGTTCGATGCATTATGTAATGTAATAAAATACACGCAAGAATACTGTAGTCGTGTATTGTTGGTTGCCCAAAACGCCAAAAAGGTTTTAGTGTATTTATTTTCTGGTTACTTTTATGGTGTGAATGGAACTTCCATGTTTACTCCTCCTGATTTAAAAACAGACGCTGTTATGAAAATCATAACATAAGGAAATTTTAGTACTATTTAATCATAGAACATGTAATTGTCAATTGACTTGGTCGGAATTCATAGTTTTCTGGCGGCATCCGCCTTTTCTTTGATGAATTCATTCATTTTTTGCTCAATATGACAGTACAAGACAAATTCAGAAAAAGTTTTTGAGAAACAAATTTGTAAATAAAAATTCCTGAGATAGAAGTTACCTTGGATATTAGCGTAACCATGGTTTTATTTGGTTTTTTGGAGTTTTGGCTTGTCTCGTTCTTATAAAGGGATATCATTAAACATTTCTATGTGTTTTATGGAAAAAATAGTATAATAAAATAAAATGTGTTACGATACTGGTAACACTGGTAACGTTATCTGCTTCTTATGTTACTTGAGAATTTAAAAAAACTCGCTACCCTCATTCTTCAAAATATTCTCTCATAACGTAAAAAACACCTTAACATTATCGTAAATTGCTATAAAAACTTTTATAATAGTTAATTTAAAAGTATTTTTTTTAAGTCTTGTACCCATTTATTTTAAAATGATCTTTTAATGTTCCTTTATATATTATTATGCATGTGTTTATGATATAATTGCATTAAACCCACCCTTACTCGAAATTTTATCCCACATTTTCTAGTGTGTAGCTCTGTTAAAAAAAAAATTGTTACATTGTAGGTATACCTTTTCTTATTGTTTTTTGTTTCTGAATATGCTGTTTTTATTCACCAAAAACCACTTACCTTATTATAGTTTGGAACTGTGACATAGTAATTTCTTGTGGTACTAAGAACTTTGACTTGTCCAGTAGTGGCAGATGAGTTTCCCTGTGAAATCTTTGAACTATAACCTAGAAAAACAGAATTGTGGGTTAGCTAGAATAAGTGAACATAAATTATACTAAAATGTATGCCAATATTCGCATTTCGTAGTTTTAAATCGACTAATCTTTCAACCGATCGAAGTTATTGAGAGAAACTTTATAACACTACTCTTGTTATAATTCTGTTTAAGTCTTATACATGGAGTAAGCGGTCTAAATCAAATCAAATCTAAGGATCCCGCACTATTCCTTTGGAAAATTGGGTTACATTGAAATTATCTACATTTTTACCATGGTGATAGATTTTGCCCTTCTGAATAAAAATCTTAATGGATACAATCTTAAACAAGCTAATTCTTTTTACTGCACATTTTATATCATTGTTGCACATTCTATAGGAGACTCTTCGCAGTTTTTCTTGTAAACAGTATTAGTTTTAGACATTTTTTGTTTCATTACAAGACATAAAAATTTATTTATTTTTTTTAAAATAATTAATAACTTTCATATTTATTGAACGATTTTGTTCAATAAAGTTCTTCCTCTATCTAACACTAACTATCCAAATAACAATACAATTGGACTTTTCGTTCTTAAGTTATTGTGCTTACAAGAAACGTGATGGACGTATAGACAGACAGACAGACGGACATTTTGAAAGTTTGTTCAGAATTTGAACGTAAACACAGTGATATGAATTTTTTTTCTCTGTGAGCGATATTACCGATTTTAGAAATGCAATATACTCTTTGTTTTGTATTTGCGAAGAGTATAATAATCCACAGTTTTAAGATATGAGTTGTTAAAACTAGACAGTTTTTGACATTTTAAACATTCAGTATTTTCTTATTCTGTTTTACATTAACTTTGGGGGGAATAGACTAAAAGTTTTTATTTAAGTCTAATAATACCTAATCCTCAGAACGTTTATCAACTTTTATTAATAAATATGTCATATAGGTATATTTTTTGCTGATGACTAAAGGTTTTAAGCAAATTTTAAAATGATTTTCTATGCTTTATTGCCCCACTAGTTCAAATATAAACTTCAATTATGTATGTTTTGTGCTCTTTGGTGAAAACCATAATTAAAATAATTCAAAATCTGATTTTAAGATTGAATTTTCCATTTTCTAACCTTTTAGAACTATTCAATGGGCTTGTTCGGCATTTTTTTTTTATTTCATAAATCGAAAGTGCAAGTATACATTAATGGATCTGCAAAAAATCAGAATCATATTCGCACGTTTAGTATCTTAAAAACTATTACAAATTTCCATCTCGCGAAAATGGGGCGTGGCCAGGCGCTACGTCACTATACGCATAGACTTGGCGATCTCAATAGACTTGATGCTCCTTATTGGTTATAATTATAAGTGTTTTCGAAGTATTGTTTGTTTTGCTTACTACTTGACAGTAGGGGAGTACAATTTGGTGAAATGTCAAAAAATTACAATTTTCTCTCACTCCTGCCAGAACGAATTTTCGATTTCGACCCTGCAATTTACGATTATAATTCATCGCCGACCTTCTCCTTTCCGTGGACACATAGAACGAACTTCCACTCGACGTATTTATTTAGTTACCAGCGTTTAAAAATTCCATGTTTTTCGACTTTTCAGGTTAAATTTGAAAGGTCCCAGAAAGCCATTTTTCTTACGTCACTTGCGTATAGTGACGTCACAAATAAGCGCTCGGTTTTTGCAACTATTACTAATTTCAACTCCTTATATCTCGAGAACGGAAAAAGTTAAGAATACGAAATTTTAAGTGTATAATGAGAATATCGAGTACTATATGAAAAAGTATAAAAACCATATAAAAAGATTGTCATGGAACAAGCCCATTGTCTATTCTTTATATTTTGCTATTGGTATCCATTCTATGATTGTTATCAAAGACATGTTCAGCAACCCAAGCATTTTTAAATGCTCCATTTTTAATATGGACTATATGCTTCTTTAGTCTTATTATAATTAGAGGTTTCGTTTGACCAACATATTTCGAATTACGTCCAATAGTCCACTTTATTGACTATTGGGTCATTAATGGGCTTGTTCGGCATTTTTAATTATATAAATCGAAAGTGCAAGTATAAAGTAATGGGTCTGCCAAAAATCAGAATTTTATTCGCACGTTTAGTGTCTTAAAAACAATTACAAACCTCCATCTCGCGAAAATGGGGCGTGGCCAGGCCCTACGTTACTATACGCATAGACTCGGCGATCTCGGTCAACTCGAAGCTTTTTAGTTGTTATAATTATAGGTGTTTTCGGAGTATTGGTTGTGTTACGTACTTCTTGTTTGATTCAATATTAGTACAAAGAAAAATAATGTTAAGTATTGTATAATTCCAGAATGCACACAAGTACAAGAGTAGAGAAGCTTCAGAAAATTATTTATTTGTTTTACCATATCCGACCAAAACCTAAGAAGAGCATGACAATGTGGCTTTTCGAGAGGTCTGTGTTTTGATACGGGACCGATGCCGTTCGGTTCGGGAGAGAATTACAATTGTGTTAGGATGAACTTGGAAGAGGTATTTCTAATGGGTTTTCCGCAATTAACGAGTAAAAATCGGCTATCTCTCTCGCCTCACATTGTAGGAACGGGCATTGGATGGATTGTAGGGGAGTACGATTTGGAGAAATGTAAAAAAATTACAATTTTCTCTCGCTCCTATCGGGTTGAATTTCGATTTTGACCCTGCAATTTATGATGCTGATTCATCGCCGACCTTGCCCTTTCCGTAGAGAGATAGAACGAGCTTCCACTCGACGTATTTATTTAGTTAGGAGCGTCTGTTTTTCGACCTTTTTGGTAAAATTTGAAAGGTCCGAGAAAGCCACTTTTCTCTCGCTGGTGTCGAGCCGAATTATCGATTTAGCCCGTACAACTTGCTATCAGAATAAAGCTCCAATCTTCATCTTCCCATAGAGATGTCGCGAGTACTGCCACTTTAAGTATTTATTTAGTTATGAATTTTTAAAGCACGGACGATTTTCCGTTTTTACGAAAATGCGCCTTTTTTCTTTCGCACAGGCCGAGCCGATTTCCACTGTGAAGTTTACGATGTCGATTAAACGCCAATCTTCCTCTTTCCAAAGACACATAAAACGACTTTCAACTCCAGATATTTACTTACTGCTGAACGGCTGTTAGTGGTCGCGGTGTCTCGGTAGATCTCCGGGTTCAAAGTTCCGTATAATGTCGCAAACGGGAGAACTGTTTTTGCAACTATTACTAAATTCAACCCCTTATATCCCGAGAACGGAAAGAGTTAATAATATTAAATTTTAAGTGCATAATAAGAATATCGAGTACTTACTATGTAAAAACTATATAAAAAAGAATATCATGGAACAAGCCTGAAACTGCGACATATTTTAGGTAGGTATGACAGAATTGGTTGAACTGGTTCAGTAATCATTTTAGTATAAATAAAGGCATATTTTGTTTTGGCGTTTGTGGAACCCAATTCAGGCCAACGACATGCCGGAGGATTAATCCCCCTTTAGAGGAGTGTTCACATTCTAGAAACCTTGATCGTCTGGGAAAGTAATAGCATTCAAGAGCTTTAAAAAAAGTCAGAGAATTTCAAAAAAATTGTGGATAATATTTGTTTAATAATGTAAGTTCAATAAACTTAAGCTGTAATCATATTTGTATGTAAATGTTTTTTTATTTCCATATAAATATTACTTAACAGCATTAGCAGTGTAAATAAATTAATTAATTAACATTTATTTATACAACTGGATATTTATTTGAACCAGATTCGCAATTAAATTTTTATTTCACATAAGTTAATAGAGCAGGCGCTGTAGGACATTTCACTTGCAAAATTAGGGCAGTTACTTGGAAGTATAGTAGTATAATATTAATCGTAAAATAAATTCAAAAATGTTTCTAGTTGAAATAGGTTTAAAATGCCAGGATACGTCAAGATTTTAAATTTAAGCGAAAAGAAATGTCTGTCTGTTTGTCTGTCTGTCGGTCTGTCTATCTGTTGGTCTGTCTGTAACTGTTTTTGTGCGCACGTTTTCTCTAGAACGGTGAAATTTTGTACTGTGTGTATTATAACGAGATCTGGAACTGGGGATTGTTTTTGAACTTATCGGTTTGGGGGGTAAATACGGGAAAATAGGTAAAGTAAGCTCGTAAGGGTGCAAAAATTTGGGATTTGGTGTATAATGATATACTAGAAACCAAGACCTCAGATTTTTTATAATATTTTCCATCCCCTCCCACCACCCCACTTAATTATTAAAGGGGTTGATAAAATTGAGATAATCACTTGATGATGATGATGATAGATAATCACTTAAAATTTGGTACATACATGTATTGTAATGACGTCGGATTGAGATGGTTCCATTGAAGGGGAGGGGTGTGGTGGCGTAATTTGAGAAAATAAGTAGAACGAGCTAACAAGAGTCCAGAAACTTCATTTTCGGCGTATATTCTAAAAGCCAACGCCAATTTTTTTATAGCATCTACCTCAAATGTTAAAATTCTGTGACCAATTAGGTCCACATACTAAAGTGCAAATATAGTTTTCCTTTAAAGAAATTTGGATATTAGCCCTTTAGCAATACTAAATAAAGTACATGATATTTGATCTGTAGCTTTGTCAGCTCAATAAATGCCTTGCTCTGATTTTAATATTATGAAAAATGTATAGAAATAATATTCAATCGTAAAGAGATCAATTATAACAATTGTGTAATAAAACATTATTTTTTTATTGAAAATAATGGAATTTTCAACTTTGACAGGCGTATATCTCATGAATAATGCGAGATAAAAAAAAATATCAGGAATGAATTTTATTTACAATTAAATTTTACATTAGAAAAATTCTGTGCACAAATTCAATAAAAAGGTAATAATCAAAAATATCTTCGTACTTGCCAAAAATGCTAAGAAAATTCTGCCCATTTATACGGGCCCTATACAGATTACCTGTTTTAAATCTAGTCGCGTTTTTGGCGAGTATGAAGATATTTTTGATTATTAATTCAAATTTGTAGCAAAAAATGTGAAATAACTTTGTTTCTAAATTCACCTCGTTCCGAGTTAAAGGCCATTAGTTCTTGACAATACGTCATATATACCTGTTTATACCTCTAAAACTACTAGAGATATATTAACAAAATTTGTCACAAAGGGGTTTTAAAGGATACCCTATGAGATGGTGGTAATCTTTAGAAAAAATCCCTAATACAATTTACCTGAAAATGTACCCCATTTTCACCCTCTTAGTCCGCACGTCTATGGAATAAATTAAATAGGTATATGCGCTTTTAGTTACCTTCAAGAGGTGTATAACTGAACCAAGTTTAAAATAAATTGGTTTATTAATAACTGAGCTAGGTAGGTGTTACCATGAAGAGTGGGACACACTGTATAAAAAAAATTGAAAAATGTTTATCCCAGACATTTGTTCAAGTTTTAAACAGTTGAGGAGATATCGTCAGTCAACGCACTAGTCGCACTCATCCTCATCCTGTATAATTAAGTACACTAGAAAGAAATTACTAATAAGTCGACAAACTATTTTTTTTTCCGATTTGCATTTATAATGAACTATTTATTTTCTTCGTTTCTAAATACTAGATTATTCGAATTTTATTACCGATTTTTGAACTAAATATGCCAGTTTTAAGCAGTAGGTAGAGGTGTTTTAAAACCTCATGAGCCGTGACCTTCATATGCGCAGAGACATAATCCGTCCTGTTGACTCAGTTACACTTCTTAAAAATATTATATTTATTGTTTACAATTTATCCCGAGCTCTTGTTTATGTATACAGCAAGGCAGCCTCCAGTGTCTTCAAAAACATACTTATAACTCAGATTAAACTTTGCCTTTTGCGCATTTCACGGCTCATGAGATTCTGAAACACATCTATGCTTAAGGGTAAGGTCCACATATTCATCATCGGTTCTTCGAAATAGTTAAATGTCGTCTATCAGGTTAATTTTGAATAAATGGACATTAACGACAGATTTGTGACGAAAGAAACTTATTATTGTTAAATCCATTAGATAAGGATTTCTGTAAATACATATAATCAGTAATTCTGAAAATAAACATAAGATAAGGTATTTGCAACAAAAATGCAGGATTCGAAAATTAATATTTTATTGGATGTCTGTTTTTAATCCCCAGACAATACCTGCTTAAATTTAATTTATGTTAGATATCTCTTCAAAATTCTTTGAATAAATGGTATAAATGATTCTCAATAATTTATTTAATATGTGGAAAAGGGTACAGCAGAATAAGTAAGGTAAAATGGCCCCAAGTACAATTTTTCGTTTTCATTTTTATCTTTGCAAGTTGTGCGTTAATTATTATAAAAATAATGGAAAATGTATAAATATGAAATTTAAGTACATCTTAGGAAAAAAATTGTGCTGATTTTGCTGCCCCTTTCGTATAAAAAAAAATATTAAAGAAATCAAATAATAATTTTTTCAAGAAAATTATGATTGTACACAGAATTTTTACCAAGAATACACTGCTATGAGTAGTGTCAATTTTTTTCAAAATTACACACTTAAAAAAACTGTTACAACGCAATGTTTAATGGTGGTCGACATTAAAACTTTATATATCCCTATTTCTTACGTTTCATTCGTTCGGATAAGTACTGCAAATGAGGAAGAGGATGACAATTTCCAAAATAGATAGGGAGCCGGCTGTACAGATTTCCTATGAATAAGATACATGAAAAGCTTTGTATGAGTGAATAAGTACTACCACAGACCTACAGGGAGCCACTTTTCATATAAGCAAATTTTGCCCGCGTCATGGAATTTTACCGGAAGTGACGTCAAAATGTGAGGATACGGGCAAATAAGAAGAGGCACTCTATTTTTTTAATAACTAAAAGGCTTGGACTTTAACTTAAAGGAATAATAATTCGTGTATTCGAAACCTTGAAAGGGGACGCATGTGATGAAACAATACATTCTAAGCAACTTTTGTAATATGATCAATTTTCGGAAAATCTTCGGTTTTTGAATGATCTCATTGAAATAACAAAAATCACCATAACTTTCTAAAATTAAATAAATAACATAATTGTTTTATTAACTATTATTATCCATTTGAAATTTTTTTAAAAATTATGCTTTCTCAAATTTTTCATGAAAAAGAACTTATTTTCTAAAATGTATTACTTCCCTCGCATACCGAAGGGAAGTATTGTATTCGAGAAAAAATCACCCTCCGAGATTTTTTCGGATTTTGACGTTTCAGAACACGTAGATTACGAAAATATAGGTTTTTCAATTCCGTCAGTCTGTCTGTCTGTCTGTTGGTGCATTTACTAAAAAACTACTTGACGGAGAGCAGTCAAATTTGGTAGGTAGTTGACGCTACTGTCAGCGAAGAAATGGTAGAAATTTCGGTGGAAAATATACAGGGTAGAATTTTTTCTTGCTCAAATTTAAAATTTCCACGTTTCATGACACGCTTAACCCATTTCAGAAAAAAAAAATTTTTTTCACCAACATTTTTGAAATTTTTTTTACCAAGATGAAAAAAAAATTTTTTTTGCTCAAATTTAAAATTTCTACGTTTGATGACACGCTTAACCCTATTTCAGGAAAAAAAATTGAAAATTTTTTTCACCAATATTTTTGAAAAATTTTTTACCAATATGAAAAAAAATTTTCTTTCTTCAAATTTAAAATTTTCACGTTTCATGGCATTCTAAGCCTGATTAAAAAAAATACTTCCCTTCGGTATGCGAGGGAAGTAAAAATTGAATTTTTTTTTCCAACATTTTTGAAATTTTTTTTACCATCAAAATAAATGGAAATGTTTTTATTTCTTCAAATCTAAAATTTCCACGTTTCATATCGTTCTAAATCTATTTAGAAGAAAAATTAGAAATTTTTTTTACTATTTTGAAAAAATTTTACCACCAAGATTTTTTTTCTTTGTTCAGATTTAAACTATCCACGTTTCCATGTCATTCTAAAACTATTCAAACGAATTTAAAAATGTTTTTGAAAAATTTTAAAAAAAATTGAAAACATTTTTAATCTATTTGTCACTACTATAGAATAGATGTAAACTTTTTTTTGCTCAAATTTAAAATGTTCACGTTTCGTAGCATTCTAAACCTATTTAAAAAATATGTATTATTTTTAAATTTTAAACTTTTTTTATCACTACTGTAGAATAGAAGGAAACTTTCCTTTTTGCTCAAATTTAAAATTTCTACGTTTGACATTTTAAACCTATTTTAGAAGAAAAAAATTTGAAAATTTTCTTATCAACATTTTTGAAAAATTTTTTAAAAAATTAAATTTTTTAACCACCACTATACTTCCACTCCATTACGTGAATGTTGGATTGAAAATGTGACAGATGGCAATAATATCTGGCATATGCACCTATTATACTTTTATTGAAAAATGTACAGGGTGGTCATCCCAAGAAATAATTCAGTCATGGTGGACATTTGTAAAGGTATTTGCGCAAGCCTGCCATATGTGGCACCTGCTATTTAGTATTAAACTTTTGCTGTTGGATGAGCAATCTGTATATTTTTTTGACCAAAACTTATCAAGTTTTCTTTGTAATAATAGCAATAACTATATTCCGATTATTATTCTCAATGTCATTTCGTAATTATTAATTTTTTAGAGTGACCGCCATGCACAAATAACGAGGGAAGTTCTGTGTAAATACCTTTACCGATTTTTTTAAAAGTATTTCAAAAATGCATTTTTGTTACTTAAAAAATTATATTGAAGTTCAAGTATCTCAAGGTCCTCTGATGTTTCGAAAATTGTTCGTATTCTAAAAGGTGTTTACAATGTATTGTTTCAACAGATACATCTCTTTTTTAAAGTTCCTGTGATCGAAACATTATTTTGCATCGCATCTTTACTTCAATTTGTGGAAATATCGGTTTTACTAAAAACCAAAGTCATTTATTTATTCTATTGAACACTTTTTACATAATTCAAACATCACTTTTAGTAATCGAGAAAATAACCTTGGGAATTTTAAATGGAACACTCTGTATATTTACCTAAAACTTCTGTTTTATGTCCATAGATAATTTAATATCAACGTAAATAGCACGCAAGTTGTAGTAAAAGTCAAATTTTTAAAAAATTTTCTTGTACGATTTTTTGTGTCAACAATTTACGTTTCATGAATAATAAGACGAACAACGATAATCGGGTGATGATGGGGCCATTTTACCTTATTTATTCTGCTACACCCTTTGAAAATTTGTTTGTACTTACCGGTATTTTCGTGGGGAACCTATTTCTTATGGCTAGAACTTCTTCTTTCTTTACTTCTGAAAAAAATAAAACAATTAATGCGGATTAAGTCTAAATATTTACATAGGGATTTGATAAAAAGTGCATATGATAAAGTTTGCTTGCATTGTGATGGAATAATTTAATAAATGCCGCCAAAACTGGTCTAAGCTTACGAACCTCATGACTGCTTATTTCCGGACATTTTACAACGGGGAATAATTACACAGAAAATTCGAGATCAATGTGATAAGTAATTTCAGAAATATACAGCTTTAAACATGAACCTATGAAAAAACTGACGTCACTTACTCCCAAAAATCTCGAAGATACGTTTAATGTGTGAAGCCGGTTATTTGGAAGCAGATTCACCTATCAATAAAAATATCTGATCAATAATGGCAAGCAACGTTAAAGTTGTATAATGAATAAGATGTAAAAGAATATTTATTTTATATAAAAAATTAACACGTGGAGAATAAAGAAAAAGATAAGTTTCATAAGAAAAGAACATTCTAAATTCTAACATTTAAATCATATGTATAGCAGTTAATATTATTCACATAATTCGTGTTACATTATATTACATTTATATCAGCTATTAGCGAAAGCACACTTTGAGATATGTTAAATTACCATGGGAGTAAATGACGTCACACAGGTGTTAATATGAGAGCGCGCTATTGGTTAATTTTGAAGTCTATAGAGACCGTAGAATATTCTAGTTTTTTTGCATTTCGCTCCAAAATCAAAAGATCTTTCAGAAAATATAATAAAGAAACATGCTAAACGAGCCTATGTATTGTTTAAACAAGATCAAATCGGAAAAATCAAAATACGCCTTAAATTATTAGCAGTTATATTCACATACTGGAGTGCGAGTTCAAGGTGTTTTCGTTTAAAGGGGTCGGAAATCTGGATGTGGAAGTAGTAATTCTTGGGCAGCGGTTTTTATTTTTATTTCCACATCCATGTAGGAGTGGAAATATAGTAATCGTAAAAAAATAGAAGCCAAGGTGGCAGATGTTTTTATGACATCTGCCACTCCCACCATCACCCTCACTACATTATTAAAGGGGTTAATAAAATAAAGATATTGACTTGAAATTCGCATATAGGACACGTGCATTGTGTGACTAACATAAACTCAAATATTACATTTTTGTAAGTTTATACTAATTTTTAATGTTATTAAGTTATTATTCGGATTTCTGGATACCTGGTGTAATATTAATGAACTCTCTCGCATATGATGCATGTATATTCTTTTTAACATTGATTTTTATATGTATATTGTTCTATATTCTGATCTATTTATTTTATATTTTTATACGTTCGAATTTTACTTCTTGTAAGTAAATTGAAATGATTTTATTGAGCGCCAAACAGTTTCTTAAAAGCTGTTAATATTATAGACTATAGAACACCATTAGCATGACCATCTACAATCTATAGAATGACTCTTACACAGGGTCCAACGAAGTCGGTTCAATAAATGCTCATCGATCAAGATAACAATCTAAATAAATCAAACTCAGTATCTGAACGAACAAAGTATTAATTTATTAACAAATTTGAACTTGGAATGTAATTAACAAATTTAAATAACAAAATCTAACTTAACTAAAATGATAAATATGGCCTTTATTTAAAATAAATATGTACCATGGATTTCTGATATAGTAAAGCTTTACCTTGTCTTTCTTTCGACTCGAGTAATGTTATATTATAACCTCTAACTGGTTATTATGATCCTTGAAATATTATGTCACTTGACTGACTTTTTAACCTCTCAAGGCTTCTTCTTCTTCTTCTTTACTGGATTGACGTTTGTTTCTAACCTCCAATTTATTTTCAAGATTTTCTTGAAGTATTTCTATCACTTGCTTGACGTTTGAAATTTCTTCACCATATAAATTTGCTAACTGGATTAACAAATACTTCCCTCTTCTAAATCTGCTTTCCGGATAATCTACTTCGTAATACTTTCAAAGTATACTCACTTCTTATATTTAATCAACTTTTACAATTTATTCTTGATATCAATATATCTGGATTGTAATATCCTAACCTTCAACTTATTCACCACTTTTATTTTCAATTTATTATTTATTATTGGATGAATATATTTCGCAGCTCGCTGTTCAGCGGTGTGTGATCAACTGATTTGTTATTTTTAGTCGTTTCAATGGGTTAATTTCCAATATTTCAATTGTTTTTTTCTATTTTGATCTAATATTTCACAATTTAATTTTAATTTAAAATTTAAACTATTCAGTTTTGTTTGTTCTTTACCTTAAGTGAATACTGTTTTTAATTCTTTATTTTTCCTGATAAGTTTCTTATTCTACTTTTCAGGATTAAGTGAATAATTATAATTACTCGAAATATATTGACATATTACATACACTTTCTTAAAATCTACTTATAACTACAATTAACAATTCCAATCTCAAATAAATACTAATTCATACATTTAGATGAATAGCAATGATAAACACAAAATGCTAGTAGTTAAAAACGTACTGCAGTTTCCATACTGACAGAATACTTATATTATAAACTAAAACAAGAAATTGATACGCCAACAAACATTTAACATCATACTATTAGTCCTTTCTTTCTGCATGATGTGAAATATCATTTACAAAACACCTTTCTGCAATGATATTTGAAAATATCTGAAAACTTAAAATGTCATTCAGTGTTTTGTAATATATGGACTTACTATTTCTAAAATAATTACGCTGCACTGCAACTACTGTTGATAGTCTTTCATTCAATATTCATTTTGTGTAGATTTACAGTGTTTCTACACAAAATATGATTTTCAGCCCTAAGTTTTGACATGCATGTCAGATTTTATAAAATTTACTTTTTTGTTTTCCAATTTCATTCTAAATCATTTTAAATG
This sequence comes from Stenurella melanura, assembly GCA_963583905.1. Classification (NCBI taxonomy): domain Eukaryota; kingdom Metazoa; phylum Arthropoda; class Insecta; order Coleoptera; family Cerambycidae; genus Stenurella; species Stenurella melanura. The sequence goes on from OY757315.1 coordinate 16,784,970, forward strand.
AGATTGTGATTCTCTATCAGTTCATGTTTTATTATATACTATTTAGAATAACCTTGTTAAACTAAAATAACTTCATTTTATGTTTATTTAAATATTTTGTTCGTATTCAATATCAAGTTTCATTCTCTGCATCCTACTCGATGAGAATAAGTGAACTTGAATCAATTAAATAAACCACAGATACTCCTGCTTCTGTATGATCCGTTAAAGTAAAACTGTTATGATTAATTCCTAAAATACATACAAATTTGTGAATTTTATTTATGATTTCAAACACGACACTTAGGTAGTGTTCCACAGTGTGGATATACAGCATAAAATACTGATATTTACAGGTTGGAAATCCAACCTATAATTAGCGGTCTATTATTAATAATCAATGATTTAAAAAAATTATATGCATCCTATCCGAGAGAGTTCATTAATGTTACACAGGTACCTAGAAATGTAAATAAAAACAATAGAAATGAGTATAAACTTACAAAAATGTAATATTTGAGGTTATGTTAGTCATTCAATGCGTCGTATTGTAATACATCGTTCAAAATAGACTTAAAGGTGCTACCGAAGAGAAAGAATCCAATCCAATATGGCGTCCATATAAAACAAAAGTTACAGTCAAGAATTCAAGAACAAAAGACACTGTTATTTTCTCTTGCCCTTATTGTAAAAATCTTTAAAAATGCCCAAAGTTGAAATAACGCAAAGAAAAATGAAGGATTTTAAAAAGTGCACGATTGTGATTTTTCTCAATTATTTTAAAAATTAAAAAACTTAGATTAAATCTAAAAGCATCTCTGAGCAGGTGCTTAAAAAAAAATGCTCTAAAATTTTCTTCATTCAACCAACTTTGTACAGTTCATAACAACGGAGAAAGCAATATATGCAACCCCAATTTGAGACACACTGTATTGTGAAGCGGCCATTTTGAATTTTTTAATTTCGTCTAAATATTTATAATTTGCGAAAATCCCCAAATACATATTTTCAGACGAATCAGACCATAAATTACAAAACTTATCCGCCATATTGACACCGCCATTTTGAATTGTTAAATTTCGACCAGTTATTTATAATCTGCAACCTCTATAACTCTCAGATACCGATTTTCAGTTGAATCAGGCGATAAATGATAAAACTTATCAGCCATATTGACGTCGCCATTTTGAATTTTTGCATTTCGGTCACATATTTATAATTTGCCACCAAAAAATCTCCATATCGCTCGTTCGGAGGAAAAGTGACACAACTCAAAAAACATTATTTTTCAGGAGAAGCAATGGGCTTGTTCGGCATTTTTTTTTTATTTCATAAATCGAAAGTGCAAGTATAAATTAATGGATCTGCAAAAAATCAAAATCTTATTCGCACGTTTAGTATCTTAAAAACTATTACAAATTTCCATCTCGCGAAAATGGGGCGTGGCCAGGCGCTCTCAATAGACTTGATGCTCCTTATTGGTTATAATTATAAGTGTTTTCGAAGTATTGTTTGTTTTGCTTACTACTTGACAGTAGGGGAGTACAATTTGGTGAAATGTCAAAAAATTACAATTTTCTCTCGCTCCTGCCAGAACGAATTTTCGATTTCGACCCTGCAATTTACGATTATAATTCATCGCCGACCTTCTCCTTTCCGTAGACACATAGAACGAACTTCCACTCGACGTATTTATTTAGTTACCAGCGTTTAAAAATTCCATGTTTTTCGACATTTCAGGTTAAATTTGAAAGGTCCCAGAAAGCCATTTTTCTTACGTCACTTGCGTATAGTGACGTCACAAATAAGCGCTCGGTTTTTGCAACTATTACTAATTTCAACTCCTTATATCTCGAGAACGGAAAAAGTTAATAATACGAAATTTTAAGTATATAATGAAAATATCGAGTACTATATGAAAAAGTATAAAAACCATATAAAAAGAATATCATGGAACAAGCCCATTTAAAATTTTGAATTTATTAAATTCCAAACTTCTGTAACATCACATTATTTACGTCTGGGTATGCCGTTGCTGTAACTGAATGAAATTTAAAAAAATAAAAAAAATTGAAAATTTTACTTCAAAATTCAATGCTGTAAAATATGTGATGTCACAACGGGGGGGGGGGGTTGCCTCAAATGTGACAACCTGTGACATAGGGGGCGGAAGGGGTAGAAAAACCTTGAAATATACGTGACGTAATTAATGGATGGCCCCTTAGGAACAATCGATTTTCTTTAAATAAACGGCATTCGATTCGTAATTGATAGTATTGCAAACTTGGGGGTGGATGCCACCCTTTTTCGGGGGTGGAAATTAGTAAACTCAAAACAACCACAGAAATCAATAGGGATGAATTCTAAGCAAAAAATGTTCTATGAAGTTTTTTCGATAAATCAATATTTTTCGTGTTATCCGCGACTGAATATACATGTTTTAGAGCGATTTTTCATTAACAACTCGAAAACCTTACGTTTAATCAAAAAATCATTAGGAGCAATAATGAAACTAATAACCCAACAAACCGATTGTTTTTTTTTTTTTTTGTAGATGCAATACGAACTGACTTATGGCTCGTTGAAGGTTGTTTGTTCGCCGAGAACTGAATTCGAACCTTTGGACTTTAAATAACAGAAAAACGAATTTTTTGATGAAAATTTGTTAGACCTTACTTGAAAATACCTTTAAAATGAGCTTTAGTAAAAGTTGTTAGCATAAAAACTTACGGTTGTCTCGTTTTTTCGGAGGAAAAATTCGCAATGAAACCAATGGCTTCACTCCAAGAATTGAAATTAAACGTAATCAATTTACAATTTACTTAGGTACTAACAATATGTTCTAGAAGTTTGAGCGATTTAGAGTACCTGAATTTGAAAAAAAGTTTGATTCAATTTCGAAATTTTTGAAAAAAAATGTTCCTTTTTTTCACAATAACTCAAAAACTAAAGAGAATACGTAAAAAATGCAAGAGTACAAAATGCAAAGGGTATTTTTTGCAAAAAAAAAAAATTATTTCTCTAGGATGAAAATTAATTGAGATATCACTGTTTTAGTTCACATTTGAGTGCGAGGGCCACCTTCCTCGAGCCCTTTAAACTCTAGAATCTCAAAAACGAAGGTTTGAAGGAAGTTCAACTTTACAGGCCTTGTAGCCCTTGAAATTCCCTGCAAAATGGTTTTTGGAGCGACTAGATATCTTAAAAAAATTAAGGAAGTTGAGCCACTGGTTTCATTGCTGATTTCTCTTCCGAAAAACCGAAACAACCATTTTATCTTCACCATAACAAACATAAGTTTTTATGCTAACGACTTTTACTAAAGCTCATTTTGAAGGTCTTTTCAAGTACTTTAAAAAAAATCTAACAAGTTATTTTTGCTCCCGATGATTCTCTTGATGAAACGTAAGGTTTTCGAATTTTTCGTGAAAAATCGCTCTAAGGCATTATTTAGATGTAAAATCAACATTTTCAACTCGAAAAATAATGATTTCGGTATCGAAAAAACTTCATAGAACATCTTTTGTTTAGAATTCGCCGATCGATTTCTGTGTTTATTTTCAGTTTGTCAATTTCCACCCCCAAGATATGAGCACACGTTCGGACCACGTAGACCTTGCAATACTATCAATTACGAATCGAATGACGTTTATTTAAAGAAAATCGAAATTTCCTAACCGAGGTCCGAGGTAAAATGCTTCAATGGCTGCGTTCATCCGAGCAGATCGCTACCTGAGCGCTCCTTCACTGATCGGTGATCGCTCTGCAACCGGATGAACGGCTCAGGGGCTCAGTGCTGTCCGCTGTCGTTTGTCGAATTTGTCATGGTGTGATTGTTTTGAATTTGAATTGTAAATTGTAATTTGTAATCATAATTTTATATTAAGAGACTAAGAGTTTTATAATTATGTTAAATTACGGTTTTTCGTTGTATCCTTCCTTAGCTTTGCTCGTCTGTTGAAATGAAAAACAGAAATAGAAATTTAGTGCTATTGCTTGCGGGTGATATACGTTTAGATATGAATATTGTGCAAAACATAGCAGAAGGATTCATAAATCCGTTGCCATTAAATGAATTAGAACTTCAAGAACGACATGAACTCCCCGAAATAGACACTTTTATGAGGTTACAATACCGAAAAAGTCGAAAATGTAAATCTCGATCTCCTGCAACATTATAATGTACATTTTCGTGTTCATATGTCAAGTCAAACTCTGCGTTCTCCATTTTTCTTCTAATATATCAAACCTTCCGTTTCCGATCACTGATCAGTCGATCACTGAGCACAATTTTTGTTTGCTACAAAAAATGGCGTCCGATCCAAGAGCGCTCAGTGCAAGAAGCAGCAAGAAGTGCCGTTCAGCCGAATGATCCGTGATCGCCAGGTAGCGATCTGCTCGGATGAACGCAGCCAATAACTGCGCTAAGAATTGCATATTAATTTACAATCAGCTGGCCGCCATGTTGAAAACGTCACCTTGAATTTTTCTGGAAAATATGTCAAAATGTATTGACATGTGATCCATACACACGTGCAAAATTTTAAGTCAATGGAAATGAGTGAAAATTGAGTAGAAAGATTATGTACTTACAAAGTTACTGGTCAGGCTGGTAAAGGTGTATTAAAAACATTTTTTATGGGATGTCTCGCAAACACCGGAAATGCTTTTTTCCCCCTATATGAAAGATAAAAAAATATGTATCTATGACTTATTAATTTACAGTCTACAGACTCTTTTGATAAAGTACATTCTGGTTATACCAGAACTGAAAAAATGAAAGGAATTTCCTTACAAAACACCTACCTATTTGAATAAAAATCTATTTAAAATATCAAATTTCAATATTTATACTTTTCACAATCCACGTCTGGTCGAGATAAATTTCTGTAAATAAATGCATTTGAGAGCTCTTTGTTCTCTAGCACGATGATTCTTAGATAACCTTCCCGGAAAAGCGCTTTGCCGTTCACAGAAAACCTCATCAAAATCGGCGGTGCGTTTTTGAGTTGTGAAATTACCGACACACACACAAACGTACGCACTAAACGCATTAACATCCGCCTTACTGTTGAAAAATAATAATGCCAATCCGTAAAACCCGGTCCCTACCTGATTTCAAGTGTACAAACCCATTTTTTGCCAAATGTAAGTAAATAATTTGAAACATTATCAGTGACATACTAACAATTTTCCAGAGTTCAACAGAACGCGCAAACAAATACTAAGGTAAATAGAACAAGCCAATATTTGAATCATACAAAAAGTGTACTCACCTATTGTTTTCGCTGGCTTTTTATTATTATTGCAGTTGTAGTCTTTGCCGAATTTTGCATCGCCGTTCGCTTTGTTTACTCCGTTCATTATTTGGTAGAAGCTATTCCTAGTCCTGTCACCGCAACCGCAAGAGATTAAGTTGTTCGAAAGCGACTTCGAATACATTTATCAGTCTTGACTAATCTTAACGACACTCGATTTGTTTTTAACAAATTCCGAACTTATGTTATTGCTGCTGCAACTTTTCACTAGGACTCACTGGTAAGTGTTGACACTTTGAACTGATAGGTACCTACTTGATTGTGGCTCTGCTGCTATGCTTGTGTCTAGAATGGAGGCAATGTCTGTTCAATTGTTTTTCTTCAGTTTCTTATCAGTGTCACTTGGTTAAAAGCATTATAACAGTTGTCGTCGGTGGGGGAACGGCCCTAAAATTAGCATAAATGTTAACCTCTTGGTTGATTAGACGATTCTCGAATACCTGCGGGCAAGTGCTAGATAGTGTACGTTGTAAATGTGTACCTTTTTATTATTACTCCCATAGACAGGATTTGAGTTAGCCTAAATGGATTTTCTGTGTTTACTTGCAAATTGAGACTGCGTTTTCGTTTGTATTTTATACAGGGTGCCCCATTATTATGCCTAAATACCCAAATGGGTATATTATCTTTATATCTTCTCAGGGCCTTGTTGAACGGGTGTATGAGGTGTACACCGCACACCTCCCGTCTATTTTTAAGGGGGCGACGCGTGGGCGGCTAGGTAAACGGGCTTTGCGTTTTTCAATATGATTAGGTCAGAACAATTATAAATTTCTATTTACTTAAATTTGAAATTACCGTTAGTTGGAGATAAATATGCGTTTATAACTGCAATAATAATAATAATAATGTTTATTTGCAGTATAAGTAACAATACAATACAATGTAATAAATAACAATATAGTTAATAAATAATAATAATCAGCAATACTAAATAATATTAAGATTTACTAAATACAGGAATACTGTTCGAAAATAAACAGAGGAATCACTGAAGTAGGTATTTAAAAATAAATACTAGTGCGTAATTGGAAATTCATAATTAATAAATCAATAAATCATAATAGTAGAAGAGCCAGTGACATTTTTCAGAGATGATTTAGTTAAGATCTATTTTTTGAGAGGATGTTGAGGGGGGTATAACTAAGTGTCATCAGTGAGGATTAGTCCGGATTCCACTCGTAAGGAGGTGGCAGAATGCCCCCAATGTGTAAAAAAAACTGCATCTTTTTATTATTTAGTTAAGGCTGAATTTTTTTCCAGTACTCCTCTGATAGCCCACAAACATCGATCTAATATTGGCAGAACGATTGGCCAGTCTTAAGAGGGTGGCAGAACACCCCCAACATGTCGTGGGAGCAATGAACTTTTTATTATTTAGTTAAGCATCATTTTTTAGTATGTTGTAGCAACTATTCCAAGTATATATGCAATTGGCAGAACAAAATAGCGGTCGTAACTACCTGGCAGAACGATTTAAATGTGCCGTATGCGCGCCGTGACTTCGTGAGTTCGGTCGCAAATTAATTTGTATTATGAGTGCTTTAAATATAAACGATAATTTTGCTCATTTATTTAGAACCATTCTAGTAATTACAGACCTTCATTTACCTTTGAAGCTGGTATTTTAATACTCATTCGATGGAAATGCGACTTGAAAGTTACAAAAATTTGTTTTTCATTCGAGAATGACTTTGCAACTATAAGGGACACGAAAAGTTGTACTGTTGTTTTTTATTGGAAATTCAATTCTCCACAAAAAAGAAAGTCTCTTGACATTTTTTCGTATATTGCTTAGTTTCTGCGATATAGTGGAAATAAAAAAAAATTAAATATTTTTTACATTCAAACCCAAATATCTTTTGAACTATGCTAGATACGAGAATATGACTTGAAGACTTTTTGTAGAAAAGCTTTCTAAATCATTTTTCGTATCTTACTTCATTTCGGAGATAAAGTGAAAATTAAGAATGTTCTCTTCGGATTTCGGAAAAATATAATCAGTATCGACTGAGAACCACAAATTATGATGTATATTATTGTAATTGTATTGTCATAATAATTGAAAAATGCGATTGCCAAGAAAAGAATTACAATTTTTTTTTTAAATTGTGAATATTAAAGTTCCATGTTCCAGATAGATAAATAACATTATGAATATATGTAGAATCATTTATATTATTTTGGATTATATCAAAAATGTTCCGAGACAGGAAATACATAAAACAAATAAAATATATTTCAAGAAACATCGAAATTAATTATTGCAATGCTAAAAAAAAATTGAATAAATCGTGACACGTGAATTAAAAGAATATTTTTAATACATTTTTTTTATAGAGAATTAATTAATAAAAAAATTTATTTGATAAACATCATGAAGTAATATATATACTTCATGATGTTTATCAAATAATTTTTTTTTAAATCAGTTCTCCATGAAAAAATGTATTAGAAATATTCTTTTAATTCACGTATCACGATTTATTAAAAATGTTTCTAGCATTGCAATAATTAATAGCGATGTTTCTTGAAATGTATTTTATTTATTTTATGTATTTCCTGTTTCGGAACATTTTTCCTATAATTCAAAATAATATAAATGATTCACAATGTTATTTATCTATCTGGAACAGGGAACTTTAATAATCACAATTTTTTTAAAATATTTTAGTAATTCCTTTCTTGGAAATCGCGTTTTTCAATTATTGTGACAATACAATTACCATAATATACATCATAATTTGTGGTTCTCAGTCGATACTGATTATATTTGTCCGAAATCCGAAAAGAAAATTCTTTATTTTCACTTTATCTCCGAAATGAAGTGAGATATGAAAAATTATTAAGAAAGCTTTTAATTAGAAAATCAAATTTTCTACAAAAAGTCTTCTAGTAATTTTTTTTGTATCTAGCATAGTTCAAAAGATATTTGCGTTTGAATGCAAAAAATATTAGATTTTTTTTTATTTTCACTACATCGCAGAAACTAAGCAATATACGAAAAAATGTCAAGAGACCTTTTTTTATAGAGAATTGAATTTCCAACAATACAACTTTTTCGTGTCCCTCATAGTTGCAAAGTTATTCTCGAATGGAAAACAAATTTTTGTATCTTTTAAGTCGCATTTCCATCGAATAAGTATTAAAATACCAGCTCGAAAGTTAAATGAAGGTCTGTGATTACAAAAAGTGTCTAAATATTTAAAGCATTCATAATACAAATTAATCTGCGACCAAAGGCACGCAGTCACGGCGCGCATACAGCCGATGTTTGTGGGCTATCAAAGGAGTGCTGGAAAAAAAATTCAGCCTTAACTAAATAATAAAAAGATGCAGTTTTTTTACATATTGGGGGCGTTCTGCCACCCCCTTACGACTGGAATCCGGACTAATTCTCACGGATGAGACTTAATTATACCTCCCTCAACATCCTCTCAAAAAATAGGCTTTAACTAAATCATCACTGGAAAATGTCACTGGCTCTTAGTCCATAAATACATACTAAATTAAATTATACATGTTACATAATCCTTTTTATATTAAATGCTATGCTATAAGATAAAAACTCAAACAGACATTACTGTTTGAAACTATAGGAAATAAAATTTTATTTCCTCCATCCCCCATAGATAAGTACATGCCCTTACACTTTACTTATCTCTTAGTTTATCTATATATATACGTATCCACTTTGAAAAATTATTTTTGAAAAATCAAGTTGTGTAATACATTTGTTGGTGTGTCTAAAAGCCATTTCTTAGCTTGAATTTTGAATGTATTATGGAATAAATATGGAATAAAAGTTTAGTAAATAATGTATAGTATATTATAACAATTTTATTATAACAATATTATAACAATTTCCAAATCTAACAGTTGCTTTAAGAATTTTACTGATAATGCCAGTAACTGTAACAGGAGAGAGATCATTCTGGAAACTTAAAAGTCATTAAGAATTGTTTGAGATCGACAGTGTCGCAAGAAAGACTCTCCACTTTAGCAAACTTATTATCAATAGACATTATTAGACACTATTGGTATGGTTGATTTGGTTAGAGATTCAGCTAATGAAATATGCTGTATTTTTGTATTTTGTGTTTTGTTATTTTAACAAACATAGCCACCAAACAAGTAGCAACAAGTTTAGATATATAACCACTATAAATGGCTGATATTGTTATTAAAAAAAATTTTTGGTGAATATGTACAATTATTTCTGAGTTTTTATTTTAAATATCGACTGATTATTTACTAGATTATTCATTTCTATTTTGATCGCTATTAGTCTATTGAAATATTACAAAATTTAGGTCGAACCTTGAATTTTAGGTAGGGCAAGATATTTTTTTTTATGTGTATGTGGTTTCAGTGAGTATAAAACTCGGTTTTCGGGATTGAAGGCCCCCCAATTTGGCCGCCATCTTGAAAAAGGGGGTGTAAACAGATTTTCCGCGATACCTTGAGAACCGTAAGTCTCAAAAAAAAATCTAAGACTTCTTTTTAGAGAACAGAATTCTCTATAATCTTGGTCTAGATGCTTCTTACCATAAAATTAAAAATGAAAACCTTATAATTCAACATAGACTAAAATACAGTTTAAGGGTTATAACTTTTTTTCTATTGATTTTATTGAAAAAACACATAAAATGTTTTTTGTAGATAATTTCATTGCAAACAATTTTCTCTACTCATTTTTAAATTTCTTTTCTTTGGAGAGGTGTTAGGACATTGGAAAGGGATCGAACCAAGTACTCCATTCAAAGCCTGCGAAGGGGTACACGAAAGAACACCGGTTTCAAACTACTTTTTTGGGTCGCCGATGACAAAAATAGGGGTCTCTCAATCCTAAAGCCCATACAGCACAAGGACATCCTCAGAACATACAGGGGACAACTTTTCAGGACATGGGATATCCTGGGAAGATCCCATTATCACCTTAGGATGTCCGTAGGATATCCAAATGAGACAGTTCGGGCTTTGCTGATGACGTCCTCAGGACATCAGTACGGGTGTGTACAGGACATAATCAGCTCTTATATGGGTTATGCCTGGGCTTTACTATGAACAACCTGAAGACATTGATCGCACTTTATATAGGACATCCCCAATTTTTTTAGGGTTTATTGGATATTTCTAAAGACAGCAAAAAATACATGTTTTATAGGATTATTGCTTTTAAACTGAGCCAATAAGCGAAGACAAAGGAATACAAGTTTATTTAATGGCAGAGGTAAAATGACTAATAAAAATGTGATACATATTTATTTGTACAACTCCATACACATATTTGTATCTATCAATTGGCTTTAAAAGTAAATCTACCAAACTAATAGAGGTTATATATATAGTCCAATGAAATAGGTCGACAAATCAAAATTTTAAGGTAAATACTTGAATTTTTGATATGTTGCTTTGAAGTATTTGAACACGATTCATGAAAGAAATTTTTTTTCAACCCCGAGAGGGGGTGAAAAAATTATAAGTGTTTTTTCAAAAGTACTCAAAATGTGTAAAAGACAGTAAAAAAAGTTTCAAATAAAAATTGTAAAAGCATGAAATATTACATAAAAATTGATCTCTTGCCTGTTTTTGGTATTATTAAAAGCAACAGAGTTTAGGGTGGTTAGAAGTTATAAGGGATGATATGTATAACTTTAAAAAATCATAGTTGAAAAGTTATAATGAATTTAAAAAAATTCTGTTCACTCGGAAAAATATAAAGGATTACGTATCTGACAATAATATCTGCGGACAATAACCAATCACATTTTTCCCTTTTAGATAATATAATAAATACAAAGATATAAGCATTATGTTTATGAAATATTTAACGTAATCTTATTTGCCGAAAGAACTTTAAAATGAACGTGGAAAAGACATCGACGCCCGGCGGATTTCTTAGAACTTTCGACTTGTCACAAAAAGGCGGCTAACTCAAAACACAGTAAATGCATTAAAATTAAATTATAAATAACTGCTATTTAAATAAGATATACATTTTTAATACATTTTTAATGAATGATTTGTACTAGATGGGATTATCAAATAAAACAAACAAATAAGTTTTTAGAAGCAAATCTTACAAACCAATAAAAGACACTAAATAAATAGCCTCAAAATAATATATATAGTTTTCATTATTTTTGTTGTTGAAATCTCCTAAATAATAATACCTATAATAGGACGACTCTAGGACTTGCCCAGGATATTCCTACAGTAGATATTTTGTTAGGCTTTTAATATCTTTGCGGGATATTAGTAGGACATCGTGCCAGGAATTGTCTAGGATATCCCCATTTGGGATATTCTCAGGTTGTATATATTTTATTGGGACATCCTAAGGGTATCCTGAGGGATTTTGTCCTCGATTGGGATATACGGTATCAAATGAGGATATCCTAGGGATGTCATGTGCTGTGTGGGAGGTTGGGGAACTCTCCTAAAAACGCCAGAAACACCCCTTTTAGAGGATTTTTCGCGATAATTTCGATAAAAATCAAAAGGGATCCTATTAAATCCCCTGTTTTTAATATTAATTTGCAAAGGTGGTTAATTCATACCAAACATAGCCAAATTATATGATTACGGATAATCCGAGAGGGTTAAAAAAAAGTGTTGCTTGACTAACTGACACTGCATCATTTGTTTTCAGTTCCATATGTATTGATTCCACCGTTGGTACCTCATTTTCCATATGCTTGCTATAAATTAACTCTCTTAACAATTTCACCATAGGCGAGTCTAATGCTCGTGCTGCTCCTTTGTCCGATCTAACTTTTCGATTAGGTACCACATCCTTAATTATTCTATAGATGGACCGTTCTGAAATTTCTGTTAAGTAGGCCGTTTTTTCCACGGCTCCTTTTTCACCTTCACTTTCTTTTATATTTTTATAAACGTTTAAAACTACTTTTTTATTCTGTTCACATAAATATTGTCTAGAACTTTTCTCTGTAATTTGCGAGCCATTACCATTTCCCATATCTTCGTTAAATTCTCTGCTGGTGCTAGGTTGAGGATCTTCCCAAGGCCTGAACATTATCACAATATTATTTTAGCACAGCCACTAAAAAACGGAAAACACTCGAATATTTCACCATCCGCCGGAATATTTTTACACAGCTACATAAAATACGCATAAACAAAGAGCAATTTCACTTATCTGTTAAAGTATTATACATTCTAGACACTCACAGTCAAAATAAAATGTAAACACTGAACCACACACTGTATTATTGTATGAAGCACATAACCTATATATTCTAAATATAACACAACTCGTTCGAAATATCGCGGAAGACTGTGGTCCGTCTCTGCTTAATACCTGTGCCGTTCTGCTTGCCCTTTTACAGCATTATGTATGTGTGTAAAAAATTAAGTCAACAGTAGTGACCGTTAGATCGTAAAATATTTTAGGAGTGAGTGGCGTAATTATTAGAAATTATAACTGATACTGGCGAGTTTCCATTAATTTCTTATTTTAATCCATGCCCCGCTCTATCCTAGTGGTAATAGGCGGCAAAGCTTTGAAATTTTGTATCTGACGTATAAATATAAAGTTTACTTTACCTACATGCACCCTTTCGCGCATTTTGAATGGAGTGCTTGGTTTGATCCATTTGTAGCGTCCTAGCACCTCCCCAAAGAAAATACAATTATAAAAATGAAGAGGAAATTGTTCGCCATAAAATGTTCTACAAAGAACATCTGACGTGTTTTTTCAATAAATTCAATAGAAAAAAAGTTATAACCCTTAAATGATATTTTTCCCCTTTTTCAAGGTGGCGGCCAAATGGAGGGGCTTTCAACCCCGAAAATTGAATTTCATATCCACGCTGATCTCCCCTAGACACAATAAAAAACATCTTGTCCTACCCAAAATGTAACATTTCAATGGACTATATATTAATTTTTAGTTTTATTCCAATAATAGTTGTTTAGTTAAATCGTGTTACGGATTTTTTATTTTATTTTTTTTTATAATGACAGAAGTAGCTAAGCCTTAAGAGGACCATAACTTTTTTTTGTTAGTACGTATATTATAAGACTATTATTAGACGAGTGAAATTCATAGGCTTGTTATGATTCTACTTGGGTAGACTTATATTTTTTTAAATATGCGTAGGTACTAAGAAAAAAGCTATGGCCAAAAATAATAAATATTTCCCTGTGTTTTTCTAGGAAATGATCACCTTAAGCTTCCATTACTGTCAAATTAAAAATTTTGTTTACGATATCAAAGGTAACTAGATTTAAACAAGTAAATTGAATAAGGGGGAATTTTTTAGCGTTTTTGGCATGTGTGATGGTATTTCTGATTATTACAACAACAAAAAAATATCTAAATAATTTGATTCTAACTTCACCCGGATCCGAGTTAAAGGCCATTAATTCGTGACAATGCGTCATATTTATCTATTTATAACTCTAAAACTACTCGAAATATTTTAACAAAATTTGGGACAACGTTGTTTTAAACGATGTCCCATAAGATGGTGGTAATATTTTTTTATAAAAAAAATCCCCGTTACGATTTATCTTAAAATTGTTCCATTTTAACCCCCCTAATCGGCACGTCTAAATTAAATAGATGTAAATACAATGAAGAGTTGTCAATAAAATGCTTTTATTCGTGCTTGCATTTTCTCAAAATATGTCAATCTCATTATTCTCTCAGGTTAAATCTGCCCTTTTATTAGGATGTTTATATATTCCTGAAAATTTGGCACATGTTTATTAATGCTGTTAATTAAATAATTTGACACATACCAGTCAAAGAATTTTTCCGTAACTTTTTTGCATCTTGTATGTAATTTGGCAGATCGTGTATATGCAACAGAGATAGTAGTGGCCCCAGAACACTACCGAGTGGAATACCCAGCTCCAGTTCAATCTCCTCTAAGTAGTTACATATTTTTTTATATTTATAACTGTCTGTCTGTGAGTAATGGATGAGATGATGCAATAACTGCAATAACTTTTTACCGCTGGAGCGATTTTAATTTGAAAAACCGTTGCAGTAAAGCAAACATTTTATGAGGCTTTTTTACTTCTTTTGAGCCAGTGCGTCAACATGTAAAATATTTGTACATATACATCAGACACCCTATATAACGTGATATCAGTGTGTATGACAAATTGGAGTATGCTAACAAAAAGTCTTTACTGGATGTTTAGCGTTAAGGTTTATATTTCTTATCATGCAAAAGTTGTGTTTAATAGAGTACGTTATAAATTGAGCATATTTGTCTATCGAGAGAGACTTTATTACTTATCGATTTTTAATATAATAGGATTTTACAACGGCACTATTTGACAGTAGTTCATTTCAATCGGACGTGTGTGAGTGTAGTAATTTCCGGATCATCTATTAGTTAGGAAAGCGTTGTAATTACATATATTATTAAGTGAGTAGGGAGGTAGAGGTAGGTACATATAACAGTGTTTCTTAAATAGTTGTTAATGTTTTCAAAATATTTGTTGCAATTATTTTGAAACATTTGGTGGTTAGAGTAGGTGGTATGGGAGCATTTCGAATAATTTGTTTGCTGGAATCGGTTCGGAAGACAGAAGCGATTATGAAAATCTATATTATAGTTTATCTAGTGTCAATTTAAAAGTCATTAAAAAAGACTTGCAAAGGAATAGTACATAATACTAGAGATCATGAGCGTCGACCGACCATTTTTAGAATCACTTTTTAATTATTGTAAATATTGTTTTACTACTTTATACTAATTGGTAAGAAGACGTAAATTATTTATTTATAATAAATAATAAATACTGTTAGATGAATGAACAACTCCACAAATGATTCAATAAAAGTAAATAAATATCATTTAACCTACGGTTATGCTACCGGCAGGATTAAGAATGAACCAAGAGCAGGTAACGGCCTTGTAATGGTGAGCCAGGTAAACAATCGACTATTTTCGTTTGAGGTAAATAACATATCTGGTTAACTATATTCGTATGCGTGTATCGTTTGTAATATTTAAGCGCAGTGTTATTCTATCACAAACAGGTTTTGTAATGATTTATCCTAGTAGCAGCGCTTTAGAATGAATTTTTAAATTGAGAATAGAAATACTATATCAAACGGTAGGTAGATTGTAGGGGTAGCTCACCTCTGAACAGCCCTTCTTCACATCAAGCTAAAAGATTTTTTGGTAAATACCCTACAATTAGTTGTGCCCAGA
Organism: Stenurella melanura; assembly: GCA_963583905.1. Taxonomy (NCBI): domain Eukaryota; kingdom Metazoa; phylum Arthropoda; class Insecta; order Coleoptera; family Cerambycidae; genus Stenurella; species Stenurella melanura. The sequence continues at coordinate 16,800,469 of OY757315.1, forward strand.
ACTCCCAAACTATTTGCAAAGCTTGTGATTTTCCTCGGGGGTATTTCCCTATGTCATCATTCGTTCATTCCACCTTTTCCAGGTACTTTAGCCTGGTGCGGACTAGCACCTTGCATTCAAAACGAATATGATAGATAGATAGATAGATAGATAGATAGATAATCGTTTATTAGTTCCCGTAACAACAGTTACAATAAAAAAAAACCTCATCGGGTGTGGAACATGTCACAATAAGAAAATAAATATCACTACAATTACATTACAATTAACATTTTGGTCTGTACATATAAAGATTAATGTCATTACTTATATCTAACAAAGAAAAGGACACTTAAAAGACAAATCATGACTATTAAAACTTATGAAATAATACATTTTTGCATTAAATCAATTTAACATTATTTTACCTATTTCCCTGTGATCATAACATTCTTGTAATGTATAGTATGGTTTATTGAAAAGATAGTTTTTTAATAAAATTTTAAGCTTGCTTTTCCTGAGACTTCTAAAATTTATCGGAAATTTATTGTATACTTTTATCATACTAAAATGTACATTTCTTTGAATATATGCATATTTACATCTATCAGCTATTAAATAATTTTTCAGTCTTGTATTGTACTCATGTTTTCTGTCACAATCCTCAAAAAGATCTTTATTTTCACTAACAAATATGACAGCCTCATAAACGTACATAGCTATTATTGTTAAAAAAATTTTAATAAAAACTTCTTTGCAACTATCAGTTTGCTTCATTTTGTATATGGATCTTAGACACTTTTTTGTAATATTAAAATTCTTTGTACTGGAGCTGCCCCAAAAAATGATTCCGTATCTAATTCTCGAATGAATGTAAGCATGATATGCAGAGAGCGCAGCTTCTGTACTGACATTATTTTTTATTACTCGCAGTGCATAAGAATATCTTGCAATATTTTGTGCTAGTGTGTTGATATGCAGCTTCCAGTCTAATCTCCTATCAATAGTAACACCTAAGAATAAAACACTCTCACTTGATATCAATTGCTCATTTTTGTAGTGTATAGTTATGCTTTCGTGATTTCTATTGCCAAAAATCGGTAAAGTTATTTACACAGAACTTCCCTCGTTATTTGTGCATGACAGTCACTCAAAAAATTAATAATAACGAAATGACATTGAAAATAATAATCGGAATATAATTATTGGTATTATTACAAAGAAAACCTGAACTTTTGGTCAAAAAAATATACAGAGTGTTCATCCAACAGCAAAAGTTCAATATACTAAATAACAGGTGCCAAATATGGAAGGCTTGCGCAAATACCTTTATAAATGTCCACCATGACTCAATTATTTCTTCTGATGCCATTATTCAATAAAAGTATATAATAGGATGTGCCAAATATTATTGCCATCTCTCACATTCTCAATCCCACATTCACGTAATGGAGTGGAAGTATAGTGGTGATTAAAATATAGAACAAATTTTCAAAAATGTTTTCTGTCTATTCTAGTGTTAAATTTTTTTCCAAATTGGTGAAAATATGTTGCAAATTTTTTTTTCCGAAATAGGTTTAGAATGTTATGAAACGTGGAAATTTTAAATTTGAGCAAAAAAAATATTTCGTCTATTCTATAATGGTGATAAATATATTACATAAACATGTTTTCATTTTTTTTTTAATTTTTCTAAAACATTTTAAAATTTGTTTTAATAAATTTGGAATGCCATGGAAACGTGGAAATTTTAAATCTGAAAAAAAATTCCATCTATTTGTGGTAAAATTTTTTCAAAAATTTTTAAATTTTTTAAAATTTTTCTTTAAATAGATTTAGAACGCTATGAAACCTGGAAATTTTAAATTTTGAGAAAAAAAAAATTCATCTATTTTGGTGGTAAAATTTTTTTCAAAAATGTTGGTAAAAAATTTTCAACTTTTTTTTTCCTTTTAAATAGGTTTAGAATGCCATGAAACGTGGAAATTTTAAATTTGAACAAAGAAAAAAATTTTTTTAGGGGTAAAAATTTTTTCAAAAATGATTGAAAAAAATTTTCGAAAATTTTTTTTTTCCTGAAATAGGTTTAGCGCGTCATGAAACGTCGAAATTTTAAATTTGAGCAAAAAAAAATTTTTTTCACTATTTATTCCGTTTAGACGGTCCACCCAGTATATTTTTCAGTGAAAATTCTACCAGTTCTTCGCTGACAGTAGGGTTAACTACCTACCAAATTTGACTGCTCTCCGTCAAGTAGTTTTTTAGTTAATGCACCAACAGACAGACAGACAGACAGACAGACTGACGGAATTGAAAAACCTATATTTTCGGAATCTACGTGTTCTGAAACGTCAGAATCCGAAAAAATCTCGGAGGGTGATTTTTTCTCGAATACAATACTTCCCTTCGGTATGCGAGGGAAGTAAAAAGTAATGATTGCGTTTTCCCAACATTGAGTAAAAGATCATTTGCAGAAAAATATTCTTCTAACGAGTTCAGTGTATTGACAACTTTTTGTAATAAGATATTTTGATCTTTTTCGCTAAAAATAAGTGTAGTATCATCGACATATAAGACCATAATCATTTGATACAGTTGGTAATTCATTGGTATAAATTATGTAAAATAAGGGTCCTAAAATTGAACCTTGCGGTACACCTTTTTTTATTCTAACTTTTTCTGGTTTAAGTAACTTTCCATCTTTATTAGTTTCTCCCACATACTGCATTCGATTTGCTAGATATGATCTTACAAGCCGTATGATTTTCTGCAATTAATTGGTAAAAGATTGTACAGTTTGAACGATAAATATATATATAGGAATTTATGTGCTTTGTTAAGCGAAAATGTGTGTGTCTGGTCTCATAGCTAAATTGAAATTGATGCTCATGTAGGTGTTTTTTAGCATACTTTATACAATATAATATATACTAATTAGTAAATGTAAGTATTTCTAGTTTTTGTAAAACTTGTTCGTATTGCCATTTGTCGCATTTTCTTCATTACTTATTCTCTGTAGGCGGTCTACCCTGTATATTTTCCACTGAAATTCGGCCCATTTCTTCACTAACAGTAGGGTCAATTGCCTTTGACTGTTCTCCGTCAGATAGTTTTTTAGATATATCTCCAACAGACCGACAGACTGACGGAATTGAAAGACCTTCATTTTCGTAATCTATATGGCCTGAAACGTGAAAATCCCGTAGGGTTTTTTCAACAATACATATTTTTTTGTATTTCTAGACCTTGCATATGGGTTGCCAAAAAAGAATTGACGATTTTAAATTTTTATATACAGGGTGTCCCAGAATTGAGTTCCCGGGCGGGAATCTGTGATTCTTGAGTTCATATTTGGCCCGTATAACCCAACTTACCTTGGTCCAAAAATGCACCCCTGAGGAAGTACATCCTCTTAAAGTGAGACATAAAAAAACATTTTTCCCAATAATTCCCGTTATATTGAAGATAAAATTTTCGAATTTTGGTTTGGAAGTACTCTATGTAAACTTGACAGCAACCAAATATCTTTTGTTGATTGGTTATATTTTTTAATCGCCCTGTAAAATTACGGAATTCTTGAATATTTTTGCAGAGCGTTAAAAGGGCTGCAAAAAGGTACTCTTAATATTTTTTGTAATATTAATCAAAATACAAAGAATTATCGTTTTTCCTCCATTTGTATTTCAATTCACAATTCTAGAATAAAATGTTCTAGTAACAGAAAATTACAGCTTATTCTAAAAAATACATTAATAAGAAATGCTCCACGTGGCGCCCACGTGTTTCAGTACACAAATTAATACTTTTAAAATTTTGTGTAATATCAACGAAAAATCATGATCATTTTTTCTCTGTAGGTCATAGGTGCTTGTGAAACAGGAAACCTGTCGTGTTTGAGGAACAAAAGATATTTACTTGTTATCAAACTTACATATAGTACTTATAAAGATACAGGTCCCATGAAAATTTGAAAATGTTATGTTTAATATAACGGAAATTATTGGAAAATTTTTTTTCTGTCTCACTTTAAGAGAATGTACTTCCTCGGGGATGCATTTTTGGACTAAGGTAAGTTGGGTTATACGAGCCCAATATGTACTCAGGAAGTACAGGTTCCCGTCCGGGAACTTAATTATGGGACACCCTGTATAGTGCGTGCTATTTAATACCACAAAACCCTGTTATTGTGGAACGTGTTGAACGCGACGCATCTACAAGTAATCGCCAGTGTTGTGAAACAGACAGTGGCCAGTGGCAAAGGAAACGCGACCTTCACGTTTTCTATGACTCGTACGATGCAAAAATGAAATGCATTTATCAAACCGCTCTCTGAGATACGGGTTACTATATTTTAAAGTATATTTGCGACCTTCATCCACACCTAAATAAATTCGCAGGTCAGTTTGTTAAAAAAGGTAACAAAACAAGTTATCTTTTTAGTCTATCTAATGAAAGCAGAAAGAGTGTAAATATTTCGCGCAGACGAAATTACCCCCCCCCCCTTGTTTTCGAGGGTGCTGAACACGATGCAATTGGTAGGAGAAGTTTTTGACCGCCGCAACCCCCTGAGAAGTCAAGAAACCACCCCTTTTATAAATTCCTTTATGTTTTCATATATAAGCGGGTCTGAGGAATGAGGGTAAGTTTCCGTCCGTTGAAGGGATTGATTTTTATCGTTATCAGCGCTTGCGAAAACGGGGGATGGCGTATTGACGATCCAAAGTGTAATTAATAAATTTTACACCCCTTGGAAGGGCTGAAGCAACCCCCGAGGTCGCCACGGCCTTTTCTTCCCTGAAAACTGAAGGGATATCCACAGGAGTAACAATCATGTGTCGAAAAGTGAGGGGTGGTTTCTGCCCGTTTGAGGGATGGGGAAGCGTTGGAGCTAAAAATGAATATTTTTCCCGTGATCGGCGACCCCGAAAAGGGGGGATACGCGTCTGAATCGAATCATTTGAAAAAAATGATTTAGGGCCTGCTGTCTGGATTCCACTTACTCTATAACCCCCTTCCATGTTATTTCAAGTATAACACGACGATAAATCACTCCCCAGATCCGTTTATAAATGAAAACATAAAGGGATCCATAAAAGGGGTGGTTTTTGGCCGTTTCATTGGGTTCCTCCACCATTTGCATCGTGTTCAGCACCCTCCAAAACGGGGGAGGGGGGGAGTAATCTGGTCTTTGCACTATTTACAAAAATGTCGTCTTATAATGCTTCATTACATAGACTATTTGTCGTCCATAAAGTGAACTAAAGGCAATATTTAGCTTAGATTTAATGAAAATGATGACCTAGTGTAATAGTCCGTGAAATTAGTGAACAATCTGCTTAAATGTTGTATTGTGCATATTCCGCCAAGTTTTAGCATCACATTGTCAAGGTATGATTGTATAATTTTACTTCCACATCCACGTAGTGGATTGGAAGTATAGTAATCGCAAAAAAAATTTCAAAAATTTTTATTCGTGAAATAGGTTTAGAATGTCATGAAACGTCGAGATTTTAAATTTGAGCGAAAAAAAATTTTCTGTCTGTCGGTCTGTCGGTCTGTCTGTCGGTCTGTCTGTAACTTTTTTTGTCCGCACGCTTTCTCCGGAACGGTTTTTAGACATGAAATGCGTAAAATACAAGATAAAGATTCTAAGAAACGCGTCTGATAGGTGGAGAGCCGGCCGTATACATTTTCTATGAATAAGATACATGAAAATCTTTACGTGAGTAAGTACTACCACAGACATATAGGGAGAGCAGTCAAATTTGGTAGGTAGTTGACCCTACTGTCAGAGAAGAAATGGTAGAACTTTCACTGGAAAATATACAGGGTGGATCGTCTAAAGGAAATAAATAATGAAAAATAATTTTGTTTGCACAAATTTAAAATTTCCACGTTTCATGGCGCGCTAAACCTATTTCAGAAAAAAAACATTTTTGAAAAAATTTTTACCACTAAAAATGTTTTTGTCTGCTCAAATTTAAAATTTCCACGTTTCATAGCATTCTAAACCTACTTCAAAATAAATTTTTTTTTGAAATTTGCAAAAAATTTTTTAATCAAAATAGCTTTTAAATTTGTTTGAATAGGTTTACAATGCCATGAAAATGTGAAAATTTTAAATTTGAACAAAGAAAAAAAAATTCAGTCTTAGTGGTAAATTTTTTTCAAAAATAGTAAAAAAAATTTCTAAAATATTTTTTTTTAATAGGTTTAGGACGCTATGAAACGAGAAAATTTTAAATTTGAGCAAAGAAAAAAAAAATTCCGTCTATTTTAGTGATAAAATTTTTTTCCAAAATGTATTAGTGGTGAAATTTTTTCAAGAACAGTAAAAAAATTTTCCATCCATTTTAGTGGTAAAAAAATTTTCAAAAATGTTGATAAAAAAAATTTCAAAAAAAAATTTTTTTGAAATAGGTTTAGAATGCCATGAAACGTGGAAATTTTAAATTTGAACAAAGACAGAAAAAATTTTTTGTCGTAAAGTTTTTAAAAATGTTGGTGAAACATTTTTTTTTCTGAAATAGGTTTAGCGTGTCATGAAACGTGGGAATTTTAAATTTGAGCAAAAAAAATTTTTTTCATTATTTATTCCCTTTAGACGATCCACCCTGTATATTTTCCAGTGAAAGTTCTACCATTTCTTCGCTGACAGTAGGGTCAACTACCTACCAAATTTGACTGCTCTCCGTCAAGTAGTTTTTTAGTAAATGCACCAACAGACAGACAGACGGAATTGAAAAACCTCTATTTTCGTAATCTCCGTGATCTGAAACGTCAAAATGCGAAAAAATCTCGGAGGGTGATTTTTTCTCGGATACAATACTTCCCTTCGGTATGCGAGGGAAGTAAAATTTTGGAATTTTTTTTTCACCAACATTTTTTAAAAATTTTCTACCACTAAAATAGATGGAAAAATTGTTTTTCTTCGCTTAAATTTAAAATAAAAAAAAAAAATTACCACTACTATAGAATGGAAGGAAATTTTCCTTTTTGCTCCATGCACAAATAAAGAGGGAAGTTCTGTGTAAACACCTTTACCGATTTTTACTTCCCTCGCATACCGAAGGGAAGTGTATTCGAGAAAAAATCACCCTCCGAGATTTTTTCGGATTTTGACGTTTCAGATCACATAGATTACGAAAATATAGGTTTTTCAATTCCGTCAGTCAGTCTGTTTCTCTTCTCTGTCTGTCTGTCTGTTGGTGCATTATAACTAAAAAACTACTTGACGGAGAGCAGTCAAATTTGGTAGGTAGTTGACCCTACTGTCAGCGAGAAAATGGTAAAACTTTCACTGGAAAATATAATGGGTGGATAGTCTAAAGGGAATAAATAATGAAAACATTTTTTTTTGCTCAACTTTAAAATTTCCACGTTTCATGACACGCTACACCTATTTCAGAAAAAAAATTTGAAAATTTTTTTCACCATTTTTGAAAAAAATTTTACCACTAAAAAAATTTTTTGTCTTTACTTTTTATTTTTGCAAATTTTGCCCCCATCATGAAATTTTGACGTCACTTCCGGTCACGATTTTTTTGTCTTCGAAATACATGAATAAAACTTACGTCAAAATGTGGGTTTTGAGGTATACAAGGAGACTGTAGTGGGGTGCCAGTCTGAATTTGCCCGCAACCCTGAGACACTCGATTAAAGTATTTTTTCTTAAGTCATCGAATACATGAATTGTTTTTTTTAAGTTATTAAAAAAAATGGCTGCCTCATCTTATTTACCCGCATCCTCCCATTTTGACGTCACTTCCGGTAAAATTCCATGACGCGGGTAAAAATTGCTTATAGGAAAAGTGGCTCCCTGTAGGTCTGTGGTAGTACTTACTCACTCATATAAAGTTTTTCATGTATCTTATTCATAGGAAATCTATACAGCCGCCTCTCTACCTATGAGTACGTCCCTCATAAATTGTGAAATGGCGCTCTGACATCGGAATCCTGTTGATTTATTAACTTAACTGGGCGCTTCTAACGTGAACATGGCCATTTAAAAGAACTCAAAAAATCGATTTTTGTGGTGATTTTACATCAATAACTTGAAATATAAGCGTTTTATGAAACTGTTTTACCAAGGTTAAATTAAAACTAAGAAAATTTCCATGTGTTTTAAGTTCCTTATGTGTTAAATAAGTTGGCAGCTACTGGGAGCGGCTGGAACCTCCCCACACGATGGATCTTTGAAGCTGAAAAGAGCACTAAAAATTGTGTGCCATAAAGGCACTGAGTGAAATCTTATACTCAACCATAACCTTTTCAAGTTGTTCTGGAGCACTAAAGAAACCCTCATGCAAAGTTTAATCCAAATCCGTTTAGTAGTTTCGCCGCTATCGTACTAACAAACATAGACCACAAGCCCATGCTAAAATTTTAGGGGGTCATATGACACCGCTTGAAAAGGTATAATTTTTGTAGTGCTATAAAAGTAAATCACTTTGAGCCCTATGCCGGACATTTTAGGTGGGACATGGGAAAACCGCGGAAAAGTGAAAATCGTAACCCGCTGAGGTGCATTTTTTTCAAATGACACTATACGACTTACGTTTATTTGGACTGTATTTATACCTGTGACTCTTAAAAAGAAAATGTCGTACAAAAATATTGGGTCAGAAGTACAGGAAAAATTTTCGTTTTCCGAAAATTGACCCCTATATGCTAAGGTGATATGACACCGCACGGCTTTTATGAAATTCGATTTTGATTAAGGATGAATTTTTTTTCTATGCCGTACAAATCGGTTGGAACATGGGGTGACAAACGCGAGATCAAGACCTCTATCAAGGATGGTGATTTGACACCACATAAATCTTGTTTATTTTAATACTATTTTATATAATAAAAATTTTATTACCATGCCGTACATTTTAGTTGATACACGTGTCTGGAAAATTGAATTTTCCGTCCCAAAGTGAGGTTTGCTGAATAAAAAATTATTGTAAGACTTTATTACCTTTGAGCAATACTTATATTCTAATTATTCTAAACCTATTATTCAAAATTAATGAATTAATCTGAAATGTAAAACGATTTTCCGAAAATTTTCCGCTATATATCGAAACAGTGCATAAATAAATTATAATTTATAAAAATAAATATTGATCTCGCGTTTGTCACCCACTGTTCCAACCGATTTGTTCGGCATAGCAAAAAAATTCATCCTTGTTAACATAAAAATCGAATTTCATAAAAGATGTACGGTGTCATATTACCTTGGTACATAGAGGTCACTTTTCGGAAAACGAAAATTTTTCCTGTACTTCTGTCCCATTATTTTTGTACGGCTTTTTCTTTTTAAGAGTCACAGGTATAAATACAGTCCAAATAAACGTAAGCCCTACAGTGTCATTTGAAAAAAATGCACCTCCGCGGGTTACGATTTTCACTTTTGCGCGGCTTTCCCATGTCCCACCTAAAATGTACGGCATAGGGCTCAAAGCGATTTATTTTTATAGGACTACAAAAATTATACCTTTTCAAGCGGTGTCATATGACCCCCTAAAAATTTAGCATGGGCTTGTGGTCTAATACACGCACATGCACACACACAGATATTTTTCAAAATATTTTTTTTGGGTTTCTGGGACCTCAAAATATATAAAGATGTTATCTCAATCTTCAATTTTGTGGAGGGGTTAAAATAGCGTTATATATTTTTTTTATTAAAGTTAATATTTAAAAACTAAAAGAGCACAAGAAGACGCACTACCGCCCCTATCTTGTCCAATCGCTACATTCGGCAGGAGGTGACTCACTTAATTTTTTTTGTTCATAAACTATAATACTGTGAAGTTTTATCCAACCAGGGGTTTTTATGTTATTGAAATTATTTTTCCTGTATTATAAATTAAAAGATATAAATAATAAGGTGCATTCAGAAAACACTGAGCGCAACCAGAAACTTTGCTTACCTACGCCGGTTTTCTCAACAGATATTCATTATCCGTGGTCAGTAAAACGGAGGCCTTCCTATATTTTTTTGCTTCCATTCGTAATCTTTATTTCATACCACTGTTATTGTCATTTCTGTAAAGATACAGATAAGAACGACTCACTCATTTATTATTTATTGCTGTTTGTTATAGTTTCTCTGATACATTATCAATGTTTTCACTATAGAAGTTACTAAAACAATACTTTACAATATTGTGTTTAATTAAAGTTATAAGTCGAGTGTAATAATTTTATTATTGTAAATAATCAAATGCAGATTACAAACTAAATATATCGCTATTTGGACTCGTTTCTGTTGGTTAATATAGCATAGCAACCAGCAGTAATATGTGTTGTTGCTTTTGCCCGTCTTTTCATCCGATCCTACAAAAATTTACACGCGTGAATGACTTACACGCTAACTGCTACAAGTATCAGCTCGGTTTGTTAATTGAGATGTTCGCTGTCGTTATCGCCATTACAGGAGGAGCAGAATTTAGCATACCTTGCGTATATATGCAATTGATTACTTATTGATGTGATTTGCAGAATATACATAGTGGGAGGGAGAGGTGTTACTTTGATTACACTTAACTCTTAACTCGTGATCTCCAGGGCGGAGATAATTAAACTGCCTGAAGGGACTGGCTCCCTCATCTGTAGGATGAAGGCCCAAATCTGACTGACTGCAGGAAGGAACCGAATGAACGCCGGAACTGTATTTATATTTTGAATTCTTTTGCATTTGACTTTTGCAACAAGGTTTTTTCAAGACTGGACAAATGCAATCGCAATGGGGAAAGATTCCGTCAGAAGTATGGAAAGTGGCTTGACACTAATTCTGATGTTGACGAAGAAAAGGAGTTGGAGGAACCTGATGAAACCGTGTCAAGTGCTGAAACAAAGTATGTCATCGGAGCATTGTCGAAGCCAAGTTAACGAAACGTCAGTACACGTTTATTAGACAGCAAGCTAAAGAAAAACATGCGGATATCTACCCGTCCTACCACAAAGTTTTAGAGGCTAAGGCCCGATGCTATCAGCCAATTGATACCCTAGCAGTAACAGAACACTCCGCGGAAGTTCAAGTACAAGCCCTCCTGGATCATATGGTTTCCCGAATCCTGAAATTGCAGAAAGCCGTAATATTATCTCTTGCTTCTGAAACAGTAAAAAGTATAGTACTCTTAGTAAAATGGGGTTGCGATGGTAGTAGCGGTCATTCCCAATATAAAGAACAGTTTTCCGAGTCCACCTTAAGAGATAGCGATCTATTTTTAACGTCCATGGTTCCCCTGCAATTATTTGCGCAATTGCCGAAAGATGAAAATATAATTTTTTGGCAAAATCCACGTCCATATTCAATAGGATTTTGCAGGACTTTTCGAATTCAGCTCTTGAAAGAAAGTACTGACATTTCATAGCACGAGATGGCCTATATACAAAGTCAGATTGACCAGCTTCAACCAATGACATGGACTTCCCAAGAAGAAGGAATTAAAGTTTCTGTATCCCATACTTGCATTATGATCATGATAAATGGAAAACTATGTACTACTTCGTCTATACAAAGATGTTACATTTGCAAGGCCACCCCAAAAGAAATGAACAATATAGGGAAAGTTGTCGAAAAGGAGGAGAACAAGGAAGCTTTTAAATTTGGACTATCAACGTTACATGCCTGGATTAGATGCTTCGAATGTTTGCTTCACGTGTCCTGTCGTTTAGATATTAAGTGGCACGTGTTGAAGATAAAGGTAGTGTAACAGAGAGAAAGGTTAATACAAAATGAATTTAGGACAAGAATGGGTCTGCTAGTTCATCAACCTAAAAGTGAAGGTAGTGGCACAATAAACGATGGGAACACGGCGAGAAGATGTTTTAAGGACCCAGCTACATCGGCTTCAATCACTGGTATCGTATCGTATTATATGCCGACATCCGTACATAAAATTTTAGTTCACGGTTCACAGTTATTAAGTTCGCTTTATTTCCGATAGGTCAATTGTCCGAAGAGGCGCAAGAATCCCGAAATAAAGTTCTTAAAAAATATACAGAACATCACAGTAGAAAAATATCTCGAGTTGCAACGAATCAAGACCTATTCAATAGATTTTTGATTTCATCAGATCCACTGATCACTTATCTTCACAAACTTCCTAAGTAGAAGTTGGTACCTAGTCTTTGGGCTCTTAAAAGAGCCTACAATTCCATCTTCTGAGGAGAATGTGATATTAAGAGTATACGCATCTTTTGCGTTAAAAAGTTACATACTTTCGTTAATTATTAGTGTTGTACTGTATTTATTGCATTATTTTTCTCGTATCTACAAGATAATAGTTGTTAAATAGAATACACGCGAAAAAACATACAAATTGTCATTTTGTCCAAAAACCACCCCCTTAAAAGCCACCCCCGAATTTTATACTTTTTTTCATTGTTTATGTTGTACTCTGTTCTCTCTTCTCGTATTCTATTTTCATAGAATGCATGCATAAAAACATGCAAATGGTCACTTTGTCCAAAAACCACCCCTCCAAAGCCACCATGAGTTTTATATTTTTTCATTATTTTTCTCGTATTTTCTGAGTCATTTTAAATAAAATGCATGAAAAAAATATATAAATTTTCACTTTGTCAAAGAACGACCCCGTACAAAGCCACCCCTGAGTTTGATGTTTAACTATTATTTTTTTCATATTTGATGAGTCATTTTGAATAAACCGTTAATGATACGTAAAGGACATGGTTAATAGAATTTGTCCGGAAATGAAAAGAGAATACAAAATTATAAAAATATACAAATGAATTTGAAAAAGTAACATTGCATACCCTGCCGCCTTTTTAAGGCGCCTTGTACATTTGAAAATAAGATGATTGATGCCTTTTTTAAACAGAATAACTTTTCAATTTAACATATCTTTCTATGTCTCACCGTTTTCCAGATAATGATTGTCTAAATAGAGCTGAACCACCCTATATACGCATGTATATCATAGAGTCGGGTACAATTTAAACTGACTTGTGTCATGGCCGCTAAAACGTCTGAACTAAGATTTTATTTGATGCATAAGAAATACGAGTAGTTCTTAAACAGTCCTCAGCAATGATGTCGCTAAATAATTTTTTTAAAATAGGAAAGATATTATCATAAAATGTTAAGATTATTAATTTAGTAACTTCATAATTTTAGTGAAATTCTGATTATACAGTATCCATAAAGTTGGCTACATATTGGAAAAAATTGTGTTTTTGACATTTCTAAAAAACTCTATTGGGGGTTCGTATATGCATGTCCAACAACAAAAAATTACATTTTGACACATGTCATGTGATCACCGGTTTGGCAGAACTGTAAAAATAGTTTACCGTGGTACCGAAAAGTGGGTCAAATTGTTAAGATATTGAAAAATTTTATGAAGAAAAAATGCATATAGAATACAACAAGGACCCCATATATCAATGTTGAAGCAGATATGAGGAAAATAAAAAAGTGCAAATTTTACCCCTACCATTAATTATCATAAATTCTTGTGTCTATTTTACAAATATTTGATTAGTTTCGACAAAAACTTTATGTATTTTAGTTGAATAAAGGTATTTGCATGTAAAAAAAGAAACGAACCCCCAGTATAGTATTTTTTAGAAATCTCAATAATACAAATTTTTCCCATATGTAGCCAACTTTACGACGGACACTGTAGGTATATAGGTTCGGGCACAAGTGAAACTGATAACAAAAAATGAATTGCCCAATTCAGTCAATAACAATGAGTGATCAGAAAAAGAAATCAAAGACTGATATTGCTACAGTCCAGCAAGAGACACGGGAAGGTTTGGGCATTTCTTGCCAGGAAGCGATAGGGTCGTAGTATTATTAGGGGAAACGATGTCAGTAAAAATAAAATATTTCATGTAACAAAAAAATCTGAAATCTCAATGAGGATAACGAAAATATATTATTTTTCTGTTAGCGGTAATAAATAAAAATTCTGGTTGACAAAATAAATATTTAAAAAATTAACAACAATTTTAAAACAAATAATTTAAAACCATTCTGAAAGAGCAACGCATTGACACGTTTTCATAAATACTAAAACACTACACTTGAACAATTTATCTACTCGACGCACGTTTCACCATTTGTGTATTAATATATAACGTAAGAAAGTAGATATTATTAAAGATAAACACGCGCTAGTAGTAATAAAAGACACATTTTTGGGGAAATTAAAGTTTTAACAAAACTCGCGCCGCAGTTGGAGTTGGAGTTTGGAGTTTGTGGGAAGGCAGTCACATTTAGGTGACCGCAGCACCTAGGCCCCATTGGGCCCCTTGTACGTCCTCCCGAGGGATACAGGATTCCACCTAGGCCTCCAACCATCCTAATCTTGTGAAGAAGGTGGTGATGCTGCCTAGGGGAATATCCCTCAAGTCGGCCAGTGTAGGCCAACGTTCTCCCAAAATGGATTCTCTGCTAGAGGAGACTGCCGGGCACTCACAGAGTACGTGTTGGACAGTCTCGTCTTCTTGTTCACAACCTCTGCATAGGGGTGTGTCATTTAACTTCATGTTATAAAGGTGCTTCCTCAGCTGGCAATGACCAGTAAGAATTCCTGTCGCGAAGCGCAGGTTCTTCCTGGACATTCCCAGGTAGATCATCGTTGTATCCTTGTCAGGGTATCTAAGCAGATCCCTGGCCAACTGACAACTATGAGTTTCATCCCACAGTTTTTTAAATTTTCTGTGGGTGTCTTCTTTAATCATTAGCATTATTGCTGAGGTCGGCAGTATGTTGGAAGGGCCAGGTCCAAGTATACTTAGACTGGCTGCCTTCTTAGCCAGACTGTCAGCTTCCCTGTTGCCTCTGCACTGTGCATGCCCTTTGACCCAGCATAGAATGACACTGTTCATGCTGGAGGCGCCCACGAGTGCCTGATGGCATTTCCATACTGACCCTGTTGTTATTTTGTGTCTCTGTAGGGCCAGTAGTGATTGTCTACTATCAGTGTAGATTCTTATTGTTTTTCCCGTTATTTGTCTACGGGAAATTTCTTTTGCGGCTATGGTTATTCCCGCCAGTTCTGTTTGTATTATACTGGCTTGTTTGTCCATAGCCCATTTAATTTGAATTTGCAGGTTCCTGGAGTATACCCCACAACCTGTTCCTTCTTTCTTTTTCGATCCGTCTGTGAAGATGTTAACTGTTCCTTCACTGACGGCCTCATTGCTACTGTTGGTGTGTATTTCATAGGGTCTATCAAAGATGAACTGTGGAGAAATACCATCTGCACGTACCTGCAGAAGTGGCATTTGTTTAATTGCCTCATTCCACAGCCGGCATCTGGTCACTCCACATCCTATGTTTGGCTGTATGCCAACGGATTTGAGACGTGCCATAGTAGTTAGGGCCACCTCTTCTAGATATATGTCTAGTGGTGGCAGGCACAGCATCACTTCCATTGCTCTTGTTGGTGTTGTTCTCATAGCTCCAATTGTGTTTAAACAGGCTACTCGTTGTACCTGGCTGAGCTTACGTTTCGCTACAGTCTGCTGACTCTTAGGCCACCAGACGATGGCTCCATAGGCTATCATTGGTCTTATTATAGCAGTGTAAATCCACATAGCCACTTTGGGTTTCATTCCCCAGGTTTTCCCTATGGTTCTGCGGCACTGCTCAAAAGAGATGTAAGCCTTCTTTAGTCTTCTGTCTAAATGAAGATTCCATGTTAGTTTGGCATCAAAAGTTACTCCAAGGTATTTTACTTCTGATGCGAAATTTAGTGTGGTATTTAGGAGAACGGGGGCCGTCATTGGCCCCAATTTCCTTTTCCTTGTGAAGAGGACCAGCTCTGTCTTCCTGGGGTTGACCGACAGAGAGTGTTCTCTGCACCATCTTTCGATTATTCTCAGGGCCATCTGCATTCGATCACAGAGGACTCCTTCGAATTTACCACTGAGCAGTATCGTTAGATCATCTGCGTATGCAATTGTGTGGAATCCCTCGGAGTTGAGGCGGCGCAGGAGGCTGTCAAGAACTAAGTTCCATAGAAGAGGTGATAAGACACCCCCCTGAGGACAGCCTCTTGCAACCATTCCTCTAACAGCGATGTCTCCCATGTTAATCTGTACCGCTCTTTTTGAGAGCATGTTGGATATCCAGCCACTTACGATCGGAGAAACGTTCCTGCTCGTGAGGGCTGCTGTAATTTTTGGAAAGGTGGTTTTATCAAAAGCGCCTTCTATGTCTATGAAGACACCCAGGGTGGACTCTTTATTTTCCAAAGACTTTTCAATCCGACCACTAACCGCATGAAGGGCGGTGTCGGTGGATTTGCCCGGGGTGTATGCATGCTGATTGGGATGTGTGGGATTAGCAGTGATCGCAACATCCCTCAAGTATCGCTCACATAGCTTTTCCATCGCCTTGAGAAGGAACGAGGTCAAGCTAATGGGTCGGTATGCTTTGGGGGTAGTATAGTCTATTCTTCCCGCCTTTGGTATGAACACTACTTTGACTTCTCTCCACACCTTCGGAATATAAAGGTGTGCTAGGCACGTCCTGAATATTGCTGTCAGGTGCGGCACTATTTCATCCAGACCCCATTGTAAAAGGGCTGGATGAATGCCGTCAGTACCTGGCGATTTGAAGGGGGAGAAGCCCAGTATTGCCCATTTAATTCTGTCTTCACTCACAATTTGTTTGGCAGTTTGCCAGTCCAGTTCGGTGGGTTGAGTGTCGGTTTCATTTGGCCATTCCTTCCGATCTGTCACTACAGAATCTGGGAAGTGAGTTTCCATAAGCAACTCTAGGCTTTCATGTAGGTCGTTGGTACTGGTACCATCATCCTTTTTCAGTAGACCTAGGTGATTGTCTTTGTTTTTGGCAAGTATTTTATGTAGCCTAGCAGCCTGCGAGTAATCCTCGATCTCCTCACAGTAGGCTCTCCATGCCTCTCGTTGTCTCTGCCTGACTAGTTTTTTGAACTCTCTTTGATTGGTTCTGTATAGCTCCCAATCTGATTCAAGTTTTGTCATTTTCGCCTTGTTGAACGATGTCCTAGCTTGTTTCTTGAGGTCGGTCAGCGTCTGGCACCACCATTTAGTGGCTTCCCCAGGCTGCTGTTGTACGGCCTTCAAGGGACACGATGCTTCGTAAGCTTTTTTCATAGCGGTTTGAACAGTTTTAACATACTGCTCAATCTCTCCGTTGTTTTGTGGCACCCCGTTGTGTACATCCCTCAGGTTCTCCCTGAGTTGACGTCGATATTCATCTCTGTCAGTGTCTCGGGGGTTCCTGAGGAGTTTTCTTGGTGCTTTGATTAATTTAATGCCGAATTCAATCCAGCGGTGGTCTGACATTGAAGCAGCGTCAGACACATGCCAGTCTTGGATCGAGTTGGATATACGGTTTGTAGCTAAGGTGATATCTACTATGGTTTGACTTCTAGAGTTAATAAATGTCGGTGTACAGCCTTGGTTAATTATATTAAGGTTATTACCGATTATATAGTCGTAAAGTGACTTACCTCTAACATTGTTGTCTTTGTTGCCCCAGGTTACATGGTGAGCATTGGCGTCACATCCCATGATTAGTTCCCATTTCTGGGTGAGGCAATGAGTTACCAGGTTCTCCATTTCCCTTGTCGGCGGTGGTGTTCCCTGGTCCTGGGGGAGATACACTGATGCTATTACGACTGTTGTTGGTTTGCCTGATATTGCACATTCCACCCTCACGGCCGTGAGATCAGAGGTTGAAAGGTGTTGTAATGGCTGGATTTTGATGTGCCGGGGGGCATAAATCGCTGTCCTCGGCGTCATTGTTGGTGAGCTGAAAATAACTCCGTTTAGTTTTGTTAAACCAGATATTTTAGATTTAACTATACAGGGTTCTTGGATTAGAGCCAGTGTATCCTGCTCCACATCGAGTCGTCGACACAATGTTGCCGTTGCCGCTCTACTGTGTTGCAGGTTACACTGGACTACTCTTACCTTGTTTGGCTCGTTCTGTGGCGAACGTTGTCGCTCTGCCGCAGACTGTACATGTTGTGGTGGGCGCTGGCGCTCATCCACTGGTTGGTGCGGCGAGCGTGGCCGCTCTGCCGCTTGATTGGCTAAAGTTTTATTATCCATATGAGTTATTTGTTGATTTCGTCCATCTGGTTCCCCACCCGCCACGGAGCCCTCTTTGGGGATGTCGCACGGCAAGCCCGTGCGATCACCAAGGATACCAGATGGATATAGCCCCCAGAGACAGGCAACGCTGTGAGAGGGTGGCGCAAACCTGACTGCCGAGGCGATCGACAGCCAGATCCACGGCCCCCTACGCGCCCCCTGCCGCCAGAGACTCACCCTGCCGGCCCTCTGACGGGACGACGCAGCCGGTTGATCAGGAGTGGGTTAGCTCCCGACCGCCCGTCTAGACGAACTCCGGACCAAAGTGGCGTGTTGCAGGCACGGCCCACTCAACCACCAGGATTCCTTCATCCGACGACACGGGTCGCCACGCACGGCACAAACACGTGGGGGCTGGTGGGCGCCGCAGTTTAATAAAAATATATATTTTAGAAGGAAAATTATTAACTTTTAATAATTAATCAAATAAAAAAAGTGGAAGTGCTTGGGGATCAATCTCGCAACAACCCCATTTATATTTATTGCTGTTCGAGCATCTTAACGATTGAGCTACGCGATCGTGTTTATTTTACTCTAAAACGTAATATCTACGTACTAGAAAATTGTAAGACTTAGTGGTTTGACATTGTTCGTTTGACAGATGAATATCCACTATTTACCACTAAAAATAAGTTAAACATTTCATATAAAGACGTTTTTCATAGAGTGGTCTTAGTTCACGGAAATAAATAATATTCGTCGTTAAATCACGCAGTTTGAGAATCACTGAGCTTATGACTATGTTTCTCATTCCTCAGTGTACATTTCATATTTCCGTCTCAAAAGAGTGGGAAAGAATCTTGGTAGACATACATTGAGAATATCTTTAGGCTTTAAGTTTGTGTGCAAGAGATAGTGAAAACGTATGTACAATATTAATTCATACATCGGTCTTTTTAAACTTGACCCGACTCTAGTTAATTAGATTTTATGAATTTTAAGTTTTTAAACTAAAGTACTTATTATACTCTTCGCAACTACAAAACGAATATACTCTTCGTCGGCACATTTCTAAAACCGGTAATATTGCTCGTAGAGAAAAAAGTTTCATATCATTGTGTTGGTGATCGAATTCTGAACAACTCCGCCCGTCCGTCCGTCTGTCCGTCTGTTTGTCTGTCCGTCCGTCAAGTTTCTTGTAAGCACAATAAGTTAGGAACGAAAAGTCCGATTTTATTGAAATTCGGACAGCAAGTTAGTATTAGCTAAAGGACGAATCCTATTGTTTTTGAACAAAATTGATCAATAAATAAAAAAGTTATAAATTTTTTAAATAAAAAAAAATTTTACATAATTTTTTTTTATGTTTTATAATTAAACTAAAAATGTCTAAAACTAATATCATTTACAAAAAAAGTGCGAAGAGTATCCCATAGAATGTGCAACAATTATATAAAAAGTGCAATAAATCGGCGAAGAGTATAACGGTTAGCTTGTTTAATCACAATAGATACGAACTGTGTGTTTTCTGGACACTCAGTATGTAACAATCTAAAACAAATTGATTAAAACATCTTTATCTGTCTGACGTAGGGTTTTGTTGTACCACATTATATTTGGTAAATATCATCGTATTTGTATAACTTTGGAAAAGTTCGTGAATATTTGTGGAATAATTCGTCGCTGACAATATCGAAAGGATCTTCTCTAAACATAATAAACATATCGTAAGGCCAATGCATTTAGATGATCCCTAAAAATATCGGTTTCAACGACCTCTATTGAAAGTACAATTTTGAGCTGTCTAACCATTATTTTTCCTTTCTGGGAGTACCTTTTTTAGACATCTCTTAAGATCAATGTAGCCCATTGTTAAATAATAAATAATAATGCATCAAAATTGACTCTAATCTGGAAATAATGAGATGGTTTGATACTTTTTCTAGTTTCCAAACATACATTATACAGGGTGTCTTACCGGGAACTGTCAGTCAATGTGGCCAATCCAACTAAAATAATTACAAGCATCTGTCGAGAACATGTAGCATACTCTATACTTAAACCCAGCAGTTTGACGGGTGACGAGTGCAACGGTTTGCGAGAACCGCTATAACTCTCTTCCTATTAGACCAGTGACTTTAATTTATAATAGTGTTGTGTTGCTCTTAGACGCCGATTTTTTTTCAAAAATAGTAAAAAATTAGCCATATTACGGGAAAAATACTCGATGTATAAGTAGAAAGCAAATATGTGATCAAAACTTAAAAATACAAAATGGTGGCGTCAACATGGCGGATAGGTTTTTTTATCAATTATCGTCGGATTCGACGGAAAATCGGTATCTGTAGGTTATCGAGGTTCCAGATTAGAATTATCTGATCCAGATTTGTAAGACTAAAAAATAACAAATAAAAAATAGTTTAAAAAACCAAAAGAACACGCTTTAATAGCAAAACGAACTAAAAAATAAAAATAATACAGTGCAATAATACAATACAATACAAAAAGCGTGAGGTGCTTATTACTATGAAATATTTATACTAGTTGATATCAAGCACCCCACTGTTGACATCAAGCACCCCACGCTTTTTTGTATTGTATTGTATTGTATTATTGTAGTGTATTATTTTTTACTTTTTAGTTCGTTTTGCTATTAAAGCGTGTTTTTTTTATTTTTTTAAAACTATTATTTATTACATAGCAAAAACTGTCGAATTTTTGCAAATTTTGAGTTCCATATTCAAGGTTGCATAACTGTACGAATTCTTCAGTTAGATTACTCAATTTTTTTGCATATACTTGAATGGTTATCAAACAGACTACCGGTGTCCGTTTTATCATAAGTGCAAAATTTTGCAAAATATGACGTTTTGCTTATAACTTTGGACCAAGGCACTTTTTTATCATTACTGACTCCGAGGGCACTGCAGCCATATAGACTTATTGTACCACTTCCCAGTCTTATCTATGTCGTGCCGGTCATTACCTATAGACCTACGAGTGTTAACTATAGTTCTATGACGGGCCCGTGCGAGTCTAGTGAATTTCCTTGCATTTAGCCATTCAGGCCAACAGATAGTCTTATAGTTTTTTTAAATATACGTACTAAGAAAAAAAATCTCAGATTTCACAATCCTTGCAATCATCCGGACATTCGAAATGACAACACCATACATAAAACATAAAGTTTTTCAACTTTTTCCACTACACTGCTGTATTTCCACCTTAAATGAAAACTGGTAAGTTGGTGATATATGCAACCCATGTTATATTTGCGTATATCAGCCGTTGCATACGATAGTCTCAGTCGACCGCGACACATTACTTTGCAATAAAGAGATATTATTATTGTCACTCAATTTGTACAACAGGCAACCTATATCAGTTAGTTGCAATTCTAACGCATCATTTATTTGCAAGCAGGCACCTATTTGTAGCAAGTTGAAGACTTTTGTGTTCTACCGTCAGCATCGCTGTACAACTTTTAGGTAATCTCCCGTTACGGTAGGTAATGTAATTGGCAAGCGCAGCAGCCTAATCGATAGTAGCGCGGCCTTTTCGGCAGCCGTGTATAAATTTTTGCTTGAATAATATAAAGTCATGCATTCTCAGTCTGTGACGTCAGACGCGGATGTTATGTAATAAATTTAAGTAAAGGCAGGTCAAATTTTAATTCGCTACTTATTGATTAATCAGTAAACATTAAATTCAATCGCAAAATAAATCATCTGGGAAGGATATCTTCGAACAAAAATAATTTAGTGTCATTGTAAGTGTTGGCCAGTTTATTAGCATTTTCTAGCTCGAGCAGTGTATATGTAGATGAGCGTACAAATATCGGATGCGCAGTGGATTCATAAAAAATAAAATCGATTACAACAAATCTCAAGAGTAAGCTAGCCTACTGGTATTCTCTCTACTGTGCCTGTCTTTTGACCTTGAACAAGAACTGGTAACTCTACCCCATATACGAAAACATAAAAAACATTTCCAATGTTAAAAGTTATAGCCAAAAATAATAAATATTTCCCTATTGGATGTCTCTTTCTAGGGAATGGCCACCTTAACTTCAGCGAGTCTGTCTAGGTCGGACTTAATACCGATCTGACTTAGTACTGTACCTATTCTTAATCAAAATATTTTTTCAATAAATTAACATTATGTATTTATGAAAAATAAAATTTGCAAGTAACAAAAATTGCAATAACTTTTTTAATTATGCAAATTTTAATAATATTCAAACGGCATTTAATTTGCAGGAAAAAAATACGTTGATTTCATCTTTTGTGGACCCTTGTTGGATCATTTTAAGCCGAGATATCTACGATTTTAGTTTTGGCACTGTTGAGACTTTTGTAATTAACATTTTAGAAAAATCTTAAATGGAGGCTATATGTCAGAGACTCTTTACTGTCTGAAGTTACATTTTTTAAAATTTTTTCGTACGTATTACACTGAATAAAAAAATTTATGAACAACTACGACTGCCCGTACAACAGTACGCATGTTCATATGTTCACCAATGCGTACGAGCAGTCGTAGTTTTTTTTTTTCGGTGTAATACGTACGAACAAATATAAAAAATGTAGTAACTTCAGATATTAAAGAGTCTGACATATAGAGTCGGGTACAGTTTACACTGACTCGTGTCATGGCCACTAAAACGTCTGAACTAAGATTTTATTGGGTAGATAAGAAATGCCAGTAGTTCTCAAACAGTTCTCTCATGTAACAACAATGATGTCGCTAAATAATTATAAAAAAATGGGAAAGATGTCATCATAAAATGTTAAGATTATTAATTTAAGCCAGTACTCAGACTTATGTTCAAAGCTGCAGAAACTCTTTCATGAATACGCTCAAGAGGTATCAAGGGTCCCTTGTTTTGCCTTTCTTTTATAAAATAATCCATTAAAATTAATACCAACGTTTTGACTGTTCATTTAAGACCATATTTATCAAATATTTCTATTTTATTTTTATAATCTGATGTTTTTCCAAAATAAACGTTACATTCGCGACATGATAACTCACTAAATATTCTATCTATCTAAATAGGATGATCCACTTAGAGCTCGATCCAAATTATTGGCGGTGGGAGCGTGTATTTTTTGGTTAAAATATAGATAAACCACACCCATATCATCAGGTGATAGGACCGAGACTTTAAAAAACCCCGGCTTTCTTTGGCATACCGCGCCATCATAGAATTGTGGGTTCAACTAGGTATTTATTTAACAAGAAATAAATACGAAAAGTTGAAGGTGTATTTATGCAATGTATAATAAATAAAAAAATTAATGAAAAACAAACTTTGAAATTATTTTACGATTACTATACTTCCAATCCACTACGTGGATGTGGAAGTAATAAAGGCCGTAGATTTTCGTGAGACAATCAAATAAATAATCAGGCCGCACTAAGCGTAAGAAAGTCGATGTTATTAATATAATAATATAATGTTTATTTTTAAAACAATAAATAAGTGATACAGTTGTTATGGAACAAAATTATATAATAATATATCTTAAATCCAATTTAAATAAAATAAACATGTAGACTTACGAAAGTACGAATGTACTTGTGTGTAAGTTGAAGTTGGGGTACGTATGTACAGTGTATTTACATTTTTGGGGAAAATAAAGTTTTAACAAAACTCGCGGCGCGGTTTAATAAAATAAAAATTTTAAAAGGAAAATTATTAACTTTTAATAGAGCTTAATCAAATAAAAAAAAAGTAGAAGTGAGGATCGATCAACCACCCTAAAAAATAACTTAAATATTTCATTTAAAGGCGTTTTTCATATTTAAAGTGGTGTTAGTTCACGGAAATAAATAATATTCGTCGTCAAATCACACAGTTTGAGAATCGCTGAGCTTATGACTATGTTTCTCACTCCTCAGTGTACATTTCATATTTCCGTCGCAAAAGAAGTGGGAAAGAATCTTGGTAGACATACATTGACAATGACTTTAGGCTATTGCTTTAAGGAAATTGATTGAGGAAGCCGTTACTCTGTGGTAATCCATGACAATAACGAAATTGAGTAAAACACTACTATGTTTTTTACCACTATATTTGCACAAAAACGTGACTGCAGTTTCGACCCTTTTTTGGTCATTTTCAAACATTATATATTCTTAATTGAATCATTGTTTGAAAATGACCAAAAAAGGGTCGAAACTGCAGTCACGTTTTTGTGCAAATATAGTGGTAAAAAACATAGTAGTGTTTTACTCAATTTCGTTACTATTGCTTTAAGTTCGTGTGCAAGAGATAGTGAAAGCGTATGCGCAATATTATTTCATACATCGGTCATTTTAAACTAGACCCGACTCTAGCTTCCGAAAATGTTAATTACAAAAGTCTCAACAGTGCCAAAACGAAAATCGTTGATATCTCGGCTTAGAATGGTCCAAAAAGAGTCCAGAAAAGGTGAATTCGGCGTATTCTTTCCGACGAATCTAATTCCGTTTGAATCTCATCAAAATTTGCATAATTAAAAAAGTTATTGCAATTTCTGTTACTTGCAAATTTTATTTCTTATGAATAAATAATGTTAATGTATTGATTTTTTTTATAAGAATAGATAGTACTAACCAAACCATTTAATTTCCCGCAAAAATCATGATAAAAAAGTGCAAAAAAATTTTTTTTGCAAAATTTTGCACTTATAATAAAACGGATACCTTGAGTCTATTTGGCAACCATTGAAGTGTTGGCAAAAATATTTTGAGCTATCTAACTGAGGAATTCGTATAGTTATGCAACTTTGAATACAGAACTCGAAATTTGCAAAAAATCGCCAGTTTTGCTATGTAAAAATAGTAGTTATTATTGAAGTATAATGAAACCAATTTCCTTTAAAAGTGCATGTATTCCCGAGTAAAATGAGCTTTGGAAAGTTCAAATCGGACGATTAGAACGAAAGTTATAAAGAGAAAGGCTTATAAATAGTGGAGGGCAGTTATGTTTTTTTTTTTTTTCAATTTTCACGCCCACGGTCGCGACCCGGCTCAAAATGTTCGTATTGACGACCCAAACAACATACTAAAAAGTTGAAATCTCAATATGGGTGCAACCCTTTTTTATATTCTAAAAACTGGGTTTTGGGTCGTTTTGGGGTGTACTTTTTAGTTTTATTATTTTTTTGAAGGCCTTAGAGGTTTGGCTAAGGTTTGGGATTGATACCCTTTTATTCTGGGTGTCAGAGGAACCCATTGGTTCGAGGTTTTTGAAAATCGGCCCCCCCCCCGCAATATATACATGTATTTTAGGAAAAAATTCAAATTGGTATGGAATGGCCAATAATAATTGATGAATTTAGGTGAAGGTAGTTCTTTCCATAACTAAAAAAATGATCCAAGGTTTGGTAAAAAGTGTTTGATAGTTTTCTCTACAACCCAATTGTAGCCCGTTTTTTCCGATAAATTCAAATCCAAATATCTTTTGTCATTTTAGGGTTAGCGAGGTCTACTTGGGCTCAACTGAAAGCTATTTTCATGTAGTTTAACATGATATATGGCCGAATTCATTTTTTTTTTAATCTGGACATTATTTGGACATTCACTCTATATGTATATTCGCGCTATGATTTATGGCTTTTGTGACGTCATTATGCTTATATGTGCATTAACCGATTGTCAAAAACCTTGAACCAGAACACCCAGAAAAAGAGGGTATCAATCCCAAACCCTAGCCGAACCTCTAAGGACTCCAAAAAAAAAGTACACCCCCAAAAAGGCCCAAAACCCAGCTTGGGCCAATAAAAATGGGTTGCACCCATTTTGAGATTTCAACTTTGTAGTATGTTGTTTGGGCCGCCAATAGGAACATTTTGAGCCGAGTCACGATCGTGGGCGTGAAAATTGCAAAAAAAACATAACTGCTCTCCACTAAAACAATTATGAATTTTGTGGTAATTTTGCAATAACAAATTTAGCGGCGGGTGAATTACATCAAGGGTATTTTTCCTGTAATGTGACTAATTTTTCACTATTTTAACAAAAAGAATCGGCGTGGTAAGAGCAGCAACACTTTTAATTTATTTTCTGCCCTAAAATCACTGATCTATATAGGAGATTCTCATTTGCTCTTTGGCAAGTAGAAAGATGAGCTACGCTCTACACGAAAGTAAATTCCATAATAGTAAGTATACCAAGTGTTACATTTTCATGTTACATTTCGTCAAATTCCAACCGCAAAAACTTTTTTCATTCAAATGGAACACTTTGTAATTTTTTAACATTGAGTTATGTAAAATTAAATTCCCTTTTTTCTAGTATAGACATTGTAGGGGTTAAAGTTATAACGTTTTGAAGTATTCGCGATTTTCTTAAATGTTCAAGAATTTTTAGTAAATATTGCCATCATTCTCTTATGTCAAAAAATGCTAACACATTTAAGTTACATCCACGAACAGTTTTTAAATTTGTTTACTATTTATGTGATAAAGTAATATCAAGAACATGTAACATACTGTAAAACGCATATTGGACGATTTTAGAATATTTGGATGAATTCAAAGGCAACGTGTAACAAACAAATCCTGCAAAACTGATGTACTGAAAAAAGTTATGGTAGATTTCCAGTCACTAATAAAACTTTTTATCATCAATATCAATTATTAGTGTTATTACTGGCAAAGTGGCAAATATAGTAACTTCACACATAAACATTTACTGTTCTACATAATAAATTATTGACCCATTTATGTTATAAAAATCCTTATCCGTTTGTCGGATTTAAAAATATGCATAAAAACTAAGTCAATAATGACGCTATTTTGTTCTTGAACAAGATATTTGAATATTTTTAGTACGAGTTGGATTCGGAGCTAAAGAAGTGTTATGCGAGCCATTATATAGAGAGTGTCCCATTAAAAACATTTTAAATAAAACTAGGTTGGGTCCTCCGTGTTGCTTGTACGTGCAGCTACAGACGCAAGGCATGCAACGGGACGTGCGACTATGCATGGCACTGTAGTTTATGTACTTAAGATGGCCATTCTCTAGGAAGAGACATCCGATAGGAAAATATTTATTATTTTTGTCCATATCTTTTTTTCCTTAGTACTTACATTTAAAAAACTATAATGGTCCAGTCACTAAAGACAAGAAAAGTGCAAGACTTCGGAGTCCGGTTAGGAAAGATCGATATTTCATTAAATAAACGGCATTCGATTCGTAATTTATAGTATTGCAAAGTCTACATGATCCGAAGGTGTGCTTTTACCCTGGGGGTGGATGTCACCCCTTCTCGAGGGTGGAAATTAGTAAACTGAGAATAACCACAGAAATCAATAGAGGGATTAATTCTAAGCGTACCATTTAGTAAATACAAAAATATTATCGGCCTTCATGTAGATTAATGGAGGTCCAGAGGTGCACATTTTGAACATGGAAGGTGTGTATTTTTTAACCATGACTAGTGTTACGTATTTCCACCCCTTTTTGGGAAACACCCTGTATGAATCCGTGGGTTTCAAATAATTTTAACAAGGGGTGACCACTAACACTTTATTTAATAAAATACTGATTACACAATACTTCTAAAATAACCTTTACAATTTTACGTATTTCGCCAATCTATCCAAATGCACGATCTTCATCTTGGAATTTTTGCCTTGTTGAATCTGATAGACGACATCATTAATTCTTGTAATAACAGTGTACGGTCCATCCCAAGGTGGTTGAAGTTTCGGTGACCTTCCTTTCTTTCGCTGTGGTTTGTACAGCCAAACCAGATCTCCCACCTTGAACCCTTCTGAACTACCCTTACGGTCAGATCGAGCCTTCATTCTGTCACTGGCTATGGTGATTTAGTCTCTAAAAGGCTCATGGACATTTCTTTGTTGTTCATTCACTTCATCCAGGAAGCCGTTCTCCGCCTGGTGTTTCAAACATCAAATCACACGGCAGTCTGATCAATCTCATGTCCAAATATCACACGGGCCGGTGTTTGTTTTGTAGACTCGTGGATAGCAGCTCTGTATGCCATGAGGACAAACGGTATGTGGAGATCCCAGTCACGTTGATTCTTATGAACTACTTTAGAGAGATGTTCTTTCATCGTCTTGTTATGTCTCTCCACCATCTGATTGTGGGTGAAGAGCTGTTGTCCGTGTTTTGTGTATTCCCACCAACTTGCAGATTTGCTGAAATACCCTGTCTCAAAGTTTCTCCTTTGATCTGAATGCAGCTCCAGGGGTACACCAAACCGACATACCAAATTACCTACCAATACTTTGGCGACAGTGCCCGCTTCCTGGTTCGGAATCGCATATGCTTCCGGCCATTTAAGTCTTGCTCGACTTTATTTTTAAGTTTTGACGGCGACTGACAATATGTCACTTTGTTGTGTCTCGATAACTTGCCTTAGTTCGTCTCTTTCTTCTTGTTGTTTTATGTCCAAGTCTTGCATGATTTTTCTCAATTCTTCCTGACGTCGTTTTCCTTCTTCTTGATGTCGTTTCTTTTGCTCTTAGTTTTCCTCTTGGCGTCGTTTCTCTTCTTCTTGTTTTCCCTCTTGATGTCTCTCTTGATCCTCAAGAATTTTTCTTAATTCTTCTCGCTCCTGTTGACGTTTTTGTTCTTTTTCTAGTTGTTTTCTTTCCCGTTCTTCTTTCTCTTCCTGGCGCTTTCTTTCCTGTTCTTCTTTCTCTTTCTGGCGTCTCTTTTCTTGGTCCATCATCATTTTTTGCATTTGCACAAATAAATCCTATATTTGTTTCTCGGATGCCATACTTCTGGTCGTTACCGGCATATAATGGTCTTGTTCAGAGTCTTTAATCTCTTCTTAGTTCAAAGTTTTTAATTACTACCACTAATGTCCTAATAAAATGTTCTACAATGTCGTAAAAATGCACTTAACACTATTTTCCTGTTCGAAAATAACCTTCGAACAATGTCCAATAAATGAGTCCTTTTTGTTAGGCACTAACTCCGAGAATACTGTACCAGTCTTCTCAAACACTTCCGAAAAAAATCCTCTTGTTAAAATTCCGCTTCTGACACCATTTGTTGCGTATTTCCACCCTTTTTGGGAAACACCCTGTATGAATCCGTGGGTTTCAAATAATTTTAACAAGGGGTAACCAATAACACTATTTAATAATTTACTGATTACACAACACTTTTAAAATAACCTTTACAATGTTTTTATTTACACTTCGGATTTATAACCTCACTTTTCGCTACCAAACTTCACTTTTTTAAACTTCTTTCTCCGCCATCGATTTCACCTTATATATCCTAAAATTGCCTCTAGATCCATATAGAGATTTCCAATTCCAGAACAATATAACTCTAGAGCCATCTACAGGCTTCCAGAAGAGATGGCGTTTATTACTGGTTGCCTAACCAGTGGTACTTAATTTCAGTTATTAGTATCATGAGTGGATCACTCGCCAGGCATCAGGGGGGTGTAATGCGTAACACCAGTTATATATCAAGCTGATTTTTTTTGAAATAATTATTTTAGTGTATAGAATGTGTCAGGTAATTGCACGGTGACTCCTGTACTATAAGTAAATGTAAAATCTGCTTTTTTCTTTATAGTAATTTCATTAGCCAGGGCTTTGGAAATTTGAACTCAACAAGCGTTCGATTGCGTCTCCAAACAAATGTTATTAAATGAATTAGAATTTTATGGTTTTAAGGGTGTGGTTTATGAGTTGATGCCATCATATTTATCAGACATATATCAATGTGTGTGTTACAATGATAAACTTAACAATATGCTAGCAGTGGAACACGGTGTGCCGCAGGGTAGTGTACTTGGACCGCTTTTAATTTATATTAATTATTTACTTAATGCTCATTCAGCATTAACAGTCCTTTTTTGCAGACGACACTACTTTCGCGGAACATTTGAGAGATCTGATACTAATGTTGATTTGCAAATCAACATTTTAACCAAGTTTTGTGACTGGTTTAATGCTAACTGATTATGTTTATATTTCAACAAAACACATACATTACTTTTTTTCCACTCAGAAAAACAACCCCCAAACTATAAAATATTTAGAACTAACATTAGACAATAGATCAAGTTGGCATCCACATATTGATGACATAACAACTAAATTGTTCAAAAAAGTATATGCCATCAGACAAATAAGCAACAGAGCCTTTCTAGACGCAGCACTTGTTGCATATCATGCTTTGTGCCATGGTATACGATTTGTTAAACAGAGGGTACATAGCATTTTTATTATTCAAAGAAGAGCAATTAGAGCTCTGGCTGGTTTGAGTCAGTTGCAAATTCTGGTTCATAACATGAGAATTTGAGCGAATATGCAAGAAATGGCAAATATCATGATTATAATACTCGAAATCGCAATGATATATATAAACACATTAGCAGAGATTAGAGTCAATAAAAAGAAACAATGTTGGTATTGCTCTATTTATCTCTTTGCCTATGAATTGAAATCTTTACCAAACACACAATTTAAAGCAAAGTTAATAAAGCATCTTTTGGCCAGGGCTACAATGTGTCAGATGTTAAATCTGTATAAATTCAGATTAATGTCTGTTCTTTGTTAGTTTACTTGATTTGTCCTGTGCTGTATTACACAATCCATATTAGGATTATGTCATATGTTAAATATACATTTATATTTTTTGTTTCTACTTACTTACCTTTTTTACATATTTTATGTTGAGGTGTCAAAACACTATTTTTAACCAATAATTTTTTTTGTTTTTTCGGTTTATCCGTTGCTGAACTGGGCTTCCGTGCTTTCCGACCGACACTACACGGCAGCCGCACCGGCCATAAATACAACCACTCCCCACCCCCGTGCGATTAGTGACTGTAAATCGTGCGCCCTAAGTAGGCGAAGGGACTCCAAGATAATCGCCTTCTGCATTTGGCTTGCCAGCCATTTGACTGATTTCTGACAGGCCGGTATGTTCTTTAGTTCCGAGAGTAGCGTAGGCTTCATACCACCGAGTACACCGATTATTAGAACTACTGTCTTGACCGAGTTGCCTGGGTATAGCACTTGGAGCTCGTACCGTAGATCTGGTCCGTTTTTTCTCCTCTTTCAAGGTGATGTTTGGCTCTGCAGGTGCCGAGAACTCGATCACAAACATCACCTTACGTTGATGGTCGAGGAGAACTATGTCAGGCTTGTTGACTTGAATTAGCCTGACTGCCGGAAACGAGTAGTTCCAATAAATTCGGCACTTCTCGTTTTCGACAACGAACTCGATGTCTCCGGGGACATAAGGCAGCATTGGTTTCTGGTCTATCTCGTATGAGTGCCGAAGATGATAATACAGTACCCGTAACGCCGCGTTATGGCGATGGATGTAGGCCGAAATCGCATACACCGGACGTGCGGAAAGTAAATGCATGAGCGATTCTGGCGCCTGACGGCAGGTCCTGCAGTTTATGTCAGGAACCTTTACACCCATTACGAGGCTTAGGTAGAACAGCGTATTAATTACACCATCTCGACAGGCCAAAATGAATCCCTCAGTCTTCGACTTTAACCCGGCTGACCTTAAAAAGGCAAATGTCAACCTGCTCGATAAACCCAGTGTTTCTACGTTCTCATAGTATACACCGTGCATGGGTTTATCGACGTGCTGCCTGAACAGAAGTTCCTGCTCGGCAGCTTTTATTTGGTCCTTCAGACGAGTTGGCTGTACTTCAGTGACTGACTCTGGATCAGCACCGCACCGCGCCTATCGTCGAATACGAGACCAAGTTCATCTGCGGCTCTTTTTGCCGCCTTAAACAATCCTGCACCCACCCCTGCGTTTTCGTGATCTCTCACTAATTGCAGGAGCGGGTCTGAGCTCCTAAGGACATTATATGCCATGCTCAGTGCCACTCTGCCATGCATACACTCCAACCCCAAGAGCCCTCTGTCCCCCCGATTTCGTGGGAGGTACACACGAGGGACGGACGATCTATGAATGCTCCTATGAATATTCATCATCTTGCGGGTATCTCTGTCCAATTGGCGCAGATCACCTACAGTCCATTTGACTACTCCAAAGGAGTAGAGCAGAACAGGAACGGCAAGCATATTAGTGGCAGATACCTTGTTTTTCCCCGAAAGTTCGGATGACCAAATCTTTGGGAGTAGGCTTCTGTACTTGCCGCGGAGAGATTCTTTCACTTGTTGCACATCCTGGATGTGATGTTGTTCCACACCCAGGTATGTGTAGGTCTCTCCGGCATCCAGATGTATCAGGATGCTTCCGTCTGCGAGTTGTACATTATTATTATTATTATTATTATAATTTTTTTCGCGTTAGCGATGCTGGACAGTTCTCCGATATTCTCATGGGAGAAGCGCCAGCGAATTATCTACAACCACTCCCCACATCCCATCCCATATTATTATTATTATTATTATTAGTATTATTATTATTATTATTATTATTATTATTATTATTATATTAATACTTCAATTGGAAATTTTTGTTTGTACACATCCCAGTTTTCTTTAAGACCGTCCCTGGCTCTTTCAACAATAAAAAATTTGGTTTTGTTGTGAACACTTCATATACTTTCAAAGAGCATTTTACAACTGCTATCTTCTTGTTTCAGATCCGCAAGACAGTAAAGATGGACAACTAGGGGCCGAATTATTTATGAATAACAAGAAATAATATGTTTTTTACGCTATTTTACATGTACGCTACTGTATTACAGTGGTGGCGTTTGGGCTCGTTGAAAAACAAGTTGAATGGTACGTTGAATTCTCAAAATGCCCTGTTGGTGTGCAATGAGAGCATCATTTTCGAAACGAAGAAGTCGAGGAGTTTTGAAAATTTACTTTTTCGTTGCGATGATAGGGTGGGGTGTACTATAGTGCCGAGGGTAAGTCTTATTTCTTAATATTATTCGTTTTATGCAGGAATTATGATTGTGGAGGTGACTGTCGTTTTGAGAGCATCAGAATTTCAGTCGTCCTATACTGGGAGACGACCCATTCTAGTTTCTCAATTAAGTTTAAGAACTATGTGATACAAGCGCCTTTATTTTGCATATTATACATATCAATTTTAAGTAGCAGGGTTAAAATACAGTGTATATTTTTGCATATTTTAATTATTCATGAAATTATAGTAATATTAATATATTAGAAGTAAGCATTTGTTTAACTTCCATGTTTTTTTTTTTAATTTCTCTTAGCCCAGTAGTTGTCAGAGACCAATTTTGATGAAAAGTAAGTAAGTAAGTAAGTAATTTGTTTATAATTAATAATACAATATAGAATACACATACAATGTAAAATACAAAATTAGTAATATAATATGCTTCTTATCATTAATCGCTAAATTATAAAAATGATTTCAATATAAAAATAAGTTTTACCTAATCTTATGTGTATATGCATACGCTATTATTCCTCTATTTAATGTACACCTAGACTACATATGTAGCCTGTGTGTGTACCCATGACAATACTTGTTTAATAACATCGTATACACATATACATGCAGAATTAAGGGGCTGTATGCTTTGTAAGTTTGTTTAACCACCTGCCAATAGTTTCATAAATCTAACTTTGTTAGTCCTTAAGAATTGCGACACTTTATGAGAAAATAAACCTATATTGTTGAATTGTTTATAATCTGTTGGTAAAACATTATAAAATTTAGGGCCATAATAAGTTATAAATCTTGTTTTTAGGTATTATCACATTTAGGTTATGTTTTTGCCTTGTATTATGTTCATGTTGTATTGTGCTTAATATGTTTTTGTGTTTAAAAGTAAATATGAGAACCGATTTGATATATAAAAGTTGCAAATTAAATACATTGAATTGTTTGAATAATAGTTCCAAGGAGTATTGTTTATTTTTTCCTAAGATAATTTTGATTTTATATTTTTGTGATATATTTAAAGGTTCTAAATTTTTTGGATAGGCACTTCCCCATATCAATATTCCATATCTAAGAATTGATTCGACTAAAGCGTGATACAGTGTTTTTAAGATATTGAAAGGCATTGTATTTTTTAAATGGTAGAATTTCCAAACTAACTTATGCATTTTATTATTTAATTGTTGGATATGCTCAGTCCATTTTAAGTTTTGATCTATTACAACTCCAAGATATTTAGTGGTTTTTGTTTGGAATAACTTCATATCACATTCACAGTTGTATTTTTGTTTATTTAAGCACGTATACGTATGTAATTGCAGTGTATGTATATTTGGTATGTTCTTATCATAAATACCGAAGCACATAAATTTAGTTTTTTCTAGATTAACTGTTAGAAGGTGTTCAGCTAGCCACTGTTGTAGTTTCGAAAATTCTAGAACCGCTTTGTTCTTTACATCTTCCCAGGAGTCATCTTCAACCAGGAGAACAGTGTCATCGGCGTAAGCTATAACTTTTCCGTCCATTGGGATATGAAGTAATTCGTTTATGTAAATATTAAACAGAACTGGTCCTAGAACAGTTCCTTGTGGTATTCCATATTTCATCTTTTTTAAATTACTTTTACTTTCACCAATTTTTACACACTGTTCTCTATTTTGAAGATAACTACTGAACAATTTATTAACAATACCTTTTACACCATATTCATTAAGTTGAGTAATTAGTAAATCGTGGGACACCGTATCAAAGGCCTTAGCCAAATCTAAAAATATTGCAATTTGTTTTTTCTTACCATCCACCGAGTTATATATAGTTTTTACTACCTCATACATGCCGTCCTCCGTACACATACCTTCTTTAAAGCCATATTGATTAGGGGAAAATATTTTATTATAGATTAAGTGTTCTAATAACCTAGATTTGATACATTTTTCTAATATTTTCGCGATGTTATTTATTACCGAAATAGGTCTGTAATTACTTATTACCGTCCTATCACCTGCTTTGTATATGGGTGTTACAACAGAAACTTTTAACAAATTTGGAAAACAACCCTTTTCAAAACATAAATTACATATATAACATAGTGGTTTAGCTATAACAGGATCCAGCAACTTTAATAGTTAGAATTAATTGTTACCTCGATAATTGTTTCATGAAAAGCTAGTTCTTTGGTAGTAGAAAATAACTCAAAAAAGTTTACTAAAAGTTACCTGTGCGAACCCTTCTAAATAACCCTCTGAAAAGGAAAAATCCATGCTAATTTGCTAATTCTCGAAAAATAATGAAAAAAAAAAAACGGATAGCACCACGCGAAAGAGGGGGAAGTTTCACATCAGAAACGTATATGAAATTTTTTTATACGATCAAAAATGTAGGCTAGAAATGTTTTGTTTAACGCACGAGAATGTAGCGTGGCGACACATAAGTATGACTCGCGAAGCGTGCGCGGTCACGGACGCGCTACACTAAATTTCTTGTAACTTTTGAACTACCTTATTAATGACATTGAGCTCAAAAAAGCTCAAATGAAACGAAAAACATGTGGCTATTGGATTATCATATTTTCAAATATAAAAATGAAGGTATGTATGAATGGTACATTTATGAAGTTGGAACATATAGAGATTTCCGATAAATTCGGTAAAAGCTCTACCATTTCTACAATTTTTAAGATTAAAATCTGAAACTTTCATATATTACTCTTGAAGTAATGTATAAAAACATCCGATGGATAGGTATGCCAAAAAATGTTTGTAATAAAAGTTATTAACGTTTATTTTACCCCTAGTTTCACGAATTTTGAAGCAAAGAAAAATTTGTCTTTTATTTTCGTAAAAGAAAAAATCGGTAAAGGTATTTACACAGAACTTCCCTCTTTATTTGTGCATGGCGGTCACTCTAAAAAATTAATAATTACGATATGACATTGAAAATAATAATCGGCATATAGTTATCACTATTATTACAAAGTAAACCTGATAAGGTTTGGTCAAGAAAATTTCAGCAGCAACAGCAAAAGTTTAATACTAAATAACAGGTGCCAAGTATGCAAGGCTTGCGCAAATACCTTTACAAATGTCCACCATGACTGAATTATTTCTTGCGATGACCACCCTGTACATTCTTCAATAAAAGTATAACATGCCAAATATTATTGCCATCTGTCAAATTTTCAATTCCACATTCACGTAGTGGAGTGGAAGTATAGTGGTGGTTAAAAGATATAATTTTGTTTTGAAATTTTCCAAAAATGTTGGTAAATTTTTTTTTTCTTCTGAAATAGGTTTAGAATGTCATGAAACGTGGAAATTTTAAATTTGCGCAGAAAGGAAAGTTTCCTCCTATTCTATAGTGATGGTAAATTTTGTTTTAAATAGGTGACAATGCCATGAAACGTGAACATTTTAAATTTGAGCAAGGAAAAAAAAATTCTATTTTCTATTTTAGTGGTTAAATATTTTTAAAAATGGTGAAAAAAATTTTCAAAATTTTTGTTTTCAAAATAGGTTTGGAATGTCATGAAACGAGGAAATTTTAAGTTTGAGCAAAACAGAATTTTTCGTCTATTCTATAGTATTAGGATAATTTTTTTTTTTATTTTTCAATTTTTTTTTTAATTTTGAATCTTTTAGAATGCCATGGAAATTTTTTTCATCTGTTTTAGTGGTAAAACTTTTTCAAAAATGATATGAAAGAGAAGGCTATGATGCGTGGAAATTTTTAATTTGAACAAAGAAAAAAAATTTCCATCTATTTTAGTGGTAAAAATTTTTTCAAAAATGTTGGTAAAATATATATATATATATATATATATATATATATATATATATATATATATATATATATATATACAGGGTGATTCACGTAGGCCATTCATTAGGAGTTTTTCAACTTGCAGTTGGATTAGAAACTTGAAACTTGGTATGCAGCCATAATCGATCATGCCCGTTCTATCTAAAATATTGTCAGTCCTCCGACTATACAGGGTGTGCCAAAAATTGATACCAACTTTCTTATTTCAAATGGAAACCTATATTTTTCTTTACATGGTTCGATTGGTCTTCTTATTCTGAGTTTAGAGAACCTAACTTATGTTAACTTATCTATTACAATTTTTGACATATGTCCAATTTTTTGAAAAAAATTGCCGCTGTAGTAGTTTACGAACAAATTTGTATCTCGCAAACCTTTCAAAATTATGAAACCAAATTTGTGAAGCAGTTAGCTGGAAGTCCAGGCTAACTTTTGATGTCCCATCGGTGGTCCCATTTTGTACCATATGGGCGCAGTCGATTTTCAAATGTCGCAATCAAAAATTGTCAAAAAGTCAATTTTTTCAAATGGCACCTACTATTTTTTTTCACACCATTCGAAAGAAAATTGAATTTCAGGGTGAGTTACTTAAGCATTCTCTATACCCAACTTCACCCCATATCGAGTTATCAATAAAAATCAAGAAATACCTTATCTTGCCTAGAGATTCCTTACTTCATCAAGTATGCCATGGAAACAAAAGACAGTTGTAATAATTTTGAAAGAAAAATATGGATTCTTATTTAATTACACACAACACTAACAAATGATTATTAACGAACAAGAACAATGTTGACGAAATTCTGTCAGTGAAAACGGTGCACACATTGAGCATTTGTATTGAAATAATTATTTTGTTAATCTGTTTATTTGTTGTTATTTTGTTGTTATTATTTATTGTTGTAATACGATTTTTGGATAAAAATTAAAATGAAATGATTTTTTCCAAAGCCTACTACGCTTGAGAAAAAAAAAACAATATTTTTTTCAAAAAATGCCAATAACTCAAAAACGACTGTAGATAGATATACACAATGTTAATAAAAGTGGCCCTAAAATTCAATTTTGCATTGATTTCTGGCGTCAGAAATGGTCGGCGCAAAGATGTGCTACGCAATCTGTTGAAAGTAGAATAATAGAATATTTGAACAAAAATATGGTGGTCACATTGAACATTTACGTCAGAATTTTGTCAACATTGTTCTTGTTCGTTAATAATAATTTGTTGGTGTTGTGTGTAATTAAATAAGAATCCATATTTTTCTTTAAAAATTATTACAACTGTCTTTTGTTTCCATGGCATACTTGATGAAGTAAGGAATCTCTCGGCAAGATAAGGTATTTCTTGATTTTTATTGAATAACTCGATATGGGGTGAAGTTAGGTATAGGGAATGCTTAAGTAACTCACCCTAAAATTCAATTTTCTTTCGAATAGTGTGAAAAAAAATAGTAGGTGCCATTTGAAAAAATTGATTTTTTGACAATTTTTGATTGCGACATTTGAAAATCGACTGCGCCCATATGGTACAAAATGGGACCACCGATGGGACATCAAAAGTTAGCCTGGACTTCCAGCTAACTACTTTACAAATTCGGTTTCATAATTTTGAAAGGTTTGCGAGATACAAATTTGTTCGTAAACTACTACAACGGCAATTTTTTTCAAACAATTGGACATATGTCAAAAATTGTAATAGATAAGTTAACATAACTTAGGTTCTCTAAACTCAGAATTAAAAGACCAATCGAACCATGTAAAGAAAAATATAGGTTTCCATTTAAAATAAGAAAGTTGGTACCAATTTTTGGCACACCCTGTATAGTTGGAGGACTGAAAATATTTTAGATAGAACGGGCATGATCGATTATGGCTGCATACCAAATTTCAAGTCTCTAATCCAACTGCAAGTTGAAAAACTTCTAATGAATGGCCTACGTGAATCACCCTGTATATATATATATATATATATTTAATAAGTTTAAAATGCCATGAAATTTTAAATTTGAACAAAGAAAAAATTTTTTTTATCTATTTTAGTGGTAAAAAATTTGTCAAAAATAAAAAATTTCAAAAATTGTTTTTTTCTAAAATGGGTTTAGCGTGTTATGAAACGTGGAAATTTTAAATTTGAGCAAAAAAAATGCTTTCATTCTTTAATTCATTATTCCCTTTAGACGGCCCACCCTGTATATTTTCCAGTGAAAGTTTAACCATTTCTTCGCTGACAGTACCACTACCAAATTTGAATGCTCTCCGTCAAGTAGTTTTTTAGTAAATGCACCAACAGACTGACCGATGGAATTGAAAAACCTATATTTTCGTAATCTACATGATCTGAAATGTCAAAATCCGAAAAACTCTCGAAGGGTGATTTTTTATCGAATACAATATTTCCCTTCGGTATGCGAGGGAACTAAAAAGAAGGTTATTTCAAGTTTTAAAGTAAATAATACCCTTAAAACGTCTTAAAGTACACCTTTCAAGTTTTAAAAATCGCACCTACAGAAATCTAATAATGCGTTTTAAACCAGAGTAATAGGTGGTTAAAGTTAGTTATATATCAAATAAGAAATTGGATAAATTTATTTTAGGATTTTAACTTGCTAGCGTAGCCAGAAGTCAGGTTATCGAAAGAATGCAAAGATTTCATTAATATTTTTACATATAGTTTTTCTTTTAGTTCTCATGGATATATATATTTTTTTTCGCTGTTTGCAAAATCCTATAAAGAATATGTTTCGCTAGTT
This sequence comes from Stenurella melanura, assembly GCA_963583905.1. Classification (NCBI taxonomy): domain Eukaryota; kingdom Metazoa; phylum Arthropoda; class Insecta; order Coleoptera; family Cerambycidae; genus Stenurella; species Stenurella melanura. The sequence continues at coordinate 16,839,930 of OY757315.1, forward strand.
ATGCATAATATGAAACTTTGTCACTTTTTCAAGATTTGAAAATTTTGGAAGTGTACATCTTCAAAAATAAATTTGTGAGATTTTTTTCACTCATCGGATCTTTTTATACATTACTGCAAGAGTAATATATAAAAGATTTTTATCTTAAAAATTGTAGAAATGGTAGAGCTGGTACCGATTTCATCGAAAATCTCTATATGTTCCTACTTCATATATGTACTATTCCTACATACATTAATTTCTATATTAATATATGATAATCCAATAGTCACATGTCTCTTGTTTCATTTAAGCTTTGTTGAGCTCAATTTTATTGATTAAGGTGGCCATTCCCTAGAAAGAGACATCCGATAGGGAAATATTGATTATTTTTGCCCATAACTTTTTTTACTTAGTACGTATATTTAAAAAAAATATAAGAGTACCTAAGTAGAACTATAACAAGACTATTACTATTAATTTTCACTCAATAATTTCAGTGGTTTGCAAAATAGCTCGATTTAAAACTACGAAATAGGAAGATTAGCACAATTTTTAAATTTAAATCGAGCTATTTTGCAAACCACTAAAATTATTGAGTGAAAATTCAGAGTAATAGTCTTGATATGGTTCTACTTAGGTACTCTTATAGTTTTTTTAAATATGCGTACTAAGAAAAAAAAGTTATAGCTAAAAATAGTAAATATTTCCCTATCGGATGTCTCTTTCTAGGGAATGGCCACCTTAACTCAAAAGTTACAACAAATTTAGTGTAGCGCGTCCGTGACCGCGCACGCTTCGCAAGCCATACTTATGTGTCGGCACGTTCCATTCTCGTGCGTTAAACAAAAAAATCTGGAGCCTACGTTTTTGATCGTACAAAAAAATTTCATTTACACTTTTTATGTGAAATTTTCCACTCTTCCACGTGGCACTATCCGTTTTTTCTTTTTTTTTTTCATTATTTTTCGAGATGTTAACTAAATTTTTGCGTTTCAGAGGGTTGGTAAACTCTTTTGAGTCACTTTCTACTAGCAAAAAACTAGTCTCTCATGAAACAATTAGCGAGGTAACAATTAATTCCGACTTAAAACCCCAGGCAACTGTGCTACTGTCCAAATTCCTAGTAATCATTCGTGCATCTCTTAAGAGAACTCGAAATTAGCCAAACTGTTGAATCAAGGACAAATCAAAATATCTATTTCCATTAAAGAAATCCAATTTTTTCGCATTTTGACTGATTATATGCCATTTTACTAAATTCAAAATCGTTTAATAAAGCGGCACGAAAATGTTACTTTCATATATAAGTAGTAATGTTAGTGTTAATAGAAACAGTTTGACAGAAAATAGTTTATTTAAATATTGTGTTTCCAAATTTGTTATATATATTAAAAGTACAATCCATTCAGATTTGAAAAGTTAACCACACGATATTCATTCAATTCTACTTGTTCTTCCTGAAAACTATTATAATTCTATTTCTGTATTCCTGAATGATCTTGAGGTGCCACTAGTTCTTGCTGATGAAGTATACTTTTTGAAATTTTCAACTTATTGCCAATGCTTTCCTCGATATGCCCTTCAGCCACACTAGTTAACCGCCATCCTCCATGTCTTTTAAGTATTTGAGCATCAGCTTCACTGTCAGCGAGGAAGGTGGCAACCGTCCTCCTCAAGGAATGGCCAGTCTAACTGTATGCATCTGGGAGTTTTAAGTATTGCGCAACTCTTTGGGAAATTTTTGCAAAACTTAAAGCCAACTCGTTGTATTGTGCACTTACCGTGATTATAGTAAATGAAAATCTATTGTGTTTTACTTGTTTGGATCTCAATCGTAAATACTTATGATACATTTCATATCCGTTGCACTCTGATCCTACGGCAAATACACGTTTCTTTTTGGTTTTGGTATCATGTAAAGTTATAACCAACATTTTGCCTGTGTCTTCTATATCTTTTACAGTTAAACTGCACTACTCTGCACACCGGTATGCCCCAATTAAACCAAATATTAGTACCACTTTCATTAATAAGAACTTATCGTCTGGAGCCTCTTTTAAAAACATAGTAACGTTTTCATTTGTCAAAACTTTTGATTCCTTTGCTTCGTATATACCATTTTGATGTTATAAAATGGCAAGTAGCTTTTTATATTGTGATATATCAATATTTTCGTTTATTTGTATAGTACTTTTCAACATGGAATATGTAAACCATAAACTGGATGCCTTAACAGATTTTGTCTAAAATAATGAAAGACATTGTATGAAAAACACTAAAATATGTATAAAACTAGCCTACCTTCTCAGAAAAATACGCTAGCATTACACTTAAATCTGTTCTTAGTGCGTCTTTTGCCATCCTTCACTTACAAAATGTTTCATATACCTTCTCGTATTTTTCCTTGGATTTTAATGGAGTAAGCTCGAAGATACTTCTCGAGCGACATTCAGAATGGCTCAGAACAATTTTCTAAACTGTTTTCAGTAGCAAGACTCATTTTTATAATTGGTTGAAACATATGTTTTTAAATCTAAGACCTTGTCTTGTAGTACATACACCGAATTTCAAGTTTCTGTACTGTTGCCAGCTTGCTTTACTTATTTCCCCCTATTTAATCCCAAAATATCATATAGTTCCTGATATCATTACAATATATACGTATACCAAATTCAAGGTCAATAATGGAGTGGGGTAGTGGTGGGGGGATGGAAAATATTATAAAAAATCTTGAGGCCTTGGTTTCTAGTACATACACCAAATTTCAAGTTTCTGTACTCTTACCAGCTCTTGCTTTACTTGTTTTCCCTGACTTACTCCTATTTAATCCCCAACCCTTCAACGGAATCATCTCAAAATATAATCTAGTTCCAGATGTCGTTATAATACATACGTGTACCAAATTTCAAATGAGTATCTTAATTTTATTTTGTCAACCCCTTTAATAATAGAGCAGGGGTGGTGGGGGATTGAAAAATATAGTAAAAAATCTGAGGCCTCAGCTTCTACCACATATACCGTATTTCAAGTTTCTGTACTCTGACCACCTTGCTTTACTCATTTTCTCCTATTTACCCCCCAACCCTTCAACGGAATAATACCGAAATATAATCTAGTTCCTGATATCATTATAATCTCTCTCTCTCTCTCTCTCTCTCTCTCTCCTGCGTTTTTCGAGTCAGCGCTGCAATTGCACCTTCTTGTACACCCATTGCGCCGCCCATGATAACAACGTCAGTAGCATTAAACTTAATTTGTTACTAATTAAGCTAATATAGAGTATTTTTACAGATAATGTTTTGGTGATAACAGAGGGGCTTGTAAGTTCATATCGTTCAAAATCCAATGGTAACGTTTATATTTGTTTTATTTAATTTACTTAAAAAATACATTTTTCCACAGTTTATAAAAATAATCAACGGATTTGTATACATTGATAGATAACATTTTTTATTACTTACATAACAAAGTAATTTTAAAATATTCCTCATGTAAATATTGATGTCGTAAAATTGATCACTTTGTCTATGTAACATGCTACTTCTCTATACCACGCCTGTAAGAAAGTACGGACTGTCGTATCGTAAAATTGTTTAATCTCCAACTGGTGCTGGGAAACAGTATTAAGTATAGGCTAAAAGTTTCCTGCTTATATACGTAATTTTTCAAAAAATGTAAAAAATTGTAAGTAATATCAATTTCTTCGGTGGAAAATATGAACCCTTCATTAATTTCCTAAAAAAACACAAAATGAGTGGTTAAAATATATTTTAACAGATGTTCATTTAACGAGCGTAAAGTCAGTCATAAACAACTGGGTTCGGTACAGAATTTCATTTCGCATCGGTTGCTAGGCAACAAATGCTGTGTGAAATATTTCGTAGTACTGGAGCCCATCGACAAAAGTGGATCGGGCACCGTAGTTGCCTCCGCTTGGTGGAGATGTAGGCATCTGTAGGTACCATTTCCGGCCAACGGCAGGTCACGTGACCACGACCTCTTTAAGAGAGAGGCAAAACAAGGATCACTTAAATGTCAAGAAATTCTCAAAAAAAAAATTTGGGCAAATATAAGCATCTTTTGTCTCTTGGTGTTTTTCTTCAAAGTACTTCTCCCGAAAAAAAAATAACAAAAAAAATAATTCATAAACTGATTAACTACTTTAGGGTGAAGGAAGCGTTTTAGAGAAAAACTCCACGAGCCAAAAATTGCTTATTTTTGTCGAAAGAATACATCTGCTGGTTTTCAGAATTTTTTAGACAAAAATTATTTCGGCCGAGAATTTCCCTATTTTGTTTTTATTTCTTCAGAAAAATCCCAAAATATTCAGGCATATTCTTTAGACAGAAATAAACAACTTTTGCCTTTTCATTAAGGTGCTTCTTCCGTAAAAAAAAAATACAAAAAACGAATTTTCTTTTTTGTTATTTTTTTCCGGGAGAAGGAAGCACTTTGGGAAAAAACACCAAGAGACAAAAGATGCTTATTTTTGCCCAAAAAATATGCCTGGATTTTTTCAGAATTCTTTGGCAATATTTAAGCGGCCCTTTGTTTTTTGCCCCTCTCCCTCGAAGAGGGCGTTGTCACGTGACCTGTCGTTGGGGGGAAATGGTACCTATGGATGCCTACAACATCTCCACTAAGCGGCGGCAACTGCGGTGCCCGATCCATTTTTGTCGATGGGCTCCCGTACGAACTGCGCAGTGTGCCCAGAAATCTAAAACCTGGTCAAAATTCTAAAATCGCCTAACAATCAGTATATCAATCATAAAAAAATACTTAAACAAATATAAAAGTGATCAGGGTACTTGCGGGGGTGCAGAAATTAAAAAAACGCGATAAAAATGAAAATGGACAAATCGACTAAAAAGAGTGCAATAAGCATGGAAAAAATATTGGTAAAAAATAATTTTATTCGGAGGGATATTTTGGGGGTGGAAAATGCGAAAAATGTTTCGAAATGATTTATGAATGGGCATGTTTTATAAAAATGTGTATATTTAGCATGGAAACATTACTTCAATAAAAATAAAGATAATGGGTTGGGTTTGCGGGGGTGTAAAAAGTAAAATAAGTGTTAAAAAAGATAAAAATGGACAAGTCGCATAGAAAATAGTATATTGAACATGTAATACACATATTGGATTAGATTGCAATATAGTTAAATATTTTTATTATTGTACAATATAAAGAGTTCATAATCAAATTCATAATTGTTCTTCGGTATTGGTACTGCTGCCAGAAGACACTTTGAATACAATTAATCATGTTTCGAATTTCGGCTTCTTGACCAGGTTTTTCGATTTCGTGGCCCACTGTGGGTGGCACTGTAAACTGAAAAGTCTGTACCCCTTCCTCATTGCGGTTTTGCAGCAACCCGAACTTTTGCGACGGAAATTCCGCGTCGTTAGATATATATTTCGTATTATTTCGTGCTTTCAGGTTATAAACGGTGGATATCTTTCTCGCCTGGGATGATTGCAATAGAGAAATTATAGTGGAATACAAAGAATGTAACAACATCTATTTCGCGAATTGTCAAAGAAATGCCATTTTGGTTCACTGATGTCGAGCTGAACTTTTTATTTCGCTAGCGCAATGCACGATGCCGACAAAGTACCAATTTCGGTGTTTCTATAGAGACATCGTGCAGCCTTCGAGCCGATGTATTTATTTAGTATAAATATTTGATGTTTTCGCTTCTCTGAGGAAATTATTTGAAATTTATATCGATAATCCGCGGTATAGTCTCGGCAAAAGAGAGTAGGACAAAATAAAATGCCAACCGTGGTTTTTTCAACGGAAATACGCACCTCTCAGTATGTATAACTATTGTACCTGAAATCCAACAGCTGAAAATGAGTGCGTCTATGTTGAATTACCAATAGTTCAGGCAAATTAGCCATTTAGGATAACAAAAATTAATGAAAGTATCATCTCCGGGATTTAAGTAGGTAATAACCTGGAAAATAAAATGATGCATTCTTTGCACTTCCAAGTTCCGGGAAAGTTCAAAAAAATTTGGAAAAATTTTTTGATTTTCGGTTTCTTTGCTCTAGCGGCCAAAATAATGAAAATAGAGAAAAAAGTTTTCAACAAAAGTTGTTGCTCGTCTCTTTCTCTGCAAATTTGTATCTTACTTAAGCCCTTTAGAAGATAAATCGAGTTTTCCACTTACAGTTGTAAGCCGCTTCGAAATGCGCGAAAAATGAGAATTGTCCGGGAGTTTCGTATGACCGGGCTCATCGATCGATAATAATTCTAACTATTCATAACCCCTAAAAAAATGAAAATAACAAAATATAGAGAAAAGTCTCAGCTTTAATGTGGAACTAATTACAAAATTCATAAAAAATGTTATCAAAGAGAAAAAGTGTCAGAAGTTGGCTTAGTGTATTTTGTACAGTTGATCCACATATTTATTAATATTTTGCCGGGAGTCGTTAGAATGATAATTCATTTTGCTTATATATTCTTATATAAAGATATATTAATCTAATTAACATTTTGTTGGAATTACTTTTGTTGGAAAAATATGCCTTGCGATCAAAGTAGAGGGTATATTTCTCATAGATCAGTCTTAATTTTTGGATTATAAGTACAATAAAACATTCTTTCGAATGAATTTAAAAATTTTTAAATACGTGCAGTACTTTTTCAGTTTGTCTACATTATTCATACACGTTCAGAAAATGCACAATTATACAGAAAAACATATGCAACTTATTTATTTCTTAACATTCTTCAATGAAATTTTCACAAACTATAGTTTAAAGTGCGTAGAATCGAATCCATGCATTGAAAAAGCACCCATTGTTACGTGAGAAATAGGCAGGATGCATAAGACACAAAGATATGAATAAATCAACTGTATAAAGTTTACTAAGCCATCTTCTAACACTTTTTTCTCTATGATAAAAATTTGTATAAATTATGTGATTAGTTCCACATTAAAGCTGAGATTTTTCTCTACATTTTATGTTGTTTTAATTTTTGGCGGCTCTGAATAGTAAGAATTATCTATCGATGTGTCCGGTCATACGAAACTCCCAGAGACAAGGTAGATAAATAAATTCATTTTAGGCCTTTGTTCTCATTTTTAATTGAATCTGCATGATCGTAGGGGGTTATGTAGATTCTAGTTTAATCTGCCTGGCGGTAGGGGACTGTATGGATGCTAGTGTTAGAATGAGAATTGTCAAATAAGAAATTAGACAACTTCATTTTAGGATTTTAATTTGCTAGCATAACCAGAATTCAGGTTATCGAAAGACTGCAAAGATTTCGTTAATATTTTTACACAAAGTTTTTCTTTTAGTTATAGATAGTTACTTTTTCTGCTGTTTGCAAAATCCTAAAAAGAATATGTGTCAATATCCCTAAGCTATAGAAATTAAGTTTCAAAAAAGTGCGTTTTTAACAAACAAATGCTGTTTTGCAAAAATTATACAAGTATGCATTTTAAAAAAAACACTCATTCTACACTACAAAACCTATTAGTACGGGATACCATCGACAAAAGTGGATCGGGCACTGCAGTTGGCGCCGCTGGGTAGATGTTGTAGGCATCTGTAGGTACCATTCGCCGCCGCCCCCCCAACGGCAGACCATGTAACCTCTACCTTTTCCAGAGAGAGGCAAATAACAAAGGGCCGCTTAAATGTTGCCAGGTACATTTTTTGGGCAAAAACAAGCCTTGACTTTTTTTTTGTAATTTTTTTCCGGGAGAAGGAAGCACTTTGGAGAAAATATCCAAGAGACGAAAGTTGCTTGTTTTTGCCCAGAATTTTTCAGGTCACGTGACCTGCCGTTGGGAGGGAAATGGGGTATCTACAGATGCCTACAACATCTCCACCAAGCTGCGCCAACTGCGATGCCCGATCCACTTTTGTGGATGGGCTTCCGTACTATATAAATCTAGCAAAGTTTGTTACGTCTACGTTCATTATTTTCAAAGCTAAAAATCAATTAAGAAACAGCGTTTCTTAGCAGTATTTTGAATTTTGTTAAAACAAACTAATTAACCGACTTTTATGCAGTTGGGCTCATTTTGATATTTTTAGCACCCACAACTTCTTCCACGGAGGTATTTTCGTAAAACCTAAAGATAAAGTCAAAAGTCGTTTTACGAAACACAGGTGCACTAATTTTCAGCTGTTCGATTTTAGGTACAATAGTTATACATACTTCCATATTTCCACTGAAAAACTCAGGTTGGCATTTTTTTTGAAACGGACCTTTTCTGGCTCTTGCCTAGGCTAGAATGCCGAGAATGTAGTACAATCGATTTCACAAATTATCAAAAAATGACATTTTTTTATTCATTCATGCCGAGCTGAATTTTAGATTTTGCCAATACAATGTACGATGCCGACAAAATACCAATTCCCATTTCTCCATAGAGGTATTATGCAGTCTACCAACCGATGTATGTATTTAATTATTATAAACGCGTTCATATATTTGATGTTTAAGCTTCTCCGACGAAACTATTTGAAATGTTAATCGATAATCCGCGGTAACCCATCCTGTGAAGCGGCGGCTCCCATTTCAGATTCCAAGCTGACTTCTCGCTTCGAATCTCGTACCGGAGTATTTTTTTTTTTTTTTAATTAGACGGAAACAAGAATGTTTCCAAATTTTAAAGAGATTTAGATTTTCATCGTTTTTGAACCCTAAAGTTGTTCGTTCAATATTTGTCCCTTTTTGAAACGTAAATATAGGCTCTTATAGCAACAATGTAACCTTCCCAGAAGAGATAAAAAGAGATTAAAAATTGTATTTAATAAATAAAAAATTGTAAATAAGCGTGAGTTAATTTAACGTTTTATCTGAAAGTAATTAATTTAACGGTTATTTCGTTCTGTGGAGTATATTTTGTTGTTCGGGAAACTTTTATCAACATAGATAGAAACGAAGCATTGAACGATGATATCTCTGAACCTTGAAATACCACGGAAGCTCAAAATTGCATTAATTTAGCTAAAACTGGGCAGGATAGGATACTTTACCTTTTTCTGTGCTTAAGATTTTTTTAAAGATCATTTCGTGGAAACAATAGTTGTTGTATTACCTTGTTTCACCTTGATTTAATTAACATTTCCTTACAGCAAAAAATTAGCTTGTGCCAATGGGTGACCTTCCCCAAAGATTCACGATATTTTCCCATATACATTAATAACATTAAACAAAAAGTAGAATCTCCAAACATATATATTTTAGTGCAAGCAATGTTAGAAAGTTACGTAAAGCACTCAGCCGAGATCCTACAGGTAGGAACAGAAATACAGCAAATATTGCCAAAGTATCTCCATGTATTTTTCCGATTTTAGGTTGAAAATTTTGGAGAGTTGATAGCCTGGAAAGTTTCCGATCACTTTGAAGCCATCTTAAAGACTGATATTGATAAATTAACAAAACTAGTTCATTGTTTCTCTCAAAACACCGTGGATATCAACCATGAACTCAAACTGCTAAGGATAGAAAGTAAGTCTGAAAGCACGATGATATAAAAATCAATATTGCAGTCAAATGGATAATGTTATAGGGAAATAACAAAGCAAAGATGTTCATTTTATTAAACTTTCTAAAAGTCTTCAACTCAATTCGTTGCCCTCAAGCCGCCATCTTAGAAAAATTATACCCCGATTTAGTTTTTAAGAGTGGGTATGCCGTCTAAAAATCAGAAATGAATTACTCTCAAACGCCGCTCCGTCCGCGACAAATTATAATTAGACCATTGCAGTTACGAAATTTGTACAGGCGAAAAATAGAAGAAAACATATCAATCTAGGTTTGTATCTTTTTAATATTTTGAGAAAAAATGGTATTAATTAATAAGATTTGTTTTAATTAGCAGCAAATTGCTGATTTTAAAAAAAATATTTAGAATCAAAATATGAGAAAAAGGACTCGATACAAACCTTCATTCATGTTTTCTGTGTATCGTACTATTTTTATTTTTCCAAAAAACATAATACTTTTTGCAAAAACATGTATAGCACGGAACCGTGCAAAGGCACATTTTGCAACAAATGTTACACTGATACGAGCTCCCTCTGGATTTATTATTGTTTAAGCTCCGCCCTTCACCCAGAATTATTTTATGAATGAGAAAATATAACGAGGGAACGAAATAAGAAATTAAACCAAATCATTTCTAATAACACGGGACGCCCAATAAAATACCAAATTCCATTAATTTACTATTATACTTAACAGGTACTCTACTCTTTGATTATACTACAAGTACGGAATTATAACAATATAGTAACTAGTTATATGTAGCCACCCATGCACTAACAATAATGTGTAATTGTGTTTCAATTCTTCTTTATAAAATGGTGGTATGCTGGTATATTTGAAAACATTTATTGGACAATACAATTGATACTAAATTTTAAAGATGTGTTCTTGTCGTAAACACATGAATATAAAATTATAAGGGGCGATGCGATTTGCAATGAAAGGAGTTAGAAACACAAAAGTAAAGCGCACATTTTCCCATTTTCTCGTCAAGTCACACGCATCAGTTTGTTGCATTAGACCAAGTAACAGGATTTTTTTCATAATAACTTTTATTTATGGGAAAAATAGAAAGAAATGTTTGGGATAAAAACTGTCGGCAGTAAAGTTATCTATCGATCTGTCAAAATAATGAAATCTAGGCTCAAAATGTAAAAAGAAACAGAGAAACCAACTTACTCCTTTAAACCCGAAAATATTTTCCAGAAAAAAGCAACTTCGTGAAAATTTAACAAATCAGAGCTAAAAGTATTGTCCAGAAGGTGATGTGGACCGATGTTGAAAATATTTTCTTGTTGAGATCGCGCACCAATGTAGACGTTCTAAGACTCAAGTTGCAGGTTTTTATCTCTGCTTTAAAAATTTGTAGAGAAAAAATTTTTGAATACAAATTTTAGCCATATTTTTTACTTTCAAAATTTTGCAAATTTTTAGAATCGCTCTGCCATTCGTATTTTAAAAAAATGCACTATTAAATTTCATTGATACAAATAATTGATGCTTTGGATTTTTAAAATCTAACCAGTAAAACCAGAGATATCCAATATTTTTGAGAAATAACCTACTATGCCTAAAGTTATTAATGATATTTTGATGCGGGGTTTAGTTTAAAACATCTATCATTAAACTTTTGTCTACTATAAAAGCAAATTTGTAAGTTCTCCCCATCCATATATTTTTTAAGAAAATATGAATAATAATTCGTAAAACTAAGTGTACACCAGGCAAGTTATTTTATATAATATGTGCTAATATGTGATATATGCTAAGTATATAACTCTAGTTCCTTGGTCAAATCGAGACTACTACTCCTAGAAAGTAAAATTTCAAATAAAAGGTTGCCTCTATCCTTAATCTTTATTTATTCTCGATATATTTACTTGTTACTGACTTCGAAAAATTGGCATTTGCTTGCTACATTTACGTCTGCAAATTTCAGGTTAGGGTTGTAAAGAAATTCTTATTTTATACTATATACTATCAAAACAGTACCTGAGAGGTCAACCACTTGTAGAAATTACACGAACTGCCGAGACTGCCTTGCCTGCGGCGCCTGCGTAACTCCAACCAGCCGCACTTGCGGGGCTTTCAATTATATGACCGCCACTGCCATGGCTGCCGACAGCCTGCCTAAAATTCGGAGAACGAGTGCCGACGGTGGTTTACCTTTCGATAGACAACTAGTGAATTTCATAATGATCCGTTGAATAGTTTAATGCTTATAAATAATTACTTATCACTGATTTTCTGCGAATCATTTCTCTTATTCTCGGCGTCTATTGGATGTATAACAATAATAATTAAAATTATTTTTTGTTTAACTTGCCATAATTCAAAAAACGAAAACATTAATGGATTTCAATTTTACTATGTCATCACTACATATTTATTAATGAACTGTGGTAATATGAAGGTCAAATTTTAATAATTGTAAAAAATACGTTTTATTTTTCAAAAACCATGTCGATAAAATGTGAGTATTTGCAAGGATCAGTTAACGAACGGAAAACCCTTTAAGTCTATGCTGAGAAGAAATAAAGATGGAGACACCTTTTTTATTTGAAACTTTTTTTCTGTTTAACAGTTTCTAAGAATATCGCGTATAGACAAATTAGACCAATAAATAACTAATACTATACGCATAACACTTATTGGATAAAACAACTTGCGTGGTGTATATTTTTGATTTTAACAATGGTTGCTAATTTTTGTTTATTGGTAAACTACCATTATTTGAGGGAGACTACAAAATAAAAATTCAAGAAGTCCTGAGGAATCCCCTGAGGATCCAAGAGTTTAAATTTTGATTTGTTAAATGATGTGACAGCTAAAGCTTTACACATACGAAAAATAAACAACATTAAAATGTTAAGTTTTCCATTTAGTTATAAACAAGAATTAGTACTATAATAACAAACAAGACTGCAGCTACGGACACGCATTTCGGAGTTATTGCTCTTCATATATGGCACATGAGGTACGAAGGTACAAAATAGAGTACCTACAATATACTGTGCTTTCCTATCTTTGTTGGTCTTGCTTTTAACAATATAACAATATTATTTATGCCATGCTACGCTGATGAGGAGCAATAACTCTGAAACGTGTGTCCGTAGCTGCAATATTGCATACCACTAATTTTTGTTTATAATTTTTATCGGACCTCATCAACTCTTATTCTTTTTATTTAATATTATTATTTCCTTATTGACGATTATTATTAATTAATGCAGATTACTAATTATTGAATATCTTTTCCATTATGCAAAAATATAGATATACTCGTATACTCCATATTACAAATTAAAATTCTAGGGAAGCATAATACCTAGCCGTCTAAATTATAAATACTGTATTTATTGAAGGAATAATATGTTAAAAACGCATTTAGGTTAGAATGATAGGATAGATGTGTCGGGTGTCGGCATAACTTTTGACCTTTGGCAGGTAGAATTTATATACAATCATGAACTAATTTCGAGCTTATACGTAAGTGGAATCGCGGTCATTCATTTCTATTTACTACGACATAGTACTATAAACACATAAAATAATATTTTATCGTTTTTAAAGGACCGCCCACTGGAGTTTCCCTTTCACCTCCCCTGTTGCAAATTTTAGCAGCTTGTCGAGGCATACCTACTCTTAACCCGCTTTTATTAGCTTGAACTGTTAATTGTAAGCAAAACTTGCAACTCATTTCTCACCCACTTCCATACGTCGCACAGTGGGAAATTTAGCATTTCCTTTGGACAAAAGTCCATTTGACGCACAGTTGTTGGCCGATTTAAATTTAATTTTTTTTTTTTTTTGCATACTCGTAAATGATTCTAGTTTACCCTCCGATTGCTACAATTTAAATATCTATTCTTCTGATGAACGTATCTGACCCAATATCGGAACATCAGTGCGCTGATGTTATCATAGATATAATGTAATTAAAAATAGCTATTATTTGAATTAAAAGCGCAAGTAAGGTAAAAAAAAGTAACCAAATTTCAGTTTTAGAGCTAAAAAAGTATAAGAAGTTGGAAGTATAAGAAGCCCATGGATATGCAACCTCAAAGTTGCTTATCTGCTCCTTAATTATAAACACAAATACATGTACAGGGTTCAGACTCGTATGGAAAACCTGGAGAACCTGGAAAACTCAGGGAATTTAAAAATCTTTTAAGAAAAACTGAAAATATCAGGGAATTTTATAAATTGTATAAAATATCAGGGATATCTGCGTCTCAATATGGAAAACCATAGAGTTCTTAAGAATTTTCACTGATTAACTCCAATTCAAGGAATTATTTTAAGTCAGATAAAAAATTACTTCACTAAAAATATATGAAAATTAATATTTTTGGTTATAGAAAACCTGAATTCAGGGAATTTTTTCAGCTTCGCAAAGTCTGAACCCTGATCTATTATATTTTATATAGCTTGAATTTAACGCCATTCTTGAGTAAATCTTCTTATTTTTATATTTGTTATGCTTTTTAAAATTAATTTTATTCACACATACAATTAATTAAACAACTTAGAGTAATAAATTATACAGATTCGGAAAATGCAGTTTAGGGTATAGGAATAACGGTGTAATTGACCACTCCCCGCTAGTTCCATAAATCGTGAAACCAGAGGCACACAATGGATTGAATTTAGTACGGCATGAACTAAGGATGTATGCGGACGTAGGTAATAATTTCTATACGAAACGAGAAAATATCTCTTCGTCGAAAGCGAAGAAGTTATTGGTCACATTTTTGCCAACTAATTTCTTCTATTGAAAGCATTTCTGCAGTTTCTTTTGTAGCCGTAATGCTATGGGAATAAAATAATAATTCTTATTAAAACCGAAATGAAAACAGAACATTAAAATAAAATTAAATATCTCGGAAACTAAAATCAACTAATAATTGTCAAACAATAAATTAATGAAGTAAGGATTCAAACAAACCACCTTCTTGTGCCAAACAATAGCCAAACCGATTATACAATGAACCTCTCATATCATTGAGTTGATTTGGAGTAATGCTTGCACAAAGTTGGATAAGTTTTTCCCGTAATTCAACTAAATTATTGGCTCGTTCAAACACATGTTTGTACGCGGTTTCCTTTAAAAAGCCCCACAGAAAGAAATCATGGTGTGCTAGATCCGGTGACCTGGGGGTCCATTTTATCATTCCCTTCGTAGCTATTAAACAATTGGGAAATGTTGTTTCCAGAAAATTAATAACAGTTAAGGTATTTTGACTTGGGCAGCCGTCTTGTTGAAACCAAATGTCGTCAAAGTTGACAGGAAGATTTTGAACTGCAGGAATTATTTGGTTTTGTAAAAGCTCTAAATATTTATTGCCATTTAAATTGCCATCGATTAGCAGTGGGGCTATAATATGATTGTCTATATTTCCCGTCCAAACGTTCAACTTTTGAGGATACTGAGTTTGCACAGCAACACTCAAATGTTTATTTTTTCGAAACCAATATCGTACTACGGATGGATTGTGTTTCCTATGTAATGAAATGGATGATTCATCTGTAAACATTATATTCTTTAAGAAGTTTTCATTCTCATTCACTTTATTTATCATGATTTCACAAAATTCCATCCATTTGAAATTGTCCTCGGGAAATATTTCTTGCGTTGTTTGAACTTTAAAACAACTGTACCCATTTCTTTTCAAAATGTTTCTTACAGTTCTTTCCTTCATGTCAACTTCATCAGCAATTTGTCTGCTAGAACAAGGTTCACTAGTTTCAACAAGTGCACATACATTAGTTTCGCGAATTTCACGTTCTTCGCTCATTTGTTGATGACGGGGTTCGGGTCGACAGCATTTTTTACAATAATTCACGACACACCCGAAATTCTCAAATTTTTTAATAATGTATGAAATTATGCTAGCTGAGGGGATTGGTCTGTCTTGATATGCCACAGTAAATAAATTTATTGTGTCATCAGTGGAATGGCCCCCGAAGTACCACTTCACAATTTGCACTTTTTCTGCAGTTGTATAAAGACACGGCATTTTAATAACGAAATTGGGATTAATTTATTTTATTCCCACACGTCTAAACAGCTACGCTATTAAAAGCAGAATGGGTGCGCTCGCGCTGTTCTCGACTCGTCGCGGTCAAGCGATGGCGCTATTGTCTTATACCAATGCCCTGCATTGTTCTTCTACAAGGCGTAGTTTATCTGCGCAGAAACAAGTTTACGTACCTGAAACTAAATTTGCTGAATCTGTATATCGAAAAGATACTGAAAACCTTTATGTTCCGATATTGGATCAGGTACGTTCATCAGAAGAATAGGTGTTTAAATTGTAGCAATTGGAAGGTAAACTAGAATCATTCACGAGTATTTAAAAAAAAATATTCAAATCGCTCAAGAACTATGCGTCAAATGGACTTTTGTCCAAAAAAAGTGCTAAATTTCCCACTGTGCGTCGTATTGACTTGAAATTTCGTATGTGTATATGGCTTTCATGGCAATTAGTACATCAGCTGGTAACGACAAATATCCCAAAAGAAAAATTGTCTGAAACCATGACAGAATGGCGTACATGAAGAAGGGGTAGCACCTGATATAGCTCCGAGCGGTCGGAGTCGAAGCGTTTCACAGGAAATTAGATTAGAAATTGATTTGATTAATTGATTAGAAAGTGTCAAAGCATGTTTTTACATATTTTCAGAATCCCAAAACGTTGGTTTCAGACAAATTGGCTGAAATTTTCAGCCGTGGCGGCAAAGATAAATTTGCGGAAATTTTCTTTCTGAACAATTTCCGGAAGTGATTTTTGCCGCCACGGCTGAAAATCTCAGCCAATTTGTCTGAAACAAATAATTCTGTGTTCTGTGTTGGAAATATTATTATAAATATTAAACTGGCGAGGGCCTGTCCAATCACAGATGTATGATTTAGCGCGTTAAATTTAAAACGCTCCTCCTGGTTTAAAAACAGACAGACGAGCGGACATTTTGAAAGTTGTTATTGTTAATATCAACATTATTTTCAATTTGTATTTAAAATCATGTTTTTTAATATTCTTAAATTATTTATTTTGATATGAAAGGGTAGTTTTCAGTTGTCTTACGCGCATTACAGCATTTCCAATCATATTTTTTGCCATTTTAACATTCAAATCATTTGAGTCAATTTCGATGGTCGCGATTACATACATCAGATTTTTGCGGGCGATCCAGCTAGTCGCGAAGATGTTACTTCTTTGCCCTAACATCGAATAGCATTGTATGACGTGTAGGTTGACTAATTACCCAGGTTTACAAAAAAAAGTTGCCTGGATCTGTGGTCAGACCATACGTTTCTTATGTATTTTTCGACGCTGACTTTGAAACTGTTTTTTGTGTTGATCTATCACGTCAGAATTTTGAGATATTCTGACCTAAAAATTAGACATATTTGAGGTTATGTAACTTTGAGATTTCTTTTTCGCAAGAAACCGTGTTGTGGACTCTTAAAGTACAAACCTTTCTCTTAAAAATGCCGTAGAGTTTACTCAAATATCTTTTTTTTTTTCGCTGAATATCGAATTTTTAAAATTGTTCATATCATATCTTTCCCAATACATTTAATTTGTACGGAAACCTTATGGTCATTATTTAAATTGCAATATCTCGGCGAAAGAAAAAGAGATATTTGAGCAAGCTCAACGGTATTTTAAAGGTGAAGACTTGTACTTTAAGATCCCACACATGGTTTCTTGAGAACAAAAATTCTCAAAGCTACATAACCTCAAATATGCCCAACTTTTAGGTTAGAATATCTCAAAATCCGGACGTGATAGAGCAAAACTAAAAACAGATTCGAATTCAGCGTCGAAAATTACATAAGAAACGTATGGTCTGACCCCAGATCCAGAAAACTTTCTTTTTGTAAACCTGTGTTATTATATAAAAATATTGGTGTGTCTCTGACACAATAATAACCTAATTTTCCATGTTATTTTAATGCCCCTTCTTCAAGAGTAAAAATCTACCTGTTCAAAGTTGGCTGTAACTATACGTCCCATTCCCTAGTGATGACTTTTCGGTCCTTTTCTTCACTTACATGATCTCAATGCATGGCGATCTAGTATTTTTTAGCTAATTTATATGTATGTACTTGATGTTTGTGGATATGCTAATTTATGTATATGTTATCGGATAACAATTATCGTGAAAAGCAATAAATAGGTCAAATATCGAGGAAAGTGTCGGAGCGATTATTTTATAAGACCTAAAACAAATTAAAATATACTAATTGATTTCTACACATCATTGAAATATTTTTCCAACATAATGTAAACCGAGATTACTCTAAAATATTGCAATATCATATAGACAGTTAAATATATCAATAGTGCATATTTGAAAAAACTTTATATTTCCACAGATATTAAATAATATTAAAGATATGTTATATGTAACAATATTGTGTTACAATTCTCACTATATCGTAATATATCGTAATGGTCAGTTATTTATAAAACAATTTAAATTTTCCATCGTAACTTGAATGAAACCGTTTAGTCTTTCTGATTACAGTGTACGCAATTCCATCTTCAGTATGATGGTATCTGACTGCTGTCAAATAGACAAGAGCTACAAGCCGCAAACTACACACATTTTAATTGGTAAGCCGTGTAGTTGTGGTCAACATTAAACAGGCAGACTTTTACCTTTGAAGAGGAGACCTACAGGCTTTAAAATGACATGAAAAATTGTTTTATTATTATACCAAGGAAATACGACACAGTGGGGTTAGGCACACCATATTTTTATTCAATGATTTGCCAATTGTATAGGCTGTCCACGGTGCTCGAGAATATCTCACTTAATATCAGTCGTGCAAAAATATTGCTTCTACGATTTTTATAAGCTACAAAATTGTTTAAATACAGAGTATTTTAACGAGGTTATATCTAATTTTTTTGAAAACTAGTGCATTTTAAAATTTACTTTTTAGGGAATTAAAAAAAAAGCTTGAAACGGGCGGGATATGGAGGCATTAAATAGAGTCTTTTCCTCCCCTTTCAACGACATATCAAATGCCATCATTATTCATTGGAACTAAGCAAATAATTATAAAAACATTTAATAATAATAATAATAAATTGCTTTATTTGCTGAGTAACTTTAGCATTCTCAAGGTATATAAAGAACAGACATACATACAACTCACAACAAATACATATCAAATATTTTAGAAGATACACTTAGAGCTAAAATGACAATCACATGCACTACTTTATAATAAGACAATATTAAGTTTTATAAGTTAAAATAATAAAAAAGCAAACTACCGAAAAATTAATGAATGAAGCTAAGACGCAGTAAATAATAAATGTATATAATTGAAGACTATTAATTATGGTGTATCAAATACTTTATCAAAATATTCTTCGATACTGTATGGTACTAGAGTAGTGAGTAGTCCTTTGATCTCTATTTTGAATTTGGAGAATAATAATTTCTTTATTTTGTTATGCAATTGATTGTACACTTTTATAGCCATATACCAAAAACTTTTATGGGATTTTTCTAATCTATATTGGGGGAGAACTAATTCGTTGGATTTTCTAGTCTGATAATTATAGATGATACTTTGTTTCTGAAATTGTTGTTAATTTTTTTAATGTAGATCAGACAGTGATATATGTATAATGCCGGGAACGTTAAATTTTTAATTCAGCAAATAGGGGCCTACAAGTAATACGTGATGTATTGTTAGTCATTGCCCTAATTGCTATTTTTTGTAATAGAAATATCCCACTCCATTCAGTCGAATTCCCCCATATAAGTGCACCGTAAGACAATTGTGGTTGAAATAGTCCGATATATGCTATTTTACTTATTTCTATTGGAACATATGAAGCTATTTTACGTAGTAGGAATACTAAGCTTGACAATTTCTTACCTATCATGTTGACGTGGTCTTTCCAATTTAAGCTTTTGTCTAAAATTATACCTAGAAATTTTGTGGATGGATCGTCTATAGAATTTCTTAACGTAAAGCATATATGTATTGTTTTATCTTTGTTAAGAGATAATCTATTGGCAGCGAACCAGTCGTCAGCACGAGTTTGAGCTGAGGCACTAATTTCATTTAGCTCTGTTATATCTGTCCCTCTACTATACAGAGTGGTGTCGTCAGCGTGTTGTATGCTATTTACATTATTCGTATAATTTAGAAATCATTCACATATATAAGGAATAGGAGTGGGCCTAGGATGGATCCTTGAGGCACTCCTACACTTACTAACATAGTTGACGACCTCTCACCATTATAATCGACCACTTGCAATCTATTTTGAAGGTAGCATATTATACAATCAAGTGATGGACCTCTTAGGCCGTAATACGAGAGTTTTTCTTAGATATTGTGACAGACGCAATCAAATGCCTTCGAGAGATCACAGAAAGTAGCGGATAACATCTCGCCTCTCTCGAAATAAATATGGCATGAGACATATCGTTGAAAGGGGAGGAAAATACTTAGTGCCACCATTTCCCGCCCGTTACAAAAAAAATGTTTAACTCCCTAAAGAGTAAATCTCAAAATGCATCGGTTTTTTTTTTAAAGTAGATATAATCTCGTTGAAATACTCTGTTTTGCAAAAAATTGTCGCCTTAGAATTTTCGTCGTATCTCTTCAAATAACGGAGATATTTTGCTTAGGCATTTTTGCTTAAGCATTTTCTATATTTTCCGTTTTAATGCTTAAAGTAAACCATGGATTTCAAATATATTTAAACCATTTTGTAGCCTAAAAATCGGATCAATTTTCTAGAAACAGTTTTTTTGCACGACCGATATTAAGTGAGATATTCTCGAGCGCCCTGATAAAATGGACAACCTCTATACACCAGCGTTAGCATTCATACCATACATGACGAAAGCGAAGATACGCGACTAGCTAGGTCGCTCTCAAAAATTCGGTGTAATGTCAACACCGCCTTCTGACCTCGATTTTTGTTAAAAAGTCGAGTTCGGCGCTACATAATAAATAAATAATAAATAATATTTTTCTGTAATTTTTTCATCGTAGTTTTCCTAAACATTCTCCTTTCAAATTTAATTCTTAACTGTTTTAAATGCGGTTGTTTCGTCCTGGCATGTGATCAGGTAGGGTTGTATTCGGTTGTCACTTCGTAACTTTTTTTTTTTTTAATTTTAACGTCATTCCAAAATGTCAACAAGTAGCAATCTAATAGCAATTTACTCTAAACCGTAATCGCATTATAAATTATTTAATCATATACCTATTTTTTTTAATATCAATTATATTTCAGCCGTTGACATCGACGGAACCGCAACAAGAATAAAATATGATCGCAAATTTTCAACGGAAAGCACTTTGAAGTACTCGCATGCCCCAGTGCACTGGAAAATATTTGTAGAGAGTTTGAAAGAAATTTACTGCAAAATTCGCGACACAACGTAATATTTTTGACTAACTTTAGCTGAATATGACCATTTATATTTGTCTGACTTTCAGCCCGAAAATTACGATAGAAAACGGCGCCACAAAACCGGATGACATAAGAAAAGTTCCGGTTAGCGAGGTGAAGCCAATAAAGAAAGACAGTAAGAAATCTGAAGACAAGAACACCCTCGAAGTAGGAGCTAGTGATTACAGACGCCATAAATCCAATGATCACAAAAGAGAGAAAAGTAGTGATAAACATGCAAAAACTGAAACAGTAAAAAACGACAGAGACGCAACCAAGTCAAAGGAGCATAAGATCGGTAGAGCTGATAAAGAAGTTAAAAGCAAAGAAGACAAAGATAGACATCATCACCACCACAGCAGAAAGGAAGTTAAAGATGAAGAGGCAAAGAAAGGCAGTAAAGAAGATAAGGACGGCGTGAAAGTTGTAAAGGAACAATCGGAGTCTAAAAAGGGAAAGGAAACGATGAAAGTAAGGGACCACCATCATAAGAAAGAAGTTAAAGAAGAAGCCGACAAGATAAAAGAACACCACCAACATAAGAAAGACAGAGACGCAAGAACAGAAAAACCCAAATCTAAAAATGACCTTGAGCAACCAAGCGGCAGTTCCGACAAACCCGTTGAAGAAAAAAGCAAAGAGAGCAAAGCCCTAAACAAAAGAAGTACTAGCTCCGAGAAGAAGCTGGTGAAAAGTGTAGCCGTTTGCGAGGAAGTCGATAGCGAAGTCAAAGAGAAAAACGAACCGAAAAGTAAAGAGAAATGTGACGAATCTAGGAGTCTGCTGCGAGTCCAAGAGAAAACTGGTGGTGTTTTCGTGGAATCAAACGGTCACGTCTCCGAAAGTAGCGGGTTTACATTTTCCAAATATAAGGGTGTTAAACCACCCAATATACTCGTCTACGCAGATAGTCTTATCGCAAAGGACAACGTCAAGGCAGCGCTTTCTACTATATTAAATAAAGACAAGTAATTAACCGGGCTGATCCAAAATGATTGACTTGATATAATCGCGGATTTACACAATACCTTAAATACATTAAAAAAAGGCGGCGTTTGGGAGGGGAAATATGAATATTGGCATGAGTGACACGGTCAATCATTTATGGTCATTCCCTAAAAAATCGTTTAAAGAAATGTTTGACTGATTTTATTTACTTGTAGGTATATTATATATGATTTGCCAACAAACCCAAACCAAATGATGTGGAACGGTTCGACGGTACTGGTAGTGGTTTGTGGTACCGTGCCACCAAACATGACATTCCATTTACTCCAGTATTTACTAAGCGGTGGTCAGTTGCTGTGCCTATGTAGTGACCTGCTGTATAGTGTACTACATACATTTACTACAGCGGAGGTAGGAGGGTTATTGCACATATGCGGTGGGTAACACACAGGGTAACACCCTGTGTGTTTGAGTAGCTTTTGATTGTTGATTTTAAAAATGTCGTAGGTTCGTGAACATGAGCTCGTTCGTTTTACGTATGGCAAATGGAAGCAAGTGAAGATGATGCATCACATTTTCTGTTATCAGGCATCGCCCGCTAAAAAACAGTTTTCCAAGGATTCTGATCATTCCAATCCAAGGTAAGAAAGCATTTTCATATCCTGTAATAAAGTCAAATCATTGAACTTCCGATTCATTGATAAATTTATTAAATCGATAATACAAAGAAAAAAATAGAGGGCCTAATATTCAGCCTTGGGGAACCCCCAGGATTACTTCATGGATATTCGATGTTCGTTACACTTTACTACTAATTCTTGACTTTCTGTGTAGAGGTTGTGAGTTTGAAATAGGATTTTTTGACAGAGTTTTAACGCAGAAAATTTGGCAGTGCCTTATTGTTAGGTTTGTAATTTATTGTTAACTTACAATATCAAAATTAATAGCAGTGGGAATGGATCAAGCCCCATAGCTCCGAGGACACCTTCAGCTGTGGAAATTCAGCACAACGGAAAAGAGTACACCATACAAGTGCAAGTTCTGGGTACCGAGGAAACCTGGCAGACCCCCAGCTTGTTATTGGCTACTGTCAAGGGTGGTGGAGGCAGAGCCATATTCTCACAGGTTAGTCCCCGAATACGACCATAGTTTTCAATAGAATGTTTTTTTTTAGACTATGTGCAAGGGTGAGTAGCAACGGTATCTACGAATGCTTGATGTAGCGCAACATAGAGTTGTATGCTAGTTATGTAACGTTTAGTGTAAAATCGCGATGGAAAGTACGAAAGGATGCGACCAGATTACTCTTCCGTGGTTGTTTCAGTGTCATTATGAGAGATGGATGGGTATCATGTGTGACATTCAAAATTACCTGAATGCCATTTGTTGATTTTTATTCTAATAGCAATGAATTTTTGTAGTCTTAAACCACAATTCAGTAAACTTATTATTTAATTTTTCAGTCCAATCCCGAAGCCGTCCTAGTCTTACTGAATCTGGAAGAAATTGTGTTCGTCAATCCAACTTTAAATTATAAATTAGCATACAAGCGCCATCTGTTACTTCTCTTGATAAACACCTACAAGTCATCTGGTACAACAAATATTTAAAAGAAGAAATCTGTATAAATGAATAAATCCCAAAAATCAATAAACAAAATTATAGATCGATAATTCTGATTAAATTGGAACTCATGAATGCATAGGAATGATACAGTACAGTAATTGTGTAGATTTGTATTATAGAATATATTAAAGAATGATTTTTTTCCTTTTGACTTCGAGCAATACAGACGTTGCTGTCCGATTAACACCTCATCTGAAGTGGAATGAGGTGTTTTAGCTGACCCTTCAGTTTTGATGTTAAGTTGACCCTTCAGATTTGAAGTTAAGTTAATCCTTAAATTGGGAATTTTACCATACATTTGGCTTAACTGTGTGCCAGAGAAATTGGGTGGCTGCTATAATCCAGGAGAACCAGACTATTTGTCAAGGAGTTTTTGTAATCCAAGGTTGGGTGTCTTGGTATGGAATAGTCCTCGCTGGATGAGAGCACCAAGTTTGGTTTGGTAACCGCTCAGACGTCTAAATTCTTAGGATCTCTGCGGAGTCAATGATCGAGTGGTGGTAACACAAGAAGATTCAGTGAGACGAGGACCAGGGTTGGTTACTGCAGAACCCAGCCGGTGGTAATAGTATCAACTGAATTTCTTTTCAACGTTCAACTTTCAACGACATTATTCAACTTTCGGCAAACTTTTATACATTTCTAAATTGTTACCATTGTTTTATGTTATATATTGCCTTCAGCTAATTATTAATTTTCTTCCATTTAATTATTTAATCACCGCGATAATTTGTCATATTTTGTAAAAAATTTTTGGTCTTCAACCTAGTCAAACTTATTAATTAAATATATAAACTTTCTGTAAGGAAGTAGCTACATCCAACCATAAGGTGTAACATTTAAATTAATCAAAATTTATAATAGAGTCAATAAACCAGATATATTTAACTTAGTGTGTTTATCTGTGAGAATCATAAGTATCTATAACAAATGAATTATCTCTGAGTAGTCACAGTCACAGTTAGACAAGTACGTTATAGATGCTTTTTTTAATATGACTACTGGCGCCTAACCTAAAATAAAAAGTTTTTCTTGAATAATTTCCGAACCACGACCCAGTCTCCACAAACTAAACGAGAACCGGGCAACCTCAACTTCCTAACCTGCTGGGGGCAGAAGTTGGTGGTACACATGGTCGAATTCGGAAAATCACGTGTCATGTTGGAAAAATTTCTTTTAGATGTACAGGGTTAGAAACTGACAAGTCCAAAGTATGCTTGATTGCCACTCGGGACGCTACTTCTCTTCGGCATATAGTCTACACAAGCAAACTCCAGATATGATGAAGCTTCGAGGCGCAGATGGATCACGCCTCCCCAAATGTGATAAATAATTGTCACAAAACAGCGACGTGCATGTTTCGATGCGTTTTTAAATTTCTTAATTGCATTGAAGACTATTCCAGATAAGGATTTTCGTCATAATTGGCATTCTATACTAGGATTTTATTTTATAAAGGGTCATCTGTTAGTGTAATAGATCTAGCCCAAATATACCCCCGGAATGAAAAATGCGAGATACTTCATGTACAAAAATTGACTCAGGTAAAAGGGGCCAAGAATATTGAATATCATGTTTCGGCAACACTTTTTATTTAGTGCCACATTGTTTAAATAATTCGCAAAGCTGAGAAAATCAGTTTTTGGTAAATAAAAAAAACTAAGGTATTTAGAAAAAAATGTTGTATATGACAAGTGTTTGTAGCTAGTAAAAAGACCTACATAGCCCAACAAGAAATGTTCAAATCGGTTCATTTGTTTATCTGCAAAATCGAAAAAACCGCCAAGATGGCCTCTTATTTCAATTCTAATTTAATGATAAATTAAGCCGTGTGACTTTGAAATTATCGGAAGTTGTACGTCTCAATGTACTTGAAAAATGCTGAAAATTTCAAATCGATGTTTTTTAAGGTTTTTGCAAAAAGTCATGTTTTTAAAAAGGTGCTTTCGTAAAATTGTCCTAATTTAATTTGTAGACATTATAAAGTAACGGATCAAAGCGGATACTCTTCTTGACAAGCTGTACTATCAATTTAATTGTTTAAAATAACAGCGAGGTTCTGCGGTGGGCAGGTTTATTTTCGGCCGCTTCAAAATCACTGTTTCTATTTTATTTTTATAATTTGATGTTTTTCCAAAACTAACGTTACATTCGCGACCTTATACATCACTAAATACTCTAAATAGGATGATCCACTTATCGCTCGATCCAAATTATTGGTGGTAGGAGCGTGTATTTATTGGTTAAAATATAGATAAACCACACCTATATCATCAGGTGATAGGAACGGGACGTTAAAAATGCTCCGGAAGTCCGGCTTTCTTTGGCATACCGCGCCACCACAGAATTGTGAGTTCAACTAGGTATTTATTTAACAATAAATAAATACGAAAAGTTGAATACTAGAGCTTAATCAAATTAAAAAAAGTAGAAGTGAGGGTCGAACTCGTAACCATCAGATTTACATTTATTGTTGCTCGAGTATCTTACTGATTGAGCTACGTGATCCTATATTCATTCTATTCTAAAACGTGTAATATACGCACTAGAAAATTGTAAGACTTAGTGGTTTAACATTGTTCGTTTGACGGATGAATATTCACTATTTACCACTAAAAATAACTTATGTATTTCATATAAAGACGTTTTTCATATTTAGAGTGGTGTTAGTTCACGGAAATAAATAATATTCGTCGTCAAATCACACAGTTTGAGAATCTCTGAGCCTATGACTATGTTTCTCATTTCTCAGTGTACATTTCATATTTCCGTCGCAAAAGAAGTGGGAAAGAATCTTGGTAGACATATATACAACAATGTCTTTAGGCTATCGCTTTAAGTTTGTGTGCAAGAGATAGTGAAAACGTATGCGCAATATTAATTCATGCATCGGTCATTTTAAACTAGACCCGACTTTACGTCTTTTATTGTATGATTGTTTTACCTCGCCGCTGCCGCTGCTGTGGCGTCATCACTCGTGCATCCACGCGCTCTAATTACGTGGATCATTATTAAGCTGCTGTACACAAATCACCAACCACATTTATTTGAAATTCTCACATAATGCAGAGCATGTCTTGATGCACTTACTTTGTTAATTTCAAATGAAAAAGTGAAAAATTGAATCAGCTATGGATAAAAAAATTTATCCCAGGTGGCTTAGATAATTCTTTTTTTTTTAATACGCATAAGAATCGCAGCTTCAGAATGGTCCCAGTCCCAACGACGCGCGACGTACGATTAAAAATAAATCAGTTATTCCATTTGTTTGACTTTAAAACGCACATGTTTTTCAAACCCGATTTTAAACAATTAAATTTTATATCTACCTGATAGTACAACTTGTCAAGAAGATAATCCACTTTGATTCGTTACTCTACAATATCTACAAAAAAAATAGGACAATTTTACGAAAGCACATTTTCAATAAACAAATGACTTTTTGAAAAACCTTAAAAGATATCGATTTGAAACTCTCAGCGTTTTTTAAGTACATTGAGACGTACAACTCCCGGTAATTGCAAAATTACAATGATTAATTTATTATTAGTTATTAACAATTGAAATAAGAAGCCATTTTGACGGTTTCTTCGATTTTGCAGATAAACAAATAAACCGATTTGAAAATTTCTTATTAGGTTCTTTTACTAGCTACATTTGTCACATAAAGCATTTTTCCCCAAGTTGTTAGTTGTTTTTTATACACGAAAAACTGATTTTCACAGCTTTGCGAATTATTTAAACAATGTGGCACTAAATAAAAAGCGTTGCCGAAGCATGATATTCAATATTCTTGGCCTTTATACACGAGTAATTTTTTATATCTTGCATTTCTCGACCAAACATCAAACCCTAATTCGATTACACTTTATTTTGTTCTGGAATGGTCTCTGCTACAAGATGTACTTTACAGGTTCATTTAGAAATCAACCCTAACCAATACGAAGACGACGAAAGTAAATTTGCAGCATTAAAGGACAGCGATCAAGCCAGGATGGAAATTTTGAAGGATATCCTTTCAAGCCATTTAGATGTCGACTGTACTACCGCTTTCGATGTAAGCTATACTCCGGCCTACTTCCTTGGCAGGCATGATGTAAGTTTCTAGATTTAATTTATTATTTGCGAGTTTCGATAAAAAGTTTAACGCGACTTTAACTAATCGCCCTGTACATTGATAGAATGAACAATGTGTTATTATTATTATTATTTTAGCTCAAATTAAACCTTCTCTCCAATTGTGATAGCATCAAGGACAGCTCGATGGTTTGTGAAAAAATTACAGTAAAGTTTTGTGGGAAAGACGAGAAGTCGGAACCACCAACTAGTTCCTTCTTGCCCGTTTTTATACATTCGTGTCCATCTAATTTCTCCACTGTCAATTATTTCGAGGTAAGTTTTAATCGCTTTTGCTAGGAAACTTCGAGTTTAATATGCGAACATATCTATGACAGAGGAACCAGTTCAAGTTAAATAGGTATTTTTGGAATAGGTGGCTAATATTGAATCTTTTGATAAAATGAAGTAGTTTCTTCCGGGTTTTGCCGCGGTCGTCGAACTTGACTTGACGTTTCGCTGATCATGCTGTCAGCTTCTTCAGAAGGGTTCCAAAGACTGAAGTTGTTGAGTTCGGCTCCTCGTTATATACCTGGGCGCTGCTACGCTTGGATGCACATTCGTCGTGCTCCGTTGATCGTGACCGATTACATTACTGGTACTTGGCAAAGCTAGTCTCCATGTATTGCTTAGTCGATACCCATCTTCTCTGTTGAAATTGTTCTTAATTTTCATAATTTCCAGTGATTCCCTAATAATTCTTGGGTAATAACGTGCACTTCTGTCCAATATTCTAACGTTCTCGTATTTTATCTTATGGTTCTCATTATGATGAACATGTTCTGCTACAGCCGATCACGATCAACGGAGCACGACGAATGTGCAACCAAGCGTAGCAGCGCCCAGGTATATAACGAGGAGCCGAACTCAACAACTTCAGTCTTTGGAACCCTTCTGAAGAAGCTGACAGCATGATCAGCGAAACGTCAAGTTCGACGACCGCGGCAAAACCCGGAAGAAACTACTTCATTGGACAACGGCCGTGAAAAAACCTGCATTGCACTTTTGTTAAAAGTTTAAGATTCAAAATGGCGAATCCAATAGGGATACCATAGCTGCGTAACTCTTGGTAAGATTAGGTTGAAATTATATTACTATAAAGGCGATTTTTTTAATTGAATCGTTTTAAAAAGTCGGTAGAGATATTTACACGTAACTTATTGCCACATTTTGTTTAATTATTTTTTGTTGTTGGATGATCGCACTGTACATTTTTTTAATTAAAAGTGTGTCAAGTTTCCTCCTTGATAATAGTATCACAATAATCTAAATCTAAATATTTGGATGTAGTTGGCACTATTGTCATAAAGATATACTTTTATTAAGAACATCTAGGATGGTCACTCAAAGTAGTTAATTAAAAAACGACAGAATAATAATCGAAATTTTGTTTAACTTTAGGTAAAAGAGTTTATAGGATGTTCATATGACAGAAAAAAATAGATAATAAATAAAATATTATAAATAGAAAATTTTTGCGTAAATACCGTTACAAATTTCCATCATAGTTCGGTTATTTTGTGGAATGACCATCATGTATATTTTTCATTAAAAATATAGTAGGTATATCCCTTGACAGTTTTATTAACTATATGCCAAATATTGCCATTTGTAACATTGTTTTCATTAATGATTTTACTTTCCTCGCATACCGAAGGGAAGTTTTGTATTGAAAAAAAAATCACCCTCCCAGATTTTTCCGGATTTTTACGTTTCAGATCATGAAGATTACGAAAATTTAGGTTTTTCAATTCCGTCAGTCTGTCTGTCTGTTGGTGCATTAACTAAAAAACTACTTGACGGAGAGCAGTCAAATTTGGTAGGTAGCTGACGCTACTGTCAGCGAATGAAATGGTTAAACTTTCACTGGAAAATATACAGGGTGGACCGTCTAAAGGGAATAAATAATGAAAAAAAATTGTTTTCCTCAAATTTTAAATTTCCACGTTTCATGAAATTCTAAACCTATTTCAGAAAAAAAAAAATTTACCAATATTTTTGAAAATTTTTTTATCGCTAATGTAAAAAAAATTTCTTTGTTCAAATTAAAAATTTTGCACGTTTCATGGCATTCGTATTTCCAAAAAAGAAATAATTTTTTTTTTTACCAACATTTTTGAAAACATTTTTATCACTAAAATAGATGGAGAAAAAAATTTGTTTGTTCAAATTTAAAATTTCCACGTTTCGTGGTATTCTAATCTAAACCTATTTCAGAACTAAAAAAATTAGATTTTTTTTACCAACATTTTTGAAAAAAAGATGCAAAAAGAATGTTTCCTCAAATTTAAAATTTTCACGTTTCCATGGCATCCTAAACCTGTCAAAAGAAAAATTTTTTCGAAAAAGTTTGTAATCTATTAGCTATAAAATGAAAAAAAGTTTTTTTGCTCAAATTTAGAATTTCCACGTTTCATGAAATTCTAAACCTATTTAAAAAAAAATATATATTTTTTTTTTACCATTCTGGACAACTTTTTACCACTAGAATAGATGGAAAAAAAAATTAGCTCAAATTTAAAATTTTCACATTTCATGGCATTCTAAACCTATTGCAGAAAAAAAATGGTTTGAAAGAATTTATAATTTTTTTCACCACTACTACAAAATTAAAAAAAATAGTTTTTGCTCAGATTTAAAATTTCCACGATTCATGACATTCTAAACCTATTTTAGAAAGAAATATTTTGAACATTCTTTTTACCATTTTGGAAAAATGTTTGACCTCTGGAATGGATGGAAAAATTTTTTTTTCCTCAAATTTTAAATTTTCACGTTTCATGGCATTCTAAATCTATTTAAAAAAAAAATATCTTTTTTTTTAATTGTAATGTTCTACCACCACTATAGAAGAGAAGGAAACATTCCTTTTTGCTCAAATTTAAAATTTCCACGTTTCATGACATTCTAAACCTATTAAAAAAAAAAAAAAAAATTAACATTTTTTTCCATTCTGGAAAAAATTTTACCACTAGAATAGATGGAAAAAATTGTTTTTGCTCAAATTTAAAATTTTCATGTTTCATGGCATTCTAAACCTATTGCAGAAAAAGAAAATTGTTTGAAAGAATTCGTAATCTTTTTTTACCACTACTATAAAATTAAAAAAGTAGTTTTTGCTCAAATTTAAAATTTCCGCGATTAATGACATTCTAAACCCATTTTAGAAAGAAACATTTTGAACATTTTTTTAACCGTTTTAGAAAAATTTTTGACCGCTAGAATGGATGGAAAAATTTGTTTTCCTCGAATTTAAAATTTCCACGTTTCATGACATTCTAAGCCTATTTCAGAAGAAAAAAAATGTTGAAAATTTTTGAAAAATTTAAAAAAAAAATCGGTAAAGGTATTTACTTACACAGAACTTACCTCTTTATTTGTGCATGGCGGTCACTCTAAAAAATTAATAATTACGAAGTGACATTGAAAATAATAATCGGAATATATGTAGTTATCACTATTATTACAAAGAACACCTGATAGGTTTTGGTTAAAAAAATATACAGAGTGCTCATCCAACAGCAAAAGCTCAATACTAAATAACAGGTGCCAAATATGGAAGGCTTGGGCAAATGCCTTAATAAATGTCCAGCATGACCTAATTATTTCTTGGGATGACCACCCTGTACATTTTCAATAATAGTATAATAGGTGCATATGCCTAATATTATTGCCATCTGTCACATTTTCAATTCCACATACACGTAGTGGAGTGGAAGTATAGTGGTGGTTAAAAAATTTAATTTTTTTTTCAAGTGTTGGTAAAAAAATTTCATTTTTTTTTCTTCTGAAATAGGTTTAGAATGCCATGAAACGTGGAAATTTTAAATTTGAGCAAAGAAAAAAAATGTCCATCTATTTTAGTAGGCAGTAAAAAATTTTTCAAAAATGCTGGTGAAAAAAATTTTCAAAATTGTTTTTTCTGAAATAGGTTTAGAATGTCAGTCATGTCAAACGTGAAAATTTTAAATTTAAGGGAAAAAAAAATTCCAACTATTCTAGTGGTAAATTTTTTTTCCAAAATGGTAAAAAAAATGTTGCAAATTCTTTTTCTCGAAATAGGTTTGGAATGTCATGAAACGTGGAAATTTTAAAATTTGAGCAAAAAATAATTTTTCATCTATTCTATACCTAGTGATTAACATCAAAAATTTTTTCAAAAAAATTTTTAATCAAAATAATTTTTAAATTTGTTTGAATAGGTTTAGAATGCCATGACAACGTGAAAATTTGAAATTTGAACAAACAAAAAAATTCCTTCTATATTAGTGGTAAATTTTTTTCAAAAATGGTAAAAAAAATTCAAATTTTTTCTTTTTAATAGGTTTAGAACGTTATGAAATGTGAAAATTGTAAATTTGAAGAAAGAAAAAAAAAATTTTCAAATTTTCAAATTTTTTTTCTGAAATAGCCTAGCGTGTCATGAAACGTGGGAATTTTAAATTTGAGCAAAACAAAATTTTTTTCATTATTTATTCCCTTTAGACGATCCACCCTCTGTATATTTTCCAGTGAATGTTTTACCATTTCGTCGCTGACAGTAGGGTCAACTACCTACCAAATTTGACTGCTCTCCGTCAAGTAGTTTTTTAGTTAATGCACCAACAGACAGACAGACTGACGGAATTGAAAAACCTATATTTTCGTAATCTACGTGCTCTGAAACGTCATAATCCGAAAAAATCTCGGAGGGTGATTTTTTCTCGAATACAATACTTCCTTTCGGTATGCGAGGGAAGTAAAAAATGAAATTTTTTAACCACTACTATACTTCGACTCCACTACGTGAATGTGGAATTGAAAATGTGACAGATGGCAATAATATTTGACATATGCACCTATTATACTTTTATTGAAAAATGTACAGGGTGGTCATTCCAAGAAATAATTCAGCCATGGTGGACATTTGTAAAGATATTTGCGCAAGCCTTCCATATTTTGCACCCGTTGTTTAGTATTGAATTTTTGCTATTGGATGTGCACACTGTATATTTTTTTGACCAAAAGTTATCAGGTTTTCTTTGTAATAATAGTGATAATTATATTCCGATTATTATTATTCTCAATGTCATTTCATAATTAATAATTTTTTAGTGTGACCGCCATGCACAAATAAAGAGGGAAGTTCTGTGTAAATACCTTTACCGATTTTTTTAAGTGGGTCCACCCTCTATATTTTTAAGTGGTAGTAGTGCCAAGTACCTGCCAAATTTTATGGTTCTCCGTCAAATAATTTTTTAGATACAGCGCTCACAGACAGACAACAACTCGACATACGACAGACTGATGACGTTGAAAGACCTTAATTTTCGTAATCTTTCTAGATTACGGATCCAAAGGTATCTCGTTGAGCGATTTTTTGACTATTAAAATGTTTCATTCATTTTTATTACTGAAATTAGGGGAGAATTAATACTGTTCTGGTGTACGATGTTTGTTATAATCAAAGTTCATACTTTTTCGTCCAAGTTCCCTGTTAGAATTTAGTTTCATTGTGCAAATTTCTGCTCCATTTTTTTTTTCTCGTGAAGTAACTCAAAATCTATTTCAGGCTTTAGAAACTGAAAGCATCGGAAGACTTGTATTATATTGTGATGTATTAGCTAGTTCCCAACACATTCTCAGCAAGACTCTAACACATGGTATAGTGGTTATACCAAGGCAGCAAACGCGTGGAGAGGGTAATTATTTGTGAAAATAGAACTTTCTATTTCTATCGGTCATTATTTCTTAGGAAGATCAACTAATGTTTGGATTAGCCCTGTTGGCAGCGCAAACTTCTCCATGCAGCTACATATCCCAGTAAACTCCCCTCTAGGTAAAGTTCTGCCAGTAGTCCAACATCTTGTAATGGTCGCCATAGTGCATGCCATTAGAACATTCCAAGGATGTCAGGTAATAACATAACATAAACATAAACAAACCACATATAGTAGGCAACCCCCATATACAAAGCCAATGCTGTCCGACAGGCGGTTACATATTTGAATGAAACGCAGACAACATCCACACACACACACATATTACCAGTGTCTGAGCTGGGAATTGAATCCAGTTCACAATAGACAGTGTGTCTAAGCGTGATCACCAATTCCACTACTTATATTTTGTATTTTCAGGACCTTGAACTGGGTATAAAATGGCCCAACGATCTGTATGCCAACGGCAACGTCAAAATAGGGGGATTGGTAGCGAATTCTTCTATAAGCGACGCCATGGCTGTTGTAAATGTTGGTAAGTAACACATTTTTATTGTTTTTGCTTGGTGTTAATAAACTACCTCCCAGTGCGACATAAAAGATTTATGGATGATCCAGTCACTCATAAATCGTTTGTGTTGCATTTGTTTGTAAATATCAATGAGTTACGTATTTTTTTTAATTTGAAATTTGGACAAGTGAAAACACAAATGGTCCTGAGGATGTCAATAAATTGTGTCGAAACGTCGACCGTTTAAAATTTATTTTCTTTACACCTGTTGGTTTATACCCGTCAATTTTTTATTTAAATATACAGGGTGAGTCACTAATGCATGGACGGTCAATAAGTTCCTCGACCGTTTGAAATATAAAAAAAGTCTCAGATAAAACTTGTAGGAGATCAAAAGCAGCATATTTTAAATTTATTTCTAAATCTATAGGATGTTTCAAATAATGGTGGCAAACTAATACTTCGATATTTTTTTATGTATTTATATTTGACTCTTAATTCTCTATCATTGTATATATCATTCTTGAATTTACACTGCTGCATTGCCAAGTTATTCCACTTTTTCTGATGAAAAATGCATTTGTAGCAGTTAAGAATATAGTCTTCAAAAAAAACACATTTTCATAGAAATTACCATTTGTTTCATTTTGAATATTAGTCAAGGCCTTGTCTAGTCCAGGACTTTCAAAGTTGAACTTAGTTCTATAGGGTGTTCTCCACGATTATTCACATTTTCCATTTATAAACTGTCAACTCAGTTTTTTCAAATGGCACACCCTGTATGTTCTTACTTAAAATGTTTTTGCAGGCGCTGGTATAAATCTGGACAACGCAAACCCTACGATGTGCGTCAATGATCTGATAAGAACGTCAAACATGGATAGGGGCACCTCCATCAAACTGATCACCTACGAGGCGTACTTCGCTGCTGTATTTAACAAGGTAGAAAAGCTATTCAAGGAGGCTCAAAGCGGCAATATTGATTATATGTACGACTTGTACTATAAATATTGGCTACACAAGTAAGTTAATACAACTTTGGGTTTCTTATGATCATCGCTTTTCAGTAGATTTAGGAAAAATATAAAAAATTGTAAATATTTTGACGTGAAATGTCTCTTCCGCAGATGTCTTAAGGTGCCGACGAAGAAACGGATGAAACGCGGGAAATGAAACACTTGAAATCGCAGTAGCTCCGAAAGTTATACTTTCAGTCAACGGGTATAGTTTATATACCGTTAAACTGTGGGCGGATAAGAGTGGCGCCCAAATAGGGGCCGTTTTAATAATCGAAAGCCAGTTACTGCCGATCGCTGCTTAGCGTACGGACGTCGCGCAGTGACAAATGAAATATCATTTGATTTGTATCAACGAACTCCAACATTTAGTACTATAAAATTTAGGATTGGATGCAAGATTTAAAAGGTTTAGACGAGTTACTGCAGAGAAATCGCGAAAATTTACGAACTTCTCGATAATGTCGAATATATATGGCAAATAAGCTGCTGAAAACGTATAGAGAACATGTACAAAGTAAAACACAATCAAGAGTATTTAGAAAAGACCGAAGCTATTTCTTGCAAGCGAGTGAGACGCTGGCGGCAGCTGTGCAAGGTGAAGGCCGCTGCGCATAAATGAGCGAACGTTAACGGTGGAGCTGTACCGAAATCTTCGAGTGGAATTGCATATTCTGTGTCGATGCAGATCGCCGTTGTTTCATTCACTACCCCCACGACACCAAAGACGTTTCACGTAAAACGCTTGTGGCTAGACCGAGTACTGTCTACCCCGATTGTTTTTACTTCTTATTTTAGTGGCGAATTTTTCACTAACCAAATTGGCACTGCTGGGTTAAAATTGTCTGAAACTTACATTATTGACAAAAAAAAACTGCGAATAGTGTCCTATAGAATGAGCAACAATTATATGTAGAATTATGTAAATTGGTGACAAGTAATGTTTACTCTAGCTTCATTTTTTTATAATTAAAATATCTTTTTTCACAATAATCTACTATTTTGAAATTATCTACTTTGTCTTTTTTACAGTAATAGCGTTATTTCGGTGACTTCCAAAGAGGGAGAGCAGCAAAAGGTCAAAATCACAGGTATCGACGACTTTGGCTTCTTGAAAGTTAGATGCGAAGATGGTGCAATCACAACAGTCCAGCCTGATGGAAATACCTTCGATATGCTGAAGGGACTTATATCTCCAAAGGCTTTTTAATTTTAGATGTCGTGTTAGCAGGGATGGTCGTAATAATTAAAAAGAATTGAATTCCTAAATGTTATGGTTCCCATTTTAATGCAAGATAATAATATACGGGGTGATCCGTAATTATGTAGCAATACATCTGGGGCTGATAGTAAAGAAAAACTAAAGCATAGTTTATTATCTAAACCGTAGTCTGAGATAGAGCAATAAAGGTGGTACATACCTTTAAATGGGGCTCACAAAAGCTGATCATATCAAATTGCAATTTTAGACGTTAACAAAATGCACTAGGACCAACTTTTTTTTCAAATCCAAATTATCTTACCAAAAGCTACTGATCTTTAGGCAGTACATCCAGCCACCCTAACTTCTACCAAAATATCAACTACTTACTGGGTGATTCTCTACAAATATTACTTTTTGATGTTATCACGGTCTCAACGTTCACGAAACAAATTAGTGTTGGATTTTTTTATGAATTTAAAACCAAAAAGTATTTCTTGCACAACACTGAGAGAAATATATAATTCGTATTTTTTCCAAACTATTAAATTTGGAAAAAGTCATGTCCTCTGGCTGTCACCACCTTAAACTATGTGCATTTTTATCATGAAAAGTTTTTTGTTTTTGAAAGTATTATAAAAATGTTTATATCTTAGTTTAGAAGAAATGTTGAAGAATGTATACCCTTATTCTTGCATTTGAAATTAATAAATATTTTCCATGCACGGTTTGTTAAATTCTGTCACCAAATTTAATCATCAGTCCTCTGCCTAAAATCATAATCTGATTCTTTACCACTAGATGACACTAGAACTAGCGAATATCGACACAAAACAAAACACTCTATATAAGTTTCCATTCAGCAACCAGCTATTCAAAATATCATAGTGCTTTTGTGTTATTAATAAATATATAATAAATTACACAGTGTCACACAATAACAATCAGTCCTCTAGCAAGTATTATTTAATTACATATTGTTATGAATCTGTTTTAAATTTTATTTATGAATTAAATCAGCTCACTTAATATCTTCTAGAAAAGTGAGGTTATAGAGTTATCACATGTTTTAGTTTCAGTGGGAAACACTAGAATTCGCCATTCCTCTAGCACCAGTCCTCTTGCAGTAGTCAAACCTATAAATTGTGAAAACCATTCAAGATATTATTTTTGAATTTAAAAAAATGATTACTAAATTTCTCCAACATAAAGGTAGAACACTAAATCAGTATAATGTATTATCCTCAAAAGAAGCAGCCCTTATGCATAATGAAGTGATGCGCCACATGGACTTCAGTGAAAATTATTGTTTGAAATGTGCCGTTTTGGTGGCTCACTCCACAGAGTGGTCATGTATCTCAAATGTGAATATAAAGTGAAATCAAAGTTCTTTTGCACATTGTCCCGATGTGTTCAACAGAATGTATTCGCAATTTGAGCTCACCTTAGCCCAATCTTTATATTCCCAACAGTTTATGTGCAGATACTCTTATTTTCATAAGTGATAGTCCAGCAGATCAGTATCGAAATAAACTTCACAAATTTTTTCAAAAAATTCAGACATTTTCTTTTAATTATTTGGAGACTGGCCATGGAAAGGGAGCTCCAGCTGATATTGGAGAAGTCACAAAGAGAGCTGCTGATAGGCTTGTGGCTGTATTCAGTGATTCCGAAGTTGAGTTAAGATTAATTCGCTATGTACGCAAGAAGCAGCCTAAAGAAATACGATATGAAGATGTATACTCTGATAATGAAGTTGCTGCTTCGAGCAATGCGACTTCAAATGAATTAGAGTTGACCGAAGAGAATATGGAATAAACTGGAACATTTTAATAGAACTAAAATGGAAAAGAAACAGTTACCTTTATGTTGGTGTCACTCAAAGCCAGTTAAGTGATGAATTTGAAAGTGTACGAATGTCACAATTCCCATGCATTTAAAGCTAATGAAAATGATATTCCATATGTTTTGTGTGAGCAAATAACATCAATTCTAAAGCCTCCTTCAATATTAGTCCAAGGATGCTAAATTTATTACAAATTTCAAAGTAAGTGTAATTGAAGTTTTGTGCTTAGTTTTCATTTCCACGAAAAATTTAAGAATATCTCATTCCTCTTCGTAAATTATTTCTCTGCATGTATTTATTTAAAAAATCTGTGTTAAATCCAATAATATAAAAACATCAAATGTGTTCCATAAGTACAAGATAGATAGATATATATTTTAATAAAATTTTATAATTAGAACGTTTTGTTATTGTTTTTAGTTTTTAAAACCGAACCATTCAAAAAATAGTTTTTGTGGAGAATCATCCTACTATATCTTTTGTCACCTGTTGCTACATTTAATTTTATCATTTTTTTCGTTTGACAACATTGTTTCTACTTCTTAATTATTCTCTCAAAAAAATGTAGTTTATGATTAATTCAGATGTTGACATTCGCGCGCTCTATACTCCCGCCCCCCTCCCCTCTCTCCCTCTGCATTCCATTGTCTGCAGCTTGTTTTTTCAGTAAATTTTCCCCGTCTCAGCACTGAACAAGTTAAGCTTCAGCTTTGTTACGAATCATTCCCCCATAAAAAAATCTCTTGAGGGGGATATCTCCATGATAACTACTCAGAAATGTGTTCTATTCCGCGTTATATATTCCTGAATTGCAATTTGATATTTAAAAGTCTGCTCAACAAGTTGCACTATTTTTTGTCTATTGTTAATCCAAGTAGGTACTGGGACTTAGTTACGATTCACCCTGTATACCCATAGACTTTATTTGGTAAGAATATATACAGATGTTCTCGTTAATAAAATTACGTTTTTATAGACCTGTACATCATATTCAGAAATATATTTTATAGTATGTTAATGTTATAGACCAACCCTGTATTTTTATATGTCCTGTCCTTGTAGGTAATTGAAATCAAATTGCCTATCATATATATAGTAAATTTTATCTATATCATATATTTTTTCGCATTTTTAATGTTCATATCTGGGTGTTATTATTTGTGATGTTATATAGTTCATAAGTGTTAAACGAGCATTTCAAAATTAAATTTAGTGTTTTTATAAGTTCGCTTTTAATTTCATTTATTCCTAAGGGTCCTAAAGGTTGAAGACGTACGCAGCTCACTAGCTATTGGCACCAAACACCAAAACTCGAACACAACATTCAACGCACATTTCACCAACAACGTTCGCATCATCGAAAGATGATTATAACAATTTTGTAGCACATAATTTCTTAAAAAGGTGAGGGAAAAGGAACGTAAAACGATAAACAGTATTTTGCGAAATTTACGTTTTGTATTTCACACTTCTTGGCTACAATACAAATATTACAAGTAATCAGCGATTATAAATATGTTATACTGAACATGAATGCAGTATGTCCAGTTGGCTTTCGTCAACTGGCAGAAGTCGATACGAGATACGACAATTTCCGACGCGCAGCAATTACCCCGCGGAAGTTATAAATATTGGTAGCAGTGTTCCGGGAGGTAGGACTTTTTTTTTACGAAATTTCCTATTCTTTAAGGATCTTTTTTTACATTTCGATTATCTTTAATAATTTCCGACATATTTGCAAAAAACCAAACCCCCTTTTATTTTTTACTAAATTGTTTATATAACTTTTGTAATTTTTACAGGCTCTTCAAATTTCCTAAAAAGTTTCTAGATGTCATTCCGAATCGAATGATCCCTAAATCATAATTTTCGGTACAGGCTACGAGGTATTCACCAAAATGGCACTTGTTGACTAGACTAACATGGCTACTATGAGAAAAGTAACATATATTTTTCTAGATTTTTTTCACTGGTCGATAGCCTTTTTCTCACTTTGGAAAAATCCTTATTAGTCGATTTTTTTTGAAAATGTTTTGATTGGTTAATAAAGTAAGAACATATTTATCGAACAAAGACTATTCTAATTGGAACAAAACTAAAAAGAAAATAAATAGATAATTTAAAAAAAACACAATTTAAACACAAACTG
The DNA here is from genome assembly GCA_963583905.1 of Stenurella melanura. Taxonomy (NCBI): domain Eukaryota; kingdom Metazoa; phylum Arthropoda; class Insecta; order Coleoptera; family Cerambycidae; genus Stenurella; species Stenurella melanura. Next base: position 16,879,993 of record OY757315.1, read on the forward strand.
AAACTTTTTAAAAATGCACTAAAAGAAAGAAAATAATGTTAATAATAATAATAATTAGGTACGCTTATCAGCATTATTATTGTTATTATTAACATTATTTTCCTATTTTTGGTGCATACTTTAACAGTTTCAATTTTTATTTTAAAATCAAATCACCACAAAACGTGAACGATTACAGAAGAATAACACTCAGCAGGGTAGGGTATAAATACTACACACAATTCCTCCTCAGAGAAATGGAAAAATACATCGGCGAACTACCAGATTATCAAACGGCATTTATCAAGGGTAGATCGACAGACGACCACATGTACACCACCAGACGGATCCTGGAAGAAAAGTGGAAAGAAGGAACAAAACTATATATAGTCTCAATTGACCTCCAAAAGGCATTTGATACTATAAGGCATGAGGCTATAGTCAACACTTTGCTCAACAGGGGAGTACCGCAATACTTAATAAACAGAATAATAAAAGCATGCCTACACGAAAAAACTGCAATACAATGGTTTGGACAGACGACGGAATCAAAAATGAAGAATATAGGAGTCAAACAAGGATGTCCCCTATCCCCCCGACTATTCACCACAGTCCTGGACCAAGTCAAAACAGCCTACAGAGTCACAAGAGCTCTACTACCCTTCATTGAGGACAACAAACCACCATGGTGCCTAACCAAAAAGGTATACACGACCATCATAATGCCTACTATGATGATATATGGAGTCAAAAACGCAGCAACGATAAAGGCCAACCGAAGAAGCCTGAGAAGAGCTGAAAGGGACATTATCCAACTGCTAGCAAAAACAGGAAAACCACAAAAACGACAGAAAACGTCAACATTACTAGAGGGAAGAACAATAATCAAAAGAATAGAATCATACGCAATGAAATACTGGAGACATGTCCAAAGACGGGACACGACACACCTACTGAAGAAAGCGCTGCGAATGAACAGCAACAAACTGAAAATAGGGAGGCCATGCTACACATGGATTACAACAATCGAGAGAATTATGAATAAGCTAGGAAAGGATTATACACACTGGGAAAAGTTTGCACAACAAAAAATGGAATACAATAAAGAAATATCAAGGATATACACACTGCCAGACTCAGAAACAGAAGAAACAGAAAACTCAGAAGTAGAATAGGAGAGAAGATGATCACAGACAGAAACTAAGAAGAAGCATATCACAAAAACCTGAAAGTAAAAAGAAGCACGAAAACCTAAAAGAAGCATCTCACAAGCGCCTACACTTTCCATCCGATGAAGACAGAAGGAAAACAAGAAGAAACATCTCACAAACACCTACACGCTCCATCCTATACTCCTACCCCATGCGTCATGCGGCTCTCGCTGCTGACAACAAGCATGTCCAATGTCCAATCCAGCGTATGCAGCTGGTCCGGCGGTATATAAAAGCACTGGGGGTTTGTTCTGGCACACGGTGGGATGATCGGTGGGCGATCGGGCTGCGTGGTGGAACAAATCTCCCTGCACCGGAATTGGCAGCAATGCCCACCTTACGCTGGCAAATCAATCAATCAATCAATCAAAAAGCATGTTGTTTCAAAAATGAGTCCGTGCTAAGCAGAAAGCAGGTAATAAAATAGAAAAATACTAGGAATTCAAAAACGACAACTGAAACTAATTACTACAAAAATAGCATACATGGTGTACAAAATATTCTCTCGGGCTACCTTTCCATATAATCTAGTTTATTTCTTTCAATTGAAACAAATTATTTAACAGGTAATGACATAGAAAAATACCTGGAATGGGAAAACAGAAACTGATACTGAAAAAATGATTAGGTACTTTAGAAACAAACCAATATACAGATTGTAGAAAATATTTTCTCGGACCTCTTTCATAACCCGCTGAAAAAAGCTTTTTTTACCACGAGAGAGCCCTACCTGCACGTCCACCGTAAATGGATATTTACCTGTGGAACGGTTAATATAGATAAAAGCTGATTGCTAAAACACAGATTTCTGGGAAACATGAAACCATATACTTATGGACATAGGCAGGCAGGATGCGGTGCACACTGCTAGATCCGGAAACATAAGAAACAGAAAACTTAGAAGAATAAATAAGGAGATGATGATAGATGGAAACTTAAGAGAAGCATGAAAACTAAAAAGAAGCATCTCGCAAACGTATACACTTATATGCACATGGACGTCCCGAAAACGTCCCAAGAACGTACTCACAGGACATGAAAACGTCCCGAGGACGTACTCTACCGACGTAAGACGTACCGAGGACGTTTGAGGGACGTTCCGTGTCAGCAAAACGGGGTGTCCCGAGGACGTCCCACCCAGGACTTATGTGGGACGAATGTAGGTTTAGAGAGGACGTCCTGAAAACGTTGTTGGGACATACTATGCAAAACATTGGTGGAGGGGGAGGTACCTATATGTTTTGCATAGCAACCCGCCCTATAAGTGGTGGAGGGGGAGGTACCTATCTTATAGGGCGGGTTGTATAAAGCATAGTGAAGGCTTAACCAGAGTGGTTAGTCAAATTCATGTTGTACAACAATGGGTTAGCATTAACCGCCCGAGTTTAAAGTTCAATTTCTTAACTGCCAAAAAATAGGCGGTTAAAGTGAGGTAACTGTTGAATTATAACCTCAAAAACAAGAAAGTTTCAAGTATCAGAAATTGCTGAAATCGTTAAATCAGATAAGTCAGTTAAATTTTACCTCCGGTTAGTAAACCGATCGGTAATGTGATTTTTATACAACTCGCCCTTAAGGTGTATTCACAGCAGAGGGTATTTATGTTCCTTTTTGGGTTTTCTAATCACATGCATTTCTTTCGAAATAGAATCCAGTGATTGGATTCTATTTCGAAGGCAATAAATGTGGTTAGAAAAGCCAAAAAGATAAAAAAATGACAATATATAATTACCATGTAGAAAAATTATTCAATTAGAGTGATTTTAAAACTTAATACTTTTATTTATCAACACCAAATGACAAATTTATGCGAACATTTTATTTCTATGTGCTATTGAAAAATAAGTTATGGCATTTGTATGTTTTTTAAATTAACTTCTTACTCTACAAATTCAAGTGTCAAGTGTCAAAAATACAATTTTTATGGGATTTAAAAGTTATATATTATAATACCTAGTACAGTATAATATAGTTATATATACATGCATTAAGTCATATTGAATATTATAAGAAATAAGCCAAGTATGCAATAAAACGTAAGATAAATGTACCTATATCTCACCTTCTCTTAACATTTTGCACACTTCGTCTTTTTATAATTATCTTAGTTTATATTATTTTATAATATTCTCTCTTTTTTGACACCCTCTCTGTTCTTTCTTTTGCCCTCTTCAATCACAATGTAATAGCCATTTCGGTGTCCTTCCAAGACTTTGAAGCGTTAGTGACTGCAGCAGCCCCTGTGCAAATAAAAGAAAAATTAACATTTCAGATGAAATCTTGGCAAAAAACATTAAGACTAATATATGCCACTTGATGGCAAGCTTATAAAATAAATTGTTATAATTTTCTTGGTGTCCTATTTAAAAAAAAAAAATCACAGTTTAAATGTGAACATTTTTTTGTTTAACTGACTTTGGCATTTGAAAGGTTCCCTTGTTCATTTAAAAATTTTAAGAACACCTCTTTATATGAATGATTGATTCTACAAATAATACCAAAGACCGAGAGAAGCAGAAATATATGTTGACTAATGCTACCGCAGATTAATAACATTATTATAAGTTTAACGTTATATTTTTTGGCAATATTATTACAGAATTCAAGTAAAGAAAATGGCTATGGGTTAAGATGCATTAGGATTTACGGTTAAAAGCAGGTTTATTAGGTTGAACATTGATGATGTATAAAAGTTCTTGTACGTACGTACAGCATAATTTCAGAAAAAATATAACAAATAGGGCATATAAGTTACAAATTTGTAAATTTTCCTCAAAAAGTACCTTTATTAGTTTTTTCCTTATATTAATTTACTGAAATCCCTAAATATACTTTACAGGTTTGTTGATGTTTTCTGGCGAATGTTTTTATTACTCGATGTATCAAACCTTACCTATTAAAAGTTTCATCACCTCCACTTGTTCATCAGAGATGTCGAACCATATAACACTTCGTTTAACACACTGCATGAGTAGGTACTTCTTTTCAATTTTTACTTCCCTCGCATACCAAAGGGAAGTATTGTATTTACAATGTTGAACCAACAATCTTCTTTTAAGTGAATAAGTTCTCTCCATGATAAACAACTAAAAACTACATACTCAGGTTCACAGGTGATCTCCCATAGAATTTTAACAGAGCCAAATAAGGTGGGTGGTAGTATATTTATTATAACCTACAAATAAGCCGCACCAAATTTATCTAGAATAAAATATCGATCTAAATACTTTATATATTAATAAATCAATTAAATAGACTTACCTGTTTTTGGTACTTTCTTTTGTAGCCGTTAAAAGTGACTAGTGCCAGTGTGCGGAAGAAATAAAAATGCAAAGAATTTATATAAATTCTTTCTAAAAATGATGCAATGCCTGCCAAATTGAATTTCCCAGTTTGACAGCAACCATAAACTACCGGTGAAAATGGCTGTAATATAACAGAAACTCATGAAAAAAATAGTTGAAACGCGAATATAAGATTTCTGAAATCAGAAAAATCAAATTGACAAAATTTAAACGGACCATGAAATATGAAAATATTTTGTTATCAAAAGAAATTTTATTAGTAAAACTTTTTAAGGGTTGTAATTTCATTTTTACAGTTTTTAATTTCCTTTTTTAATCATATCCTCATCTGCTCAAAAAAAACATCACTCCTAGAGGTTATTTCACAAATGTGTTTTAAGGTTTGTCTTGACTAGACTCTAGCAGGATGTCCTCAAAACGTTTTATTCAGAACGTTTTAGGGACGATAGCAAACGGACGTCCTTGGGACGTACCATGTAAACCCGGGACGTTCAGACCAAACGAGGACCTAAGTGAACGTCCTGGGGACGTTTGGTGTTATCAGGGCATCTCACAAACACCTACACTTCTCATGCTATATATACTTCTACCCCATGCGTCATATAGCTTTCGCTGCTGACAACAAGCATCAGTGTTGCCAACTCCGTTAGGCGAAGAAACTGTAGATAATAATAAAAAAAAACAGTAGAAAACAGGGAGTTTATTGTAATTAAACACAGGGCCGTCGAGAGAAAGTCGGGACCCAGGGAATCGCAACATTCGACTTCCGCCACTCTTCAAAGTAAATTTCGAAGAACGGGGGGGTTGCATCCATAATAATAAACTGTCTACTCTGGAAAATTTTCGGAAAGCGAGAGCATTCCTTCTTAGAATTGAATATACTTCTCGGCCAGATTTTTTTTTTAAGAGCAGGGGGTTAAAATTGAATATTCGCCTCGGTCGGCATTTTGAATATTGGGGGGGGGGGGGGGCAGTAGATCTCAAAATTGAATATCTGCCTCAATCGAAAGAGCGGGTGGGTGACTATGATATGCAAAACACCAGCAGATTTCATCCAAGGTTTGTTCCAGCACGTAGTTTGGTCGTCCGTTGGGCGGTCGGATGGGGCCGCCCGGTCGTGACATGAATATGTCACAACGAGTGAAGAATGTAATTGTGGGGGGCTGGACGGCTGCATCTGCGTCGTTCCGCGGGCGACCGGGCTACGTCTTGGAACGAATAATGACGCGACATATTTATGTTTATTTCTAGATACTATAGTAGTTTTTTAATTATCATTTTTTAATTGTCGTTTGTATTCATTGGTATCCTAACACACAATGTATTTTGGCTATACAATAAAAATTAATAACTAAATAATTTTTCTCTAGACACTTGGTGAACAAACACTTCAGTAAACCGACATACAATTTTTTTTTTTTCGTAAACTGCAATTATATTAAAAAAAGTCCAAATCATCAAAGAAGGCGTATATTTTTGCAATTTTGCACAGGGCAGAATTAAGATAGAAAGGTAGAATAGAATAATATCAATTAAATCAGGTAAAATAAAATTAATTAATTTATAGCTTATCTGTCTTTCTGCAGCGTCTTGTGATTGCTGTTTTATTTTATTTCCTTTCCTTTTCTTTCTTGGGTTCAGTTGATTTTGTCCATTTAAAAACTTTCCACTGTATACAATTACTTTAGGTCACAACACAGCTATATAGCTTTGTAAACATATGTGCCTCATTTTGACACTGACTATGCTATTATTTATTGCCCATGAACCACTTAAAAAGTATCTTGTTGGGTCGTCTAGTGTGTACGTGGGGACACTGCTCGTTTTCTTTATTTGATTTAATATTAGAAAATCCTGTAATCATTAATTGCATATGAACTCTGTTTTTCTATTGAGGCGCTTCATTTCACGCAGAATTTCTTAATCTACCGGTGGCTGAAATTTTGTCGAGTTTAACGGGTTTTTACCGCTTTTTAGAGAGCATCTTAAAAACACCCCAGACAGCACAAAGTTATCCTACGGCCATCCTAGGGATATCGAAGCAGGATATAGCAATATCCTGAGGATATCCCATAATGATCCCATTGCTATCCCTGGGATCTCGCATTTACACTACTTTCGATATCCTCAGGATATCCCACGGACGTATTTTTATATATCCGTAGGATTATCCTGGGACCCTTAGAGGATCTGTTTTATGCTATCCCAAGGATATCGTTGTAGGCTTTCTGGGGCGTAGTATACCTAAATAGCCAGACTGCAAGTTGCTTTCAAACAATGTTAGCAACTTGATACTCTATGCCATTCGTTGCATAGTAGACTGTTGCATTTCATGCAAAAATAATATTTTTACTACTTGAAAGCATATTATGTTAGTATTGTTTACTTGAAACTATATCACATTTAAATTTATAATAGTAACAAAAATATTATTTTGACATGAAATGTTTAGTTTCCTACTCTTTGGAGCACACAATGGATAGGGGGACAAGCTGCCAATTTTGAAAGCAAATTTTCGATCAGTCTGCTATTTAGATTACTGAACAGCGATTTCTTTGGTATCGTCTTGCACCATTCATCTCGGAGTTCTGTTAAGTTACCTCTGCACTATCCCAATTCTACAATAATAAATGTGATGGTTTGAAGATATGAGCATATAACGTTTACATCTTAAACCATTCTATTGACAAATTTCGGAAAAATAGACACTGTCCTCTGTCAGTAGAGCACATTTTTTGATGTTATGATCTAATGTGGTGGCATTGAGGAGGGCAGCCTAGTCACTATATATACAGTGTGTCCCAGGATAGATGTAACAAGAGGTGTAACGGACCAAAAATTTTGGAATTTTGAAATGGTATTTGGGGATTGAGTCCTGCTTGTTGTAAAACTAAGGTATACCAAAAATGACTTGATTTGGTCTACAGAGTATTTTATAAGCAAAGTTGTAAAAATCACCACTAATAAAGTACCTTTATTTTTCAAGATATGAAAAAATTCCACTAAGAAAAGTTATTTAGAATGCAATTTCATGCCTCTATACCAAATTTCAGGAATATAAAATTATTTTTTTTAAACTTTTGAACCATTCAATTAAAACTGAAAATGAAGACACTAAACCAATATTGGGAATTTCTTGTAAAATACTTGTGCATGTGTGATGTTCTTTTTGTTTTTGTAAAGCAAAATCATCGTTAGTGCGTTGTTCGCAATTCATTTCTGTAAAACAAACAGTGTTATTAATAAATACCCCTTCTTGGATACACTGAGTGCAAGAAAAGTAACCAGTATGACCTTTAATCAATTTTATAAATGCTTTTGCAGGAGCATCACAAATAAAAGCTTTAATTTTAAAAGTCATATTATTTTTTTAAATAAAACCATTATTAATTAAACATATTGCCTCATCAACAAAATCCCTTAAGAAAAAATTTGGATCCATAGGCTTTTCATAACCATAATATATTCCTGCAACAGCAACTAAATTTTCAAATGGAAATAAAGAAACTGATTTTGTTCGACATTTTCCCGCAAACTTTTTTTTAGGTTAAGTAAAATTAAATGGCGTTATAAAAGCTAATTTTAACAAAAGAATACTTAACACTGAAAATAACTGCTTACACTACACACTACACTACGCACGTTATATACAATTATTATAAGTAATATATACATATAATTCTTAAAAACAGAAAAGGCTTCTACAGCAATCCAGCGATGGCTCATGCACAAAACAATTACAAACAGTACAAATCAAACCAGGAATTGCGATGGCGTGATGATGCGGTCCATGATAACAAAGTGCGCATGCCTAAATTTTAAAATGTTTCAGTTTGCCAATAAACTGTTCAGGAGGTAAAATGATTAACAAGTAATTGTATAAAAAAATTATATTAATTACTTATACTCTTATGTAACCCTGGACAAAGTAATATTTAGATAGAATATTTGATGAGTAGTAAAGGTAAGAAACTCAATATTGTTTTAAAAGTAATTCTGACGTCATATGTTATTAGGTCACAGCTCGATACTGGCATACCTTTCTACTTCAACCACTGAATACACATTCTTTTACTTAACGATTTGAATTTGACATTGTTCTAGTTTATTCTATATATTTATACCTTTATTTATGTTCTATATATACCTATATATTTATAAATTGTGTACAAAAGTACTAGAAGTATTATATATCGGGTGATTTTTTCAATCTGAAACTTTCAAATATCTCGAGTAATAAAAGCACTTTACGAAAAAATGTTTAAAACAAAAGTTGTAGAATTGGATGGGGGCAGTTGCAGCATATATGTCACTTTGACTTTAGGTGGAAGGATTATAGGTCATTCAAGGTCAAATTACATTTTTAAATGGAAACCCATATTTTTTATTGCAAATTCGGATTGCCTGACCAAAAATAGACTACTTTTATTCAGAACACTTTGACTGAAATTATCATTTTTTTTAGTTATCCGGCGAGGAAAAATCAAAATTTTTGAAATTTTCGATTTCTTATTCTAGAATAAAATGTGTGCCTAAATAAATATAGTTTAATGTTTTACCGTTTTTGTACAAATAAGTTTCTTAAAAAAAGTGGTAAAAATCCCATCCCATCATTGGATATCCGTGGGCAATCTGGACAGGATAACCCACGGATATCGATTCTATTACATCCGTAGGATATATGTATTTTGTACAACTATAGGATATTAACATCCCGTCAGGATATCCGTAGGCAATCAGTTGCGGATATCCTACGGATATCCATAATTGGATCTTTACAGGACATTAATATCCAGTCAGGTCAAGCTTGGGATGACCTGGGGATATGTCCATGGGATAATCCCAAATCTGGGACAACGGGACTGTGATAGGATATCCTCAGGATATCGTGTGCTGTCTGGGACGTCTATTTTTTAATAAATAATTATGTAGAGACATTTGTTGTTTAGAAATGTATACTCTTTCTAAAAATGTTTTTGTTGCCATACATCGATTCTTGTTAAAAATTTTGAAAATAAACCGAAAATGTGTTCCCAGTCTGGAAATCATGCAAACCTTAACTACCCTCTAGAGAACTCATAAAAAAATTAATATCTTGCTTCTGAACATATTTCCATGTTTGAGATTTATAGACAAAATTAGCTGCACTGCCTGGACTATTAGCAATTCAAAAGAGCGTTACAAAAAATTGCTCATTTTTCGGGTAATCAGTATTGCGTAGGTAGGTAAGTATTTCTCCGCAATTACAAACACCGTGGCAGGTAACTCAAAGTGTAATTAGATAAGATTAACCTATCTCAAAACTAAAATGCTGATTAAATGTATAGCTTACAATTATTTGATTAAGAACCTGACAATCTGTCAATAAGAAACGCATTGCGAGATAAAATACCATGCAACCAAAGTATGCGATAGGCGGAATATATCTAGGTCAACTTTAAATAAGATGGTAAAATTAAAAAAAAATAAATAAATAAATAAAATTCAGTTAAGGTGACCATTTCCAAGATAGAGACATTCGAGAGGGAATTATTTATTATTTTGCCAATACTTTCTTTTTCTTAGTACGTATATTTTAAAAAACTATAAGACTACCCAAGTCGAACCATTATAAGACTAATACTATGAATGTTCACTCCAATGATTGCAGTCGTTTCCAAAATAGTTAAATTTAAAACTACGAAGTAGTTAAATTTAAATCTAACTATTTTGCAAACCCTGAAATTGTGAGTGAAAATTCATAGTCATAGTCTTGTTACGGTTCTACTTAGGTAGTCTTATAGTTTTTTTTTAAATATACGTACTAAGAAAAAAAAGTTATGGTCAAAAATAATAAATATTCCTCGATCGGATGCCTCTTTCTAGGAAATGTCCACTTTAAGAACATAAACCCTTTAAATATATTTGATCCAGTCATACAAGGGAACACGGTATTTTTATAAGATATAAAAGTTTGTGTACATTGGCGCTAAAAAATGCTTAGGGGAACTTCTTCCTTATGCCTCATATTACCCAAAAATATATTTGGTAAAATCGAAGCTGATCCTTTCTCGAGAAATCATCCGGAGAAGTTTAGAATCTAAAACTATCTGAGATTAACGTTTTAAGCACTGTAACCTGGTGCCATGTAAGTTATTATATTGCTTTCTTATAATGTAAGTTATTAAGAGTTTTTTTCCAAGTATGCTGAAAAATTGAAATTTTTTCTTATTAGTCCAGTCGGTAAAGTAAAAAATACATCAGAAGCTCGCAAAAAATGTTATCTGAGATTTTCCTTCCGTAACTGTTAGTGCGAGGAATACACATCAGAAAAATCAGTTCTGATGGTGCCGCGGAACCCCCCAAAAAAACCTTCGATGAAAAAGCTCTATTTGAGTGATAATTCATTAATCGTTGAAGATATAAAAAATATGTTCATTACAAAAGAGGAAGCTTGACTAAGTGCCTAAAAAAAGTTCTCTTGTAATTTTCTTGTATATGCCATGGTTTTCGAGAAAATCGATAACTTTCGTTTAAGTATTTGAATTTTTTTGCGCGCGGCCTATAGAAAAATTTGAATTGCTCGAAAACCAAACAAGCGAAAAAAACTACATTTTGACACATATAAATCCCATATGCGACAATCCTTTGATCTAGCAGAAATGCCGCCGATGACCTCGGACTTTTACTATGGATCTGACACGTCAAGATTAAATACGATCGGGATGATTCGGATAATCCGAATCGGAATTTTGGTACCTGACTGAAGTAGGTAATAGAGGATTTTAATCGTATAATTATAATATCTGCATCGTACAATACATTTACCTACATCGCATAATTCCTTACATTATCTATTTGTATCATTTTGTAACACTTATTTTAAAATAGTAGTGAAATTTGTACGTCTTACGAAAATTCAATCTTTTATTGCAGCTAAACTGTTTATGTGTATGGGCTCTTTAACCTGGATATATCTCTGCTAGTGTTGCACAAAATATCTCTGTCCTTTTCAGTGTCGCATATGGGATTTATATGTGATTTTGATATGCTTTTTATCCAATTTGTTGGGATGATTCATTACATTTTCAGCAGAGGGTCGGAAGATGACTCAGTGCTTTGACATGTTTTATTTTTCTATTTTTTGCTTTTTGCATTGACTAAAGTAAAGGCTAACTACATTTTGAAACACAGAAAGAACATCGGTTCTATTGTTATTTAGTAAATGAAAATAAGGAAATGAATGATAATATTTTAAATATATATAACATTACATTATTTGTTTGCACCTCTATCGCACGGAGAATTTATCAATTTGTAATCTTTTACTTCCCTCGCATACCGAAGGGAAGTATTGTATTCGAGAAAAAATCACCCTCCGAGATTTTTTCGGATTCTGACGTTTCAGAACACGTAGATTCCGAAAATATAGGTTTTCAATTCCGTCAGTCTGTCTGTCTGTCTGTCTGTCTGTCGGTCTGTCTGTCTGTCTGTCTGTTGGTACATTTACTAAAAAACTACTTGACGGAGAGCAGTCAAATTTGGTAGGTAGTTGACGCTACTGTCAGCGAAGAACTGGTAGAATTTTCACTGAAAAATATACAGGGTGGACCGTCTAAACGGAATAAATAGTGAAAAAAATTTTTTTTTGCTCAAATTTAAAATTTCCACGTTTCATGACGTGCTAAACCTATTTCAGAAAAAAAAAATTTTTGAAAATTTTTTTCAAACATTTTTGAAAAAATTTTTACCAAGATGAAAAAAAAATTTTTTAACTCAAATTTAAAATTTCTACGTTTCATGACACGCTTAACCAATTTCAGAAAAAAAAAAATTTTTGAAAATTTTTTTCAAACATTTTTGAAAAAATTTTTACCAAGATGAAAAAAAATTTTTTTTACTCAAATTTAAAATTTCTACGTTTCATGACACGCTTAACCAATTTCATAAAAAAAAAATTTTTGAACATTTTTTTCTTTCTTCAAATTTAAAATTTCCACGTTTCATGGCATTTCTAAGCCCGATGCAAAAAAAAAAATTTTGAAAATTTTTTTTACCATTTTTGAAAATTTATTTACTAAAATAGATGGAATTTTTTTTGTTTCTTCAAATTTCAAATTTCCATATTTCATAGCGTTCTAAATCTATTTAAAAGATAAATTAGAAATTTTTCTTACTATTTTTAAAAAATGTTACCACTAAGATAGATTTATTTTTTTTTTGTTCAGATTTTAACTATCCACGTTTCCATGACATTCTAAAATTATTCAAACAAATTTAAAAATGTTTTTGAAGAATTTTTTAAAAAATTTGAAAACATTTTTAATCCATTTATGTATCACTACTATAGAACAGACGAAAATATGTTTTTGCTCAAATTTAAAATTTCCACGTTTCATGATATTCCAAACCAATTTCGGAAAAAAAAAATTGCATCATTTCGTTACCAGTTTGGAAAAAAATTTAACACTAGAATGCTCAAATTTAAATGACATTCTAAACCTAGGTATTTCAGAAAAAAAATTTTGAAAATTTTTTCCACCAACATTTTTCAAAAAGTTTTTACCACTAAAATAGATCGATTTTTTTTTTTATTTGCTCAAATTTAAAATTTTCACGTTTCATAGCATTCTAAACCTATTTTAAAAAATATATAATTTTTAATTTTTAAACTTTTTTTAGCATTACTATAGAATATAAGGAAACTTTCCTTTTTGCTCAAATTTAAAATTTCTACGTTTGACATTTTAAACCTATTTCAGAAGAAAAAAATTTGAAAATTATTTTACCAACATCTTTTGAAAAATTTAAAAAAAAATGAAATTTTTTAACCACCACTATACTTCCACTCCATTACGTAAATGTTGGATTGAAAATGTGACAGATGGCAATAATATCTGGCATATGCACCTATTATACTTTGTTGTAAAATGTGCAGGGTGGTCATCCCAAGAAATAATTCAGTCATGGTGGACATTTGTAAAGGTATTTGCGCAAGCCTGCCATATGTGGCACCTGCTATTTAGTATTGAACTTTTGCTGTTGGATGAGCAATCTGTATATTTTTTTGACCAAAACTTATCAAGTTTTCTTTGTAATAATAGCAATAACTCTATTCCGATTATTATTCTCAATGTCATTTCGTAATTATTAATTTTTTAGAGTGACCGCCATGCACAAATAACGAGGGAAGTTCTGTGTAAATACCTTTACCGATTTTTTTTAAATAATTCTCTTAAATGCATTTTCGTAAATAACTCGTTAATTTTAAATTTTTCAAAAAAAACTCTATTTCGGATTTTTTGTCCAAAAAGGTCTGTGCCTTATACTGGTTATAGAGATTGATCGACGGAATAGTTAATTTTCGATTTTTATTAGGAAAATGTTCGGAATTTGTAGAATTTATCAAGAAAATCAAGTTTTCCCTGATTTGTAGATTCGCTTTTGTTTTCTCAAATTTCTCACAAACGTCAACTAATAGACCTAATAATAATAATAATAATAATAATAATAATAATCTTTATTGCATTAAGTACACATAAAAATAAAAGTATACATAACACAAAGGGGAGTTGTTCGTTAGAAACGTTCTTCCACAATCCCTACAAAAATACATACATAGTAGTAAAAACATAACATTATCAACAATAACTGTCACAGTGTAAAAATTGAGTGTGGATATTAGTAAAGCTAAATAAAACTTACAAAATAATTAAAAATATACACAAAAGTACGTAATAATTTGTAATTTAAGAAGTATCACTAATTTGGTGAGAAATTATTGCTTGCTTGTATTTAACTTTGAAAGAATTTGGTCTGTAAGAATTTAACAAATTTAGAAATGTGGGGTTATTTAAGTAATTGACTGAGATATAACTAAACGAGCATTCAAATTTAGTGGTGTTATGTTGGTATATGCTAAATAAGTCATTATTTCTTAGGTTTAGTTGATGTACATTTCTCCTAGGAATTAATAGCTCATATAAATACTCAGGTTTTCTATATGTAAATATTTTCATGAGGAATACTCCAAATAAATATTGATATCTATATGCAATTTTCATATGTTTATGGTCATTATATAAAGGTGTTATGTGATCGTATTTATTTGTTAGGTATACAAAACGCATACATGCATTTTGAGCCACTTGCAATTTGTTTTTACAGTTGGTGTTTAAAAAGCTATAATACATTGGCAAACAATAATCGAACTGGGGGAAAATTAGAGACTCAACTAATCTATATTTAACTTTTTCAGGGAGTAAAAATTTGAATGAATATAAAGTTTTTAACTTTATATAGCATGTCTTTAATTTATTTATGATGTGGTGCTCAAAATTCAGATGACTATCAAATGTTACTCCTAAATTCCTAACATTTTCTTTGGTAGGTACTTCTATGTTGTCTATGTGAATAGTAGAGAAGTTATATTGAGAGACTTTAGCTAGAGTTCGTTGATTACCCGCAAACATAACACAACTTTTATTGGCGTTGAGGATCATGGCTTGGTTACGTGACTAATTTGATATTCTATCCAAATCTTCATTTAGATGTCGCAGAGCAATATTAGTATCCGGTGCAGCAAATGACATGATCAATTGTACATCGTCTGCATAAAGGTGAATGTTACAGTGCTGGAGTACGCTTGGCAGATCTGAGGTATATATAGAGAACAATATAGGGCCTAAAATGCTTCCTTGTGGGACTCCTATAGCGGTTGCTCTATTAATCGATGACCTAGTACCTTCTATATCTACAACTATAGATCTATTTTCTAGGTAATCTTTAAACCAGTTGCAAAATGAGGCATCTAATCCAATATAGTGTAATTTAGCCAATAGCATTTCGTGATTTATTAAATCAAATGATTTACTATAGTCCAGTAGTACTAAGCATGCGGCCTTTGACTGGTCTATGGCTGCTGTTAAATCATTCACTATTTTAGTGAGTGCAGAGCATGTGCTATAATGTGATCTGAAACCCGATTGTGTTTTTGGTAGAATGGTATTATTCTCTATATGACATAACAGCATTTTGCATACTACTTTTTCTGCTATTTTTGATAGAACAGGTACTAAGTGTATTAATCTTAAATCATTGTACTCCATTGGATTTGGTTTTTTCGGCAGTGGCTTTATTACTGATGTTTTCCATAACGATGGAAATATACCTAATTTTAGGGAGTCATTTATAATTTTCGCTACTACGCCAATAACGAATGGCAAAATAAATTCAATCATTGTTAAGCTGATATTATCGGCTCCCATTGCTCTGGATTTAATTTCGCTTACTGCTTTACGAACGTCTTCTTCTTGTACTGTAGTAAAAGTATATGGGTGATTATCAGAAATTGTGTTGTTTCTATAAAATAATAACTGATCATTATTAACTGGCTGTATATATTGGTTCATATCATTGATTACTCTGATTAATTCGTTTGGGTCTTTCAAATGATGCGGTAAGTCCATATTTCCCCTATTGTGTATGCCCCACTGCCTGAATCTAAGCCACATTTGTTTAGAATTTTTGTTTATTTTATTTATTTCAAATTGCATGTATGCCTTTTTTTCATTTTTAATTGCTGTGGATAGATAGTTTTTTAAAACCATGTAGTAGTTTCTATCTACTTCACTTTTTGTGCGCTTAAATTTATCAAACGCCTTGCGTTTCAGTTTTATAATTTCTTTTATCGTATTTGTGATGTATGGCCGATAAGGATGTTTAAGTCTTACTGTTTTTAACGGCGCGTGCTTATCGTACACATTAATAACTAGTTCGTTGAAGATGTCAATGCGCTCGCTAATATCACCGATATTATTTAGAGCATTCCACTGAATTTGCTGCACATCATATTCAAAATCGCGAATATTAAAATCTGAGAAATCTCTATATTGAATTAACTTATTTTCCTGTTTTTCAATATCCAGAGAAATATTACAATAAACTAGTCTATGGTCAGTGAGATCATACATATCCATAGTGCTAGATTCTGATATATACATGTTGGAATCTACTGCAATTATATCTATTAGTGTGCTACTATTTAACGTTATTCTGGTTGGGTCGTTTATTACTTGTTTTAAATTGAATGTCCTAAGTATGTCCAAGAAAAACGTTTTCTCATTGTTATTTACAAGCAAGTCAACATTTATGTCACCAAATATAACAGTAAAATCATGCTCAGCTGAGAAAGCAGCTAAAATGTTTTCAATCACCTTAAGCTTTGAATAAGAAATAGCAGGTGGTCTATAGATTACCCCTATTAGTATTTTGTTTGTCTTATAATGTAAACTTAACCATAGATGTTCTATTTGAGTGACATCTCCGTTGTCTAAATGTGATATGTCTAGCGTCGCAAATTCAAAAATAGAACTCACATAAACGCCGATGCCACCTCCTCTTGATAATCTGTCGTACCTTAGAAAACTGTAGCCTGGAATATCAAGTAGTGGTGTTGGATAATCAGGGTTTAACCATGTTTCAGTTAGGGCCATCAAGTGGAATTTTTTTTCTAAAAGTATTTCCTTGACTTCATTGAACGAGGGTACTATAGAACGAATATTAACATGGGCGACTGACAATACTCTGTTTTGCTTTATGTGGGATTGATGAGGTAATGCTTTATTACTAAATTCCTGGTTGCTTTGCTCAGGCTTTTTTTGGTGCAGGTTCTTAATAGTTTGGCGGCGTGCTCGAGTCATTTGTCTAAAAAAGAACTTGGGTTTTCTTTACTAGGGCTTTCGTGTAAACCAGACGATTCGGAATGCTGTTTATCCAGAAAACGTTTTCCCAGTCGAAAGTCGAATCTATCGAATGATACTTTTTTAGGCCAAAAGCTCGGATCATAAACCTTATCTATTAAGTGTGTTTCAACCCCTACCATGAATGATTGGTTATCCTTAGCTCTCTAAGCAGTTGGTAAGTTTTTTACGTAGACTTCTTGGGTGTTGGTTCGGTTAGATATATAGTTTTTAACATTTTCAGTGGTTATACTGTCTGGAACTTTGGATATAAACAGCCATATTTTTTTCTGCTTATTGAAATTTTTTCCGTGCAGGTTTTCGTCGCCTTCTCCATTGCCAACTCTTGGACGTTTCCTTCTCCTCACTGTTTGGAAACCTTCATTTTCCTTTTGGGGAATATCAGCATTCGCTTCAGCTGGTATTGTTTTGACATGGTGGGGTGTATTCAAATTTTTCGTTAGTGCAGTTTTGTAGGAATTACTGTGGGTTGTTTTATTAGTTCCTGCTAAGGTTGCTCCTGCCACATTGTGAGATATCAGCAGTTTAGTTGGATCTATCTCTTTTGTTGTTTCACCGTAAACGTCACACTTGTCTCCGGTTTTTTTCATTGGAGAGTCGCTTTTGGTGTTGGCATTAAACTTGTCGGTTGTCAGAAAGCGTACCAAGTCAACATTGCTATCTCGGATACTTTTTATTTCGTTTTTTAGAACTGTAATTTCCTGTTGGTAATTCAATTGCAGTGTAGCAGTTGTTTGTTTCAGTGCCTGAATATATATTTCGTGTGTTTTATTAAATGCTAGTTCGAGGTTTTCTAATTTCTCAAGAGTATTTGTCTGGTCGTCAAGCTTTTTCTTTAATATGTTATTTTCCTCAGTGAGTTGGCTGTTTAATTGTTTCACTTTATTTGTAATTAAGGTACAATTGGGACAATGATATTGTAGTCTTCTCTTGCTAAGTTCCATAACTCTTATTTCTGTTGGTGCAATTCCTGCACATAATTTACAGTATCCATTGGAGCAAGCATCACATATTATGAGTTGCTTCAAATCAATGTTTTTAGTTTTGCATTCTTCATGGTTTGAACAATCCATTATTGTAGATAACTTTAGAATTCTTATCCAACAAAAAATATACTAAAGATATCACTTTCATTTCTTGTATTCACTAGTTTTTTTAGTTTATCAGGTTTTTATATTGATAAATTTCAATCAAATTGCATTTTACCACACAATCTAAGCACTTTTCTTCCTGGAAAATTCACTCAATCTGTGCAGCACAATTTAAGAAACACTTCAATATAAGTTTTATAATTAACTTTGAAATATTTCCGACTTTAATTAAGTTTAATGAACCTATTGCACAGACAATACTAGTGAGTACTCATAACTGTGTGTAATCGAGCTCTACAATTGCCACTTTTGAAAATCAAAATCGGACCTTCGGTTCGGAAGTTATGAATTTCTTTGAAAAATCATACTCGGCCCTGGAAAACATACTTGCGGTCAACGGATTCGGGCCGCCAGCAATAGGCTTCATTTGTGGCCGTGTAACTTTGATCCCACCAAGTGTCATCGAAATCGATCAATATTCTGGACAGTTATGGTGATTCCTAGCCAGATTTCGAGAAAACCAGTTTTTTGCAAAAAAAATAAATTTTCGTCCATTTTTTTTTTAATATCTCGATCCGACTACCCGTTAGCGAGTTATTCAATTTTTCCCGAAAAACTCGAAACGTCTATATCGGGTACTTCCGGTTTCCGAACGGAGCCGAGCTTCCGGCGTTAAGGTTTTCTAAAGACCTCCTATTTACCACCCAAGTCACATCGCAATCCGAACACGGATTAGGGGGGCTGGGCGTGACAGACAGACCGACTGACCGACGGACGGAATTTTCTAAATTCGCTCTCGAATCGATAGATATGACTCTCATTTCGATCCGATGTTTTTTTCGGGTTTCGATGGTCTACCGGAAAAATGCTAAACCCATACTACATTTTTTTTCAAAATGTAGTAACAAGCTAGGAAGAAAAATCAAAATGGGCTTTAAAGGGGATATAAAATATTCTCTTGTGTTGCCATTTTTGAGGGCTATTGATATTTATTAGATATAAGAATAACAATATAATATAGTTATCTCTTGTTTTTTATGCATCGAACTCAGTCTGCTACCCTGGAATGAAGGACATCATTTTTCAAAATAAGAGAGGCGGGCACTAGACGCCATATTACCGAAATCTGAAAATAAAATTTTTCAAAATTTGTGGTTGGACATTTTTGGCGAGGACCAATTTTAGTTTTTAAATACTTATTTATTTAAATGAATGTAGGTACGCATTCCTAGAAATTTAATAAAATTAAGATTGTCATTTTATTGCAGATCTACATGGTTGTAGTAAATACAGTTGTAAACAGATTAGAACTTTTAGGAGGTCGATCTAATTTTAACATATCGACTTATCCCACGCAAGGTAGGTACTTGTAATATGACATCCCCAGTTTCGTGACTGCTGGAAAATAAAGGGTGTTAAAGGCCGTCCCCAGGTAAGTAAGGGCAATATGCCTTTGAATTAATTTCGCTAATTTCAGTCTTAACAGTTGCTTTCTTAGTTACATTAATTCTTGCCAAATGTTAGCTTCGAAATGTTGAGGGTTGCTGAGAAAAAAAATCCTTTTTTAATTTTTTTTTCACAAGAACCGTTGTTGCGAATTACGTGAAATTTAAATATGTACTTAAGACTTAAAAGCAGCAACTTTTTTGTGATTGTCACTATGCAGAAGAGGTGGAAAATATTTCTTTTTGAATATTAGAAAATATATCTTATACCTAGAGGACAATCATCATGTTTCTGTCAAATATTCCTGCGTAAATACAATATTTAAGTTTATTACAATATTATACCTACGTGTTTACATTGTAATATACCGGGTGAGTCACGAATTGCGCTCGCCCCGATATTTCCTAAAATATTTGGAATAGAAAATTGAAATTTGGAGGCCTTATTACACGACTAAAATGCCATCTTTTCAATAAAAAATCAAGTTTGGTGCACATCCGGTTTGACCGGAAATGCCCACAACTTTCGATTTTTAAATGGAACACCCTATATATTTTTACATTTTTGGAATCTAGAGGAAATTTTGAATATAATACATCCATATTGGTCACTTTTTGATTAACATTAAAAATTTTATTAAAAAATCTATTTCTGAATCCAGAGTGCTGTGGTGCCCAAAATATATATTAGTTTGTGTGCTACGTTACTATGAAAATAAAAAGAGCAATATGATTGCATTACTTAATTCTCTAGAGGCGTTTAAAATTTTTAAATGTGATTTTTACCCACTAACTCGTTTTTTTTAAATGGGAATTTAATCGTTCACCAACATTTTTAAATACCTCATTTTCATACGAATCTAATGATACCAAAATTTTGAAAATCCGCTCAGAAATATTTGAGATTTCAGCCAAAATACAATGCAACCAAGCTTTTAGAGACATGCGGCTAATAGATTAGTGGGCTTTGGAAACTAAAATGGCACATTTCTGTGTAAATCTGGTAACCTAATAACATTGGAAAAATCATGGTACCTAGTCATTGAATGTAATAAAACAATATCAGCTGTCAGACAGATACAAAATAAAGCGTTGCGGAAATCTCTGAGTAAAAATTAAAGAAAATGAATAATTTTAGTAGAAATGAAAAGGTCGATATGTTACTGATATATGGAGAGCGTCTCAAAAATTCAACTGCAGCTGCAGAACTGTATCAGCAACGATATCCCAACAGACGTCATCGAAGCAGACACTTGTTTGCCAGAGTGGAACAAGAATTAAGAAACGAACCCAATCAACAAGATGACCATCAAACATTTATTGTAAGTGAGGACAAATAAATTGATGTATTAGGATTTGTGATGGTACACCCAACAACATCAACAAGGGAATTGTCAATGGAATGCGACATTAGTCAGTCTTCGGTTTGCAGAATTTTAAAGAAACATAAGTTTCGGTCTTATAAATACTAAATACACCAACATCTTTATGGAGATGATAACGACAGGAGGCTAGTATATTGCAACTGGTTTTTAAATGCAGTACAACAAAACCCAGGTTTTCCTTTTTATATTTTATATTCAGATGGAAGCAGATTTACGAACCAAGGTATGTTTAACAGAAATAATACTAGGTACTGGGCTCAAGAAAATCCGAGGTTGGTAAGGCGGGGGAATATTCAGGAAAGATTTGGGTTTAACTGTTGGCATGGAGTACTTAGAGATCGAATAATTGGACCCATATTTTTTGATGGAACACTTACTGGCGAACGATATTTATTCTTTTTACAAAACCAGACAGCAGAATTTCTTGACTTACTTCCTCTTGCCTATTTACAAAATCTGTTTTTCCAACAAGATGGTGCTCCCCCACATAATTCCAGAAGAGTGATGGAATATTTAAACAACTTGCATGGTGAACGCCTTATCGCAAATCAAGGTCATATCAGGTGGCCTCCTAGGTCACTTGACTTAACACCTCTCGACTATTATGTATGGGGACTCTCAAAAATAAAGTTTATAAAACTTCTTCAAATACCCGTGAAGAGCTGCAAAATAAAGTTGTACAGGCTCTTAATGAAATAACGCCGGCTGAATTGCGTAGAGCCATTCAAGCAACTGTACGCAGAGCCGAATTGTGTATAGAAAAAAATGGTGGACATTTTGAACAATATCTATACATGTCAATTTATGGTTTAATTATATTAATTATTTTAAAGATACCTACTGTTACCTAGTTTAAGTTTAATTGTTCAAACGGAATTGATTTTTATTTATTTATAGGCCCGATATTTATGTTCATTTAAATAAAACTCTGAAAACCGAACTGATGTCGCATTCTATTGCAAATGTCCTTGTGGATGTAATTGTGTTTACCTCCACATACCTATGCTAAACTTAATTGTTACGTTCTTTGCGCTCACAATTATTAAATGTTTGATAGCTCAAGATTGCCTATAACTACACTGTCTGTCTGTCTGTCTGACAGCTGATATTGTTTTATTATATTCAATGGCTACTATGATTTTTCCAATGTTATTAGGTTTACCAGATTTACACAGAAATGTGCCATTTTAGTTTCCAAAGCCCACTAATCTATTATCTATTAGCCGCATGTTTCTAAAAGCTTGGTTGCATTGTATTTTGGCTGAAATCTCAAATATTTCTGAGCGGATTTTCAAAATAAAATATATTTTGGGCACCACAGCACTCTGGATTCAGAAATAGATTTTTTAATAAAATTTTTAATGTTTATCAAAAAGTGACCAAAATGGATGTATTTTATTCAAAATTTCCTCTAGATTCAAAAAATGTAAAAATATATAGGGTGTTCCATTTAAAAATCTAAAGTTGTGGGCATTTCCGGTCAAACCGGATGTGCAGCAAACTTGATTTTTTATTGAAAAGATGGCATTTTAGTCGTGTAATAAGGCCTCCAAATTTCAATTTTCTATTCCGAATATTTTAGGAAATATCGGGGCGAGCGCAATTCGTGATTCACCCGGTATGAAATCCCTCTCACTACTAATTCTACGCCAATCAATGAGGTATCGAGTAGTAATAATTCTGATAGCACATATAGCACAGATCACCTAAGGATTTATTATCAAAACACTCGTAGTATTAAAAATGCGATAAGAAGGTGCAGAGGGTGTATCAACCCCTTCACGTTAATTGTTACCCCTTTGCTGAAGCTCCTGGCAATAAAGAAAGAGAGCGCGAGAGATGAAAAGTCCCCATTCATACTTCTTTCCATAATGATACTTATTCAAAAATTTACCTTATTGAAGGGATGTGTTTGCCCCTACACAAAAATTGAAGGGTATAGAAACTTTTTTGACCTCGAATTCTGATTCAGCGGACAAAAATACATAGAAATACCATGGTCATTCATTCAGTTCCGAAACTTTTTTTTGTGGGGCTGTGTTATTTATGTAACGCCAGATACCGCTTATCAAAAATAATAAGACCTAAATTATTTAATAATGAACATATAACTGTCAATATTAAAGATGATAGCGATAATGATTAAATATAATTTTTATATACATATATTTTGCGATCTAGACACGTAAATATTGTAATAAATTATAATAAACATAAATATTGTTCTATTCGTTAATTGTTTTTTACGCATTTGGCTGCTGGGCGGCCGCATATAAATATTAATATTTATATGTTATATCCATCGAATGAGTACATTTGTTGAATAATTGACAGAAAAATGATAGGTGGCCTCTGAGTAGAAGATATTATTCTTTAGTTAAAAAACAAATTATCATTAAGTTTTTTCTGCAAATAAAAAATCAATTGGTATCTATTATCAGTAACAACTTGTACACACAACTACCCAGAAAACTTTGCAGGGTAATCATCCGACATAAAAAATAAATAATAAATTAAAAATGCCAAATAGGATATAGTACAGGCAAATTAGCGATTTAGGGTAACAAAAATCAATAATAGGATCTCTGGAATTTAAGTAGGTAATAACCTGAAGAATGAGGTGATGCATTCTTTGCATTTCCAAGTTTCG
Organism: Stenurella melanura; assembly: GCA_963583905.1. Lineage (NCBI taxonomy): Eukaryota > Metazoa > Arthropoda > Insecta > Coleoptera > Cerambycidae > Stenurella > Stenurella melanura. Next base: position 16,903,799 of record OY757315.1, read on the forward strand.
GGAAAATTCAAAAAAATTTAGAAAAATTTTTTGATTTTCGGTTTTTCTGCTCTAGCGGTCAAAATAATGAAAATAGAGAAGAAAATTCTCAACAAAAGTTGTAGCTCGTCACTTTCTCTACAAAAAAGGTCTTTACAAATTTTTGTCTTACTTAAGCCGTTTAGAAGATAAATCGAGTTTTCCACTTATTTTAAGCCGCTTCGAAATGTGCGAAAAATGAGAATTCTCCGGGAGTTTCGTACGACCGGGCTCATCGATCCATAATTTTTATTATTCTGTAACGGTCACGTTTTGAAGGAACACTCAGTACCTTAAATTAAGTAAAAGCATGTTTAAAATGTGTGCATTTATAAGATTGTTTTGGTACGTTCGTAAAAACGTTAAATTCTAGCAGGTAAAATACCGTTTGACCTTTACGTGCTACGGAGAGGAGAAGGGTGCAGCGGGACAGCGATGTTTTTGGTCGGTTTGAAGGAGTCGAATTCCGGATATACGCCGGTATACAATGGAGAAGTGAATTGGACCTCCCCGATTTAGTAAAGTGTATTTTAACAATGTTGTTATTTGCGAGGGAAGACAGTAAATTTAACCGCCCTCAGTAATTAAAAGTGTATTATGAGAATTGTTTGCGAATTTAAGTTTTTGAGTCGAGCCATGGCCTTATGGTATATTGTTAGAAGAATTTAAATTTTTTTATGATTACGATTACGTGTTTGAGTATTGCAACTACGTGTAATGTTAAATTGTGCATCAGAGTAAGGAGTAAGTCACAAAATGCAAATATTTAATAGTCAATTGAATAACAGAATGAATATGTATTAAATAGCAGCATAATTGCGTGATTAATCTGAATTAGGTGTTTTGATGCCATCCATGATTATTGGTGATTTTGTAGTTTGTACGTTCATTTTTGTTGAGTGCCATCCGTCCATTGAACTTCATGTCTCCAGGAATGAAACTGTAAGTTTCTTTGATTTTATGTACTATGATGTGGCGCGTGGAGAACAATACGTTTTAGTAACGTTAAGAAACTGGCATCGTGATTGATTTTTTTACTTCCCGAGTGAGATCGGTAGGCAATTTGTTTTCATGTTAATATCGGACAATTGGCGCATGTGATTTGCTGACAATTTCGATGTCCAAATAGGCATAAATAAACAGTGGCCTAGTTAGTGCGAAAACTCGAGTAACATTTTGAATCGGCTTAGGAATCAGAGAATCAGTTTCCCGTAGCAGCCGTCTGTAGTTAACCTAATCCTGTATGAATTAGGTTGTGAAACCTGATGTACTGTTTAGAATTTAAGTTAGCTAGATAGGTTTTTCGTATTAACTTGTAACCTAAAAAGTTAATAGATTATTCTGTTTCCATGTTGTTTAATTTTGATTTATCGCTCATTCAAATTATAATAGCTCGGTGTTTCCTTATTTTGCCGGGCCTAGCTATAGTTGTAGGTAACATTTGTTTTAGTTGCTTTCACATAAGGTGAAGTGGGGTAAATAGGATAACGGGGCTAATGTAATAATAGGCCATTAATTTATTTGAAATGGAGGTATTACTATTGCCATCTATCAACCAATAGGTCAACTACCTTAGGCATTAATCCGCCACTAGGGACAAGATCTCCTGTAGCTGCATATCTATAAAACTTTTGGCGGTTTAAAACAGTGTTTTCTAACCTAAATGTCAAGTGTGCCACGTTTTCAACCGGTGTTAATAAAACTGACGTTTTTAAAGGTAAGTTTAATTTATTAGACAGTACAAGTTGTTTGGCGTTTGAGTAAAACGTACAGGCAGTTATTATTGTTTATTAATTGTTGTCATTTGTTTTTCGCCATATTACACATTTACCCCTAAAAATCTTAAGCCCGGGGCAAAAGTGATATAGTTGTCCGAGGCAAATGTGATAATGTATTACATTAGCCCCATTTATTTTTGTTTAATTCAGAGTTGGATATATAAATTAATAAGACCAAAAACAATGTTAACAACATAATTTTTCAGGCAAAATGGTTCGTAAATACGTGAGAAAAACGAAAGACAGTGATGCTAAATATACGAAAGAACAGTTACAACAAGCGAAAGAGGCCATAGCAGAAGGCAGAATGACCATATACAAAGCTTCTAACATTCCTTGTTACTTTGTATTCTCATATCAAAGAACTACGTGGACAAAAGCAAATCGAAAAAGATCGCCCCACGGCCATCTCTCCTATAGAAGAAAACAAATTAGCAGATCGCTTAAGAACATTAGACAAATGGGGATTTGGGCTGTCGAAAAAGGAAGTGCTTGACTTAGTAGCTAATTACGTGAAGACCAATACATTAGAGACGCCGTTTAAGGACCATACACCAGGTGAAGATTGGTTTCTGTCATTCAAAAAACGTAACAGATTAAGTCTAAAAGTGCCACAAAATGTTGTTAAACATTTTGTAGGCCAAGTTCTCCAAAAATGCGATATTGGGTGGTTTGTCCAATTTATGAAGCCGTATAAATCTCGATTTGTATGGCCTGTGATTGAGGACTCGGATACCGCAACAGAAGAAGACATTATTAAGGTTTTTTACCACAACCTGTTGCAAATAGACGTGGATCATTTGAATTTTATGTATCTTTTCAGTCATATAATATATTTTAAATGTACTTACTTACCTATAAAGATTTATGTATTCAAATATTGTTTAAGTATGTTTTTCTTACCAAGCATTGTTTTAAAGAATGTTTTTTATTTGCATTTAATGCTCTATAATGTTTCATAACTTTTTTGTTTTTTGATTCAGTTTAAAAATATAAGAATATAAACACAACTCAACTTTAAAATTTCTTCACATTAACCCCGTTTTAAGTAATATTCACTGTTACCTAAACTATCGTCCATTATCACATTTGCCCCATTTTATGGGGCAAATGTGATATAACGACATCGTTCAAAAAAAGTAAACGTGAAATTAAAAATAAAAGCATGATAATAATTTCAAGTATGCCATACAAATGCTATACCAACATACACTATATTATTAATTTAAAAAAAATCGATTTGGAATATTGTGCTTTCTACAAGGTATTAACTTCGAACTATTCAAAAAGTACATCACAATTACCCCACTTCACCTTACGCAAAATAATAATATTACAGTCTTAATTTTTGGATTATAAGTACAATAAAACATATTCTTTCGAATGACTTTAGAGTTTTTTTAATGGGTGCAGTACTTTTTTAATTTGTCTACATTATTCATATACGTTAAGAAAATGCACAATTATACAGTAAAACACATACAACTTATTGATATACTTACCTTCAAAAAAAAAAAAGATTATTTAGTTAAACTCGCTGAAGATATAGTCCTTGGCGAGTATAATAAGAGCGTGTTTAAAAAAAAGCAGAAATTGAAAAGTTTTTGTAATAATCGATTTTTTCGAGAAAAAGACGATTTTGTAAAATTCCATTTCCTCAGGTTCCTGAATACTTACCGAAACATTCTTGGGCTTAGAATGTTCTTGAAGAGTTGTACTAACATGTGCATTTAGTGCGCGCATTGTTATATAATTGCCAATATGCGAAAAACTGATCGAAAATTCGAAAAATAATTTGAACTCTAAAAATGTCGATTATCTTTTTAGTGTGAATTTATATCGGAATGCCATCACCGCCAATCGATAGCTGCTAATTTTCTACAAGTTTAAAGAAAAAAAAAATTCTACGACCTTTTGGAGCTGAGATAATTTTTTTTTCGAAAAATCCGTACTCCTTTAATTACCAATTTTAAGGGCTATTTGCACACAAAAGCTTTTTTGTACAGTCTATTTTTTTAATACGCGAAAACCTGTTTATGGGCCTCTTTTGATCCCATTGTAAATAACTTCTGCAATGGGCCCTGCCCAGAAACAGTTCATAAAATTCTACGAAATGTTTCCTATCTTTTCCATTTTACCTTACGGATGGCTCGGTTGGCAAAAAACGAGGTGTTTTCGACAATTTTATTAGCCTAAAAGCACCACCGGTGCTCTTCTGTTCCCGTATTACTTTTCCAAATTATTGTATCCTTTTACGTGAATATTATGATTTTCTTCAAAACTCCACACCAAACTAGAACATGTATAAACCAGTTGATATGAAATTTCACATATAAGCAAAATTTGTAACGAGATATGGAAAGAATACTATGAATGCAGAAAAATAATAATAATTTCCCCTTATAGATTAGCATTCATTGAATAAAAGATAAGATAAAAACGGAATAGTGTTTGTTGTATCCAAGAAAAAAATGTGTTGAAGAGGTTGAAATGATAAGATTTATATATAAAATTAATAAAATATATTTTTCGTTTTATTTCTCTCTATAGCATACACTCGTGGCAATATGATTGTGTTCACGTATTTACCAGCACTAGCACTTCTTGGAGCCACTTTTGCTCTTCCTCATGTAAGTTATTTATATCACTTTTAAACTAATTCTTAAAATTTCAAGAATGCCATACCTAGTTGATTAAAATGACTCTTTATTTGGTATTTAGCTAAAATTAATAAAGTTTCGACTAGAAGAACCACGCTATAACACACATTTCTTATGGAAAGCGGCCATCGGTTAAATTGGATAAAAATTTAGTAGGCCATAGTTTATGACTCACTTATTATCAAAAGTTCTCATGGTCACAAGACCCTAAAATTGATCATTTGTTTTTATGCGTTTGAAGTTCTTGCATTTCGCTATTATATAATGTGTCACAGAAAAAGACTTGTTTGCTATTCTATGAACAATCATACGTCATTCTTAATAGTATATTCCACAACAAGTTATGGAATGGTCTATATTTCGCATGAGTGAAAAGTTTGCAGTCCGAGCTGAAACAATGTGAGCTAAACAATGTGTTTTGATACTGGAGGTATCATTTGAAAGGTTACTAAATGTAAAATACGAATCGCTCCACAGGAAATGGTTAATGGTTAAAATTTTAATCATTTCTTTACGAGATTTTACCTTACATTGACTAACAACACTGTAAATCTAAGGGCGTTTAAACAATGCGTATTTCGTTACTAGGACTTAAGTTAAAAGTTTACAAGATTGCAACATAGAAGATTTGTATACATTACTCAATCATTTATGCATTGCATGTAATGAACAGAATCATATAATTAGGTTTATTTTTGTGTGAAAATTCAATGAAATTTGCGACTATTTTTGTTTCCTGTTCCTCTGAATGAGAGAAGAATTTAATCTCGTAAAAAATGAAAAAACTCATTTTCGTCAGGAAATGGATAAAATGGTTAAAGTTTTAACCATTACCATCTTTCTTGGGGAGCGATTCGCATTCTACATTTAGTAACTTTTCAAGTCGCACCCCAGCATCAAAATACATCGAGAAATGCTTTAAATATTTAATTTTCTTCGTTTTTTATTTTCTAGCCCACTGTGCGTAGGCAAGTACTGTAAATTATCAAGTATGTCAGTACCATTAACGCAAGTTAAATACTATACTTTATCTACGATTGTAACAATAAATATTAACATAATAGTTCATCTTCCCTAACCGAATTCATTATTTATGGCATAATTATTACTTAACTTGATTTGACAACGACCACAAACATGTCAAATCACCTTGCCCCCTCAATAAAAATGGACGATTCTATTTTATTTTGCTTGTTACATCGATTGGACAGGCTAGATATGAAGTTAAAGGTGATTGGCTATACGCAGCGAGTTGTTAAAATAAAACGCTTGTGTTATTATAAATCACACTATTACATGTTCAAAAGGAGTCTATTAATTAATATACAGGTTTTTTTTTAAGTTAAAGATACATATGTTACTTGTGGATAGAGGGCACTTTGGCAGTTCCAAATTACCCTGTATTGATGCATCCATCGTCCTTCCTTTCTGAAATACAAGATGTTTTATTGAGTTTGGTCAAATCTTTCTTTGGTCATAACTATTGAACCATACTCGTATTTCGATACGCAAATGCAGCAACGTCGGGCGCGGTTAGTACTTGGATGGGTGAGCCTCTCCAGGGAAACACAGCGTTCTCGCTCCGTCTTCTAACGGCTTGTATATCAGCGCATGCGTAGAAGGTATGTAACTTTAGGCGGGGGTTACATAGTGGATATACCATCCTTCGGAGGGGATGTAAAGCAGTCGGTCCCTTGTCTATTAAATGTTAGGCAAGTAAAAGATCCCTACTCTTCGATAGAGAAGAGGTTCGGCAAAATTTCCAGGTTGGGGGTAGCTCGTCTCCTGGCGTCGGTGATTGGCCTTGGTAGCGGAAATAGGCTGACGTTAAATAAGTGATTAAAAAAAAAAAAAAAAAAACTATTGAACCACCTTGTATAATCGATTCATACTTAGAACATATGTTTCACTTATTTTACTGCATAGAACTTCATAATAAACCAATATAGAAATCCAGGTCCGGCTTAATAAGAAACTGACAATATGTTGTATGTCAAAATCAACATCCTGCATGACAAAATTTTGTAGATCTGTTTCAGTATTTGAAAAGAGCGGAAAAAATTGAATCGAGTAGCTCACTTAATTTGTTTACGTATTTCATTCATCAACAGTGATTACTTGCCGTAAATCCAATTTCTTTAAAATGGTCGAGACAGTTGGAACTTGAATATTTATTTCAGGGTTTAATTAATAAAAAAATGTAATTTGCGGCAATGGCAATTCTTACACTTCTAGACTAGGTAAGTGAAATATGTAAAATAATTTTTAAAACAATGTAGATTTGCACACATGAATCAAAATACTACTTAATTTTGTTAGTCTACATTTAAAAATAATATTATTTTTAATGTATGTATGTACAATAATAACAAATAAGTGAAAGTAATGAATACATAAATACAATAACTGTTCAAACCTCCATTTCGTTGCGTTATTAACGCGTTCCAAAAGTTCCTCTCTATTATTAATGGCTACTTTTGCTTTTAAATGCCCCCAAAGATAATAATCAACAGGATTGAAATCCGGTGTCCTTGAATGCCACTCATGAGGTTCATTTCGGCCTATCCACATATTTGGAAAATTGTCGTTTAGGAAATTTCTTACAATATTCCTAAAATGGGGTGGAGCGCCATCATACGGTAATACATTGATGCAATATTTTTATTTATCAATAACATGCTCATTTAAGGTGGCCGTTGGATACCGACCGTGGTTTTTAGAATAATTGACAATTCTAGCAAAAGATTTATGATCAGGAATTCGGCGTCCAGGAAATCTTCTTTGATACTCTCTCACAACAGCCCGTCCATTGCCATCACAAAATCCATACACATAGAATATATCCGCATATTCATCATTTGAAAATTGATGTCATATTATGTATTTTGTAATGTGAGTAATGTGGCTTGCGTTTTATTATACTAAAATATTTGTAAAAATATTTTAGAATAATAACACGCAAGTATATCGAACCAGTAAATCCGAACTGTCAAGTATTAAAATTTTCAGCATTGTCTACTTGACGACAAAGCAACTATGTTATAAAATCATCTCTTAAATTTTAGTAAATGGATTATTCGGAATCGAAGAATTCTTAACAGATGTCTGTTTACAGATGAGGCACAATTTGCAAGAGATGGTAATTTAAGAAATTCACATGTTTGGACAGAAAAGAATCCACACGCTATAAGACAGAATAAATAACAACATCGATTTGCTGTTAATATGTATGTCTTTGGTGCGGTGTTGTTGTCAAAGTACCTTTCTTTAACAAATTAAATCCGGCAATTCATATTTTCAAAATTAAGAATTAACGTCCCTCTGTCGCTCTGTAAAGCCCGCGATCTAGAAGAAACACTTTTTACATTTTTAGAATAATTCGAAAAGCAAGCCTTAGGCTGCTGGAGAGTATACACAAGCCACTCTCCACTGAACGACTACCGAGGCATACTGATCGAATTTTCGGGAACGGCGAACAATCTGGAACGTCTAGAACGACTAGAACGCCAGGAGTCTTCGATTTTCGAACACTTCCAGAAGCTTTGATTTCTCTTATATAAACCGAGACGCGCTCAACGCAGTCAAGTCAGTTAGTCAGATCGGGATCCAGCCACGCGCTAAAACAACGACAAGCAAAGGCAAATTTCTACTCTAAAGTGTTAATATTCAACATAATCAATGGGCTTGTTGTTTTTTTTTATTTCATAAATCGAAAGTGTAAGTATAAAATAATGGATCTGCGAAAAATCAGAATCTTATTCGCACGTTTAGTATCTTAAAAACTATTACAAATCTCCACCTCGCGAAAATGGGGCGTGGCCAGGCGCTACGTCACTATACGCATAGACTCGGCGACATCAATAGACTTGAGGCTCCTTAGTTGTTATAATTGTAAGTGTTTTCGAAGTATTATTTGTTTTGCTTACTTCTTGACAGTAGGGGAGTACAATTTGGTAAAATATCAAAAAATTACAATTTTCTCTCGCTCCTGTCGAGACGAATTTTCGATTTTGACCCTGCAATTTACGATTGCGATTCATCGCCGACTTTCTCCTTTCCGTAGAGACATAGAACGAACTTCCACTAGACGTATTTATTTAGTTACCAGCGTTTGAAAATTACATGTTTTTCGACTTTTCAGGTCAAATATGAAAGGTCCCTGAAAGCCACTTTTCTTACGTCACTGGCGTATAGTGACGTCACAAATGAGGACTCGGTTTTTGCAAGTATTACTAATTTCAACTCCTTATATCTCGAGAACGGAAAAAGTTGATAATACGAAATTTTAAGTGCATAATGAGAATATCGAGTACTATATGAAAAAGTATAAAAACCATATAAAAAGAATATCATGGAACAAGCCCATTACATCAAACCTATTTAGTGATAAACAAATGTATTGCTAGAACGTGAACAGTAATATATCGTTATTGTGACTCTAGAATTTTTTACTTTTAATTACTCGTGTAAAATCGATACAGGGTGTTATTTTTTCGCCGAACCAAGTAAAAATACAAACATACCAAAATTAATTGTGCAGTGCTCTTGTGCGCGAATCTGACTAAAACGAAAGTCACGTTCGTGTTCACTGTCAATAACACATATCCTCCCTGATAGATTATCAGGTGAACTACCTTGTTTTTAAAATTATTTTACAATAGTTCACTTACCTAGTCTAGAAGTGTAGGAATTGTCACTGCTGCAAATTAATTTTTTTTATTAATTAGCTCTTTAGTTTTCATCTGCACGATAGTTTTTGTATTTTTCGTATTTTAAGAGTTACACCATTTTGCTTTCTGTTTCGCCCACAACGGTCTTGACCATTTTTAAAAATACTTTTCCACTACTAAAAATCTACCAAAAAATCATAAGGATTATATTTTCTGAGATTTTGCTGCTATTTTCTTCCTGGGAACTGGGCTATGTGTGATTAGAGCACTATAATTTTACATTCTGATTGTGTATACTTGTTTCAGGCGGGCAATTCCTCATTGAGGGACTATTTCGTTTACCCAAATGAAAGAAAGAGTGGGCTAATCCATGGCAGAATAGTAGGAGGACAGCAGGCTGAGCCTCATGCTTACCCGTACGAAGTGGGTTTCTACGCCAACGCTATTTCAGGAACTTCATTCTGCGGTGGCTCCCTAGTATCTAAAAACTACGTCTTAACTGCAGCTCACTGCGTTGAAAAGTAAGGATTATAAAATGGAGTCATCTCGTATACATTTTTTATTTTGAATTATGAAATATCTTGAAAGATATGACATAGAGTCGGGTCAAGTTTAAAAAGACCGATGTATGAATTAATATTGCACATACGTTTTCACTATCTCTTGCACACAAACTTAAAGCCATAGCCTAAAGACATTGTCCATGTATGTCTACCAAGATTCTTTCCCACTTCTTTTGAGACGGAAATATGAAATGTACACTGAGGAGTAAGAAACATAGTCATAAGCTCAGCGATTCTCAAACTGTGTGTGATTTGACGATGAATATTATTTATTTTCGTGAACTAATACCACTCTAAATATGAAAAACGTCTCTATATGAAATATTTAAGTTATTTTTAGTGGTAAATAGATTGGATATTCATCCGTCAAACAAACAATGTCAAACCACTAAGTCTTACAATTTTCTAGTACGTAGATATTACACGTTTTAGAGTAGAATAAACAGGATCGCGTAGCTCAATCGGTAAGATGCTCGAACAGCAATACATATAAATGGGGTTGTTGCGAGATCGATCCCCAGCACTTCAACTTTTTTTTGTTTGATTAATTATTAAGAGTTAATAATTTTCCTTCCAAAATTTTTATTTTAATGAACCGCGCCGCGAGTTTTGTTAAAACTTTATTTTCCCCAAAAATGTGGCTTTTATTATTATTAGCGCATGTTTATCTCTAATAAAATCTACTTTCTTACGTTATGTATATTAATGCACGAATGGTGAAACGTGCGTCGAGTAGATAAATTGTTCAAGTGTAGTGTTTTAGTGTTTATGAAAACGTGTCAATACGTTGTTCTTTCAGAATTGTTTTAATTTATTTGTTTTAAAATTATCGTTAATTTTTTTAATATTTATTTTGTCAACCAGAATTTTTATTTATTACCGCTAAAAGAAAAATAATTTATTTTCGTCATTCTCATAGAGATTTCAGAATTTTTTTTGTTACATGAAACATTCTATTTTTACTGACATCGTTTCCCCTACTAATACTACGATCCTATCCTTTCCTGGTAATAAATGCCCAAACCTTCCCGTGTCTCTTGCTGGACTGTAGCAATATTAGTTTTTGATTTCTTTTTCTAATCACTCATTGTTATTGACTAAATTGGGTAATTAATTTTTTGTTATCAGTTTCATTTGTGCCCGAACCTATATACCTACATTGTCCATTGTAAAGTTGGCTACATATGGGAAAAATTTGTATTATCGAGGTTTCTAAAAGATGCCATATTGGGGGTTCATTTCTTTTTTACATGCAAATACCTTTATTCAACTAAAATACATCAAGTTTTTGTCGAAACTAATCAAATATTTGTGAAATAGACACAAGAGTTTATGATTTTTCATATAGTAATTAATGGTAGGGGTAAAATTTGCACTTTTTTATTCTCCTCATATCTGCTTCAAAATTGGTTTATGGGGTTCTTGTTGTATTCTATAGGCACCTTTTTTTCGTAAAATTTTTCGACAATTTGACCCATTTTTCGGTACCACCGTCAACTATTATTTACAGTCCTGCCAAACCGATGATCACATGACATGTGTCAAAATGTACTTTTTGTTGTTGTTGGACATGCATAAACGAATCCCCAATAGAGTTTTTTGAAAATGTCAAAAATTCAATTTTTTCCCATATGTAGCCAACTTTATGGACACTGTATAATCAGAATTCCACTAAAATTATGAAGTTACTAAATTAATAATCTTAACATTTTATGATATCTTTTCTATTTTTTTAAAATTATTTAGTGACATCTTTGGTGAGAACTGTTTGAGAACTACTGGCATTTCTTATGCATCAAATAAAATCTTAGTTCAGACGTTTTAGTGGCCATGTCACAAGTCAGTTTAAATTGTACTCGACTCTATTACATGGTTTAATATAGAAAAAAAAGGAGTAGGTAGTGTCACCGTTGAGGTTTTTGGCGAAAAACGTCTTACCTAAGCAGTGTTTTACTTTAGTTCACTTTATTAGCTCCCCCGCCTTGCGGCTTTGAGCAAGGCGGGGGAGCCGCCTTGCGGCTTTGAGGTGTTGTCGGGGTATGACATTTGTAAGTTTTTTTTAAAAAATTTGATTCATTTATTTGACGTCGGCCTATTTCCGCTACTAAGGCCAATCGCCGGCGCCAAGAAACGAGCCATCCCTAACCTGGAAATTTTTCCAAACTTCTTCTCTATCGAAGAGTAGAGATTTTTTTACTTTACTAACATTTAATAGCCAAGTGAGCAACTGCTTTACATCCGCTCCGGTGGATGGTAAATTCACTATGTAACCTCCGCCCAAAGTTACATACCTTCTACGTATGCGCTGATATACAAGTCGTTCGAAGGTGCAGCGAGAACGCTGTATTTCCCTGGAGAGGGTCACCTATCCAAGTACTAACCGCGCCAGACGTTGCTGCATTTTCGTATCGAAATACGAGTATATGTAGACATCTCTACGCTCGCTCCCGTTTGTAGGCTTTGTACAAAAAATCTCACCGTCAACATCTATTGGTTGTGAATTTGTATCAGACGTTGCGACGCACAGTGGGGAAAGAAGCTACATTTGTGGGCAAAAATCGCCTGCCGGCACAAATTTTGACCAAATTTAATATACAGCTTATCCTCCGATTGAGTTTGCGGTGAAATGGACAAAAAATTTTCGAACGTTTTTTCATATTTGGGGGGTTCACCCCTGCTTATCTAAAAAGTTATTTTGGGTGAACCTTTGTTTTTTTAAGCACGTAGGCCATGATAGTTAAGTAAAAACGTATCTCTTGGCAGGTAAACTGCCTTTTCTGTAAAAGATGCAGTAAAATGTCATTAAGGAAAGTTATTCAGATTAAAAAGTTATAGTCGTGTGCAAAATTTCCAAATATACGCCTACTTTGATGATTTTGATTTTTTTAATATAACCGCGTTTTACGAAAAAAAAATGTATGTCGGTTTACTAAGGTGTTTGATCTACCAAGTGTCTGGAGAAGAATTATTTAGTTATTTATTTTTATTGTGAAGCAAAAATACATTGTAGGTTAGGAAACCAATGAATACAAACGACAATTAAAAAATGATAATTAAAAAACTGCTATAGGTATCTAGAAATAGACATAAATATGTCGCATCATTATTCAAAATTTTTGCCACCAGCTTCAACACATAGCTCTAATCTAGCTTTTAGTCCTCTATAACTGTTCTGAATTTCTTGAAGAGGTATACAATCAACTTCTTCTTTAATTTTGGTTTTTAATAGTTCTAAATTATTGTCAAAATTAAAAGCATAAACTTAAAATATTCTCGCCCATCCATAAACAGAAATCCAATCTTTTAGCGTCGTCATTTTGTTCAAGAGTGTGTACAAATTTTGGTTTATATGGATGAATTTTATTGGCCTTTTATATATTTTGTATCACACTTTTAGAAATTCTAGTTTGAGTTGCTCTTCTTCTCCGAGATAATTTTGGGAACTTTTAAATTTGTCGACTATTTTTTTAGCACCCCTATCTGTCAGTAGTCCATTTGGCCAGTGTTCTTTAAATTTTCCTACAATAGCCTTATATGAATATGTATCTGCTAATCCGTAGCACTGAACAATGAATATCTTTGCTCTACTGTAATCATGATTTTTTAGTTAATAACGATGATGCTCATCTGACAGTTATTATTATTAATTTGACAGATAAGCACATACACGCTTTTGCTTTTCATGGATGAATTGATGAATATGCATTGAAAGTTTTAAAAGGTGAAAATTTCAAAAATTAATGTCAATATAGGTTGCTCCTTCCAGGGGTATGTGTATATTTTGATATCGTTCACCATTTTTTTTAAATACCGCAAAAGTTATGTCAAAATAAATGAGAATCGTATTTGTGTAAAGTATTAGGATTACCTTGGAAATAAATCATAACAAGTAGGATAAAAATATACGTAAATAACTAAATAATTTACTTTCGATTAAATAATCGAGTAAATCGACATACATTTTTTTTTCAATATATTAAAAAAATCAGTGATGGTTTCTGTGCTTGTGGGTGTCGAGTAGCAAATGTGTTACAAATTCTTCATAAATAATAATCAAACCTAAAAACTCTTCGTGGGTGTAATTTAAACGTGCTGGCATTTCCTGACTAAGAAAATGACCGACATTAATTATTACTTCTAATCATGGCTGCGTTGATAACAATTTTTATTAAAAATTCTTGAACATTTCAGAAAATCGCCAATATTTCAAAAAGTTGTAACTTTAACCCCTACAATCCATAACTAGAGAAAGGGGAATTTAATTTTACATAATTTTATGCAAAAGAATACAGGGTGTTCTATTTGAAATAAATAAGTTTTTAAAGTTTGAATTTGAGCAAATGTAACGTGAAAAATAGAACACTTGGTATATTGTTATGGATTTATTTTTATTGTAAAGACTAGCTTATCTAGTGTTCTTTTCACGTGCCAAAGAGCAATTCAGAGAATCTCCTACACGAAAAGAGTTATGACAGTTATTGCAAATTTTTCATAAAATGTCAAAATGTTCGAAACCGCTGGGTTTAGGTATATGGTGTCGTTTCGACGCAGAATTTCGAAACGTCGAAAATATATAGGGTGTTCCAGTTAAAATAAGCAAGTTGGTATCGACTTACGGTATAACCGGAAGTACCACATTCTTGTAATTATATTAGTTGGATTGACCACACTGACTTTAATAACTCCCAAAATTTTCAAATGTTTTTGTTACATGCTCTTCCCAATATCGATCTACTGAGTTCCTGGTGGGACACCCTGTATAAGAAGTTCAATTCAGGGAAGAGTATAATGTTTACTCTAGATTTGTTGTTTTAATTTATCATTTATTTACACATGAATTAGTTGTATTTATATATTGTTTTAATTTGTTTACAACCGTCAGAAGTATGTATATCGTATATGTGTGCACAATTTTATGATGTATACATACGTATTATAACATCTTTATGGCCGACGTATAACTCTAATCATTTTCTATATGTGTTTCAACATAAATTATGTACTGAACCTAATGTATTACCTTATCTATTAAAATTTTTAAAGAATCCCCGACATTATAGTCATAAAATTTTATAAAGGGAAACACAATTTTCTCTCAGTTCTCTAATTTTTATGGTGTTACACAAACGTGTACTGCAAATATCCCGCATTTATTAATTACGTCCCACAAAACTTTCGTCTTTTGAATCAAATCTGACAAAGAAACGAGATGTCATAATTCTATGATTCTGGCATCTTGTACTACATGTCCCTGAGTCTCTCTTTCCTGGACAAGGACTAAGATTAGAATTATGACACATATCACGAAAAGGTTGGAATAAATTCCTTAAAATCGTGACAGAAATTCGCCCAGGCACGTCGATTTTAAATGTATTTCTCAATTTGTGTA
The DNA here is from genome assembly GCA_963583905.1 of Stenurella melanura. NCBI lineage: Eukaryota > Metazoa > Arthropoda > Insecta > Coleoptera > Cerambycidae > Stenurella > Stenurella melanura. The sequence goes on from OY757315.1 coordinate 16,918,877, forward strand.
TGTAATAAAGAATTAATTATTTATTATTTGTTTGCTTATGGTAATGAGACATATTCTTTATAGGATTTTGCAAACAGCGGAAAAATTGCACCTTCATTATAGATACTATCTAAACTCTCTTTGGAAAAAAATCTAGCTTTATAGATATTAACGCGAAAAATCTGTCGCTGCCTCCCGGGCTATTACTTTCAAATATATTTTCCTATATGACAAACTCTTATGTCAGTAGTCGGTTCTTAAACTATCGTTGGATCAACGGGCTTGTTCCATGATATTCTTTTTATACGGTTTTTATACTTTTTTTTATACGCAAGTGACGTAAGAAAAATGGCTTTCTGGGACCTTTCAAATTTAACCTGAAAAGTCGAAAAACATGGAATTTTTAAACGCCGGTAACTAAATAAATACGTCGAGTGGAAGTTCGTTCTATGTGTCTACGGAAAGGAGGAAGTCGGCGATGAATTCTAATCGTAAATTGCAAGGTCAAAATCTAAAATTCGTCCCGACAGGAGCGAGAGAAAATTGTAATTTTTTGACATTTCACCAAATTGTACTCCCCTACTGTCAAGTAGTAAGCAAAACAAACAATACTTCGAAAACGCTTATAATTATAACAAGTAAGGAGCATCAAGTCTATTGAGATCGCCTAGTTTATGCGTATAGTGACGTAGCGCCTGGCCACGCCCCATTTTCGCGAGATGGAGATTTGTAATGGTTTTTAAGATACTAAACGTGCGAATAAGATTCTGATTTTTTGCAGATCCATTAATTTATACTTGCACTTTCGATTTATGAAATAAAAAAAAATGCCGAACAAGCCCATTACTTAGTTTAGAATTAAATAACAAAATTTACCATAATATACAAAAAATGAATTTGTTTTGTTGGAGACTTTTATTTGGTCTTAAGTAAAGGTACCTTATTTTCTTCTTCTATATTTGTTCAATTTTTCTTTTCAAAATGTCAGTTTCTTTCTAATGTTCCTTCTAAATTTCAATTTCAAAATCTTTCTAAAATTCTGTTTATTATCTAGTTCCAAATTTCAGTTTCAAATTTATTTATTAAATTTGTATCAATTAATTCTTATCTTCCAAATTTTATTTCAAGACTTCTCGTTTCTTTTTGACGTTTACCAGATTTTTAATTAATGTCAAAATTTCAGGTTATCTATTTTTCAGGGAAATTTCAGAAACGATGGTACAAAATCAACCAAACTCTTCAATTTTGCATTTAACTGCCACAAGTTATGACTTCTTTCTTAATTTGCCTACTGAATTTATACATTTGCGAACCAAACATTTTTTTAATTTGAATTTATTCTTTTATACAATGTCTTCTTATAACAACTTACTTATTGCTTAAATTATAAATTTTATCTTTTTTTTTTAGTTTTACTAAAAGTAATGTATTTTAATTAATTTATAATTTAACCAATTTAAAAACTGTCGATCTGACGAAGAAACCGGTATTATTTCACATACTAAATTAATATTTATCTTGAAATGAATTTAAACAGATTTAAAAAATTTGAAAACAATGGTTCATTTTTAATTAAAAATTATCAAAACAATTGGGTAAAAAATATATGAAAATACTTTTCAAATAAAATACCGTGGGTATTTACTAGGTATTATAAACTTAAATATGGTTTTGACGTCAAATGAGTAATTAGTTAAAATTCAATTTTTCCAAGGTCACTTTTGAATCGATATTTTTTTTTTTAACAACCCAGTTAACGGAGGGTTTCACTTATAGATACCTTGTGCAATGTGTTGTAATGATCTTTGTAAAAAAGTTGAAAAAAAGGATCGGAAAGAATAGAAAACACCCCTTTTATTGCGGGTTCCATAACTTGTAGAATTAGGTGAAAAATGAAAAAAAACAATATATTTACCCTTTTTGGCCCAATATAAGATATTTTACTCTTGTTAATTTTTTTGAAAAATGCACATTTTGCAGTATATGGCCGCTCCTAAGTGGAGGAGGGGAAATGTAAAAATTGAAGTAAAATCTGACAAAATTCAGATGAATCTATTATCGAAATGCACGACATTTTCTATTTGCAACTTTTCTGTAAGGGTTGTTTTCACCGAATTTTTTCTGAAAAACATGAAAAACAACCCCCATCTTTGAAATTGTGACGCTTTAAAAATATGTAGGTAATTTAAAAATTTGGCCCTAAACTTTTTTCTCTTGGATTTTCTTTTATAACTTGCTAATTTTCCGAATTACAGACAGACTTTCACGATAATGTTGCACATTAAAAAGTACTTATATGAAAATTCGAAAAATTAGCGTGATTTTTATATATTATTATAAAAAAATATGAAACCTATATAGTTATAGTATACTATTTTTAAAGGTTCAATATAATTTTTAAATTGATAAGATGTAAAAAGTGTAGTACCTTGGTTATCGTGAAAAATTGCCTGTAACTCGAAAGAGAAACAAATATTTAGAAGGCCTCCATGGATACGTCTGGATTTTATCATATTTTTAAATTGCATGTTTTTAAAGCGCTACAATTTCAAAGAAAGGCGTAGTTTTACAGAAAAGTTGCAAATAATAAAAAGTTTTGTATTTCGATGACATATTTCGATGATTCGACTTCGCCTCGTCCGGAAATAGCACGATCCATTACACCGCTGTATTTCCACCTTAAATGAAAACTGGTAACTTAACCCCTGTGATATATGTAACCCATGTTACATTTGCGTGTATCAGCCGCAGCTGCATATACGCAGTCTCACTCGACCGCGACACCGCTCTATTTCCACCAAATGAAAACTGGTAAATTGACCTCCTGTGATATATGCAACCCATATTACCTTTGCGTATATCAGACGTTGCATATAATAGTCTCAGTCGACCGCGACACATTACTTTGAAATATAAAGATATTATTATTGTCACTCAATTTGTACAACACACAACCTATATCAGTTAGTTGCAATTCTAACACATCATTTATTTGCAAGCAGGCAGCTATTTGTAGCAAGCTGTACACTGTTGTGTTCTACTGTCAGCATCGCTGTACAACTTTTAGGTAATCTCCCAACACGGTAGGTAATGTAATTGGCAAGCCTAGCAGCCTAATCGATAGTAGCGCGGCCTTTTCGGCAGCCGTGTACATTTTTGCTTGAATAATATAAAGTCATACATTTTCAGTCTGTGACGTCAGACGCGGATGTTATGTAATAAATTTAAATAAAGGCAGGTCAAATTTTAATTCGCTACTTATTGATTAATCAGTAAACATTAAATTCAATCGCAAAATAAATCATCTGCCAAGGATATCTTCGAACAAAAATAATTTAGTGTCATTGTAAGTGTTGGCCAGTTTATTAGCATTTTCTAGCTCGAGCAGTGTATATGTAAAAATCATAAAAAATAAAATCGATTACAACAAATCTCAAGAGTAAGTGAGCCTACTGGTCTTCTCTCTACTGTGCCGCGACACCTCTGTCTTTTGACGTTGAACAAATATTGGTGACTCTACCCCATATACGAAAACATAAACATTTCCAATGTTAAAACCATCCTAAAGATAATTCAAGCCTTAGCTACATAGAATTAAAAAATATACAGGATGTTATTTAGAATAACAAAGTAAGTAGTATTTCCAATTAAACCGGAATTGTGATTTTGGGTTTGGATCAGTGAAATATTTTTTCAGTTAAACCGGAAATGTGATTTTGGGTTTGGCTCGGTGAAATATTTTTTCACCGAGCCAAACCCAAAATCACTATTCCGGTTTAATTAGAAGTACTACTTACTTCATATCAAACATCCTGCATCCTAATTTGTGTATTGACACTCATGATAGTTCAGCTAATAACAAGAAGCGAACAGCAAACTCTCCGTGGCATAAAACATTTCCTATAATAAACCATCGAAAAAATTTAGAGGATTATGATCAGGAAAGTTTGCCGGTCATTCCGCCCCTTCTAATTCAGCAATTGAGTTAAATAGTCGTTCCTTGATACAATAATTTTATTTGTAATTTCAGTGCCCTAAGTGCCGACCTGATATTCGGTGCCCAAAACATAGACGACGACAAGGAAGCCTCCCAAATTAGGGTGCGTAGCGAAGATTTTGTTATACACGCAGGATGGGACAGAAACCAACTGATTAATGACATAGCCCTTATTAAAATTAATCCACCCATAGACGAAACTGATGACATCAAAATTGTCAAAATCACAAATGGTGCCTCGACGTATGCAGGAGCCAGCGGTAAGTTATTGTAAACGAGAATAAAGCAAGAAACATCATATACAGTGTGTCTCACTTAAGAGGGTAGCAGCGTAATAATTCTTTTGTTTCTTGTTCGATTTAAATCAAACAGATCTTAAAAGCTATAGGTCACCAAGGTCTATTTATGACCACAGAATAATAATAATAATAATAATAATAATAATACCTCAATCGTCCGCTCATTCCTAAATTCAACACTATAATCACAAGTATCTTGCTGCGGCCGATACTTGTTTGTGTACCCACTATTAGTGGAGATTTAATTTATACAACAATAATAATAATAATAACAATAATAATATTAATATCGGAGACACTGGAGAACTGTCCAGCATCGCTAACGCGTAAATAATAATAATAATAATAATGTCACATTATACGAAGTTTCTTATCTATTTAAAACTAATATGCTGAAAGGCTTGACAAATGCCCGTCTGAAGCAACTTACCATCGAAGATAAACCATTGAAAAACGAGACTACAAAGAGAATAATAATAATAATACAGGGTCTTTATTGGAAAAAAGAAATACAATTTCTAAATCTAAAGGGCGAAGTTTAGCTCAACAGCTATTCCACCACTTATACCCTTAAAACATGATAACAAGATACTTGCACTAAGTAGATACTTATATAAAACTAGTAGAATTCGTTCAAGTAACAAACAAAATAATAGTTATAAACTGTGTAACTGAATTACATACACAATACAAATTGTTAAATAAGCAATTGAAAATAAATGCACGTACTTTGCACAGTTTTACACATATTACGTACACTGTTGGTTAAATAAAAAAATTAATTTTATACTTAAATGTATTTACTGGAAAATGTTTCAAATAATTTTCAAGCAGATTGTAATTTGATATAGCATTATAGGAGAAAGAGCGCAGAAAAATGGCAGTACTATGTTGTGGCATGGTCAAAATATCAGTAGATCTTATATTAATATTATGGATACTTCTTTGACTTACAAGTTTTTGCTTAAGATACTCCGGCACTGAAGTAGTAAGAACTCCATGAACAAACATCAGCAGGTGATATTTTTAGGTATTTTTAAGATTAAGCCAACCAAGTTGCAAACGTTTCTGTGAGACATGTTGAAATTTCTTTAATCCGAAAATATAGCGAATGCATGTATTTTGAATTTTTTGTAACCTGTTTATTGTGCTCTTGTCGAGACATACACAACAATATCATAATTAAGAATAGATAAAACCAAAGAGTCACACAGTTTTTTCCTTAGTTTTTAATTAATTATATGTATATTGGCATAAAGAAGTTTCAGCACAACGTCTGTTTTTTGAACCAACTTGTTAACATGTGTTATAAATCTGAGTTTTGATTCAAATATGATGCCTAAATTTTTTGAGTTTGCTGCTGTTGAGAGTCTACTATTTATCTAATAAAATATTTATATTTTCACATAACATTTGGTGATACATATTTTGACTAAAAATCATTACTGTCGATTTGTTTGGGTTAATTTTTAAATTATGTTTTGTACCAAAATCATAAATTTCTTGCAAGTCAATATTTATTAAGTTTGTAGCTGCGCGGTAATTGCTAGGATCGAATGAGAAATAACGTTGTGTATCATCGGCATATGCTTGCACAGAACAGTACTGTATGTTTACAAACATATCTGCTGTGTACAAGAGATAAAGAAGAGGTCCCAATACAGAACCTTGAGACACACCGGATGATATTAACTGTCTACGAGAACAATTATTTTCAATAAATATTCTCTGACTACGACCAGTCAGATAAGATTTGATAAAATTTACAGTTATGTCGGAAAAACCAAAATAGTGCAACTTTGCACATAAAAGTTGATGATTTACTTTATCGAAAGCTTTTGTGAAATCAAGCAGAACTAAAACTGTAGCTTGGCTCTAAATATATTATCGGTCACATTTACTAAGGCAGATGTTGCACTATGACCCTTTCGGAAACCTGATTCAAATAAAGGAATAATTTTGTGTTCTTTGACTTAATCACTTAATTGCTGGTGTACAATTTTCTCAAGAATTTTTGATAGAACCGTGAAAATGCTTACAGGACGCAAGTTAGATATATTTTGAGGATTATTGATCTTTGGCAAAGGACTAAGTAGTGCCTATTTCCATTGTTCAGAGAAGTACCCGTGTTCCAGGCAACAATTCATAATGTGAGTGTGATAGTCACCAATTACTAGAGAACTGTATTTTAACATTACTAGGGAAATCTTGTCAAAACCACAAGCATTAGATTTTAGATTTAAAAGTACCTTATTAATTATCTCAGTTAAAGTCATATTAAAATCAAAACTCACACTATTTTTGTATTTCCTTGAACGATAAAAATTTATTGTTTCCTCACGTGAGTTATTATTTTCAAAAACAGAAATAAAGTAGTCGTTAATATCATCCGGGTTATTCATATTCCTCGATAAGTCAGTTTTAAAATGGGATCAATTAGGGTGTTAGAAAATTGTGTAACTCTAGTGGCTTCGTTAACAACTTGTGTGAAATTGTAAGAATTAAGGCATGGTGTTGATACATTATCTAATCCAAATAAATTCAGAATCACGTTCCATCTTTAAATGCAAGGCCATCTACGATACTAGGTAAATAGCATGAAAAAGATAAAAAATCGTAGTAGGCATGGCATGTTTTAATAAAAAAAATTGTGTTCAAAATAATTCAAAAACCCCGAATCCGAAGTTAGTTAAATTCTAAAAAAATGAAGTGTTGATGAAAGAAATCCTTTTGAGGCATTTAATTGAAAATTATTTCTAAATTTATTTTTTAAAACAATTTACACAAATGAATAATAAATACAACCACAGAATTAAATATTATGCTCTATCAAACCTCCATCAGCCCTAATGTATGCCTCAATTCTCTTTCTGTTATTGTTCATAACTTATCGGAGAGTTGCCGGTGTAATTTCAGCGCAAGCTTGCCTAATCCGGTTTTCCATTTGTAATCTATCTCGTGGCTGCATTTTGTAGACTTCATTTTTTAGATACCTCCATAAAACAGTCCTAGGGCGTGAGGTCAGGTGGCCTCGGAGGCCAATGAATCAAATGGTTATTCCTTCCAATCCACCTCTGAGGAAAATTGTCGCTTAGCCAATTCCGTACTATTATTGCATTGTGGATTGGGGCTCCATCAAAGAAATATGGTCGAATTATTTGTTCATTCAAAATACCGCACCACATATTCATCTTTTATAAATACTGACGTCGACGGTTTACAATCCAATGGGGGTTTTCAACGGACCAATATCTAGTATTTTGACAGTTAACTGTGCCATTAGTAGCAAATGTCGCTTGATCTGAGAATAAAATATTAAAAAAAAATTAGGGTTGTTCAAGAACTCTCCCTGACACCAAAAGCAATATTCCAGCCGCCGTTCTTCGTCTCCTGCTTCTAATGTGTGTAAGAAAACAGGCTTGAAGGGACGTAATTTGTTTCGGCGGAAGCATCGCCAAATTGTATCCTTGGGTGCATTTAAAATTATGGACATTTTTCTTAGGCTACACCATGGATTTTTTTTACAAACTGAAGAATGTCTGCCTCCATTATATAATCTCTCACATGTTGTTCTTGTTGTTGCACACTTTGCCAGTTCTATTGAATAAATTATTAATTCGCCAAACTTTAACAGGTCTATTGGGGGTCGATCTGGGTACCGACTATTAAATTATGTAGCAGCTTCCCTCGTACGAGAATTATCATCAACTAATCTAACAATTTTCAATTTTTCCGCAGTTGTAAGCATTTTAATTGAAATAAAATATACTACAATATAAAAAATCAGACAAAATGCCATCAGATTTACTTGACAACTAATCTGACATTTACAAAATATTTTTTTTACCCCCTGTTCGTTTAATTTATTGAGTATTAATTTTTTTATTATCGACATAATGCCTTGCACCACATATATTTTAGCTCCCGGATTCGGCTCATTCACATTTGAGAAACCAATTTTTCAAAATTCTTTCATAACTTTCGTAAAAATGTTTCTTTCAATCTGGCATTTGGGGTAAATTATTCTCATAATGATAGGCACTTACCGCCCAAATATGAACCAAATCCAAACGGGGGCAGCTAGCTTATGCTCATTCGGCTACGCTGTTTCTTGTACAAATAATTATTATATGCAAATATGAATTTCGATGTTGGCGTTTACTGAAGCTACTCAGAATCAATCCTAGCTGCTTCATTTGACATATTATGACCGTTCCTAATATTATTGTAATGGAAACGTAATTATTTTTATATCTTAAGACAATACAAATCCCCCTTTTTCCTTTCAGGTGTTATAGCTGGATGGGGCAAGACATCAAACAGCCAAGATGGAGTTACGCCAGTCCTCAGATACGCCATTAGTGATATTTTAACCAACGATGAATGCAAAAATATTGACCCGTACGCCGGTGTAATTCAACCCACTCATCTGTGCCTATCTGGTATCACTACCAGCGGAGTCGTCGGCACTTGCAATGGAGATTCTGGTGGTCCCCTCGTTTCGAACGGAATCCAGATTGGGGTAGTTTCTTTTGGATACAATGACTGCGAGGCTGGGAAACCGTCAGTATTTACCAGGTTGACTGAGTTTAAAGACTGGATCAGAGAGCACTCAGATATAGATATTTGATTTCTTTGTCGCTAATAAAATAGACAATTTTTTATTCGTTTTTCTTTTAATAATAATAATAATTATAATAAGCTTATGTCGCCACTCCCAGCCTAAGATACACAAAACCAGATATATCGACTACATGGGAAGTACCCTAATATCATTGCTGCAGATAACATTGATCGTGACGTCTCTCTTAGCTGGCTTAACTGCGGCAACACATTTCCGAAAACCGAGGGGTTCGTAGTAGTAATCCAAAATCGAGTAGTGGCAACTCGAAACTACAAAAAATATGTCGTGCGGGATCGCATAGTCACTTCTAGATGTCGCACAGTGGTCGAAATGATTAATCTAACTGTGCAAAAGTTAAAAGATATGATTTAATAAGAGATCCACATACTTTTCTGCAGTCGCCTTTGCGTAACTCCTAAATGATTGGACATCTACAGCATATCCACAGAAAATTGTTTGTAATATCACATGTAAACGTTTTATCAATTCTTCGCCCATTCCTGTGATGGAATATGTTATAGCAGACTGTTTAAAAAAGCGACTGGCATTATTGCCGTCATTTGTTGTACCACATCCGAGTTTCGGGATATCTACTAATAATCCCATTTTTGCTCTTAATTCATCTTGGATATATTTTTTCGTTTCGGCCAAGTTTCTTTTGTCTTCTTGTTTACGCATTTGCCACTTTTTCGCATCCCGACGATATGCAATGTAGAAAGTCCATATTCATATTTGCCAGTATCTGGGAACTGTTGTTGGATGAACTGGAAATTGTTCATATTTTTCGGTGTTACTCCACAAATTCCACATGCTTGATTTGACGTAGCACTGATTACTACAAACATTTTCCCATCAATCATAGTTAATTTAAAACAAGGAGTAATAACGATTTCCTGTCCAGAAATAGAAACTTTAGTAGGCAGTATATCCTGTATTTGTTGCTCTGTATTTTGTATTTCTCGTTTACACAATTCTTCAGTTTATTTCTTAAATAAAAGTTTTATAGAATCTAGTAGACGATGGATTGTGCCATAAGATGGTAATAGTTTTATTTGCTCGTAAGTGCAGGGGTACAATGTAAACTGAAAATAAACCCGAATCACTTTTTTGATCGGCATCATCTCCAGAAAATTTCTGTTTGTATGCAGAGTGCCCAGAACCTCCATTGCACCCCCACTTGAAAATTATTGTTAGGCCGTCCGATAAGTTATCGATTTTTTGGGATAACACATCCTCTTGAGCCATTGTTAATTTAGTTATGGTGTGGTCAACAAGGCCCTGTACTGTTATTTCTGCAGATGTTGCACTAACCTTTATTGATTCCATTTTGGGATAGCAATCAATTTTTTTTACTTTTAAAATTTTGTCATACGAGGGATATATATCTGCATGACGCATCTTGGCCCCAGATTGCATTAATATATAAGTATATTTGGTATAATATCCGTCAACAAACAGTGCAAGTGTCTCTTCTGGTGTATATTTGATAGGCTGCCAAATCAAAGATTTTCACTTTTTCTTTATTTTAGTAGCCCTTTTTTCTGTCGTTTGAGATACTTCGTGTACTATGTTTGCTGCATCTCTTTGTCCGTCCAAACGTAAACTTGTTTCTGCCGTAAACAATAATTCGTCTTTGGAATAATTCTGTACTATAGGTAATACTTTTCGTTTCTTTGACGATGTCGTCAGTTCTTGAAACTCCTTTGTTGGTCGTCCTATTTTGGTACCGGGTGGTCCTGGTAATGGCTCGGTAGGTTGGTGCTGAAGAGAAAATGTGCTATTTTCATCTAGCCACTTAGATTCACGCGCCAACATTCTCTTAATTGAACGACGAGACTCTGTCCATTTTGGGCCACTTTGCTATTCAAATTATTAAATTGCCGCTTAATATACATGTCCTTATCCTCAATTTCCCTGTTCAGTCCCAATTTATCATAAACATACCAAAATACGGCTGAATTTTTCGTACTTGTCTTTTTTTTACGTCACATATCAAACAGTTCTCTCCGAGGTATAGACACAGCACCTGAAATAATTCAATATTTACTTGGCTGCACTCTACTGTAACTAATTTTATATTGGTTGTATACTAAAATATATAAGTATTGCTTGCTTTACTTATTTTCCCCTATTTAACCCCCAACCTTTCAACGGAATAATTCCAAAATATAATATAGTTCCTGATGTAATTATAATATATACATATATCAAATTTCAAGTGAATATCTAAATTTTATTTTATCAACCCCTTTAATAATGGAGTGGGGGGTGGGGGGATGTAAAATATTTTAAAAAATTTTGAGGCCTTGGCTTCTAGTACATACACCAAATTTCAAGTTTATGTACTCTTACCAGCTTGCTTTACTTATTTTCCCTTACTTACCCCTATTTAACCCCCAACCCTTTAACGGAATCATCTCAAAATATAATCTAGTTCCCGATGTCGTTATAATACATACGTGTACAAAATTTCAAATGAGTGTCTCAATTTTATTTTATCAACCCCTTTAATAATGGAGTAGGGTTGGTAGGGGGTTGAAAAATATTATAAAAATATCTGAGGCCTTAGCTTCTAGTACATACACCAACTTTCAAGTTTCCGTACTCTTACCAGCTTGCTTTACTTATGTTCCTTTACTTACCCCTATTTAACCCCCAACCCTTCAACGGAATCATCTCAAAATATAACCTAGTTCCAGATGCCGTTATGATACATACGTGTACCAAATTTCAAGTGAGTATCTCAATTTTATTTTATCAGCCCCTTTAATAATGGAGTGGGGGTGGTGGGGGTTGAAAAATATTATAAAAAAATATGTGGCCTTGGCTTCTAATACATCAAATTTCAAGTTTCTGTACTCTTACCAACTTGCTTTACTTATTTTCCCTTATTTACCCCTATTTACCCCGCCTTCAACGGAATAATACCAAAATGTAATCTAGTTCCTGATGTCATTATAATATATACGTATACCAAATTTCAAGTGAATATCTCTATTTTATTTTATCAACCCCTTTAATAATGGTGTGGGGGGATGGAAAATACCATGAAAAATTTTGAGGCCTTGATTTCTAGTATATACACCTAATTTCAAGTCTCTGTACTCTTACCCGCTTGCTTTACTTATTTCCCCCTATTTACCCCTATTTACCCTCCAACCTGACAGACAGAAAGAACATTTTTTTGCTCAAATTTAAAATCTAGACGTTTCATGACATTCTAAACCTATTTCAAGAAAAAAAAATAATTTTTTTTACGATTACTATACTTCCAATCCACTACGTGGATGTGGAAGTAAAATTACAGCACACTTAATATGCTTCCCCTGTCTTGCCAGAAGTTGGACAGTCGGAGTTCTAACTGTTTATAATAATAAATTTAACACATTTTATAATACACTTCCCAGAAGCACAAAATATTGGACCAACGTACAGATCATAAAGGCCCAATGTATGAACATTCACCAGGCATGTAGCTAGGGGTGGGCCAGGACGGGCTATGCCTTGAAATTTACACAATTTGTGGTCAATAATAAACCATTTTTTGAAAGTGCACTTCATAACACCTCCTTGATATTTGTTTTAAAATAAAGTTTAAGATCTCTTTTATCTATCACATCTTGCCTGCTTGACAATTTTTGTTAATTAATTTCGATAATATGTATATTGTTTTATTAATTAATGATTTTAATAAAAGTACATTTCTTAACACCACTCTTTTTTTTACTTATAGTTTGAGACCTCTTTTATGCATAAAAATTAGCAGGTCAGCTTGCAAAAAAGCCTAAAGGAAACCGACCGCTCCTGATTAGACCAGCGCCGGCGTTAAGTCGTGCAGCACACAGGACTGGACTTCAAATGTATTGTTATGAATTACACCCCCTTGGAAAAGGAGATGGTACGCCTATGCCTCTGATGGTGACTGGAAAGGCTCTAGAAAGAGCCAAGGACTTTTCTAGATTATGGTTGGAGAAGATTCTGGATTGATCTAGAGCTAATTTCGGAGTATATAAGGCGCGATTACAAGCGCGGAAGAGGAAGTTTTATGAAGAAAGCAGTTTATAAAAGTGAACAAGTAGAAAAGTGAGGTTAGATAAATAGTAAATAAAGTGAATTTGAAGTATTGTAGTCAGTAAATAGTTAAATAAAGTGTTAGTAGTGTTTAATCTCTTGTTAAAATTATTTAGAACCCACGGATTCATACAGGGTGTTCCCAAAAAGGTGGAAATCCGTAACAGTATTTTCAAATTCAATTTAAGGGATATGAATACTTGTGCAATTGTCTCTCATTTTCATCGTATCGTGATGTTATTTTTAACAATTTTTTTTTGTAAACTTTAATTTTACTGTTTAATTTCAAGATAAATTTCAACAATAGTGTGAAAAAACTAATAAATTTATTCATTAAACTTTTATGACAAAGAAACAGTTACTCCACCCCTGGAAGTTCACGTTGACTGGATAGCTAATTTTAACGAATCATCAGTTCGGTAGGACACATTTCAATCAATTACATTCAGTAGGATCGGCCCACGTTCTTAACTCGTTAGTAAATATGTATGACAATTTTTTGTGATGATAATAAAAGCCGAACTCCTTTATGATCTTGTTTGTACATAAACTGAAAACTGGTTGCGGCCTATATTTTTTTCTGGCGTCTTTTACATTCAAGAGAAGAATTTCATCTTATGTAAATATGTAAGGTCTGTATTTCGTCTATGTATTACCAGTCCTTGTAATCTTTAGTTATTTTATGACCAATATCGAGAGCATGTTGTTTCAAAATTATTTTGCCAATATCTACATTTCGTCAATGTAGGATCTATCTATATAATAGCAGGTCTAGCCTTAAGAGCGTAGTTATAATTGGAACTAGATTCATGACTTGTCAAAATTAATAATTTGTAAAGTATGCGAAAAACAAACCTAATAAAGATTATAGAATTTTCATATAAAATTTACAACACTGAATTTTTTTCTCAAAGCCGATTCCGTAGCTTCTTGTAAAATTATCGACCGCAATAAAGATAAGATACTTAAATTAATTATTTTATTATCCATATATCTTTCCTGCTCAGCTGTATATTAATTTAATGATAAGCAGATAATAAGAAATATTTGTATCTAACACCCTGGTTTCTCAAAATACCTTGATACTTGACTGAGCTTAAATGTATCTAGTTACGCAGTGTGCATCCTATATTTTAAAACCCGCGCGTCCCCTCGTCTTCACACAAAAGCAGCCTTGACAATTTAAAAAAATACTTTTCTACTACTAAAGTCCTACCAAAAATCAGAAGTAATTATAAGGATTATTTTTCCCAGCTTGTGCCGCTATTTTTTCCCTAGGAACTAGGCTGCACATACTATATAGACAAAATGTGTTAATATTGTTACACGCTTACGCCCCCTAGAGTCTGGTAGCGCATGAATAGTAGTGGAAATTAAGTAGCAATGGTGATGAGCAACTGTAACTAGATTCATCAAAGCCTGTAGTGTGCGCTATCTCTGCTGGATAAGTCTAGAGGAAATTGTAGAGTGTTTAAGCCGAGATTTAAATTTCCAAGAAAAACATCAAACGAAAATTTTCAGCAAGAGGCACTAGCCAGATTGAACGTCAAAAAAAATGACAACAGCACAGCCAACTTAATTTTAATGCACCTGAATGTACAGAGGCTTTCAAATAAAATTAACTTCCTGGACGTTCTAATAGAAGAAATAAAACCTAATTCTCTATGTCTAATGGAGAATTGGTTTACAGCTAATGTTGGTTTGGACAATGCCTAAATACAGGGTTTTAAAATCATTTCAAACTTTTGCCGCAAAAATACCACACATGGAGGTCGGTAATATATGTAAAAGTGGATAACTTAAATCATTGTAAAGAGGTAGAATTTATAATAATAACAATACACTTTATTCCGTAAAATAACAAATGCAAATAATAGAAGTACAAAATATATTATAATTTGAAATGGCGAAGTTTAGCAGTACAGCACAATGCTTACAGCTGTTTTTACGCTTAACCAAGTAAGAAGTAGATGGATTTTAATCTTTAAGAAAACTTAAGTATACACAATATGTATTTGGATGACTATAATCTTATCTATTCTGCTTTATAAAGAATACCTATCACAATGAGTACCTATTATGCTACAAACATCAACCAAGCAAAAGACGTTTGCAATGTTTTGGGAAGCTGAAAACAGACTGTGATTTCAGAGGCAGAGGAAGGGAGTTGTAAAATTTAGCAATGTAGCATCTTTCAAACATTGCAGTTAGGTGACGAGGCGGAGTAAGAGAACCTTTAAATCTTATGTTTAGATTATGAACGTCAGTTCGGAACCTAATTTTTCTGTAGACGTATGAGGGTGTGCAAGAATGTATAATTTTATGATACAAGGTGCCACGGTGGAGAAAGTGTCTGTTTTTCATATTTAACCACACTTGGATTCATTCAATTTATGACTAATTGGGCCTCGCTTCCTGATACCAAAAATAAATCTTAAGCAACAGTTTTATATTTTTTGTATTCTTTGAGAAGTGGCAGCTAACAGACATGGTCTATAGACAGTGTCACAATAATTAAATATAGAAAGAACTAAAGAGTCGCATAATGTTTTTTTTTAATTGAAGTTAAGAATATGACGAGAATTATATAAAAGTTTTAATTTAGATATGGCTTTTCTAATGCAGAGAGATAAATGCTTCTGAAATCTTAATTCTGTGTCAACTGTTAAACCCAAAATTCTCACCTCTTCTTTTAACGGTATAGCAGTATTATTAATTTTTATTTGCACATTGCGTGTTAGTTAAAATATTTTTTTTACCCCCTGTTCGTTTAATTTATTGAGTATTAATTTTTTTATTATCGACATAATGCCTTGCACCACATATATTTTAGCTCCCGGATTCGGCTCATTCACATTTGAGAAACCAATTTTTCAAAATTCTTTCATAACTTTCGTAAAAATGTTTCTTTCAATCTGGCATTTGGGGTAAATTATTCTCATAATGATAGGCACTTACCGCCCAAATATGAACCAAATCCAAACGGGGGCAGCTAGCTTATGCTCATTCGGCTACGCTGTTTCTTGTACAAATAATTATTATATGCAAATATGAATTTCGATGTTGGCGTTTACTGAAGCTACTCAGAATCAATCCTAGCTGCTTCATTTGACATATTATGACCGTTCCTAATATTATTGTAATGGAAACGTAATTATTTTTATATCTTAAGACAATACAAATCCCCCTTTTTCCTTTCAGGTGTTATAGCTGGATGGGGCAAGACATCAAACAGCCAAGATGGAGTTACGCCAGTCCTCAGATACGCCATTAGTGATATTTTAACCAACGATGAATGCAAAAATATTGACCCGTACGCCGGTGTAATTCAACCCACTCATCTGTGCCTATCTGGTATCACTACCAGCGGAGTCGTCGGCACTTGCAATGGAGATTCTGGTGGTCCCCTCGTTTCGAACGGAATCCAGATTGGGGTAGTTTCTTTTGGATACAATGACTGCGAGGCTGGGAAACCGTCAGTATTTACCAGGTTGACTGAGTTTAAAGACTGGATCAGAGAGCACTCAGATATAGATATTTGATTTCTTTGTCGCTAATAAAATAGACAATTTTTTATTCGTTTTTCTTTTAATAATAATAATAATTATAATAAGCTTATGTCGCCACTCCCAGCCTAAGATACACAAAACCAGATATATCGACTACATGGGAAGTACCCTAATATCATTGCTGCAGATAACATTGATCGTGACGTCTCTCTTAGCTGGCTTAACTGCGGCAACACATTTCCGAAAACCGAGGGGTTCGTAGTAGTAATCCAAAATCGAGTAGTGGCAACTCGAAACTACAAAAAATATGTCGTGCGGGATCGCATAGTCACTTCTAGATGTCGCACAGTGGTCGAAATGATTAATCTAACTGTGCAAAAGTTAAAAGATATGATTTAATAAGAGATCCACATACTTTTCTGCAGTCGCCTTTGCGTAACTCCTAAATGATTGGACATCTACAGCATATCCACAGAAAATTGTTTGTAATATCACATGTAAACGTTTTATCAATTCTTCGCCCATTCCTGTGATGGAATATGTTATAGCAGACTGTTTAAAAAAGCGACTGGCATTATTGCCGTCATTTGTTGTACCACATCCGAGTTTCGGGATATCTACTAATAATCCCATTTTTGCTCTTAATTCATCTTGGATATATTTTTTCGTTTCGGCCAAGTTTCTTTTGTCTTCTTGTTTACGCATTTGCCACTTTTTCGCATCCCGACGATATGCAATGTAGAAAGTCCATATTCATATTTGCCAGTATCTGGGAACTGTTGTTGGATGAACTGGAAATTGTTCATATTTTTCGGTGTTACTCCACAAATTCCACATGCTTGATTTGACGTAGCACTGATTACTACAAACATTTTCCCATCAATCATAGTTAATTTAAAACAAGGAGTAATAACGATTTCCTGTCCAGAAATAGAAACTTTAGTAGGCAGTATATCCTGTATTTGTTGCTCTGTATTTTGTATTTCTCGTTTACACAATTCTTCAGTTTATTTCTTAAATAAAAGTTTTATAGAATCTAGTAGACGATGGATTGTGCCATAAGATGGTAATAGTTTTATTTGCTCGTAAGTGCAGGGGTACAATGTAAACTGAAAATAAACCCGAATCACTTTTTTGATCGGCATCATCTCCAGAAAATTTCTGTTTGTATGCAGAGTGCCCAGAACCTCCATTGCACCCCCACTTGAAAATTATTGTTAGGCCGTCCGATAAGTTATCGATTTTTTGGGATAACACATCCTCTTGAGCCATTGTTAATTTAGTTATGGTGTGGTCAACAAGGCCCTGTACTGTTATTTCTGCAGATGTTGCACTAACCTTTATTGATTCCATTTTGGGATAGCAATCAATTTTTTTTACTTTTAAAATTTTGTCATACGAGGGATATATATCTGCATGACGCATCTTGGCCCCAGATTGCATTAATATATAAGTATATTTGGTATAATATCCGTCAACAAACAGTGCAAGTGTCTCTTCTGGTGTATATTTGATAGGCTGCCAAATCAAAGATTTTCACTTTTTCTTTATTTTAGTAGCCCTTTTTTCTGTCGTTTGAGATACTTCGTGTACTATGTTTGCTGCATCTCTTTGTCCGTCCAAACGTAAACTTGTTTCTGCCGTAAACAATAATTCGTCTTTGGAATAATTCTGTACTATAGGTAATACTTTTCGTTTCTTTGACGATGTCGTCAGTTCTTGAAACTCCTTTGTTGGTCGTCCTATTTTGGTACCGGGTGGTCCTGGTAATGGCTCGGTAGGTTGGTGCTGAAGAGAAAATGTGCTATTTTCATCTAGCCACTTAGATTCACGCGCCAACATTCTCTTAATTGAACGACGAGACTCTGTCCATTTTGGGCCACTTTGCTATTCAAATTATTAAATTGCCGCTTAATATACATGTCCTTATCCTCAATTTCCCTGTTCAGTCCCAATTTATCATAAACATACCAAAATACGGCTGAATTTTTCGTACTTGTCTTTTTTTTACGTCACATATCAAACAGTTCTCTCCGAGGTATAGACACAGCACCTGAAATAATTCAATATTTACTTGGCTGCACTCTACTGTAACTAATTTTATATTGGTTGTATACTAAAATATATAAGTATTGCTTGCTTTACTTATTTTCCCCTATTTAACCCCCAACCTTTCAACGGAATAATTCCAAAATATAATATAGTTCCTGATGTAATTATAATATATACATATATCAAATTTCAAGTGAATATCTAAATTTTATTTTATCAACCCCTTTAATAATGGAGTGGGGGGTGGGGGGATGTAAAATATTTTAAAAAATTTTGAGGCCTTGGCTTCTAGTACATACACCAAATTTCAAGTTTATGTACTCTTACCAGCTTGCTTTACTTATTTTCCCTTACTTACCCCTATTTAACCCCCAACCCTTTAACGGAATCATCTCAAAATATAATCTAGTTCCCGATGTCGTTATAATACATACGTGTACAAAATTTCAAATGAGTGTCTCAATTTTATTTTATCAACCCCTTTAATAATGGAGTAGGGTTGGTAGGGGGTTGAAAAATATTATAAAAATATCTGAGGCCTTAGCTTCTAGTACATACACCAACTTTCAAGTTTCCGTACTCTTACCAGCTTGCTTTACTTATGTTCCTTTACTTACCCCTATTTAACCCCCAACCCTTCAACGGAATCATCTCAAAATATAACCTAGTTCCAGATGCCGTTATGATACATACGTGTACCAAATTTCAAGTGAGTATCTCAATTTTATTTTATCAGCCCCTTTAATAATGGAGTGGGGGTGGTGGGGGTTGAAAAATATTATAAAAAAATATGTGGCCTTGGCTTCTAATACATCAAATTTCAAGTTTCTGTACTCTTACCAACTTGCTTTACTTATTTTCCCTTATTTACCCCTATTTACCCCGCCTTCAACGGAATAATACCAAAATGTAATCTAGTTCCTGATGTCATTATAATATATACGTATACCAAATTTCAAGTGAATATCTCTATTTTATTTTATCAACCCCTTTAATAATGGTGTGGGGGGATGGAAAATACCATGAAAAATTTTGAGGCCTTGATTTCTAGTATATACACCTAATTTCAAGTCTCTGTACTCTTACCCGCTTGCTTTACTTATTTCCCCCTATTTACCCCTATTTACCCTCCAACCTGACAGACAGAAAGAACATTTTTTTGCTCAAATTTAAAATCTAGACGTTTCATGACATTCTAAACCTATTTCAAGAAAAAAAAATAATTTTTTTTACGATTACTATACTTCCAATCCACTACGTGGATGTGGAAGTAAAATTACAGCACACTTAATATGCTTCCCCTGTCTTGCCAGAAGTTGGACAGTCGGAGTTCTAACTGTTTATAATAATAAATTTAACACATTTTATAATACACTTCCCAGAAGCACAAAATATTGGACCAACGTACAGATCATAAAGGCCCAATGTATGAACATTCACCAGGCATGTAGCTAGGGGTGGGCCAGGACGGGCTATGCCTTGAAATTTACACAATTTGTGGTCAATAATAAACCATTTTTTGAAAGTGCACTTCATAACACCTCCTTGATATTTGTTTTAAAATAAAGTTTAAGATCTCTTTTATCTATCACATCTTGCCTGCTTGACAATTTTTGTTAATTAATTTCGATAATATGTATATTGTTTTATTAATTAATGATTTTAATAAAAGTACATTTCTTAACACCACTCTTTTTTTTACTTATAGTTTGAGACCTCTTTTATGCATAAAAATTAGCAGGTCAGCTTGCAAAAAAGCCTAAAGGAAACCGACCGCTCCTGATTAGACCAGCGCCGGCGTTAAGTCGTGCAGCACACAGGACTGGACTTCAAATGTATTGTTATGAATTACACCCCCTTGGAAAAGGAGATGGTACGCCTATGCCTCTGATGGTGACTGGAAAGGCTCTAGAAAGAGCCAAGGACTTTTCTAGATTATGGTTGGAGAAGATTCTGGATTGATCTAGAGCTAATTTCGGAGTATATAAGGCGCGATTACAAGCGCGGAAGAGGAAGTTTTATGAAGAAAGCAGTTTATAAAAGTGAACAAGTAGAAAAGTGAGGTTAGATAAATAGTAAATAAAGTGAATTTGAAGTATTGTAGTCAGTAAATAGTTAAATAAAGTGTTAGTAGTGTTTAATCTCTTGTTAAAATTATTTAGAACCCACGGATTCATACAGGGTGTTCCCAAAAAGGTGGAAATCCGTAACAGTATTTTCAAATTCAATTTAAGGGATATGAATACTTGTGCAATTGTCTCTCATTTTCATCGTATCGTGATGTTATTTTTAACAATTTTTTTTTGTAAACTTTAATTTTACTGTTTAATTTCAAGATAAATTTCAACAATAGTGTGAAAAAACTAATAAATTTATTCATTAAACTTTTATGACAAAGAAACAGTTACTCCACCCCTGGAAGTTCACGTTGACTGGATAGCTAATTTTAACGAATCATCAGTTCGGTAGGACACATTTCAATCAATTACATTCAGTAGGATCGGCCCACGTTCTTAACTCGTTAGTAAATATGTATGACAATTTTTTGTGATGATAATAAAAGCCGAACTCCTTTATGATCTTGTTTGTACATAAACTGAAAACTGGTTGCGGCCTATATTTTTTTCTGGCGTCTTTTACATTCAAGAGAAGAATTTCATCTTATGTAAATATGTAAGGTCTGTATTTCGTCTATGTATTACCAGTCCTTGTAATCTTTAGTTATTTTATGACCAATATCGAGAGCATGTTGTTTCAAAATTATTTTGCCAATATCTACATTTCGTCAATGTAGGATCTATCTATATAATAGCAGGTCTAGCCTTAAGAGCGTAGTTATAATTGGAACTAGATTCATGACTTGTCAAAATTAATAATTTGTAAAGTATGCGAAAAACAAACCTAATAAAGATTATAGAATTTTCATATAAAATTTACAACACTGAATTTTTTTCTCAAAGCCGATTCCGTAGCTTCTTGTAAAATTATCGACCGCAATAAAGATAAGATACTTAAATTAATTATTTTATTATCCATATATCTTTCCTGCTCAGCTGTATATTAATTTAATGATAAGCAGATAATAAGAAATATTTGTATCTAACACCCTGGTTTCTCAAAATACCTTGATACTTGACTGAGCTTAAATGTATCTAGTTACGCAGTGTGCATCCTATATTTTAAAACCCGCGCGTCCCCTCGTCTTCACACAAAAGCAGCCTTGACAATTTAAAAAAATACTTTTCTACTACTAAAGTCCTACCAAAAATCAGAAGTAATTATAAGGATTATTTTTCCCAGCTTGTGCCGCTATTTTTTCCCTAGGAACTAGGCTGCACATACTATATAGACAAAATGTGTTAATATTGTTACACGCTTACGCCCCCTAGAGTCTGGTAGCGCATGAATAGTAGTGGAAATTAAGTAGCAATGGTGATGAGCAACTGTAACTAGATTCATCAAAGCCTGTAGTGTGCGCTATCTCTGCTGGATAAGTCTAGAGGAAATTGTAGAGTGTTTAAGCCGAGATTTAAATTTCCAAGAAAAACATCAAACGAAAATTTTCAGCAAGAGGCACTAGCCAGATTGAACGTCAAAAAAAATGACAACAGCACAGCCAACTTAATTTTAATGCACCTGAATGTACAGAGGCTTTCAAATAAAATTAACTTCCTGGACGTTCTAATAGAAGAAATAAAACCTAATTCTCTATGTCTAATGGAGAATTGGTTTACAGCTAATGTTGGTTTGGACAATGCCTAAATACAGGGTTTTAAAATCATTTCAAACTTTTGCCGCAAAAATACCACACATGGAGGTCGGTAATATATGTAAAAGTGGATAACTTAAATCATTGTAAAGAGGTAGAATTTATAATAATAACAATACACTTTATTCCGTAAAATAACAAATGCAAATAATAGAAGTACAAAATATATTATAATTTGAAATGGCGAAGTTTAGCAGTACAGCACAATGCTTACAGCTGTTTTTACGCTTAACCAAGTAAGAAGTAGATGGATTTTAATCTTTAAGAAAACTTAAGTATACACAATATGTATTTGGATGACTATAATCTTATCTATTCTGCTTTATAAAGAATACCTATCACAATGAGTACCTATTATGCTACAAACATCAACCAAGCAAAAGACGTTTGCAATGTTTTGGGAAGCTGAAAACAGACTGTGATTTCAGAGGCAGAGGAAGGGAGTTGTAAAATTTAGCAATGTAGCATCTTTCAAACATTGCAGTTAGGTGACGAGGCGGAGTAAGAGAACCTTTAAATCTTATGTTTAGATTATGAACGTCAGTTCGGAACCTAATTTTTCTGTAGACGTATGAGGGTGTGCAAGAATGTATAATTTTATGATACAAGGTGCCACGGTGGAGAAAGTGTCTGTTTTTCATATTTAACCACACTTGGATTCATTCAATTTATGACTAATTGGGCCTCGCTTCCTGATACCAAAAATAAATCTTAAGCAACAGTTTTATATTTTTTGTATTCTTTGAGAAGTGGCAGCTAACAGACATGGTCTATAGACAGTGTCACAATAATTAAATATAGAAAGAACTAAAGAGTCGCATAATGTTTTTTTTTAATTGAAGTTAAGAATATGACGAGAATTATATAAAAGTTTTAATTTAGATATGGCTTTTCTAATGCAGAGAGATAAATGCTTCTGAAATCTTAATTCTGTGTCAACTGTTAAACCCAAAATTCTCACCTCTTCTTTTAACGGTATAGCAGTATTATTAATTTTTATTTGCACATTGCGTGTTAGTTTGATTCTGTCTATCCGTCTACCAAAAAACATAGCAGCACATTTTCTAGGATTAAGATGTAAAGAGTGTTAAAGTGAAATTGTGTACAACTTTTCTCAATCATTATTTATTATTTGGCAACTGTTGAGTAGGGTTCTTGGATCAAATGAAAAATATACTTGTGTATCGTCTGCATACATTTGCGCGCTACAGTAATCTAGAACGGAGGGAAACATGTAAAATAGTGAAAAGAACTGGTCCCAATGAAGAACCTTGCGGTACTCCACAAATAATATCAAGTGAATGAGAAAGTACATTATTAAGAACTACTCTTTGCTTTCTGTTTTGCAAATAATTTTTTTTTGAAAGTAACAGCAGAGTCCCCTAATCCGATAAATTTTGAAATGACTAGCAAGGTGTCATGATGTAAGGTGTCAAATGCCTTTGAGTAATATAACAAGACCAACACTGTACACATACCATCGTCAACAGCCTTTAATATATTGTCCGTAACGTTTAAAAGAGCAGCCGCACAACTGTGACCTGTTCTAAACCTCGATTGCTCTTCGGATAGTATTTTATTCATTTCCAAATGGTCAACAATTAAATCTTTGATAATATATTCTAAGAGTTTAGATAAAACGGAAAGGATCCTTATTGGTCTAAGATCGTTAAAGTCCTGAGGGGATTTTGTTTTAGGAATCGGGATGATATGAGCAATTTTCCAATCACTGGGAAAAACTGAATTTATAATACAGAAATATATGACAAATATGTTTTAAAATATATGGACAACAAAATATTATGAAATTTACATGAATACCATCTGCTCCAATTTCTCGAGATTTTATTGAAAATAAACATTTACTAACTTCAGTTTCAGAAACTGCTTTGAATGTAAGAATCGAGGTTATAGATTCCTTCACATTATTGTAGTACTTATATTATTGGTAATATCGTTCCGTGGCGCAGAGCTTATAAAGTGTTAATAATTAAATTAGGGTCAGATAAATTAACGGGTATAGTTGAAGTTTTTGTTTGCTATACACATTTAATTCTTTGATTTTTTTCCAAACTACCTTATCATTTTAAAGTAGATTGTTTAAATAGGCTTTTTTCTCGCGTCTAATAGAGCTGTTTGGTAAAATTTGTTAGATTTTTGTAGTCTTGAAAATGTAGGGGATTATTAGTTCTTTTGAATTTTTGTAAGTTCTTTTATGTCATGTGTAAACCAGCGGTTGTATGGCTTATTAAAAGTACATGTTTTTAAAGGTGCATGTAGTTCCATTAGAATATTAATACTCTCATTAAAAAATGAAATTTTCATATCAGTATCAACAAGGTCATAAATATTACGCCAAGGAATAGATTGTGAGTGTAAAGCAAATCAGTATCTATATTTTTCATATCCCTGTAGGTATGAGGTGTTGCTTGAAACCTCAATTTTTTAAAATAGATATGTGCAAAAATTAATTCGTGATCCGAGACATCCAAGAGTGACTTGGTCCCACTTTCCGAAACAATACATTCCTCCGATAAAATAATTAAGTCTAGTAATGTAACTGTGCTAGCAGTAATTCTAGTTGGAGAATTAATAATTTGTTTTATAACAAATACATCAATAGCACAATGCATTGAATGCTCAGCAATAAGCTTTAAAAGCACCGTATGCATGATTTCAGTCCCGCAATGTTTTCAAAATGGCCGAGAAAATCTATTTGTTACCACTTGACCTATTAATAAATGCCAAAAAAGGTGACCAAAATGACTTTAAAGGAAAATGTTTTAATGTAATCGGAAAGCTGGCGTCCATAACTACATTTTGAGAAAGAATGATCCATTTTGGACTTAATGGCACAAAATGGCGGGCAGTTCAAATTTCAGATAACAGATTCATTTGTGTCCACAAGTTTCAATATTTGGGCACCAAAATTTCAGGGTGTCTTGATTCCAACAAAAGGTATATTTTCTGAAAATGTGAAACCAATCGGAATTCTTGACGTCCCTGGGCGTTAAAATGAAAAAAAAATCGCTTAAATCCAGTTTACACCATTTTGTAAGTTATGTATGTACTCAAATGACCCAAAACCAACGCAGATTTGTTGGAATTTTAAGTGGGAAGGTTTTTGGTTTTAGTTTGTCCCGATCTGACCTCTATAATCGGAGATGTTCACCATTTTACCTAAAAAACGCTTTTCAAAAAACAAAATTGTTCATAAAAAAACGCAATAGGCTTTGGAACTTCAGATTTACACTCCTGGTGATACCTCAGGCGGTATGAAATCATAATATTACTGTTACAAAACTGTGCATATCTCGTCGTTTTTTTACTGCACTAACAATGTCGAATTCGATTTGGGAACATTGCTTGAAGTCATCTCATTTTCTGTCAATAATGGGTTCTAGGAACACTTAGAAACTTTTTTTCTAGAGCAGTTACAGAAACATTTCTGCATGTTGGCACAAAACACCTCATATTGCTACTTCACTCATATTTCTGACTTATAATAATAGCATTAAGAGTACTTGACAGATAAAAAAAATTATAGTTGCATACAATGTATCCCACTTCTCACAGTAACACCTACGTAGCTCAGTTATTAATAAATCGATTTATTTTAAACTTGGTTGAGTTATACACCTCTTGAAGGCAACTAAAAGCGCATGTATCTATTTAATTTATTCCATAGACGTGCGGACTAAGGGGGTGAAAATGGGGTAAATTTTCAGGTAAATTGTATTAGGGATTTTTTTGTTTTAAAAAGATATCTCACAGGACATCCTTTGAAACTCCTTCGTGTCACATTCTGTTCAAATATCTCCAGTAGTCTTAGAGGCATAAACAGGTATATATGACGTTTTGCCAAGAATTAATGGCCTTTAACTCGGAACGAGGTGAATTTAGAAACAAAGCTATTTTACATTTTTTGCTACAAATTTGAAATAACTATCAAAAATATCTTCGTAGTCGCCAAAAATATGACTAGATTTAAAACAAGTAAACTGTATAGGGCCCGTATAAATGAGCAGAATTTTCTTAGCGTTTTTGCTAAGTCCGAAGGTATTTTAAATTATTACTTCAAATTTGAAGCAAAAAATGATAAATAACTTTGTTTCTACATTCACCTTGACAAAACGTCACATGTACCTGTTTATACCTCTAAAACTACTTTTAAAAAAAATTGGCACAGAGGGGTTTTAATGGATGCCCTATGAGATGGTGGTAATCTTTAAAAAAAAACCCTAATACAATTTACTCGAAAATTTACCCCATTTTCACCCCCTTAGTCCGCACGTCTATGGAATGAATTAAATATGTATATTTGTATATGCGCTTTTAGTTACCTTCAAGGGGTGTATAACTTAACCAAGTTTAAAATAAATCGAGTCATTAATAACTGAGCTAGGCAGGTGATACCGTGAAAAGTGGAACACACTGTATATTACCACTATAGTACACAACACCGATACATTTATATAGAGAGTGACGTCACATGTGATACAGGATAAAGGTTTGGCCTTCTTGGTGACGAATATTTAATTCGAAACTAAATTTCCATTAAAATTACTTACAAACATTTTCTTTGCCGAAAAATATATCATAAGTATTTTATATTTTTCGAAATAAAAGGAAATGCACACACCCTATTACGAAGTCGATTATTAAACTGCGATTTTCTCGAATCATACTTTCTTTCTCCAAAATGAAAAAGGTTTAGGATTTTCTAATAAAAAAAGCAATAACGTTACGGATAAAAAAGTTGAGAGTACATTTAGTCCTTAAACATTGCTTATGTGGCGCTCTTTATAATTTACACAGAACATGGGAACAGATTTGAATTTTTCCCCTTAGAAATCCCCTATTCACCAATGTTTGAATATTAGAAATTAACTGTTGTTCTTATGGACGATCACTTACAGACCAGTCTATACAGATTCGGAAAATGCTGTTTAGGGTATAGGAATAAAGATGTAATTGACCACACCCCGCCAGTTCCATAAATCGTGAAAGCAGAGACACACAATGAATTGAATTTATTACGGCATGAACTAAGGATTGATATAGACGTAGGTAATAATTTCTATACGAAACGAGAAAATATCTCTTCGTCAAAAGCGAAGAAGTCATTTGTCACATTTTTGACAAATAGTTTCTTCTATTGAAAGCATTTCTGCAATTTCTTTTTTAGTCGTAAATGGTATGGGGATAAAATAATGATTCTTATTAAAACCGAAATGAAAATAGAACATTAAAACAAAATTAAATAACTCGGAAACTAAAATCAAGTAATAATTATCAAAAAATTAAATTATTCTTATTAAATTACAAAAACAGAACATTAAAATAAAATTAAATAACCCTCAGAAACTAAAATCAACTAATAATTATCAAACAATAAATTAATTAAGTAAGGATCCAAACAAACCACCTTCTTGTGCCAAACAATAGCAAAACCGATTACACAATGAACCTCTCATATCATTGAGTTGATTTGGAGTAATGCTTGCACAAAGTTGGATAAGTTTTTCCTGTAATTCAACTAAATTATTATCATATATTATCAAACGCATGTTTGTACGCGGTTTCCTTTAAAAAGCCCCACAGAAAGAAATCATGGGGTGCTAGATCAGGTGACCTGGGGGGCCATTCTATCATTCCCCTTGTAGCTATTAAACGATTGGGAAATGTTCTTTTCAGAAAATTAATAACATTTAAGGTATTGTGTTGAAACCAAATGTCGTCAAAGTTGACAAGAAGATTTTGAACTACAGGAATTATTTGGTTTTGTCAAAGCTCTAAATATTTATTGCCATTTAAATTGCCATCGATTAGCAGTGGGCCTATAATATAATTGTCTAAAATTCCCGTCTAAACGTTCAACTTTTGAGGATACTAAGTTCGCACAGCAACACTCAAATGTTTATTTTTTCGAGATCAATATCGTACTACGGATGGATTGTGTTTCCTATGTAATGAAAAGGATGATTGATCTGTAAACAATATATTTTTTAAGAAGTTTTCATTCTCATTCACTTTATTTATTATGATTTCACAAAATTCCATCCGTTTGAAATTGTCCTCGGGAAATATTTCTTGCGTTGTTTGAGCTTTAAAACAACTGTACCCATTTATTTTCAAAATATTTCTTAGTTCTTTCCTTCATGTCAACTTCATCAGCAATTTGTCTACTAGAACAAGGTTCACTAGTTTCAACAAGTGCACAGACATTAGTTTCGCGAATTTCACGTTCTTCGCTCATTTGTTGATGCCGGGGTTCGGGTTGACCGCATTTTTTACAATAATTCACGACACATCAGAAATTCCCAAATTTTTTAATAATGTATGAAATTATGAGGGGATATGCCACAGTAAATTAATTTATCGTGTCATCAGTGGAATGGCCCCCGAAGTACCACTTTACAAGTTGCACTTTTTCTGCAGTTGTATAAACACACGGCATTTTAATAACGAAATTGAAATTTATTTATTTTATTCCCACACGTCTAAACAGCTACGCTATTAAAAGCAGAATGGGTGCGCTCGCGCTGTTCTCAACTCGTCGCGGTCAAGCGATGGACCAATGCCCTGTATTGTTCTACGACAAGGCGTGGTTTATCTGCGCAGAAACAAGTTTACGTACCTAAAACTAAATTTGCTGAATCTGTTTATCCAAATTTTAATATTTCGACCGTCTAAATCCTCGTCTGGATTCAGTGTGCGACGGTGCGTCTCTGATTCTTCAGTACGATGATCGGTACCCAAAAACTTGTATTAAAGAAGGTTGCCAGAAAAGAGCATCTGAATTAACGCATTCGTTTGAAAGTACTATGAGGCAAAAGATAAGCAAGATCACACTCTTACCGCATACGTCCACACCGTTCAGTTGGGGGGTAATAAATCGTTAATTTGAGTTGTATTTTATACTCCTAGTTAAAACCATACTGGATTTTATTTATGACATTATGGACTATGGTCTGAGAAATTTATTATCAACTAATCCAGTATACTTAGAATCCCCTTAAAGATAAAAACTATCTGACGGATAACTTTAATGATAAATTAATTGTTACCGAAAATACATTGGGTAACATATTAACATCAAAAACTTCAAACAGCACCGACCTTGGTATACCCCCTAATGAATCAGTGGAAACAATTTGAATTAAAAGATTCCTATTTTCTAACGTGTCGGTTTATTAACCATCATTGGACAAATTAAATGGAGGGTGTAAGCATTCGTGAAAATGACTTCTTTGTAGATATAGTAGCTAAAGTATAAACTAACGTTTGACCGTAATATCTTTTATATAAGGAAAATTGTGACTTGTTTCTAAAATATGGTTTGCAAAAGTTGAGTTTGTTTTTTGAAAATTAAAAGAACGTAAATGTTCTTTGTATCTAATTTGGAATGAACGACCAGTTTGACCTATATACAAGGCATTACAATCTGAACAAGTAATTTTATAAACTTCTGATTTTTTTTAGATGATCAGTTTTATTGGATAATTTGAAAGCTTGTTTAAAACTGACTTTTGGATCATGTGCTGACAATGTCTGTTAGAATTTGTAGTTTTCTAACTGACAGTTAATAAACATTTTAAGTGTAATGCAGGAAATATTTTTTTATCTTGATTCCTGACTTGTTTATTGCTATGTTAATAAATATGTTTAAAACCAAAAGTATAAACAGCTGACGACTTTTACGTTTATTAGCTAAATGTTTATCTATCGTTTTATAACCGGTGAGCCGTAAGATCTGTTGCCGCTGCACGTCGCCTCATTTATCCATATACGATCACCATATATACATGCTCATAATTACTTTCAATACTAAAAATCATAAAATGATATATACTTATATACAAAGGCAAGATTCTAACACCTACGATATGTAAGATTTGACAACTTTCTAATACCCTTGTGATATGTGTATCTGAAACACAATGATGAGATTTATCCTTTAAATGACAAGGAGTTTTAATGGTAATGCGTTGTATTAATGAAAATAGCGAGAACAATAATTAAAACAGGTATCATGAGCTTGATAATCTTCAATAATCTTTACTGGCTTTGTTTCGAATAATTACTAAGTGGTTTATATAACATATGAAATAACGTCAATTTTCACTGGGTACACTTCAGCAGTAGCTCTTAACTTATCTTCAGTCTGAAGAATGCAACCACCCCTAACTTTTAAAGGTGAATTATTTATTATTTGTTTGCTTATAATAATAAAACATATTCTTTATAGGATTTTGCAAACAGCGGAAAGAAAAACTATTTATGAGCACTAAAGAAAAACTGTATGTAAAAATATTAATGAAATCTTTGCATTCTTTCGATAACCTGACTTCCGGTTATGCTAGCAAGTTATAATGAGAATGTCAAATAAAAAATTAGACAAATTTATTTCAGAATTTTAACTTGCTAGCACAACCAGAAGTCAGATTATCGAAAGAATGCAAAGATTTCATTAATATTTTTACATGCAGTTTTTCTTTTAATTCTCATAGATCGTTTTTCTTTCGGCTGTTTGCAAAATCCTATAAAGAATATGTTTTACCCCTAATTTTGTTTCAAATCTAAAGGCATATCGAACACAATGTCTGAAAACTTATTTCGACAGGAATACATTTTGTTTTTAAATATTTCAACGGGTTAGTTAAGTGATAGAGAAATAGAAACTTAGAGTCGGGTCAAGTTTAAAAAGACCGATGTATGAATTAATATTGCACATACGTATTCACTATCTCTTTCATACGAACTTAAAGCCATAGCCTAAAGACATTGTCAATGTATGTCTACCAAGATTTTTTCCCACTTCTTTTTGAGACGGAAATATTAAATGTACACTGAGGAGTGAGAAACATAGTCATAAGCTCAGTGATTCTCAAACTGCGTGATTTAACAACGAATATTATTTATTTCCGTGAACTAACACCACTCTAAATATGAAAAACGTCTTTATATGAAATATTTAAGTTATTGTTAGTGGTAAACAGTGGATATTCATCCATCAAACGAACAATGTCAAGCCAAGAAGTCTTACAATTTTCTAGTACGTAGATATTACACTTTTTAGAGTAGAATAAATACGATCACGTAGCTCAATCGGTAAGAAGCTCGAACAGCAATAAATATAAAAGGGGTCGATCCCCAGCACTGCTACTTTTTTTAATTTGATTAATTATTAAATGTTTATAATTTTCCTTCTAAAATATTTATTTTATTAAACTGCGCCGCGAGTTTTGTTAAAACTTTATTTACAACAAAAATCTGTCTTTTATTACTACTAGCGCGTGTTTGTCTCTGATAATATCGACTTTCTTACGTTATGTATTAATACACGAATGGTGTGTCGAGTAGATAAATTGTTCAAGTGTAGCATTTTAGTGTTTATGAAAACGTGTCAATGCGTTGTTATTTCAGAATTGTTTTAAATTATTTGTTTTAAAATTATGGTTAATTTTTTTAATATTTATTTTGTCAACCAAAATTTTTATTTATTACCGCTAAAAGAAAAATAATTTATTTTCGTTATTCTCATAGAGATTTCAGATTTTTTTTTTGTTATGTGAAATATTTTATTTTTACTGACATCGTTTCCCCTACTAATACTACCATCCTATCCTTTCCTGGCAAGAAATGCCCAAACCTTCCCATGTCTCTTGCTGGACTATAGCAATATTAGTCTTTGATTTCTTTTTCTGATCACTCATTGTTATTGACTGAATTGGGCAATTCATTTTTCGTTATCAGTTTCATTTGTGCCCGAACCTGTATACTTACAGTGTTCGGCGTAAAGTTGGCTACATATGGGAAAAACATTGGGGGTTAGTTTCTTTTTTTCATGAAAATACCTTTATTCAACTAAAATACATAAAGTTTTTCTCGAAACTGATCAAATATTTGTGAAATAGACACAAGAGATTATGATAATTAATGGTAGGGGTAAAATTTGCACTTTTTTGTTTTCCTCATATCTGCTTCAAAATTGATATAGGGTCCTTGTTGTATTCTATATG
This sequence comes from Stenurella melanura, assembly GCA_963583905.1. NCBI lineage: Eukaryota > Metazoa > Arthropoda > Insecta > Coleoptera > Cerambycidae > Stenurella > Stenurella melanura. The sequence goes on from OY757315.1 coordinate 16,951,202, forward strand.
CACTTTTTCTTTATAAAATTTTTCGATATCTTAACAATTGGACCCATTTTTCGGTACCACGGTTAACTATTTTTTACAGTCCTGCCAAACCGATGATCACATGACATGTGTCAAAATGTAATTTTTTGTTGTTGGACATGCATAAACGAAGCCCCAATAGAGTTTTTTAGAAAAGTCAAAAATACAATTTTTTTCCCATATGTAGCCAACTCCATGGACAATTTATAATCAGAATTCCACTAAAATTATTAAGTTACTCAATTAATAATCTTAACATTTTATGATAATATCTTTCCTATTTTTTAAAAATTATTTAGCGAGATCGTTGCTGAGAACTGTTTGAGAACTACTGGCACATCTTATTCATCAAATAAAATCTTACTTCAGATGTTTTAGCGGCCATGACACAAGTCAGTTTAAATTGTACCCGACTCTATTTTACGTCAAACGTAGATTAATATAGAGGGTGGGGCAATAGTTCGTCAGAGTCCGCTAGCTCGAGTCCTATGACAGCTAGTAATTGAAAAAATAGAAGTTAATTAGATTACTAGATAAATAAATATTTTCAACATACAGGGCGAGCAGAAACAATATTACAGGATTACGTGTCTTTTATTAAATGGAATGCTTGAAATATGCAATTAGGGAAAATATTAATTTACCAATGGCATTCGACTGCAGCAGTCACAGTCTAATAATATCTAAATTATTTGATTATGGTGTACGGGGTATATCATTAAATTGGATCACCACATTCCTCGAAGATCGGAGGCAGTACGTAAGTTTAAAACATAAAAACGATAACACCATATGTAGTGTTAATTCAGAATGTTTAAATTTAACGATAGGTGTTCCACAGGGCTCTATTTTGGGCCCTGTGCTTTTTGTTCTGTTTATTAATGATATTGATCTTTTGCCACCAACCGCACATTTCACAATCAGTGCTGGTGACATTTCATTGATAGTATCAAATCCATCTGATAATATTTTGGAACAAAATTGTAATGCTCTTTTAAACACATTAAACCATTGGTTTTCCCATAATAGCCTATATCTCAATACTGAAAAAACTCAAGTTATCAGATTTGACGGTGGGCGAAAGGAATGTGATAACTTAAATATTAAAATAGATAATAAAAATATTTCCAACACTGAGGACAATGTTAAGTTTTTAGGGGTATATTTGGACGAATGCTTAAATTGGAAGCATAATTGCAAAAGTGTGATATCCAAAGTCTCCTCTATAGTATACCTGTTCCGAAATATTAGGGGGGTCTTATCTAGAGAACAACTTATTAATTTATATTGTGCCCAAGTTGATTCACGTTTAAGATATGGTATCTGTTATTCGGGAAACTCCACCATGTCTTCAAATATATTTATTGCTCAAAAACGTGTCTTGCGATGTATATTTGTATACCAAATACTCACACGTGCCAGGATATCTTTATAGAAAATAAAATTTTTACCTTGCCTAGCATATATATTTTCGAAATTTGTATGTTTTTAAAAATAGAAAGTGTTTCATTTTAAATAGTGACTACCATAAAGTCAATACTAGACAAAAAAATAAACTCCATGAACCTTGTGCTAAATTAAAAATTACAAGTGAGTCTCCAAGACTTATAGGCCCGAAATTATTTAACCGTCTACCGGATGACATAAAACATCAGGAAATAGAGTATTTATTTAAAAAAAACTAAAGGTGTTTTTAACAGACAAATGTTATTATTCTGTATCAGAGTTTTTCTGTATTTAAAGTATACTAATACACAGCTAGTTAATTTTTTTTCTTTTACTCTTGTGTCCCCAGTTTGTACAACTGTGTGTTTTACACTATTCGACTCTTAGTATTAGTTCACATTATGTTACACTATATTAAAGTGTTTACGAAGTCAATTGAAACCGGTCATTGTTAAAGCATAGGACCGCGCGCACTTAACTTGATATTTTATCCTATGTATTTCACAATGGTATCGAGAATCGAATAGTAGTTGAAACTGTGCAGACGAGTTCGAGACTGGCAATTTAATCAGCCTGAATGAACCATCTACGACTTCACTGGTTTAAAGATAATAAAACGGACAGGCCGACTAGCATAAAATAATTTGTAAATCGTTTCTCAGCAGTCAACGTGGATTTGTGAGATGTGCTGTCATTGGCCTGGGTTTGAGGATGAGTGGCGACGATTCTTTGGGACCCAGGTATTCCTCAGTCCGATTGGTCGGTCGGTATTTGAGTTATATCAGTTATTAGTCAACGTGGACTCGATATATTTATAACATTTCTCCAGTGCAGTGCGAAAAATGGTTTTCAGAACAGTTTTACCAAATATTCCGCCTAATTCGGTAATTGTATTAGTTAATGCTTCTTATCACTCGCGAGTATTAAATAAAATACCAAACACCAGTAGAAGGAAGACATTTTAAAATTCATGAGAGAAAAAAATATAGAAATTCCTGTAAAAGTTCTAATAAAGCGCGAATTACTGAAAAGAATAAAAGAGCAGAATTTCAAAAGGGAATATGTTATTGATAACTTATCCAATATACACGGTCATACACTATTGCATATTTAATCCTATCGAGATGGTTTGAGCAACTTTAAAAGATCGTTTGCGAAAATGCAATGACTCTCCAACGTTAAGCGCGGTAGTAGTTGATCATATACGAGAAGTAATAAATGACCTCGACAATACTGATTTCTGGAAAAATTGCGTTAAGCATGTAATTAAAAAAGAAAATCAATATCCAACACTACCCCCCATTGCGCCGATTATAATTCAACTGAATAACAATTCCTCTTCAAAAAGTGTAGATTCGGACGCGTCAACTTTTAGCATTTAACTTTTTTAATACATATTTTTAGAACAAAATATTTAGCTATTATATTAGGTATGAAGTTCACTTGTTCCCATACAGCACAAGGACATCCTCAGAACATACTGGGAACAACTTTTCAGGACATATGGGATACCCTGGGAAGATCCCATTATCATCTTAAGATGTCCGTAGGATATCCAAATGGGACAGTTCGGGCTTTGCTGATGACGTCCTCAGGACATCAGTGCGGGTGTATACAGGACATCATCAGCTCTTATATGGGTTATGCCTGGGCTTTAGTATGAACAACCTGAGGACATTGATTGGACTTTATATAGGACATTCAAAGTTCTTTTGGGGTTTATTGAATATTTCTAAAGACAGCAAAAAATACATGTTATTTTATAAGATCATTACTTTTAAACTGAGCCAATAAGAGAAGACAAAGGAATACAAGTTTATATAATGGCAGAGGTAAAATGACTAATAAAAATGTGATACTTATATGTACTACTCCATACACATATTTGTATCTATCAATTGACTTATATCGCTTTAAAAGTAAATGTACCAAACTAATAGAGGTTATATACTTTGAAGTATTTGAACACGATTAATGAAATAATTTTTTTTTCAACCCCGAGAAGGGGTGAAAAGAAATGTAACAAAGTGTTTTTTCAAAATTACTCAAAATGTGTAAAAGATAGTACTTAAAAAAAGTTTCAAGTGAAAATTGTATAAGCATAAAATGTTACATAAAAATGATCTCTTGCCTTTTTAGTTTAGGGTGGTTAGAAGTTAAAAAGGATGATATGTACAACTTTAAAAAATCATAGCGTGCTGAAAAGTTATAATGAATTTAAAAAAAATTCTATTCACTCAGAAAAATATAAAAGATTACGTATCTGACAATAACATCTGTGAACAATTAACCAATCACATTTTCCCCTTTTAGATAATATAATAAATATAAAGATATAACATAGCAGCATCATATTTATGAAATATTTAAGGTAATCTTATTTGTCGAAAGAACTTTAAAATGAACGTGGAAAAGACATCGACGACCGGCGGATTTCTTAGAACTTTCTACTTGTCACAAAAAGGCGGCTAATTCAAAACACAGTAAATGTATTAAAACCAAATTATAAATAACTGCTATTTAAATAAGATATACATTTTTAATGAATTATTTGTACTGGAGGGGATTATCAAATAGAAAAGACAAATACGTTTTTAGAAGCAAATTTTACAATCCAATAAAAGACACTACAAATAAATAGCCTCAAAATAATATATATATTTTTCATTATTTTTGTTGTTGAAATCTCCTAAATAATAATACCTATATAATAGGACGACTCTAGGACTTACCCAGGATATTCCCACAGTGGCTATTTTGTTAGGCTTTTAACATCTTTGCAGGATATTACTAGGACATCCTGCCAGGATTTGTCTAGGATATCCCCATTTGGGATATTCTCAGGTTGTAACTTAAATTTAATTTTTACTATATAACATCCTTGCCCCTCGCCAATCTAACCTGTCCCATCCCCTCATCCCGACAAGGATATGTTCATACCTCCTCGTTGGTCCTTGCTGAGCAATAACATATTTCAATATATTATGGGATAGCTTTAAAACTAAACCCAATAAATCTAAACTGATATAATACTTCAAAAATATGTTATTGGATAAATTAACAAAAATGGCCTATCTAATAAACAAAAAATACTAAAAATTAATACATTTTCTTATTTACCTCCACCCATGTACAATAAAGAGTTGCCGACTGTTTTTGCCGGCTTTTAGTTTTTATACGATTTCAATTGTGCTCATATACAGTTTACTTAACTAGTGTGACTTGTCTTATATCATGTACATGATCAAAAGAAGACCAATAAATATTTGAATTGAATAATTACAACTCTGTTTACAAGCATTATTTTAAATAATATTTTTCATAACCTTCATATTTTTCGAGCGATGAAATGAAATGTATTTAACACTGATTTATGGTTCAAGTTTTAATAATGTCGGATTTTTCGTTTTTAAATTATTGTGCCTACAAGAATCACGGTGGATGGAGAGACGGACGGACAGACGGACAAGCAGACAAACAAACAGACAGAAGATGGAGGTTTTGAAAGTTATTCAGAGATGCATGATTAATACATAGTCGAGTAAATCTAAGGATCTATATTGCCTAGAAAGGAATTGTGTGATGGAAAGCTCTTGTTTGAACAACAGGATGTTCAGAATTCTGTTTTCCTAGTTTTTCCTTAATGTCTCTGGTTGTATAACCCGTATCGCAATAAAGAAGTAACAAACATTATTCACAATTAAATTGCGAAGAAATCTAGATTTGTCCGAAAGTTTTTGGGCAATATGCCAAGTCGTAAAACCTAGTTTCATGTTAATATGTTTACAATAACAACTAAAAAACAATTGCAAAGTTGAAAATCGAATCGTTGATAGTTTAGAGGCATCAAGTCGTACACCAAAAATTTGTACTTCGGGATATAGTTGTTTTTATGTTCTTTGTGGTGGTATAAACAGAATTAAAACCGAAAAAATGTTCGTCATTATGTTCTCTTAGCTTGCTCATAAATGGTCATAATGCAAAAAAACCTAAGCCTAAGGAATCACTACTTCCACATCCAGATTATTCGTCCAAGTCACTTTAAAGGAAACATCTTGACTATATTTGCACTCTAGTATGTGGAAATTATTGGTCATAGAATTTTAATAATATTTGGGGTAGATGTCATAGAAAAGTTTGAGGAGTTGGTTTCTACCATATACGTTAAAAATGAAGTTTCTAGTTTACCGTACTTATTTTCCACTATTTACAACCTACCACCTCAATGGAGTCATCTCAATCAGATGTCACTACAATACATACGTGTACTAACTTTCAAGTGAATATCTCAATTTGATGTTATCAATCCCATTAATAATGAAGCGGAGGTGGTAGAGTTTGAAAAATATTAGAAAGAAATCTGAGGCCTTGGTTTCTAGTATATACACCGAATCCCAAATTTCTGTAGTCTTACCAGCTTGCTTTACTTATTTTCCCCTATTTGCCCCTATTTAACCCCCAACCCTTCAACGGCATCATCTCAAATTATGATCTAGTTTCAGACGTCGTTATAATACATACGTGTACCAAATTTCAAATGAATATCTCAATTTTATTTTATCAACCCTTTTCATATTGGAGTAGGGGTGGTTGGGTTGAAAAATATTATAAGAAAATCTGACGCTGTGGCTTCTAGTACCGAATTTCAAGTTTCTGTAGTCTTACCAACGTTTAACTTATATTCCTCTATTTACCCCAAATTAACCCCCAACCCTTCAACGGAATCATCTCAAAATATAAACTAATTCCAGACGTCGTTATATTATAATACATACGTGTACGAAATTTCAAATGAATATCTCAACTTTATTTTGTCAACCCCATTAATGGGGTAGGGGTGGTGGGGGGGGGGGTGAAAAATATTATAAAAAAATCTGAGGCCTTAACTTCTTGTACATACACCGAATTTCAAGTTTCTGTACTCATACCAGCTTGCTTTACTTATTTCCCCCTATTGACCCCTAAATAACCCCCAACTCTTCAACGGAATCATCTCACAGTATAATCTAGTTCCAGATGTCGTTATAATTCATACGTGTACCAAATTTCAAATGAATATCTCGATTTTATTTTATCAACCCTTTTAATAATGAAGTAGGGGTGGTGGGGGTTGAAAAATATTATAAATAATCTGAGACCTTGGCTTCTAGTACATACACCGAATTTCAAGTTTCTGTAGTCTTACCAGCTTGCTTTATTTATTTTCCCCTATTTACCCCTATTTAACCCCAACCCTTCAACGGAATTATCTCAAAATATAATCTAGTTCCAGATGTCGTTATAATACATACGTGTAGAAAATTTCAAATGAATATCTCAATTTTATTTTATCAACCCTTTTCAAATTGGAGTAGGGGTGGTGGGGGTTGAAAAATATTATTAAAAAATCTGACGCTTTGGCTTCTAGTACATACACCGAATTTCAAGTTTCTGTACTCTTACCAACTTGTTTTACTTATATTCCTCTATTTACCCCAAATTAACCCCCAACCCTTCAACGGAACCATCCCAAAATATAATCTAATTCTAATACATACATACATACATACGTGTACGAAATTTCAAATGAATATCTCAACTTTATTTTATCAACCCCTTTAATGGGGTAGGGGTGGTGGGGGGTTGAAAAATATTATAAAAAAATCTGAGGCCTTAACTTCTAGTACATACACCGAATTTCAAGTTTCTGTAATCTTACAAGCTTGCTTTACTTATTTCCCCCTATTTACCCCTATTTAACCCCCAACCCTTCACCGGATTTCCTCAAAAAACAATCCAGTTCCAGATCTCGTTATAATATATACGTGTACAAAATTTCAGGTCAATATCTTAAACCGTTCCGGAGAAAGCGTGCGGACAAAAAAAGTTACAGACAGACCGACAGACCGACAGACCGACAGACCGACAGACAGAAAAATTTTTTTCCCTCAAATTTAAAATCTCGACGTTTCATGACATTCTAAACCTATTTCACGAATAAAAAATTTTGAAAATTTTTTTGCGATTATTATACTTCCAATCCACTACGTGGATGTGGAAGTAAAATGTCACATCTAGGGTCCCAATTAGTGTAAATAAAACGACTACTTTTTTTAAATAGTTAGTTAGTCATTTTTACTTTTGGGCTAAATTATTGCATTATTGCATTTGTTTAAAAAAAGGGAAAATTAAAGAATTGAATGAAATTGATTTTAAAAAATTTAAAATTTGTTTTTGTTTATACCGCCACAAAGAACAGAAATAGTGGAGTCAAACAAGCATCAAATTTTAGTGAAAAGGGAATTGCTTACAGTCTCAAAAAACTTTTTTTTGTTATAACTTCGGAAGTTTTAAGTGAAATTTGATGATATTTTCAGAAATTATACTTTATACCGTGAACAATAACGGCTGTCTCAAGTAGAAACACAGTAATTGTAGTCGGGCTAAATATCGGGAAAATAGATTTTTAATGAACTCTGTTAGCCTCACAATATTTGAAGAGATATTGTCATATATTTTCACAGAAGTTTCGTAAATGACTTGATTTGTCATTCTCCATTATCAGAGTAAAAATATATTTAAAAATGTTTGATCAGCAGCATATACTTTGTTTTTAAGTAGCTTCGCAATCTGTACATACATACTTATTTATATGCAAAACACAGTAACTGCATTTACTGTATTTGTAACTGGTTGATACTCAAAAAGTAAACATTAGATATAAGTGTAGATGTAAGTGTGTTTGGGTGTAGGAAATCGACAATTGAGACACACGTAGGTATTTAAATAGAACTGAAGGTCTCTTAAACAACTGCCCATCATTGCACTTAACACAGTAAGTGGTGGTGATTATGGAAGGGATGATCTGACCACCATTTTCAAAACAAAGTAACTACTCAGACCATGCAAAAACACAGTAACGTCAAAGTACTCTAAACTAAACTATAATCTGAAATGCAAATTTTTGAAGTACGACTTGATGCCAATACACAACTGACGATTGGATTTCCGACTTTGTCATTGTTTTTTAGGAGTTACTGTAAATATTTTACACAACTTGGCTTGATGATTTAACTCTACAAGGGGTACATTCTTCTAAAGTTTCCTTGGAATATGCGTTGGGGTTTTGTGAAGAAATAACTTGTATGAATACGCAATAAATCATACATTAGTTTCCTTGACACATAAATATAATTGTACCTTCTCGGGGAGATGAGGATATTGAGCAGCAATTGGACCGAACAAAGTCAAACGCGATAAGCTGCTATGAGACACTTTTCCCTGAATCAATGCGTGGAGTACGTGAGTACCTTATTTTCATCGTTTCATTATACCCAATGTCCTCTGACACTCTAATTGATTTTTAATAAATTTAATATAACCGCAAAAATTACGGGAAGTCTTAAGTTAGAGATCGTAATCCGCTATACTTATTAAAATCCTTCCATTGTTATATTTTTAGATAGATCGAAAATAGACCGCAATCAGCGACATCATTTCAGTTATCAGAAAAAAGTTATTGTTAGTCACACATGTAACACTTCAGTAGGTTCCTAATAAATATTATTGGTCTAGATGTTCTTTGAAACTTTTCAAATTTTTTCATTAATCCATATGATAGAATAAAACGTTTTTATAGGATTTTGTAAAAAGCAGGCAAAAATAATCTATGAAAATATTAATTTCCAATCTTTGTATTCTTTTGATAAGTAGTAGAGTAGTAGAAATGACACCTCTGTTAACAGTGGTCATAATCTCTCATTATGCCACCTCGTGTCTTATGTATACTAACTAAAAATAGTGCAGACAAAATTATTTAATAAATTGCCATGGCATATAAAGAGTATAAATAAATATTATTCACTTAAAAAAAAGTGAAATCCTTGTTACTAAAATTTGCTTTTTATTCATAGTCAAGTCAACGGAACGCTAAAATCAGAGGCGCGTTTAGGCTTAGGCGCACTAGGCGCGCGCCTAGGGCCGCACTTTTCCAGGGGCCCCCATTTCCCGATTTATTGAGGTAAAAAGGCAATGTAAAAATTTTATTTCTTTGTTATGGCGTTATTTATTTTCTCTTTTCCGATAGCAATAATGATAATTACAACTATCATGAAATACATTTCTTCCCTTTTCCATATCATCCTCATCAGATCTCAATTGCAACAAAAATAAGAAAATAAAAATAGTTCATGCGAATATGAGTTCACGAACATTTGTCGTTTATTTACATTTTATATCATTTAAATTTGAAACAATTTTATAGTTCTTCCTTTCGATTTCAATTTTTTTCATATTTCAATGTAGAAGTCTATAGGAATTTATTGTTTGTGTTTATCGTGTTTGAATGTTCTTGAATATTCATTTTTTTAATATTTATTCACTGCATCACACTGAAAAAAATATGTTCTTAATATTAATGAATCGGTTCATCGACTGAAAAGTGATGAATCCGTTTATTAATATAATGTACGTTTACATAGTAACAATAAATGTGTACATTGTCTTAATGAACATATACATTATATCAATAAACAGATTCATAAATTCTCAATGAACTTTAATTCATCGATTTCTCGAACATATTTTTGTCAGTGTATTAAAAAAAGGTGCAATCAATTAACAGACCAATTTGGCAATTCCTCAGACGTCACTATTTAAGTTTCGGCAGTCGGCACGTGCCAGATGACGAATCAGCTTTTCGGTATATTTCACATTAATGAAAATAAATCTACTGATAACGATGATGCGAAAATTCAAGAACCTGAGACAAACAATCTAGAAAATAACTGAGAATATTTTGATTTTGAAACCAGTGATGAGAACTGCGAAAAGGAAGAACCATTCAGAAACGATTCTAGTGAATCTGACGATGATGAACAAATAGAAAAAGAATCTGAAAATAAAGAAAATTTGGAAAACGAGTATGACGATGCAAAACAAGCTAATAATCAGTGCACTGCAATGATCAATGCATTAGTATCAACCTATAAAGGCGACATAGAGTCCGAGCTATCTCCAGATAAATTGCATCAATTTTTGATATATGCCGGCTTAAGTCGCCTGCTGAAATGTATAAAAAGGACCCCGCAGTTTTTTACAGTAAAAATGTGTTTCAGTCGATAGTTCTGAAACTTGGGGAAAATGTTGTCCTGGGCCCCCTGATTAAAATTCATTTTGACCACCAATTCGAGCGAATTCGATTTTTTTATTTAGAGATGATTGAAACTGTGAACATCTGCGAAGGTCTGCTTAAATGTTCCATACAAATTCTGAAAATATTAATAATCATTTTCTGGAGAAAGATAAACATCTCTTGTTTCTTTGTTGTTTTTTTTTCAGTGCTTCTCCCGGAAAAAAATTACAAAGAGAAAAAAATATTTTTTTTGCAATTTTTTTACGGGAAAAGGAAGCACTTTGAAGAAAAAGTTGAAGGGTCATAAGCTGATTATTTTTACCTAAAGAACGTGCCTGAATATTTTGGGATATTTCTGAAGTAGAAAAAAATTAAATTTTAGGGAAATTCTTGGTCGAAATTATGTTTGTCTAAGAAATTCTGAAAACCGGTAGGCGTGTTCTTGGGACAAAAATAAGCATATTTTGTTTCTTGGTGTTTATTTTCAAAGTGCTTCCTTTTCCCGTAAGAAAATTACAAAAAAGATTGTTGTTTGTTTATTTTTTTCCGGGAGAAGGAAGCACTTTGAAAAAAAATGCCAAAAGACAAAATATGCTTATTTTTCTTCAAGAAATGAGCATGAATATTTTCAGAATTTTTATGGAACATTTACGCAGACCTTGTGTTCACAGTTTCAGTCGCCTCTAGATCAAAAACTCGAATTCGGTCGGACTGGTGGTCAGAGAGAATTTTAATCAGGGGGTCCAGGAGAAAACTTTCCCCAAGTTTCAGAACAATCGACTGAAACCTATTCTTACTATAAAAAACTGCGGAGTCCTTTATTCTCAATGTATTGCAGGCGACATTTTTTAATGTTGAAACCCTTTTGTGTATTTACTTGACCATTCCGGTCAGTAATCCCTCATGTAAACGCACTTTTTCGGCGCTCAAAAGAATTAATAACTACCTACGAAGTACTTCGGGGCAACAGCGACTTTAAAATTTGTCTCTTCTGTATACTGTATCAGAGAAAACACAAAACTGTGATATCAAACGTTCAAATTGACAAGTTTGCTAACATATAAAGAAGGAAAAAATAATATGATAATACGTATTTGTAAAAATATGCTTGCCTTCAAATCTTTAAATCTCATATTTTTTTAATCGAGGGGCCCTCAAATGTCACAGCGCCTAGGGGCCCAATTTATCTAAACGCGCCCCTGGTTAAAATTACTAAAATCTCTAACTTAAGTGCTAGTGAATGGATTTTTACTAAACCTTATGCAATGCGTTTGTAACGACGTTAATAAAAAAGTTGAATACAAGATTAGAGTAGGAAATAGTTGAAAGGATTAGAAAACATCCCTTTTATCGCGGGTTCCATAACTTGTAGATTCAGGTCAAAAATTAAAGAAAAAAAAACAATATGTTTACCTTTGTGGCCCAAAATAAGATGTCTTTACTCTGGTGAGTTTCTTGGAGAAATGCTTATTTTTCGAGATGTGGAATCATCGAAATGCGAGGCTTCTTTTATTTGCAACTTCTCTGTAAAATGCGTTTTCACCGAGTTCTTCAGGAGAAACATGAAAAAACTACCCCTTTCTTTGAAATGCTGATGCTTTAAAAACGCATAATCTAAAAATTTGAAAAAATTCATATGTATGCATTGAGGCCTTCTAAATATTTTTTGTCTCTTGGAATATTTTTGTAACTTGCTAATTTTCCGAGATACAGGTAATTTTTCACGAAATTTAAAATGTGAAAATGGTTGCAAAACATGTAAATATCATGTTACGACCGCCAGACCATTAAAAATTTGTTAATTGTTATTTTTTATGAATTTTGAATTTAGCTAAAAAAAATGATTTTACATTTCAGAACACCTGCTTGAAATTTTCTTAATTGGTGGCAAATAATGAATCTTTTTTTTTAAGTTGACAATTCTTGTTAACTAATGTGACAGACTTAATTTTCTATAGAGCATTTTTTCATGAAAGTACACTTCATAACACTTCCTTGGTTTTTGTTTTAAAATTAAGTTTCATATCTCTCCTATCTATTACAACTAGCCTGTCTGACAATTGTTGTTAATTAATTTGACATACTTAATTTTCTTTTCTGAAAGTACACTTCATAACACCTCCTTGATTTTTGTTTTAAAATGAAGTTTAAGATCTCTTCTATCTATTACAACTGGGCTGTGTGACAATTTTTGTTAATTAATTTGACATACTTAATTTTTTATAAATTATTTTTATGAATGTATACTTCATAACAAATCATCGATTTTAATTTTAAAATTAAGTTTAAGACCTCTCCTACCTATTATAACTTGTCTGTCTGGAAATTTTTATATAAAAAACCGCTGCCTAAGAAATCACTACTTCCACATCCAGATTCTTCATCCAAGTCGTTTTAAAGGAAACATCTTGACCATATTTGCACTCTAGTATGTGGAAATTATTGGTCATAGAATTTTAATAATATTTGGGGCAGATGTCATAGAAAAGTTTGAGGCGTTGGTTTCTACCATATACGTTAAAAATGAAGTTTCTAGTTTACCCTACTTATTTTCCACTATTCACAACCTACCACCTCCCACCCCTTCAATGGAGTCATCTCAATCAGATGTCACTACAATACATACGTGTACTAACTTTCAATATCTCAATTTGATGTTATCAATCCCATTAATAATGAAGCGGAGTTGGTGGAGTTTGAAAAATATTAGAAAGAAATCTGAGGTCTTGGTTTCTAGTATATACACCGAATCCCAAATTTCTGTACTCTTATCAGCTTAATTTACTTATTTTCCCCTAGTTACTCCTATTAACCCCAACTCTTCTACGGAATATGGAAAATACTAATAAAATAACAGATCTTGCTTTACTTATTTTCTCTTATATACCCTATTTAACACCCAACCCTTCAACGGAATCATCTCAAAGTATAATCTAGTTCCAGATGTCGTTATAATTCATACGTGTACCAAATTTCAAATGAGTATCTCAATTTTATTTTATCAACCCTTTTAATAATGAAGGTGGTGGGGGTTGAAAAATATTATAAATAATCTGAGACCTTGGCTTCTAGTATATACACCGAATTTCAAGTTTCTGTAGTCTTACCAGCTTGCTTTTCTTATTTTCCCCCTATTTACCCCTATTTAACCCCTAACCCTTCAACGGAATCATCTCAAAATATAATCTAGTTTCAGGTGTCGTTATAATACAAACGTGTACCAAATTCCAAATGAATATCTAAATTTTATATTATCAACCCTTTTCATATTGGAGTAGGGGTGATGGGAGTTGAAAAATATTAGAAAAAGTTCTGACGCTTCGGCTTCTAGTACATACGTCGAATTTCAAGTTTCTGTAGTCTTACCAGCTTGCTTTACTTATGTGGCCCTATTTACCCCTATTTAACCCCCAACCCTTCAACTAAATCATCTCAAATTATAATCTAGTTCCAGATGTCGTTATAATATATACGTGTACCAAATTTCAAATGAATATCTCAATTTTATTTTATCAACCCTTTTCATATTGGAGTAGGGGTGGTAGGGGTTGAAAAATATTATAAAAAATCTGATGCTTTGACTTCTAATACATACACCGAATTTCAAGTTTCTGTACTCTTACCAATTTGTTTTACTTATATTCCCCTATTTACCCCAAATTAACCCCCAACCCTTCAACGGAATCATCTCAAAATATAATCTAATTCCAGACGTCGTATAATACATACGTGTACGAAATTTCAAATGAATATCTCAACTTTATTTTATCAAACCCATTAATGGGGTAAGGGGTGGTGGGGGGTTGAAAAATATTATAAAAAAATCTGAGGCCTTAACTTCTAGTACATACACCGAATTTCAAGTTTCTGTACTCTTACAAGCTTGCTTTACTTATTTTCCCCTATTTACCCCTATTTAACCCCCAACCCTTCACCGGACATCCTCAAAAAACAATCCAGTTCCAGATCTCGTTATAATATATACGTGTACAAAATTTCAAGTCAATATTTTAAACCGTTCCGGAGAAAACGTGCGGACAAAAAAAAAGTTACAGACAGACAGACAGACAGACCGACAGACAGAAAATTTTTTTTCGCTCAAATTTAAAATCTCGACGTTTCATGACATTCTAAACCTATTTTACGAATAAAAATTTTTGAAAATTTTTTTGCGATTACTATACTTCCAATCCACTACGTGGATGTGGAAGTAAAAATACATTATCCCAGCGCTTAAAAATGAAGTTTTTTTTTTTCTCTTTCCCTTGGCTTTGGATGAACCATCAGCCAGTAGCTCTAGATTTATAAAAATTAAGTTTATCATAATAAAAAACATCTTTTCGATAAAGAATGTATTTGAATGTATAAAAGGAATGTATAGTGTTAATTTTTTTTTAGCAACAGTCATACCACATTTTTTAATTAAAAAATGTGATCGCGGCACTTTAAAAACTAAGTCTGTCGTAGTGAAAAACAATTTTTCGCTGACAGCCTAATTCTTATGCATAAAAGATACCTCAAACTTAATTACAGAAAAAAATTAAGGTGGTGTTTTGACTCGGCCATTGTAAAAGCTTATTTAAAAAAAAACGTCGTCACGTCTGTCACGTTAATTAATAAAAATTGCCAGACAGACCAGTTGTAATAGATAGAAGAGATCTTAAACTTCATTTTAAAATAAAAATCAAGGAGGTGTTATGAAGGGTACCTTCATCAAAAGAAATACTCTATAAAAAAATCGGTAAAGGTATTTACACAGAACTTCCTTCTTTATCTATACCGGGCGATCACTCTAAGAAATTGTTAATTACGAATCCACGTATGAGACAATAATCTGAAGGTATTTTTACAAAGAAAACCTGATAAAAAATTATACAGTGTGGTCATCCTATAGCAAAAATTCAGTATTAAATAAAAAGTGCTAAATATGGAAAGCATGCGTAAATACCTTTACAAATTTACAACACGGTTGAATTATTTTTTAGGATGTATACTTTTAAATAAAACTATAATAGATGTCTTTCTTGCCATATGCGTTAACTATATATAAAATATTATCACCATCTGTCACTTTTTCAGTTCCATATCCACGCAGTGGAGCGAACGTATAGTTGTGGTTAAAAAATGTAATTTTTTTAAAAGTTTTTCAAAAATGTTGGTAAAAAAATTTTCAGAATTTTTTCTTCTGAAATAGTTTTAGAATGTCTTGAAACGTGGACATTTTAAATTAGATCAAAAAGAAAAGTTTCCTTCTATTCTATAGTAGTAGTAAAACATTTTTTTTAATAGGTTTAGAATGTCATGAAACGCGAAAATTTTAAATTTGAGCAAAGAAACAAAAATTTTCCATCCATTTTAGTGGTAAAAATTTTTTCAAAAATGTTGGTGAAAAAACTTTTCAAAAATGTTTTTTCGGAAATAGGTTTAGAATGTCATGAAACGTGAAAATTTTAAATTTGAACAAATTTTTTTCCATCTATTCTAGTGGTAATTTTTTTTTTCCCAAATAAGTTTGGAAAATTTTCGTCTATTTTATAATAAGTAGTGATAAATAGTTTTCAAAAAAATTTCCAAGAAATTTTTAAATTTTTCAAATTTTTTTAAAAATTTGTTTGAATGGGTTTAGACTGCCATGGAAATGTGGAAATTTTAAATTTGAACAAAGAAAAAAAAATTTCATCTATTTTAGTGGTAAAAAACTTTTCAAAACTGTTGGTAAAAAATATATATATATTTTTTTTATTTAGAATGAAACGTGGAGATTTTAAATTTGAACAAAGAAAAAAAAATTTTCATCTATTTTGGTGCTAAAAAATTTTTCAAAAATGTTGATGAAAAAAAATGTCAAATTTTTTTTTTCTGAAATGGGTTTAGCGTGTCATGAAACGTGGAAATTTTAAAATTGAGCAAAAAAAAATTGTTTTCATCATTTATTCTCTTCTCCACCCTGTATATTTTCCAGTGGAAGTTCAACCATCTCTTCACTGACAGTAGGGTCAACTACCTACCAAATTTGTCTGCTCTCCGTTAAGTAGATTTTTTAGTTAATGCGCCAACAGACAGACAGACAGACTGACGGAATTGAGAAACCTATATTTTCGTAATCTACGTGATCTGAAACGTCAAAATCCGAAAAAATCTAGGCGGGTGATTTTTTCTCGAATACAATACTTCCCTTCGGTATGCGAGGAAAGTAAAATTAAGTCTGTCACATTAGTTAACAAAAATCAGACAGATGAATTTTTTTTTAATTATTCATTATTTACCATAAATTAAGAAAATTTCAAGCAGGCGTCTTGAAATGTAAAATCATTTTTTTTTAGCCAAATTCTAATATTCATAAAAAAATAACAATTAACAAATTTCTAATGGTCTGGCGGGCGTAACATGATATTAACATGTTTTACAACCATTTTCACCTTTAAAATTTGAGATGTTCGATGGGGTACCTTTTTTGTCATAGGACATCGGTCTATTAGACTAAAGATAAAATATTCCCTTTTAGTTTCATTCGATATAAAAAAACATAGTTTCTAACATACCGACTGATGGAAGCTTACTGTTCAGACCCTATTTAAAACCTTTTAGATAAATCCAATACTAACTATATAACCTCTAACGAAATCTTATCAGCATTCTAGACTTGCCTTTAACAAACCTACTTTTAATTCAGAGAAAAATTGTTTTTACAAAATTTGGGATTACCCATGGGATCTCCCCTCTTATAATATATTTTTATGTCTAACATAGAAAAACAAATTTTGAACTGAAGTTTTGGAAAAATATTCATTTTTGAATGTCGTTGATGTTCTAGCTTGCTTTAATGCTACTACGAGACCAAATTCTCTAAATTATATTAATAGCACACATTCGAAAATTCAGTTCATTTTGAGGGGAAAGTAGGACAACAAATTTAATTTTCTATACTTCACAAGTTAACACGTAGACAGTCAACAGATCTTTAAAACTTTTCGCGAATCATCACTCTCAGAAACCACGATTATTTATAAGTCTCGAGAATTTTCATGATTCTTTCTGCAATGCCTTTATAGGACTATGTAAATTAATGTTAAAAAACTCCCAATGTCGACTTTCTATTTGGGGGAGGTTTTCCACTCCTTCTAGGGATGTGAAAAAAGATGAAAACTAACTGATGGATCTGATAGAAATTATATTTAAGTTCCAAATATCTCAAAAATAATTAGTCTGACGTTAAGAATACATATAACTAATAGAAACTAAAGGTTTTGAACTTTTCTTCAAGGCGTATTTTTTATATGCCTACGGCTTTAAAATTAACGACGTTATGTGCGAAACAATGCGTGTCTTGTTATTCCTCCTTTTTTAAGTTTGGGATTTTTCTGCTGTTATTGGTAGTAGAACAAAATTTAAAAAAAATCTTATTGGTTTTTGATAATATACAGCATTACTAACATGCTCTAATTTTTAGTATTTTTGAAGCATCCATTTTAGAAATCATTATAGTTACTATACCGGGTGAGTCACGAATTGCGCTCGCCCCGATATTTCTTAAAATGTTTGGAATAGAAAATTGAAATTTGGAGGCCTTATTACACGACTAAAATGCCATCTTTTCAATAAAAAATCAAGTTTGGTGCACATCCGGTTTGACCGGAAATGCCCACAACTTTCGATTTTTAAATGGAACACCCTAT